>OV884060.1:211235252-212485252 GCA_930367215.1 Pollenia angustigena
TTAGACTATAATACTTTGTGTTAAGACATGTCAAAAACTTACAAATAATTCATAATGTATAATAGTGTAAAAACATTTTGTAATGAAATGTTAAAAAATACGTAAAGAAATTTGGCAGTCGTATGGTTCTCTCTATTTTTTTAAATTTTTCTAAACGATTAGATTTTTCATTTTATCAGAATTGTGTTTTTACAAAAGCACAAGAAGAAAATCAGGGATGGAAAATTAAAATGTTGTGCACAAATATTCACTATTATTTTTTCTAATAAAAAATTGCAAAACGATAAAAAAAATATAAAATTTCAAGTGAATTCTTTTAAAATTTAAATAAATCACAAATATTTGTTGTAAAAAATCGTTAAATACGGTACACAGACGAAAAAAAAAAAATAAAAAAATATGATTGTATCAACTTTTCCACCCTAGAAGAAAATAAAAAAACAGCTGTTGAATAATTTGCCGGCCACATCAAAATAAAAATTATTAAATATTAAAGAAATATTAAAAATAAAGCAAAAATATATCTGAGGACCAAGGTGCAAGTTTAAATGTGCAAGTTAGTGAATAATACGCCGGCTAACAATGTTCCAATGCTTAATAAAATGTTTTTTCGTCTTTATTTTGTAATCTAAAGTGGATCTCATAAATCACAAAGATTTTACTTTTTATTTGAAGTGTGATAGTGTAGAAGCAAAATGTAATGAAAAAAAATTTCTCTTTGATTTTTTGACAATCAGACCAAAAATCATTTCATTTTGTAAGACCAAAAGTCTTAAGACTTGTGTGATAGTGTAAAACAGCCTTTAGTACGCCTAAAAACGTAAAAAATAATGCTATCATAACAAAATTTGGTACATCAAAGTTTTATTGGACAAGAAATAAAATTGTGTTATTTCGTGAAGATCGGTCCATAACTTACCCTGGGCCCCATATAAACCTTACTCCCGGAAAACAGTTTAGTACGCCTAAATCCGTAAAAAATAATGCTATCATAACAAAATTTGGTACATCAAAGTTTTATAGGACAAGAAATAAAACTGTGTAATTTCGTGAAGATCGGTCCATAATTTACCCTGGGCCCCATATAAACCCTACTCCCGGAAAACAGTTTAGTACGCCTAAAACCCTAAAAAATAACGCTAGCGTAACAAAATTTGGTACGTCACAGTTTTTTAGGACAAGAAATAACACTGTGAAATTTCGTGACGATCGGTCCATAATTTACCTTGGGCTCCATATAAACCCTACTACCGGAAAACAGTTTAGTACGCCTAAAACCGTAAAAAATAATGCAATCATAGCAAATTTTGGCTCGTCACAGTTTTATAGGACTATAAATGATACTGTGAAATTTCGTGAAGATCGGTACATAATTTACCCTAGGCCCCATAGAAATCCTACTCCCGGAAAACAGTTTAGTACACCTAAAACAATAATTAATAATGCTATCATAACAGAAATTGGTATGTCACAGTTTTAAAGGACTAGAAATGACGCTGTGAAATTTCGTGATGATCGGCCCATAATTTACCATAGGCCCCATATAAACCCTACTACCGGAAAACAGTTTAGTCGCCTAAAAACAAATCGTCACAGTTTAAGGTATTAATAACATCATACAGATATTACTACTAAAACATTCGAACTGTCGGTGGAGGGTATCAAAGATTCGGCACAGCCGAATATAGCACTCTAACTTGTTTTAATTAATATCATACATTTTTTAATTGAAATAAATTTTTAGTTTTTTTCTGTGTATACTAGAAGAGTTTAAGTTAAAGGTAAATAACACGAAAATGGAAGACACAAATTGATTAAATTGTTTAGAAAGAATTAATGGAGATCTGTTCACCTTCAACTAACGTGTCCAAACCAGCGCAAACCTGCGAAATTTTGTCAAATGTGTAACATTTTGCGATCGTATAAATTTTTTTTTAGAATTTACGGAATAAAGAGTGAATTAAAAAAACAAAAATTTCTTTAAATAATTGTTGTACCTTTGAATTGTATTTTACTTGGTATATTTTTTGCAGAATAAAGAAATTTTAGTGTATTCTCTAGTGTAATTACCAACTTTAATGGGTTAATTAAGAAATTAATTTAATATTCTTATAAGCTAGATCACATCATTTCTCTGTCTGCAGTAGTTCGATCACAATGAAAGCCTTCATTATAGTTTTACAAATTCTGACCGTCTTCCTTTTATGCAAATTGGAGACAGTAAAAAGTCAGAATAGTCGTAAATGGCTGGAAATTGGCAATGAATTGTATCGTGTTGAACCGGAGGCCAAGGTAGTGGATTGTTTTCTAAACTAAAACTATTCCTTTAAAATAAACTTTTGCATTTTGCAGTTCACATGGAAACAGGCCGCAGCCGAGTGTAAAAAGGAACATACAAATTTGATAAATCCAAAAGGGGACTATGATTATGCCAAATTAAAAGATGCAATAAAACATAATTTCAGTACGTTAAAGGGATCAATTTCTTTATTTTTAATAAAATTTATTTCTTTTTTAAACTTTCAAGAAAACTACTCCTCATTTTGGACCAACACCCAGGTGAAATATTCCACACTTTTTCACCATATCGGCCTGGCCAAGGATCAGGATAATAAACAAAAATGTAATAAATTCGACAATTCTTCAATGTTTAAATTTTTACCGGAAAACTGCAAAACCAACTTGGGTTTTATATGCGAGAAGCCTTTACTGAAGGGATTTTCTTCCTTTAATACAAAAAATATGGTTTATTTTGTGCACCCCAATGAGGAGGTATTCAATTTAAAGTTTTCATTTAAAAAGTTTTTACTTTTTTAACAATTCCATTTTCAGTTCACTTGCGAACAGGCGTTCCTGCAGTGCGAAAAACACCAGATGTCCTTGGTGGTATTGAAGGATGTGGTCGACAATAAATTACTAAAGGACTATATATTTATAAATTACGGCTCCGGCGCCAATTTTTGGTTTAGCTATAACAATGAGACCCATCTAAATTGTGCTACCCCCCGAAGAGGTCTAGAAAAGATTACAAACAAATTGAAATTGGGCTTTATTTGTCAAAAGGAACGCATGAAATCCACTTCCATGAATATGAGACATTTGATTTTGCTTGTATTTGTAGCAGTGGCTGCTACCATGGCCATTATCATGTATATTGCTGTTAAATGTATTTGCTATAAGCGACTCGAAAACTATTATGTGTCAGAATCATATTATCCGGAAGAAATTAAAGTAACTGAAATTAAATAAATTTTGTGAACTTATTAATGAAAATGTTTGTGATTTTTTTTTTTTTTTTACTTTTGTGTAAAACAAAGTTTTGAGTAAAACTAATTCACGATATTATGCTTAAAACAAAAGTTATTGCCAGGGTAACCGGAAATATGCTTTAAAAATTTGTGTTAAAAAACATAAAAATATGGGGGTTTTCATGTCAAGTGACCCAATTTTGAAATCGCTGTCTTCCGATTTGGATGAAATTTGCACCAAGGTTAGTCCTATTGGATAGTAGTTTAGACACACATTTTCAACAAGATCGGTCTAAAAGTTTCTGAGTTAGTGGGGGTCAAAGTTTGACATTTTGGCCATACAGGTGTTCTTTCTTATCCATGTAACTTATTACCTATTGGTGTTGGCAAAATTTTTCCCAAGTAGCTTCGATAGCTATTTGATCCATCTTTTGAAACATTTTTTTTTTGGTTTTTTTAAAAAAATTTTTAAATTTTTTTTTTTTTAAATTTAAAACTTTTTTGAATTTTTTTTTTAGCGGGAATGTTTTTTTTGGATACGAGCGGCTTATGTATAAAAAAAAATCATTTCTAACTCTAGACTTTTTTGTTAAAAGGATTAAAACAAAAAAAAGCAAACATATCACTTTGAAGCTTGGCCTTTTTCGGAGCTGTAGACATTGTAAAAATTAATTACGTAAATAACACACGTCTAAGCTGTAACGCTGTTTCAGAATGACAATAAATAGTTTTTTTAAGATCATATAGGTAGTGCATTTTAATGAAGGTGAAGAAGGGCTTAGTTTGGGTTAACCGCATGTTACATAATAAAAATAATAAAGTACCTTTTTTAACCAATTCCCAGCGGTAAATATTGAAAGGACCATGGACACAGTCCACTTCTTGAATTAAAGAATGTTCTGGTTCTGAAGACTTTTGTATTACGGCATCAATATGATTTTGTTTAAAGAACATTTTGATTGCGGTTGCGTTAATTCGATTTTTATTTTGAGGTACGCAAGAATCGCTCCATAATGTCAAAGTTTTAATAAGTGGATAATCTTTTATTATAGGGTTGCCATACGTACTGTTTTAAGCAGTACATGTACTGATTTTTTGCACAACTCCTAAAACAGTACGCAAATGTACTGTTTTTTACACTTTGTACTGTTTTTTGTACTGTTTTTTTTTTTGCTCAGTCTATATTTAACAGAACTGGCTTACAAAAAATTATGTTGTGTTAAAAAAAAAAGTTCTTAAATAATAAGAGTTTTTACTCTGTCATTGTTTTCTCATAAGTACACAGTAGAAATCTAAATTATATTAGGTGGCTCGTAGCAGTGGTATATTTTCGTGTTACGATTTTATGGCTACCTCTTCCAATAGTCTTTCCCTTTCCACACCTGAGAAAGACAAAAATAATATCTAAATTTTTTTAATCGTTAATTTTTAGAACTTTTTTAATTTTCGGGCATGTTCTGGAAATCGAAATCACGTAAAATTGAAAACAAACAAATTTGGAAAATAATCCGTGTTCAAAATTTATAAAAATACCTAATACCTTTGAGGACCACTTTTCTTTACCTAAACTACTGAAATAAGAAAAAGATAGGTAAATTTTTACAAAAATTTTTTTGAAAATATTCATCGTTTTCAATTGCACTTGATTTTAAATATTTTCAGATTTTGTGAAATAAAAATAAACCAAACTATTTTTTTTGGATTTTATAGATTAATGGCCAATTTCAGCAAGTTCAGGTTAAATTAACTTTCATTATAAAAGTCAAAAAACCTATTGTTTTAGTATAGCTGAACTTGGTAAAATTAGCCGTAAATAATTTAAAAATTATTTAAAATTGGAAAATTAATTTAGGAAACAAACATTTTCTCAAATTCTATACGATTTGTGCAACTATGTGTGTAGTGAAAATTGCTTTAAATACGAATATGTTTAAAGAAAATCGTACTTACAAAATCAATGAGTTGATTGTTTTAAGCTAAGTAAGGCTTTTCTCCTTTCTTATATGGCTTACAGCAATGTTATGGTTTTCCTGGCCAAATGCTTCGTTTGTGGTGTTTGCTTTTTAAACGCAAATGGAGTAATTTTAAATGTATATTTATGAAATGCCATAAACTGGAAATAATTCCTTTGACGTTACACATTTTAAGTGTATTTCTTTCTTTATATAATTGTTGTTGCATATTCAATCAAAAGTTTAAAATATTTACCCCAATTTCACCAAGTTCAGTTAAAACTAACTATTACTTTAACTTCCAGCTTACAATATGTTTTGACAGCTTGAACTGATAGTTAATTATAGCTGAGCTTGGTGAAATTGGGGGTTACTTATTAAAACAAATGGTAATGTTGTCGTCAAAAAAAATGTACTGTTTTGTTATTGATTGTACTGTTTTTATGTATTCAATGTACTGTTTTTCCGAATTTAAAATCTGGCTACCCTATTTTATTAATTAATTTAACATTTTAATTTAAGCACTAGCTTCCGTCCAAAAGGCACAAAAGGTAAAAGTTGGTATATATGACATAATAATGGTTGCTGTAAGATTATACATATTTAATTTTCGTTTGTAGTAAAATGTTGAAGCATTTCCCTTAGGTAGGCTAAAAACACAAATAATAGCATACCGTACACTTGGTTGGGTCCATTATAATACTATTTTCTACAAATTTATTTTCTTGTTGTCATTTTATTTTGCTTTTGCTTTAACTATTTTTTTTTACGGCAATGCAGCAAAGCAATAGTAAAATTTATTTTGTAAGTTTTTGTATGAAGAATTTGCTGCAATCGCCAAACAATGGATTAAAGAGCAAAACAAAACTTAAAAAATTTTGAAACAGTTGATATGCAGCAAAATGAATACTTTATATCTCAGAAACCACAAAAAATTTCGCGAAACAGATTTTGGATTCAAAAAGGGGGTATTCAAAATATATATACCGCATACCTAAATTTTTTTAAAAATGCTCGGTAGGTCAAACCAATTCTGAGCTGACGATTTGTCTTCGATTTTGACCCCATGACAATGTGATGTCAGACTTAACATCACTTGTCCAAATGGTCTTCAGGGTCAAAAATTTAAATTATGTCATCAATGGGATGACACATCGGCGTCGCAGAAATGACCAATCGGAGTCAGTTTAATAAAACATGTCATCATTGCGATGACTCAGTAGCATCGGAGAAAGGACTCACTAGGATCAATTTAATGAGAAACAATGTGAAACAATAATGAGAATTAACAAATTGTCATTAAATTGAGTCATTGGGATTGAATTAAGTCAAAGTTAGAGAATATTATTATTTACTTACCTGAACACATGTTTGTTTGGGATTGCCTTGTCATATTCTCGATATTTTGACAATTACCTTATACATTTTTAATTTTATATTATTTTTTTTTAGATATACAATATTTTATCAAACATATTTTGCTAAATACAAAAAATTTAACCATTAAATTATTTATGAGCAAATACCCCGATAATTTTTGATAATAAAGTAAAATATTTTATTAAGTTTTATACAAAATTAACAAAAAATGTATAAAACAATATTCTACAACATCGTCATATTTCTTGGACTGAGGATCACAAAATCGATGCACATCATCTACATCGAGTTCAAACTCTGTGCCATTTTTGTAGCGTATAGTTCCACCAGTAATGCGTCTCTTACATATGAAACCCATTAAGGAGTTACAATTTGCTTTGCTGTAAATTTCTGCTGCGCTTAATTTGTAACAGACATCAGATGACGAATTTGCCAGTTTGTTGAAGTGATGATTGTTATATGTCCAAAGTGATGAAACGTTGCCTTAAAGGAAAATAACTTTACTGTTAATGTGCCTTTTTTATTGTGATTTTTTTTTTTTTTTTAATTTTGTTTTACCGTAGATTTCATGTATTTTTTGAAAAATTGTTGAGGCCTGCGAAGACATTATCGTAAACATCATGTCATGGCGAGTACAAAATGTTTGGGTTTCCTTTGAGTTAAACTGAAAATTTTGGATTTAAATTAAATTTCAAAAGTAGAAAATTACTTACTTTAGGTTCAGTTTCAATGAAATATAAGTCATTGTCTTGCAAAAACCAATTAAGTGCATTATTGATATTTTCAGTTTGTATAATTTTTATAGAATAAATTATTAATACCGCAGAAAGCCACAAATTCATATCTAATTTTATGTAAATTTATTTGTTTTTATAAAATTTTTACCGCTAGAAATGTTCTCATGAATAAAGATCAATAGCTAATACGAGAATTTGTAAGCAGTGTTTTGTATACTCGATTGCTAATTGAAATGTGTAATACTGTGACTTATTCTACTTTGTAAACTGATGTTTTATTAAAAAATACGATATTGGGTAACAAAAAAAAAAAAAAAAAGAAAACATAAAAAAACCAAGTGACATTTTGTTTGATAATAATGTAAAAAATGGTGTTTTCTTAAATATATGAAATATCGTAAAATGTTTCATATATACGAAATTTTGTAAAATTTACGATATTTGTCAAATAAACGATATTCTGTCAAATATACAATGATTTGTCATACATAAAATTTTTGTGGAATATACGTTATTTTGCGAAGAACTGAACGATATTTTGGTAAATATACGATATTATGTCTAAAATAAAACAAACGACATTTTTTCAAATATATGTGACGCGAAAAATAGAAAGGGACCTAAGGGTTTTGTTCAGGAGAGCCATTTTATCTTTGTATCTTTGGTGTACCATCACTGAGCGTGTTGGTATTGGTCTCATTTGAAAGCGAGACATGTCAACCTTGTTGGTTAACCTTGAAAACGCGCGTAGGTCGTCCCTACCTCTTGTTTTGTGTAGTTGGTTTTTACTGTTCCCTTTACCTTACTGGTCCTTTTCTCTATGCGTTGTTACATATGAAGATATGCCAAATATTATAGTTTTGTGAAAAATACGATATTTTGTGATGATATGTACAAAATTTGTAAAATTTACGATATTATGTTTAAATCAAATAAACGATATTTTGTCAAATATACGATGTTTTGTCAAATACTATAGTTTTGTAAAATATACGATATTTTGTGAAATTAACGATATTATGTATAAAATCAAATAAACGATATTTTGTCTAAATTCATATAAACGACTTTTTTTTAAATACCATGTTTTGTCAAATATTATAGCTTTGTTAAATATACGATATTTTGTGAAATTAACGATATTATGTATAAAATCAAATAAACGATATTATGTCTAAATTCATATAAACGATTTTTTTAAATACCATGTTTTGTCAAATATTATAGCTTTGTAAAATATACGATATTTTGTGAAATTTACGATATTATGCCTAAAATCAAAAAAATATTAGAGTTTTGTGCAATATACGATATTTTGTGATGAAATGTACGATATTTTGATAAATATACGATATTATGTCTAAAATCAAATAAACGATATATTGTCAAATATACGATTTTTTGTCAAATTCTATAGTTTTGTAAAATATGCTATATTTTGTGAAATTAACGATATTATGTATAAAATCAAATAAACGATATTTTGTCAATGATATGATAATTTGTCAAATATTATAGTTTTGTGAAATATACGATATTTTTTGATGAAATGCACGATATTTTGTTAAATACACGATATTATGTCTAAAATCAAATAAACGATATTTTGTCAAATATACGATTTTTTGTCAAATTCTATAGTTTTGTAAAATATGCGATATTTTGTGAAATTAACGATATTATGTTTAAAATCAAATAAACGATATTTTGTCAATGATATGATAATTTGTCAAATATTATAGTTTTGTGAAATATACGATATTTTTTGATGAAATGCACGATATTTTGTTAAATACACGATATTATGTCTAAAATCAAATAAACGATATTTTGTCAAACATATAATGATTTCTAAATTATCGTAGTTTTGTGAAAAATATGATATTTTGTGATGATATGTACGATATTTTGTAAAATAAACGATATTATGTCTAAATTCATATAAACGATTTTTTTTTAAATACCATGTTTTGTCAAATATTATAGCTTTGTAAAATATACGATATTTTGTGAAATTTACGATATTATGCCTAAAATCAAAAAATATTAGAGTTTTGTGCAATATACGATATTTTGTGATGAAATGTACGATATTTTGATAAATATACGATATTATGTCTAAAATCAAATAAACGATATTTTGTCAAATATACGATTTTTTGTCAAATTCTATAGTTTTGTAAAATATGCGATATTTTGTGAAATTAACGATATTATGTTTAAAATCAAATAAACGATATTTTGTCAATGATATGATAATTTGTCAAATATTATAGTTTTGTGAAATATACGATATTTTTTGATGAAATGCACGATATTTTGTTAAATACACGATATTATGTCTAAAATCAAATAAACGATATTTTGTCAAACATATAATGATTTCTAAATTATCGTAGTTTTGTGAAAAATATGATATTTTGTGATGATATGTACGATATTTTGTAAAATAAACGATATTATGTCTAAATTCATATAAACGATTTTTTTTTAAATACCATGTTTTGTCAAATATTATAGCTTTGTAAAATATACGATATTTTGTGAAATTTACGATATTATGCCTAAAATCAAAAAATATTAGAGTTTTGTGCAATATACGATATTTTGTGATGAAATGTACGATATTTTGATAAATATACGATATTATGTCTAAAATCAAATAAACGATATTTTGTCAAATATACGATTTTTTGTCAAATTCTATAGTTTTGTAAAATATGCGATATTTTGTGAAATTAACGATATTATGTATAAAATCAAATAAACGATATTTTGTCAATGATATGATAATTTGTCAAATATTATAGTTTTGTGAAGAATACGTAATTTTGTGATGAAATATACGATATTTTGTGAAAAATACGATATTATGTCTAAACTCTGAAAAGTTGTTATACAGTGATGGAAAATTCAGTACTTTGGTACTTTTTTCAGTATTTATTCATTTCAAATATACCACGGTACCCCCACGTCACTTTTATTACTCTCTCCTTGCAATGTTATGGAATTACAGACAAGGAAACAAATAACAATATTCCCCTGAAAAAAATGATTGGGCTTACGGCTGATAATTTCAATGTAATCATGGGGCAATTTAGTGGTGTTCAGGCCAGATTAAAAGCATTGTTACCAAATTTGTTCGTAAATGGCTGTGCATGCCATAATTTAAACTTAGCTTCGTCTGCAGCTTATTTATGTCTACCTAAAAATTGATTCATTTATGAAGGAAATAATTGTTTAAATAATTGTTTACAAGCTGAGAAGAAGAACTTCAAAATTTTCAAGACTATTTTGGAACAGAAGTTCACGTTATTTTTAGGTACGCCCAAACTAGATGGCATTCGAGGCAGGCTGTGGTTAAAAGATTTTTGGAGCAATGGGAAGCCCTAACGTATTTTTTAAATTTACATCCGTGTTCGAAAATAAACAGTACATTATTTAACGTTCGGCTCACACACCCAGGAACGATATCTATTTTTTTAGTGATTGTGTAGACATACACAACCCTTAATACCGTTCGTAACTATTTTCAAGAAAGAACCGAACATTATATAATGTTCGGTTCTTCGGTAAAAAACAGAACAATTGAAGTGATACTGTAGACAAACATTATATTTTAATGTTCTATAAGGTTTTTTTCGTGTGTGTATTTTGTTTTTGTAAAAATGTTTTTTTACCAGCCAAAAGGGAGGATCATTAACGAGCCGAACCGAACACATTGAAGTTTGTGCGTTAGCGGATTTCTCAGAAATAAAACATTTAAAAAATTAAGATATATCGATTTTTTTTTGGAAAAATGTAAGCCAAATTAAGAACGAAATGGACGAACTTATGTTTCCGGCTATTTCACGTATTGATATCGAAATATTGTCAATATCCCATTCATCAGCAGCAGTTAAGCGCACGTTTTTAATTCAAAATGATATATTATTTTGAATTAAAAACGTGCGCCTAACTGCTGCGCATTTCACTGGTTGCTTAGGCCAGATCGACAGGAAACTTCGTCCATAAAGATTTTAGAAAAACTAAAGATATTAAGCTACATAAAACTGTTAAACGTATAAGAATTAAAGGCAACACTTCTACTTGTAACAATATCAAAGTTTAAACAAAAACATCAACAATAAACAGTGAGTTTATCTCTTTTTACATTCCCCACTACAATTGATTGGAATTCTTCCAACATTAATTGTAGTTGTAAGTAGGTTAAGAAAAAACAAAATGAAAACAATAACAACTTGCAAAAGCATATTGCCAGTTTAAGTTTTTTAAGAAATTTTTGGGAAGACAAAATTTTAATTTACAGCCAGTTCATCGATTTCGAACGTTAACATTCGCATAGAAATTTACATTTAAAACAAAAACAAATTTTCGAATTTTGTTTTTGTTTTAAATATAATTTTCTAAGCGAACGATGACGTTCGAAATCGTTAAACAGGCAGTTAAAAGATTTTGTTATTCGTGCTTAATTCGCAATTTTAATTCTTGATAAATACACTGAAATTTATTGTTGTTGGATAAGCTATTCCTATGCGCATTTCACTGGTTGCTTAGGCCAGATCGTCAGGAAAGTTCATCCATCAAATCTTTTAAATTAAAATTTTGTATTCCCAAAAATTTTTTTGATAATTAAAAATTTATCAGACCTGTTCTGAAAATCAAATTTTATGAAAGTGATTTGAAATCACAAGAAAGGTGTTCTGGGCATATTATTTTGTGATTTCAAAACGTTCAGCTACGTAAACAAATTTTTGAAATCACTTTGTTATTTTTGCGACTATTGCAAGATGACCGTCATTATGAATTACTTAAAGAAAATATTCAATGTGTTGTTTATTAATTGTATATGCAATAAACTATTTTATTTACAACAAATCATTTAAAAATAAGAAAATTCGACGACACTACAAAAACTATATTTGCTTTTGTGACTTTTGTTGTGATTTCAGGTTTGTTGTTTAGTTCAGTTAAAGATCGCTAATTTGCTCACAGCGGCATGAAAGCAAAGTCTAATATTTATTTAAAATCGAAAAAGCTGTAAAGAATCACAGGAAAAAATCGTTTCTTTCGTTTCTATCACGGCTAAAATTCGCGATAAATTACAAATTTGTTAACAAAACCTCAAATTTATTTGAAATCGCTAAATGGGTTAAAAAAAAAAACAAAATGTCGGATAATAACAAAAAATTTATTTTGCAAAATAGCGAAAATTCGCGAAAATTTTTAATAGTTCAAACAAGCCATAAAATTGAAAAGGAATGACAAAAATTCTCTAAAAATTGCTTAATTAGCAGAAATTCGCTAAAATTTGCCAACAGCGGCATGATTGCAGAGTCTACTATTTATTATAAGTCGTTAAAGCTGAAAAAAAACAGAAAACTTACAGGAACAAATCGCTTCTATCGCGAGCATGGCTAAAATTCGCAAAAAATTGCAAAATTTAAACAAACCCTAAAACTAGTTTGAGATGCTAAATCAGTAAAAAGAAACAAATTGTCAAAAAATAACATACAAAGCGTTAAAAAATTACAATTTTATTATGTTTGTTTGTGCTTTCGACAATTGAAAATCACACCGAAAAACACAAAAACGATGTGATTTACAGAACACCACAAAATCACACGTGTGATTTAAAAAGCACATGTGATATGAAATCACGTGATTTTCAGAACAGGCCTGTATTTTTATAAATACTGGCCAAGGCGTATTCATTACAGGTGGTCTTAAAAATCCTGCTGATAAGTTTTTTTTTAAACTAATTACAGTGCACTCGCGGTAACTTGAACACCGTCTAACGTGAACACCGCCTAACTTGAACATGATTTTTTTACATTGTCTACTCTGTAACGTGAACAAACTCAAAAAGCTCTATACCTTTAATAATAAAACACATAAATATATACATTTATATTTTAATAATGGAAATAACCAGAAAAAATTTCACGTTCAAGGGTATAAAACAGACATATATTTTATGAAATTCGACAATCGCTAACGTGAACAATTTCGCTGACATGAACTCCCTATGTTTTAATTAGTTCACGTTACCGCGAGCGCACTGTACATGTATTTATTTATCATAAAAATTTCATAAAAATATTAAACAAGAATTGATAACACCATTAATTGTGTTTGCATTTGGATCACAAAATTCTTTTATATTTGTGCCTTCAACTCGTACAACCGAATTCTGATGATTAATAACGGCATATTTCATTAGAACTTTGCATATTAAACCGAATTTTTCCGAACAATCGGAGCCTTTATATATTTTCATGGCGGCATCTAATTTAAAACATGTGTGCAATTTTAAATGGACATTTAGGACTTTATTATAGTATTCATTGTTATAAGTCCACAAGGCGGGGAAGTCACCTAAAAATCAAGAAAAAACGAATAATCAAAATATGAAAATTTTAAAAAACTTTTAGTTTTTTAGTTGGTAATTTTTTTTTACCATAAACTTCCTTTAAATGTGGTAGCAATTCCTGAGCATTTGCTTGAGTTATTTGGAAAATCATTCCATGTTTCAAGCACTCCTTTTGCGCAAAACTCGAAGTGTACTGAAAACAAATCCGTTAAAGCGAATGACTTTTATTTTTTATTCAGATACAAAAATCACAATACAAACCCAAAACAACAAACTTACATTTTGCTCGGTGTCGACATAATAGAGGAATTTGTCATGCATAAACCATCGCGGTGGTTTAATACAATTAATAAATATTATTTTTAAACTAAAAATTACAATTGTTAATAATGTGTTTTGAAAATGTTTCATTATTCTAAAACCTCAACTGGCGTGTAAAATACATGTTTACTTGTGAAGATTTTAAATGAAAGTGATTTGTACTCATAAAGATTTTAAATAAAATTTAATCGCTCTTGTTTACCTAGTGGATTGAAGTGTGTCAGACTGATTAAAATAATTTTTAGAGAATGGCGGTTTATCACTAAGAAAAAACATAAGAGTTTTCTTTAATGCTTTAAGTCATTTTATTTGTAACAGTATCAAATGTGGAAACAATTTACAGGGATACCAACCCTAAGGCGTACTCCAGGGTGAATCTTAACCATTGGGGGGGGGGGGGGGACCAACAATGTGCCCAATAAAAAATTTTGTCATTTTGCGAAGCTACACTCACCAGTTTTTATATTCATTGAATAAAGCGCGTATTGTGTTAACAATGTATTGCTTCAAAGTGAGAACTCCGTAAGCGAGATGGTAAGCGAAACTCTTACATTTCTCCCTTACAAACCTGCTTCGTTTGAAGCTTACTTTTTTTATTAGGTGCAACCAACACACCCATGAAGCAATTTGTGTGCATTATATGGATAGATTTGACACTCGCCCCTTATTCTGAAGGAGGAAAAATTACTGATCCAATGGCTATTTATGACTACATTGCAGGGATGAGTAATACGTCTAGAAATGGAGCACCGTATTCTTCATCACTGTCCCATTAAAAAACACAATTAATTTTTTTTCAATAAGGAGTCATAAAATAAGGTTGTAATTTATTTTTAAACAAATTGCTGCCAAGTACAAAGCGAATTCATGTATAGGGTGATGGGGATACTGCAACAAGTAACAACACCAAAAACACAACATTGGATTTTTTTGTTTGTTGATTTCGTTGGTCGTTATGTCAAAAACACACGCCACTTTTGACATTCGTCTCTCTTATTTAGAACAAAAGGAGCACATCTGTGCTTTCAGCGTCACCTAAAAAATGAATGCGCCTTAGCCAAGTATTTATGTATTAAAAATAGGCATATATATACATATAAATCGGCAATCGAAAACCAGTTAAGAATTACCAAACAGTCGCAGGCGTGGAAGATTGAAGATAAAATATGGTCCAGTTGTTGGTCCCTCGACAAATCCACTAAGGCGAAAAATTATAAAAATGCTCGAAACATGTCAATTTATTTATACTTATTGGATTATTTTCTTCATATGTGCATAAATAATTATGGGCGAATTTCGATAACTTGGCAAACACTAGTTAATATAAATTTCCCTTAAATTTCTAAACGCAACTATGCAGACCTTTCGAACGCACTACAAAAAATGATTTGTTTTCTAAATCGAAAATTATTTTCGATTCGAATCGAATTACATAAAAACCCTTCTGATTTGCTTCGGGCTGCAGAAATCGGGCTCACGCTGAAATTTTTAAGGAAATATATAATATTGAAATACAGTAGACGCTCACAAATTAGAACTTTCAGTAATTCGAACGTCCAGAAATTAGAATCAGTGTTTGCAATACATTAAACGGTCTAAAATTCGAATTTAAAATTCTAATTTCAGAGCTTTTTTTTTGTTATTTGAACACAAGAAATCCGCAGTTTATTTTTATTCTGTTTGAACATAGTAAAACTAAAAAGGGGAATAACCAAATCATATATGTTTTTTCCTTATTGAATTGTTATGTTTTGTTGCCATTAGTTTTTTTATATTCATATTTTTAATTTAAAAAAATACATTTATAGCCTGTTCGTCGATTTCGAACGTTAACGTTCGCATAGAAAATTATATTCAAAACACAAACAAAATTCGAAAATTTGTTTTTGTTTTAAATGTAATTTTCTATGCGAACGTTAACGTTCGAAATCGACGAACAGGCTGTTAATGTATTGGACTGAATTGTTACGTTTTGTTTTCTTGTTTTTATCAAACAAAATTTAATTAAACAAATTTTAAAAGTCTTATATAAGTTTTTGGAAGTAAATTTACTCAATTTTTTATTGGGGAAAAAAGTCCAGAAATTAGAATAATTCAGAAATTAGAATCGCCTCAAAAACAAAGCGGTTCTAATTTGCGAGCGTCTACTGTATACGATATTTTGACAAATATACTATATTTTGTTAAATATACGAAATTTTAATAAATATACGATATTTTGTTAAATATACGATATTTTAATAAATATACGATATTCTGTTAAATATACGATATTTTATTAAATAGACGATATATTGTTAAATATACGATATTTTGACATATACAAAATTTTTTTAAATATACGATATTTTAATAAATACACGATATGTATTTTGTTAAATATACGATATTTTGACAAATATACGATATTTTCTTAAATATACAATATTTTGACAAATTACGATATTTTGTTAAATGAGTCGTTTATTTTGAAAGTGGTTTAAGTCCATTTTTTCTTATATTGAGATATTTAAGGGTTTGTGTTTGATTTGTTTCAAAAATATTGTTAAGTGGTATTAATTGTTTTTATGGCTTTGTGACCTTAAACATGTTAGAATATATAACGTAATACATTTTGTAAACTTTACTAGAAAAATAAACTGTGTTTCAGAACCTAAAATGGACTTAAACCACTTTCAAAATTAATAAAATGACTTTTTCGTTTGTGAAAAGGAATAAGTCCACTTATTTTAAAGAAATTAAGCAATAGAAATTGTAAATATTTTATGTTTGATGTAGATGAATGTAATAGCTTTAAAATAAATAGAGAAGCTTTCAATTTAGATAAAGATTTTTGTTTCTGTAATTGAAAAAATGTTTTTAAAAATAAATATGAATTCATTTATTAAAAAATTAAATTTATTAAAGATTTTGCCATATTATTTCTCCTCATTTAGATTATGTGTGAGGTTTTGTTAAAATAGTCATGGTGGTAGAGTAGAGTAGAGTTGTCAACCGATTAAGAATAATTCGATTAATCGATCAAACAAAAACAAACTCTTGTTCGAATAATTTTAAAATTGCGATTTTCGAAAAACGAATAAATCGATTAAATTATGTCGATTAATCGAACAATTTTTTTTTATTAAAAAATAAATTTATAGAAGACTAATAAGAAATAAAAGCTTAGAATTTGATTTATTCTCATAAGTTTTTAGCGATTTTATACAAAATGTAGAAAAACTAAAAAATTATTGTTGCTATAGCCCTCATTGTAGTTAATCTCAATGTTTAGTAGGCAAAAAACGTGTTAAGTATTCATTCTATTTCAAAAATGTATCTTTCCTATTAAACAAATCTTTGATAAACAATTGTAACAGCTGTTTTCTTTTTAAATCAAACGTTAAACAATTTTCATGAAATGTTGATTAAGTTAATTAGAGCCGTTCACATTACATTTGAGATGATATAGACAGATGATAAAGAAAAAAAATGCAACAAACAAATTTAAATTTCTTTTAAATTATTAAAAATGGATAAAAATACTTTAATTAAGTGATCAGAACATCATTTTAAACATATTAATGGCCATTTTCTCAATGTATCGACAAACTGTCTGTTACTTAATGTCAACATAAATTTATTGGACCGATAAATTGTCCGTTAACGATTTTGGGTTTCTCAATATACCGACAAAAAACATTGTTTTCAGTTGGCAACACCACTCAAAATACATGTAAAAGTTGGGAGTCAGCTGATTGAATTAATCTGTACGGCAAAAAAAAAAAGGAAAATAAATAATTGGCGGATGAGTGCCGGTTAGTTTTGCGATAAAATCGAAGCAAATGGGACATTAGGAAAACCAAATTTCTTTAATAAGCAGTTTTTCGTTGGGAAAAAGATAATCGCCTAATGAGAAAATGGCCATAATTATGGAATTGTGAAAATTTACGAATTATTTAAAGTCGAATAAAAACATTAAGAAGAAATCATGGTCGGTTGTACACGCGAAGTGTACTTATGTACGTGGTGACCGATTCTATATTATACTCAGTTTGAGGTATGTTCAGAGGATTCGATGTGGTTAATGAAGTGATTAAGTTGTAATCATGTCAATTTGCAGTGATTAACAAATAACTTCAATATATGGTTAATCATCTCGATTTTGATGTGATTAGATCTTAATCACGCTCGAGTTGCTTAAACGCTCTAAAAGTGTGAACATTGCATAAGTGTTACAATATTACACTGAAAGAATTTTCTTCGCAATACCAATGAATTTTGACATTAATCCCATGAAAAATTGCATTAAAAAGGAACCTATGCAGCGCTTCGTTGGATCGATGAAACCTGTTTCATTAAAAGTATTTAATGAAACCTGTTTCATTAAAAGTATTTAATGAAACATTACATTAGATCTATGAATATTATTCATTGGATGAATACTTTAAATAAAGTAAAAAAAATTTTTTTTTTATTTTTTTTAATTATTTTTTTTTTTTATTATTTTTTTTTATCTTTTCTTTTTTTATTTTACTTTATTTTATTTTTAATTTTTTTTCTGTCTCAGGCGGAATTCGATCGCGCAACCTCGGTGCTGATAGACTAGCTCGCTACCAGCTAGTCTACCGGGGCAGTGTAGTTTTTGTATTAAAAAACTATGTTTTTTACTCAATTAAGAGCGTAAATATGAGATTAAATTGCCCAAAATAACAATAACAACGTTGATTGAAAGTGGATTGAACGTTTTTGTTTCATTACTATAATGACATTTTTATTGTCATAATGAAAATTTAAATTTATGAAGGCAATTATTGCAATATGTTGCTTTTATAAAAAAATTTTTTGATTTCATAAATTAAATGGCATACATGTAACATTCGATCTATGAAATTATTAAATCTTACATTTTTTAATTAACAATTAAACATTTTTTTAAGGAAACTATAATTTTGCATTAATTTTTGAATATAGTTATGTTTGTATATTGTTTTTTTATGTTCCCAATTACAATTTTTTGTTAAACTTGGACAAACTTTAGTTTTCATATATTCAATGAAAATTTTTAACGTAATTACGAAATCCAATGAAGCGATTTTAACGAAAATACTTCATTATAACTATGAAATTCCATTTAGACAATGAACATTTTCATTTACCCAAGGAAAGTTTTTTTATGAAAATGATTCATTAAATATATGAAGAATTTTTCTTTCAGTGTACAATAGAAAACGATATAGTAGAAGATAATCCAAGGCCATCAAAATATGCCGAACTTCTTCCAATAGAAAAATACATACAGAGAGACAGCGGTTGTTTTATAGAAGAAGTTGTACGCAGAAGTTTGGCTGAAGATGGAAGGTCTGCAAAAGCCTTTCGAAAATCCAAAGTTGTATCGGATTATTGAAGAATTAAGGATTTTACGATTCCTTTAAGTAATACAACGATATGGAGCTTAGATGAAAAGTTGTACGCATCAAAAAAAAGAAGTCATAGTGGATTTGAGAAAAAATAAAGAAGAAAATGGAAGATTTTCCATAGTTGTAAATTAACGGACGGATGTATCTTATTTAAAATGTGTAATTTTTTTTTATTCGTTATTGTCATCGATTAATCGAATTATTTTTCAGATTTAATCGTTAGATCGAACGAACAAAAACAATTATTTGAATTATTCGAACAAAGCTGAAAGGCGAATAATTGACAACTCTAATAGGTGGTATATACCTTAGTAGCTCCATCGTATCCTTATACTTAGGAGTTGAAATGGGACGTAAATTTTTGTATAATGGTGTTATTTTATTTTGCTGAAGTATTCCTTAGCCAATTTACAGGTTCGCCACTAGTGTTTTTTAATCTTTTAAGAATTGCTTCCTCCAGAGGTTTTGTATAAAAAAATCTTTACGTTTCATTTTAGTTAATAAAAATTTGTGGACTTAAACCGGTTTCAAAATAATTTTTTTTTTTGGATTTCGTTAGTTAACTAATTTTCAAAGTGCCCAAAATCATAGCGTATTTAATGATACTAGAGTTAAATTGTTTATAAATAAAAAGATTATATAGGATTGCGATTGTTGTTAGCATTAACTACTTTTTTTTAAAAAATGGACTTAAACCACTTTCAAAATAAACGACTCAAATATAAGATATTTTAATAAATATACGATATTTTGTTAAATATGGGCATTTCCGTCAAAAGGTCCACCGTGACCGAAAATTTAAAAGTTATTAAAAGCTAATTATTTTACGATATTGTTATAGAGAAATATTTAGATTTTACTAATTTTCTCATACATTTTTTCACTTAGATAAACTATCAGACTGCAAAGTTGTGCAAACGTAATTTCTTTTGCCATAAACTTTATCATAGATAACAGTGCTTTCTAAGTGCTATAATTTAAGGGTTAAGAAAATGTAAAAATATTTTTTGCTTAAAATGTTATTGCATTTTTGATGCGTAAGACTGTCACGTTCAACACTTTGGAATAACCCATATACGATATTTTATTAAATATACGATTTATTGTTAAAAATACGATATTTTATTAAATATACGATTTATTGTTTAAAATACGATATTTTATTAAATATACGATATTTTACATATATACGATATTTTGTTAGATATACGATATTTTGACAAATATACGATATTTTGTTAAAAATACGATATTTATACGATATATTGAAAAAATCAGATATTTTGTTAAATATACGTTATTTTGACCTTTATACGATATTTTGTTATTTTGACAGCTATACGATATATTGTTAAATTTACGATATTTTAATGAATATACAACATTTTGTCAAACACAGATTTGTCTTAAATATTTTGTACAGTATTTACGATATAAAACGGTACAGATTTACGGCGGTGCGCAAAATGACCCCAGGAAATATGGACCCAAAAGTAAAATTAAAAACGGCCCCACAACAACACGCAATTTTGGCGCAATTTTTTTGTTTTTTTTTGGGGTTATTTTTCAAACCCAGATTTTGACTTAAAAAAAAGAAAATAAAGAATCAAACCAAGACATTTTAATGTTACATTGCTACGTAAAATTCTGAAAGTAGTTTGACTAAAAAATTGTGCCAGGTTTCGATGAATTACGCCTTTTTATACATGGCCAAAAAAAGAACTTCTGTTTTATCACGTTCGAACCGCTACTTCTTTTGCCATTATCTTTGACCTAGAATCGCGCCCTCCATAAACTTTAGCATAGATAACAGTGCTTTCTTAATGCTATATTTTAAGGGTTAAGAAAACGTAAAAATATTTTTTGCTTAAAATGTTATTGCATTTTTGATGCGTAAGACTGTCACGTTCAACACTTTGGAATAACCCATATACGATATTTTATTAAATATACGATATATTGTTAAAAATACGATATTTTATTAAATATACGATATTTTACATATATACGATATTTTGTTAAATATACGATATTTATACGATATATTGAAAAATATCAGATATTTTGTTAAATATACGTTATTTTGACCTTTATACGATATTTTGTTATTTTGACAGCTATACGATATATTGTTAAATTTACGATATTTTAATGAATATACAACATTTTGTCAAACACAGATTTGTCTTAAATATTTCGTACAGTATTTACGATATAAAACGGTACAGATTTACGGTGGTGCGCAAAATTACCCCAGGAAATATGGACCCAAAAGTAAAATTAAAAACGGCCCCAAAATTTTACACGAGCCACAACAACACGCAATTTTGGCGCAATTTTTTTGTTTTTTTTTTTGGGTTATTTTTCAAACCCAGATTTTGACTTAAAAAAAAGAAAATAAAGAATCAAACCAAGACATTTTAATGTAACATTGATACGTAAAATTCTGAAAGTAGTTTGACTAAAAAATTGTGCCAGGTTTCGATGAATTACGCCTTTTTATACATGGCCAAAAAAAGTACTTCTGTTTTATCACGTTCGAACCGCTACTTCTTTTGCCATTATCTTTGACCTAGAATCGCGCCCTCCATAAACTTTAGCATAGATAACAGTGCTTTCTTAATGGTATAATTTAAGGGTTAAGAAAACGTAAAAATATTTTTTGCT
This sequence comes from Pollenia angustigena, assembly GCA_930367215.1. Classification (NCBI taxonomy): domain Eukaryota; kingdom Metazoa; phylum Arthropoda; class Insecta; order Diptera; family Polleniidae; genus Pollenia; species Pollenia angustigena. The sequence goes on from OV884060.1 coordinate 211,257,330, forward strand.
TAAAATGTTATTGCATTTTTGATGCGTAAGACTGTCACGTTCAACACCTTGGAATAACCCATATACGATATTTTATTAAATATACGATATATTGTTAAAAATACGATATTTTATTAAATATACGATATTTTGACAAATATACGATATATTGAAAAATATCAGATATTTTGTTAAATATACGTTATTTTGACCTTTATACGATATTTTGTTATTTTGACAGCTATACGATATATTGTTAAATTTACGATATTTTAATAAATATACATTTTGTCAAACACAGATTTGTCTTAAATATTTCGTACAGTATTTACGATATAAAACGGTACAGATTTACGATATTTTTTTCAGATACGAAACTTGTACCTTTAATATACGATACTATGTCAAATCTACAATATTTTGATAATTGTATTCATTTTTGTTAATTTCGTTCTTCGTACCTCAACCTTTTATGACCCAATATGGCTGGATTTTATTGGCAAATGGAGTTCAGGAATTAATTAGGTTTTTTGTGTTTAAAAAAGCCAATCAAGATTAATAATGAATTTTAATCAGCCTTAAAGTATACTTTAATATTTTTTAAATTAGTATTCATTTATTGCACTTGATGAGAAATATTTTATATTAAATTTCTTTTGATTCCCACTCTTTCTAAATCAAACTCTTTGTTTTAATTCTTAAGCACTCTCTTTTGAGTAATTTTTTTGTAAAGCTTACTTGAAAAGCTTCTCTCTCTCTATTTATCAAAGTGCATTTTATAAAAAAAGCTCGGCTTATAAAATCCACTCTCGCTTTCAGTTTTGTACCAGACGTTAAAGTTTTAGCCAGACCAAATAAATTTTTCTTTAATTAAGCGACAATAAGACGGTTGTTTGATGGACCCCTTTAAGCTGGTCTTTATATTTTTGAGCGTTACTTACGGTTTCTGGTATCAGAGAGTCTAAAGCGTTTGTGTGAGAGAGCTTGCGAGATTGCGTGTTTATGCTGGTTATAGCTTTAAGTGCCGTTGGTCAAAAAGCCAACAACGTTATTGGCAAAAACAACAGGCAATTTTGTTGCCTGTTATTTATGTATATTTCTTTGTTTTGTTGTTCATTTGTTTGTTTTGCTTTTGTTGTTAGTGGAGTATTTTTGTTTAATTTTAAGCCTGATTTCAACTTGTTTTTTAAAGTTTATTTAACTTGTCTTGTGTTTTTTTTTTTGTAATTTTAACAAAAAGAAATACAAAATTAAAAATTAAACAGCAGCAAGAGCACACAACACAACGTCTCTCACTTCTTTTAAAATTTTTTTATTAAAATTGTTATTGTAGTTTTTTTTTTGCATTTTGTGCCAAATTGGGTGTAACTTGTACATTTTATACAATATTTTATTAATATTATTATACTCGACATATGAAAAAAAATTATATATAAAATATACCTTTAAATAAAATTTACTAATGTATTGGTAAATAAATATACGTGTGTGCATATGTTTGTATGTACGTACCTATACTTGCAAATCTATTTAACATATTTTTTTTTTTAACTGTGTAAATTTCGTTGTAAATTGAGTATTTTTTTTATCAGAATGCAGACTTACAATCAGTTGTTGTTTTAAGAAATTTATTGCAATAACAGTTGCTTAAACTTATTAAAAAAAAAGTTAAAAATATTCTTAACTAGTTTCAATATACCTACAGTGTCATCGATTTTTTTACGGGCATAATCCTTTTTTTACGGACATAATCCTTAAGCGGACACCTCCTTTCAATGGACACTAATGTTTCGGCATCATTTCATTAGGATAGCATTGTGTTCTTTTGAAAGGACATCCACGAAGTCCGGTCATTTGAGATTTCTTTAAGATACACATATTTTTACAAACTTATTGAAAACTAAAGATTTTTTTGTAAAATTTTTACATACAATACCTACATATGAGTATCTAAATTTTTTTCAATTTTGTGTAAATACCCAATTAGTTTAAAAAAGAAAAAAATATCGCTCATTTACTTCAATCGTGATTAAAATCAAAAAAGCACGATTTTTTTCAGCTAATTATACAGAAATGTGCGCAATATCATGAAAAACCAAACAGTAATTTGGTACATTACAAGGAGTTTGAAAGTCACCACAAATGTTTATCTTTTTCTCCTGCAAATGTTGGCTTTTCAATGTTATATGCCTGGATGCTGAAACTATAAAGCGGTCAACAAACATATTAAATTATAAACCGTTGCTTGCGAAAAAGATTCACAATCTTATGGCCGAACTTAGTTTTCAATAGGGACCAATGGCGGAGAACGAACACAGCCCGTTCTACTTTAATTTGAGAATACCTGATGATTATGATATCAAGCCGTTACCGCAAAAATAGCTTAATACTACATTTACATTAGGCCGAAATCTTGTAAATTTGATTTAAAATCTTCTTCGAAATCTAGGGCGTTTACATTATACTTTTTTGACATTAGCGATATTTTGTTTTTATATCAAAACAACTGTCTAAAAGTTTTTTCGTTACACATACAAACACAAAAAGAAATATACATTAAAAAATTTGCATTACCTTTTATTAATAATCAACGATATTTATTTTGTCAATATTATTGTCTTTTTTTGTTTTTTTACAATTTTTATAAAACTTTTTAATTTTTTTTAAAAAATTTTTGTTTGGTTTTTTTTTAAATGTTATTTTTTCCTGTGCAGGGAAGTATTTTTTAGTACTATATTGAAAAAAAAACCATAGTTGCATTATTTAGTACTACTTGATTTTAAGTAGATTTCGTCCAAATCTAGTCACGAAGTAGATTTTGTATTATATGGGAAATCTAGTCAAAAACAACTAGATTTGGCTCGAAATCTCGTAAGTACTAGATTTTGCGTAGGTGTAAATGTTGTATAAGCAACATCATTTCCAATTATCGATTTTTAATAAATGAATTTATTGGCAACACTTACATTTCGGAGGAACGCATGGAAGATGTTGAAAATGTGAAATACGCTTTCACACTTGAAACATCTAACATCTACTATCAATAAAAAATGTCGCCATTTTTGAAAAAACAACTTTTATTTTTTTTAAATACTATTTTTCTACAAAAGTGCCAACATTTTAAAAGATAAAACCAAAATGTATTTCTAATTCATTTCGTTTAAAAAGATTAGCAAAAAAAGGCTTGCAAAAAAGCAATAACTTGAGAAATGGTAACGCTGCTTTCAAATCAACTTCCATTTTGTCAGTGATGTCACAATAATAACAGAAGTTACTGCCACTTTTCTAGTGATGACACTTAAAGAATCGAAAAATGTGAAAGGGAACAAAATGAGATAGAAACATTCTGTAAAGATGTTGAAAAATTTTGATTTTTAGCCCTATGTATTTCTTATGGGAAAATTCCAACATCTTCGCAAATTTATGCCAACATAAGTGTGAAAAGGCTATAAGTGTCATGATCACATAAGGTACCGTTATGATTTTATAAAGCAAAAACAATTGTATCGTACACTGAAAGAATTTTCTTCGCAATACTAACGAATTTTGACATTAATCCCATGAAAAATTGCATTATAAAGGAACCTATGCGGCGCTTCGTTAGATCGATGAAACCTGTTTCATTAAAAGGACTTAATGAAACATTACATTAGATCCATGAATATTATTCATTGGATGAATACTTTCAATAAAGTAAAATTTTTTTTTTTTATATTTTTTTTAATTATTTTTTTTTTCTTTTTTCTTATTTTATTTTACTATATTTTATTTTTAATTTTTTTTTTCTGTCTCTGGCGGGATTCGAACATGCAACCTCGGTGCTGATAGACTAGCTCACTACCAGCTAGTCTACCGGGGCAGTGTAGTTTTTGTATAAAAAAACTATGTTTTTTTCTCAATTAAGGGCGTAAATATGAGATTAAATTGTCCATAATAACAATAACAACGTTGATTGAAAGTGGATTGAAAGTTTTTGTATTCATTACTATAATGACATTTTTATTGTCATAATGAAAATTTAAATTTATGAAGGCAATTATTGAAATATGTTGCTGTTATAAAAAAATTTTTTGATTTCATAAATTTAATGGCATACATATAACATTAGATGTATGAAATTATTAAATCTTACATTTTTTAATTAACAATCAAACATTTTTTTAAGGAAACTATAATTTTGCATTAATTTTTGAATATAGTTATGTTTGTATATTGTTTTTTTATGTTCCCAATTAAAATTTTTTGTTTTACTTGGACAAACTTAAGTTTTCATATATCCAATGAAAATTTTTAACGTAATTACGAAATCTAATGAAGCGATTTTAACGAAAATACTTCATCAAACCTATGAAATTCCATTTAGACAATTAAAATTTTCATTTACCCAAGGAAAACTTTTTTATGAAAATGATTCATTAAATATATGAAGCATTTTTCTTTCAGTGTAAGCGACAACCTTCATATAAAATTTATAAGAAATAAAATAGAAAAACATTCTCCTTTTTGTCGTTAAAGCTTCTTTGCGGCACAGAGCATACAGAGGCGTCACGAGACAGAAAATATTGTGTTTTTTTCTGTCTTTTTCTTCGAAAGCTGCCCTTTTTGCATTTTTTGTTTTGATTACTCAATTCGTGTTGATAGTGGCGGCGTGTTTTTACGCATTGTCACTTCACTACCAAAAAACATTTTCTTTCTCTTTCTCCGGAAGCTGCCCTCGCAAATGATTTGGGCATTTTTCAAACGTCAATTTTCATCTCTGTATGCTTTGTGCTTTGCGGTAAAGCCAAGTACTCTGTTCGAACTTGCGAAAAATGTTGAGCAACATTGATTATTTCACACGAAAATTTTGTCATGTATCAATATTGTCTATCTTGCGGTTTTTCAAAACTTAACGTTTTTAATAGTTACAAGTATACATCATTATTTTGCGAAGGTAAGTGCCAATTCACACGTTGCAAGTCTTATTGATCAGCTTGCTACCTTATAGGCGAGAGAGAGTGAGAGAGAAACGTTTATTTTCCTCTCGTCACTCTCGTTATAAAGTAGCAAGCTGATCAATAAGACTTGCAACGTGTGAATTGGGACTAAGCAAAAACCATAGTTGGGGGTAGTGCACTAAATATTAAACCAACATTGCACTCATACTAAATAAAACTGCAAAAAATTAGTTTTTACTATTTTTTACCAGCTTTAGTGATGATTGGTATTTAGTTCACTAGCACTTAAGAAATTAATTGGTATTGCAAGTTTTTTCACTATCACTTACTGTGATTTAATGCTTTTAATCTGCACTCAATTCAAATATGTAAGAGCTATAGGAAAGTTAAAAAAAAAACACATAAAATTCAGAAAAATGCATGAAATCTTTATTTGAATCGATAGTACGGTCCATATAATTTAATGTTTGAAGATTATTTCATGATCTAGGCGGCCAATTGACCGATCCCGAACGTGAAATAAAATGTTCACCGAACTCGCCTCTCAATAAGTCCATTGTTAAGCGTGCTGTGTGGCATGTGGCACCGTCTTGTTGAAACCACATGTCATGCAAGTCAAGCTCTTGTATTTTGGGCTAAAAAAAGTTGGATATCATCTCACGGTAGCGCTCACCATTCACAGTTACGTTACGATTCGCATCATCTTTGAAGAAGTACGGTCCAATGAGGCCAACAGCCCATAATCCGCACCAAACTGTGACTTTTTCTGGATGCATTTGTAGCTCTTGCAATGCTTCTGGCTGATCTTCACTCCAAAATCGACAATTCTGCGTATTAACGTACCCATTGAGCCAAAAATGAGCTTCGTTGCTGAACACAAGAAGCGCGCGATTAAGTTTCTTAACAGAGCACGCATTTTGATAATAAAATTCAATAATTTGCAAGCGTTGTTCGTTTGTAAGACGATGCATGGTTAAATTATAGACCAAACTGTAGATGTTTGACAGTGAAACAAAACACGAAACGTGCATCAAAAAGATAATAGCTAAAAAATCAGCGGCATGAAATAACCCCCCAAAATATAACCCCCTAAAAAATAATTAAATAACCCACCAAAATTTTGTACAGAGAACAACAAAAACGATTTTTGGGGGGTTATTTCATTTTGTTTGGGGTGTTATTTCATTTTTTTAATTGGGGCATTATTTCATATGAAATTATCCCCCAAAAAATCGTTATGAAATAAAGCCCCAATATATTTTTTGGGGGATTACTTCATTTTCAAATTTATAATGAAAAAGTTTTGGGCGCAAGGATTTATCCACTTTGGTATACAGAACACCGGCTTCGATAAAAAAAGCTGCCCTGCATAGGCGGCCTTCGGCCGGGCGCAATGGGTTTCTTCTTCATGGTATACCAAACTCCGGCTTCGCTAACTAAATCTTCTCTGCGTAGCCGGGTCGAGTCGGTATTTTTATACTATAGAGGAGAAAATCCTGGCGCTATGCAGAGAAGCTTTAGCTAGCGAAGCCGGTGTTTGTTATACCATAGAGGAAATAGTCATTGCGCCCGGCCGAAGGCCGGCTATGCAGAAAAGCCTAAGTTGGCGGAGCTTGGGTTTGGAATATCATACCATGATATATATCGCGTGACTCTTTAAAGCAAAACTGTATAATTAATTGCATCACATATATTGGGCCTTTATTTCATTTCAGAAATTGGGGTTTTATTTCATAAGAAATAAGCCCCCAAAAATTAGGGAATTATTTCATTTATATTTGGGGCGTTATTTCATTTCATTGGGGGCTAATTTCATTTTCAAAAATGGGGCTTTATTGCATATGAAATAGGGCCCCACGCTTTGGGGAGTTATTTCATTATTTTTTTGGGGGTTATTTCATGCCGCCTAAAAAATCACCCGATAGTATATAAATCAATTAAAATAAGGACTTGTAAAAATAAAAATATTCAATAGAATTTTATCGACTAAGAACACATCTCTAGTTTATTTTGTTTTGTATTGACGTTTTTTGGATGCAGTAGAAGTGCATTTAAAATGGATTGTAGCGTGTTTTATACGTCTTAACTGTTTTTGCCATGTTTTTATCTGATATTATTTGAATGTCTCTTATAATTTTTTCCATTTATTTTTTTTATAACCACTTCAAAAATGTTGTACTTTTAAAATAAATTATAAAATGATATCAATCAGCTGTTCTTTGAATTTATTAGTTAGTTGGCATTTGGTTACAGCTTTACCTATAATTAAGTGTAAACTTTTTATGCTGAAAGTAATCATCTGTGAATTACTTAAATAGCTACTTAAAAAAGTTAACACTTGGTAATTATTTATGAATATGCGCCCATGTGTTTAGATAATTGTCATTAAAAAAAGTAAAACAATTTTATTTAAATAATTTTCTAAAGTAAGAAACGAAAAAATTTAATTTTATTATTAATTTTTGCACTGTTTTACATTTTTCTTTTTGAAACGCTTGTTATAAACCCCACCTCACATATGCAAAATAAAAAATTACAAAAAATTATTAGCTGTTGCTTAAAATTCCGTGCGAAATAATATGAGCTGCACTTGTTTCGCACGGAAAATAAAAATGTTTCTAGCAACATTTCGCATGTTTTTCGTAGTATAAATTGAGTACAACTCTATCAACGTTTTTTCGTTTGTATTTCACAGACATATTTTTTATATTGATTTTTAAAACATTTCGCACGAAATAATGAACAGAATACATTTTTAGAGGCAAAAATCCACCATTTATTCTAAATTTGTCATTAAACGCAATTGTTTGGTGTGTTACATTAAAAGTGTCGTAATTCGTGCCAGCATCATTTAGCGAAACGTTTTTCCATGCTTTCTTAGTTAGAAACAAGAAAATGCAGCTGTAGCACATCTATTGCTCACCGAAGCTTATCCTGAATATGTTCCATAAATACCAACGATCTTAACATGGTTTTAGCTTTTTAAAGTTTGTGATTAAGATAAGAAAGTCAGAGACTTCCCAGGTTCATCTGTAAACCATGTGGTAGCTTTGTTTTTCCAGACAAATTTTTGCGAAATGGGTGAAGCGTTCTGCAGAACACTCAGTAAAAAACTTATTCTCCAGGCAAAAATTTTGTTCGGACCTTTAAGACCTTTTTGCCGAACTTCAAAGAATTAATTTCGTTAAAGAAAAACACCCGGAATATGCATTTAGACATGAAGTTATAAGATTTCATCATGAACGTGCGCGAATACTGCAAAACCAGATTAAAATATTTACAAAACGGTGGCTGGTGAGTTTTGTCTCACCTGCTTTATAGTCTAGATCTAGCCCCGTTGGATAAACATTTGTTGCGACTGATAAAGAGCGCTCTTAATGAAATACAAACCTTCACTTCGAAACAACAGGGTATTCAAAATTGTCATTATTTGTTCTGGTCCTTAAAAACAGAGAAAGTTAAAGCATCTTTAAAAAAATATGACACCAAAAATCGGCCTTAATCGTAAAATAATCGTAAAAGTCGAAAAAATGACAATGAAAAAAAATTCCTAACTGAGAGTTACCTTAACAAAAGCAGCAGCGTTTTTTTAATAACATTCAATTCAATTCATATTTTATTGATAAATATAACATGGTTAATACACAATAATTTTAATATTATATGTAAGTTAAGAGTTTAGTCTATTTTATATGACTTTTCAACTTAATTATGTTATATCTGTACAATGTGATAAATTTCTTAAAAATTTATTTAATAAGTTAAGGAAAAATTTTACAAAAACCTTATAAAAATAAAAAAAAAAAAAAAAAATAAAAAAAAAAATAAAAAAGTTTTATAAAAAAAAAAAATAAAAAAGTTTTATAAACAAAAAAAAATAAAAAAGTTTTATAAAAAAAAAATAAAAAAGTTTTATAAAAAAAAAAAAAATAAAAAAGTTTTATAAAAAAAAAAAAATAAAAAAGTTTTATATTTTTTTTTTTTTTTAATAACATGAAAATTCTTTTCCAACACATTTTCTTTTTCTAAAAAAGCCGACATGGCGATCAGTCGGGTGGTGTTAAATTCGCTTTCTTATTGTTTGTTTAGTACAAACTCAATGAAAATGAAACGTTTTGACATAAAAAACGCTTAAAAAAATCGTTTGGAAATACATTTACATGATAAATGAATGAAAAAGGAATAGTTTTTAACTAACTCGAGGCATTCCCGCAAAAAGAGCTTAAGCGACATAATCAAAATTTTACAAGAGAAGATTTTTTTGATTATATTTCATAAAATTTTTTTTTCGAAGGTTGGCGCTTAAGCTAAAATTGTTTTAGCTATAAAACCGCGACCATGATATTTTAGGAGATGATGCAAGTGTTGCCAATAAACTCGTTTATTAAAAAAGAAACGAAAATTGAAAATGACGTCGCTTAAGCTTTTTTTGCTGTAATGCTATTATATATTATATATTACAATACAATTACAAGTCGTGCCCTTACTTAACTTTCTTAGCAAAAGTAACGTTAACCTTCAGCTCGTTGTTGAGATGTGGTGGCTGGTATCGAACCCGCAACCCCCAGGCAAAATAGACAATCTCACTACAACCCAGCCTACCTGGACACCAGCATATTAGTTTTATTCTATAAAATCTTAATGAGTCCATCTTAAAAGGTTTTAATGTTTCCAACAGAAAGTAAATGTCACACGTTGGTCAGATCTGGCAACTTTTTTTTATCATTTGTGTTAAGTTTAATTTACCATTTTGTTTCTTCTCTAAACGTTTCCAATAAAGTGTTGCAAAAATAATTTAAGATATTTTTTTAACCAGAAAAAAACCTGATTAGACTAATTCAAAAAACATAAAAATCAAATTAAATGTTTGTTATTTTTGAATTTAATACGCACGCGAACAGCTTTTGCTCTAATAAATGACCTTCGATTGCCGTCGATTTTTTTTTATTTGATTTCTTGCATTAATTATCAAAATAATCGCTAATTTTTTCTTCTCGCTTTTTCTTTGCAAAATACAAAAAATATTTAACCTGATACACTTCTGACCTCAGTTTCAGTTGAATACAATTTTTATTCATTTTGATTTGAAATCAATGGTTGAAAACTTAAGAACTTGAAAAACAATGTATTAGAATTGCGAATTAGAAATGTACGATGTTGTGTTTAATATACACGCAGAAAAAAAATATGGTTGAAGGTAGACATATTCTAAGAGCAACATCCGATGGATGTATTTTAACAATGTTTATGTTTGCAGGCAACCATACTGTGGTTAAAATTAAACCTAATTTGCATAATTTACAGTTATGTCAGATGAGTGCTTTTTATAAAGTGATTGTTTTTGAAGAGTTACATGTTTCAAAGCCCAGGAAATCCATGCAAATTTGAATCGATATTGCTGCTCCAAATCTCTCAATTTTTCTATTGAACTAATTCCCATCATCAATTAAAGATTTTCTTTTAAAAACGGTTTAGCTTAATCAAGTTATCTTACGTAGTGACATAGTACTTGTGTTACGTAGTTTTCTTTTTTCAAACAATTATTTCAAAATAATTGTTACACTGACTCCATAATATTGTTTATTTTTTTTTTTTAGATAACTTTTACTTTATTTGCATTTTCTTCATTTGTTCATAATTAATTATATATTTTTTTAGCAAGTTTTCCTTAAGTTTTTGTGTTTTTCTTGTTCAGGCATTTAGAGTTTAATTTGTAACGGTTGATTAAAGTTGTAATTTAAGCCTGAGACCAGATCGGACCAGACCAAAAACAAAGTAAAGCTCTCTTCTTGTTATAATTTTGTGCAGTTGCAGCAACTTTATATTATCGTCTTTCTTAAGTTTGGAATGGTTGGTAAGTGGCTGCCACAGTGGCAAGATTTTATAATAAGAAAATTCGTGGCTGGTTTTAAGTTTTTAATTTGTGGCCGGCCATTGTATGGCGTGGGGTTGGTTGGCAATTGTTATTTGTATAATAAGTCCATGTACGAATCTAATAACAGCATTTTTTTTTTTTTGTTGTTGAATGTGTAACAAAATTGCGTAAGTTTTACGCTGCTATAAATAAAATTGAACAATTATTTTAATACAATAAAAAATTGTATTAAAAAATCCGTTGGATCAATTATTTGAAACAAATACAAGAAAAAAATCACATTTTGTCTAAATTAGTTTCTTAAAGTGTTTTGTATGAAAAACCGTTGGAAAAAAACTTTTTGATTTTCTAAAAAAATAATTTAAACAAAAACTGCAATATGCAGTAATAACACTGTTTTACAAATTAAAATTGATAAACAGTTCAGTAAAATTTTTCGAGTTTTCGAGATATTTTGATTTTTAATTTTCATTGAGACAACAAATAGGGGGTTTCACTAGGTACGTTGCATTTTGTTTTTGATATTTCTTGAATAGCAGTGAAGTTGGCTTCGCAATTCTTTTGATGTTTGAAAAGTCAGTGTCCAATCTCGGTTTGGACTGAACTTTCACATAAATTTGTTCATAACATAACTTCAACACTCTAAAGCTAAGTTCATTGGCGCAATGTACCAATTTTCGTTAAATTGTATGTGCCAATAATGCGAACGTACGTAATTTATTAAAATACGATAATCCACGTCGAAATCTTGCTAACTTTAGACTATTAAAAGCAACCCTGATGTATCGATAATGTGAACACTCTTTATTACAATGTTAAGCTCTCAAAATGTTACAAATGCGCCGATTTTTGTCGGCCACTTCTGCGACGATCTAAGTAAACAATCAGCGCATCTGTATGATAAATAAATAAAAAAATTAACGTCAAAACTGTTTATAGTAATTTTTAAGAAAATTAATTGTTTATTAAAATTTACCATTTATAGAGTATAAAGTTTACGTTTTATAGGAAATTTTGTTAAAATATACTTTTTATAGGAAATTTTGTTAAAATTTACTTTTTATAGGAAATTTTGTTAAAATTAACTTTTTATAGGAAATTTTGTTAAAATTTACTTTTTATAGGAAATATTGTTAAAATTTACTTTTTATAGGAAATTTTGCTATAATTTACTTCTTATAGGAAATTTCGTTAAAATAAACTTTTTATAGGAAAGTTTGTTAAAATTTACTTTTTATAGGAAATTTTGTTAAAATTTACTAGTTAAGAAAAGTTTGCTAAAATTTATAGAAAATTTTATTAAAATTTACTTTTTATAGGACATATTGCTAATATTTACTATTTATTGGAAATTTGCTATTATAATTAAGTTTTTATAGAACATATTGCTAAAATTACTAGATATTTATAGGAAATTTTGCTAAAATTTACTTTTTTTTTAGGAAATTTTATTAAAATGTACGTTTTATAGGAAATTTTGTTAAAATATACTTTTGATAGGAAATTTTGTTAAAATTTACTTTTTGCAGGATATTTTGTTAAAATTTACTTTTTATAGGAAATTTTTTTAAAATTTATTTTTTACAGGAAAATTTTTTTTTTAATTTACTTTTTATATGAAATTGTTTTAAAATTTACTTTTTATAGAAAATTTTGGTTAATTTACTTTTTATAGGAAATTTTTTTTAAATTTACTTTTTATAGGAAATGTGCTAAAATTTACTTTTTATTAGGAAATTATGTTAAAATTTACTTTTTATATGAAATTTTTTCAAAATTTACTTTTTATAGGAAATTTTGTTAAAATTTACTTTTTATAGGAAATTTTGTTAAAATTTACTTTTTATAGTAAATTTTGTTAAAATTTACTTTTTATAGGAAGTTTTGTTAAAATTTACTTTTTATAGGAAATTAGTTAAAATTTACTTTTTATATAAAATTTTTTCAAAATTTACTTTTTATATGAAATTTTTTTAAAATTTACTTTTTATAGGAAATTTTGTTAAAATTTACTTTTTATAGGAAATTTTGTTAAAATTTACTTTTTATAGGAAGTTATGTTAAAATTTACTTTTTATAGGAAATTTTGTTAAAATTTACTTTTTATAGCAAATTTTTTTTAAATGTACTTTTATAGAAAATTTTGTTAAAATTTACTTTTATAGAAAATTTTGCTAAAATTAACTTTTAATAGAAAATTTTGCTAAAATTTACTTTTTGTAGGAAATGTTAGTAAAATTTACCTTTTTTAGGAAATATTGTTAAAATTTACTTTTTTTTTAAGGAAATATTGTTAAAACTTATTTATTGTAAGAAATATTGATAAATTTACTATTATAGGAAATATACATTGCTTGAATTTACTATTTAAAGGAATTTTGTTAAAAAGTTACTTTTTATAGGAAATTTAGCTAAAATTTACTTTTTGTATGAAATTTAGCTAAAATATACTTTTTGTAGGAAATTTTATTCAACTTTAGTTTTTATAGGAATATTTATTTAAATTTAATTTTTTAGGAAATTTTGGTACAATTTACTTTTTATACGAAATTTTGGTAAAATTTCCAAGTTATATTATTTTCTTTTCTCAACGTAATCCATTTTGATAAAAGTAAAATTATGTCTGTTTATAACAAATAAACAAAGAAACGACACGAAGTGTGACCATATCGTACTGATTATTGTCTCGTTTTTGGTATAGCCAATATGCGCCAAAGAAAAAAACGTCTCAACGTGCGACGATAATCTGACCGCTCAAATAAGAGTTGTGCAATTTGTAGAAATTTGTGGCACATACATTTATTTATAACTGTGAAACTGTTGCTTATGTAGCAAAACGTTGTATGAACAGATTAAAGGAATTGTAATTCTTAATTTTTTTCAATTTGTTTCAGCTTATTCGGACTAGTGGTTCTCGAGTTATGACAAACAAAAGAGCCTAAAACGTGATAAATTCCCCTATACGATACTTACTAACTTCAAATTAATTTTTAAGTTATTATTTGATGTACCATGACCAAACTAATGATGCAGAAGTTCTTCTTTTTGGTTCTACTTTCATAACCAATTATCAGAATTGAGTCCCGAAATCATGTGTTGTACTGTGTTATACTTTCATTTGAAATTAAAATCATTTCTTACACTAACCCATTAATCTTTCAATTGAAAAAAAAACCAATATATGTCGCTTTTTATAAAAATCCCTTTACATACAGTCTACAACTGACATGAAATGCATAACATTAACACTAAAATGATGTTAGTGTTAAGTATAGACTCATTATATAAGAGGTTTTCTCATGTTATAACACGGTTGTTAATGCAAATGTTTCAACAACACTTTTATAACATGATGTTATAACAGCAAATCATGTCAGTTGTAGATGGGTGTTGCAATACGAATTTTTTAAGCAAATTTTAAAGGTACTAAAACGGTACCATTAGCTTTCGAAATATTTAGATTTTTAGTTTACACTGAACAAGAGCCTTGTCTTAATTGCGCATTTATCAGGCAACAAAAAGTGTTTTATTTAAATACAATTGAAATCTTTTAAAAGTATTTGCTTTTCTTTTCTTGTTCCGAGTTCTTTAGTACGAACACGATATTAGATTTTATTCAAAATCCAAAAAATTTTTTAACTGCTCCGATTTTTGAAAATTGGAATTTCATATAAAATTCCTAAAAAATTATTATTCACTTCCTTAATGCTTCATTTAACTTTGTCGAGAGAAAAAAAGCTATAACGAATTAATAAGTCATACAACTTTTAACAACTGTAACAATATAAAAACAAAAATATTTTACAATTTATTTGCCCTGGAAGATCAAATTAATGCAAACAAAAGACTTAAGACCCGAACCTGACAAAATGCAATATTACTCATAGCAACAACAACAATAATAATAAATAACGCATAAATATGTTTGTAAATTTAGGAAAATATTTGTTGAATAGAATTTTTTTTTTTTTCATTACAATGATTACAAAACTACAAAAAAAAAACTCGATTGGAAATTAAATGTTTTCCTGTCGTGTTTTGTAAACATTTAAAGTTTTTCTTTTTAATTTCTTAACTCCCGTTTAAATGCATTTATAGAGTTTGTTGTGCATTTTGTTTTGCCAGCAAATTGTTTGTCATATAGACGAAAAATTAAAAAAAAAAAAAAAACATAAAATAATCGTAATGAATGTGTATGTGTAATCATATCTCAGAAAATAAAATAATAACGAACAAAATGGGGGGAAAAAACATGACTCGTGTTAGAAGTTTGTTAAATTTAGTGCAGCTGCAACATTTTTTTTTTCTACGACATTTTGTTAACAAATATACATGCAACAATTGATATGTGTGGCAACGAAATAAAACAAATATTTAAACTTTAAACAACATTTTGTTGATTTGCCACCGTTTGGTTTGTTAAATTTCGATTTTTGCTTAATTTTTTTTTTTTTTTTTTTTTTTGGCAATAATAAATATTCATTTTTTTTTCTATTGTTGTAGATAAATGCTGTTTCTTTAGTGTTGGTAGTATAAAAAAAAATTCTCGCTGCTTGTCAATGTCCAAACTTGCAATTTTTGTTGCAGCAATTCGTGCGTTTATTGGTGAGAAGATTGGGGAGGGGAACTCTGTTTCATATACTCTGCAATTCTGTTTTTTATTTGTAATGCTCACACTTTTAAACTTGAAGTTGGCTGTAGGTGTATTTGAATTTATATTTAAAATATAAAAAAGGGAAGATGAAAGACAAGATTAAAATACAAATACTGCAAGACTATAATTTCCAAATCAATGCCCAGTTTCTGTAACATTCGCGTCGAGAAACTTTTCGATTGAAATATGAGAAATGAAACAAAAATGCCATAAATTGAAACAAGCAACTGTTTTTCTCACTTCACTGTGTCTGTAACATGTTTGACCAGTGCTTTCAACTATGTAAAGGGTGGTTAAATTTTAAGGGCCGGTGTTGATTTTGAATAAAACACAAATTACACTACGTGACAATTTTTTGACCAAATGAATTTGACACCTAGTCTTTGTGTAAAATTTTCCGCTGAATCCAAATATGTAGTCAGAATTGTCAAAAATAGAACAATATTGCAAAATAACCGTAATTTGTGTTTTTAAAAAAGATGCTGTGACTGAAATGCAAATATCCAAAAAATAAAATTTTAGCCTATTTCAATACGAACATTTTGTGCCCAATAGGATCCAGATCGGTGCAAAAATGAGAAAGTTACAGATGATTAATTGAATTAACCCACAACAAATAAATCTGTGGCCGTATGGAAAAACTAGTTAACTCCACTCTGTCAGATCGAAATTTTGATATTGTATCTCATTTAAAAGTTATTTGAAAAACAAAAATCAGATAAATACCAAATTTTTTGAAAAAACTAGATAACTCCATGCATTTTTTGAAAAAACAAGTTAACTCCAAAATGTCTTAAAAAACAGAGAAATAAGAAGTTTAAAACGACGTTGTTTCGAAAACTAAGACAAAAAGAACAAATTCGGGTCACAAGCTCTTTGGGTCAAAATGTTGAACCTAAAAATTGGAACTCCCGATAATATAAAGAATGCATTCTTTATATACATATTATATCAATTCTGAAGTTCTTGATTTATAGAATACGACTGCAAAACCCCCGAAATCTTTTTGAGTAATAGTATTTAACCCACATGGATCTAACGTACCATATGTGGCACAGTAATGGTGTTTTCTTTTCTACAAAAAATGTGACATTTTATTTAAAAAAAATGCAATTTGGTGTATGTTTCTTAAAAATGTTGCTCCCGTAAAAGGTGGCTTGCTTTATTCTAATAAACTCACCCTTTTCGGGAGTAAAATTTTTAAGAAACAGAAACCAAATTGCATTTTTTTAAATAAAATGTCACATTTTTTTTTGTAGAAAAGAAAACACCATAACTTTAAGAAAGGTTTCAACTTACCCATTAATATTTTTTTTTTTCTGTTGCAAAGATAATATTAAGGTGTTTTTACGTACAAAAATAATAAAACTTTTTTTCCAGTTTTTTTTTTTTCTTGGAATAAATCTGGAAGGCAAGCAAATTTTATTAAAAAATGAAGTTACATAGTTGTTATATACGGCCACAGATTTCTTTAAATAAAAACAAATTAACTGCCCGATCCACGATGTCGACAAGAACATTTCTTTTGTATATTTATATTGAAAACAAAAAAATTTTAGTTTTTTATTATTGTTTTCAATATAAATATGCGAAAGAAATGTTCTTGTCGACATTGTGGGCCTCGCAGTAAATTTCTTTATTTTTAAATTAAACTAAGAACATATTCATATTCTCAACACAATACGATATTTAATACTAATACAATTTTAATATTATAAAATTATTTTTTCTGGAACCTTGACGATCTTCTCAATGTTAAATGCTCATCAACCGGAGACACATTTAGGCTTTTGCCGAATTCCTGATTAAAACTTGTATTGAGCTTTTTCCGGCTTGATTTGATTTTGTTTTTTTTTAAGCATTTATTTCGAAATTTTCGAGGTCTTCATCCGATTGCTCGATGAAGTTTTGCTTCCTTTTATTTTGTTCCGTGCTGCCTTCTGGAATAATTTCCTCCAACTTAGTCTGCATTTGCATGAGGTGAAGGTCTGGATCAACGTTTATGTTAGTCGGATTGTAATTTGTTGGTAGGTTTTCATAAAAAGAATAAACGTCTAGCCGTAAAAGTGGCAGAATGCTGATCAAATCTTTCTTCTTTTCTTTCGTGATTGGAAGAGGGCTGTGATTGCACTGCACAAGGTAGTCACCTAATTTTGAAACCGTGTTTTGTCTCATGTCCAAATAAATAAAACGTTCCTCTTCAGAAAGTGTGTTTTTATACATAACAATGCCTTGTTTCTCTTTAGTGTACCGCAGCCACTTTATATTGCTGATTTTAAAGGGTGTATTATCATTAGAACGTTTCGGTATTGTGATGTCGATTTTATCGCACCGGTAGTAATTTCCTCTGTTTAATTTATTTTTTTTTTTTTGAGAGTATAAATTTTAAATAAAATTAACTTGTTTGTTTATTAATTTATTTAGGCTAGTAAGTTTTGAATTTTGGGTTTTCAAATATTTCAAATATATTTTCATTTTCTGTTGAAAATTGTAAAAGAAAGTAGTTCTTTTTATATAAAAGCAGAGAGTTAATTACGGATATTGAAATAATTTGTGAAAAGTAAGGCACTTATAGTTTTTAAGTAACAGCCCAAGGATTTTGTGAAATCTGGTAAGGAATTGACACACTTTATCCAATATGGGAAATTTTTTTTTTGTTAAAATTAACTTTTTTTGTGTTCGTTTTTAGTTTTTCTGGGGAAACTACAAGAATTTCGTGTAACTGGCGAAAGTTTCAGAAAGAACATATAAATTCATTTCTCCTCAGCGGAGTAGAAGAAAGAAAGGGAAAACGAAACCACCTAACGTGATTGACGTGCGATATTTAACAGGAAGTAGCTGATTTTTTTTTATTAGGGTGACCATTCAATACGGTTACTCAAGAAGGGAGGATATACACCATCCACCTCTTTTGGGGGAGAATTTACTTTCTCCCCTCCTACCGTATTTTGCAATTTTTTTTTTTATTATTATTGAACTTGTTGAATTCATTGATTCAAGTTAATATCAAATAATCATTTTTTTTACGTTAATATCCAGTAATCTCTTTTTATATCTTAAATTACCTAAAAGTTAATTAGTTTTTTTTTCTATTCGAAAAGCCAAATCTTAAATTTAATTTTTGCCAACGTTTATTATGTTTATTTAATTTGTTAGTTAAATTAATCACTTTCTATTTCACATTATATTTAATTTTTTGTCTCTTAAGCACTTGATTGTTAAAAATTATATAAAACATGTTTAAAATATGGTCACCTTAGCTTAACTTTTTTTTTAACATCTCTTTTCTTTTTGTATTTACATAGAGTTAGGAAAACCAAAACTTTACTGAACACCCCTTTTAACACTACATTTTTAATCAAAAATCACTTTCAAAGTCCTAACTAACAGCAAATTTCTCAGCCGTCTACGAGCGCTTGCAGACTTCGTGGGAAATAGTAATGTAAGTTATTTTTTTTTTTTATTTTATTTATATAATTTTATTACATTTCTATTTTTTTTTATATTGCATGAATATCTTTTATTCAGTTTTATTAAATAACTCAAACTTTTAAAGACTTCATTTATTTATTTTTTTTTTTAAGGGAACCCCTTAAAATTCATCCTAAAAGATATTAACTGCCTGTTTAACGATGTCGAACGTCAACGTTCGCATAGAAAACTACATTTGAAACAAAAACAAATTTTCGAATATTGTTTTTGTTTTACATATAATTTTCTATGCGAACGTTAACGTTCGAAATCGATGAACTGGATGTTATATTTATAAAATAGGGGTTTTCACCCTTGATAGTAAAGTCCCTTGTAGACCTTGTGAATCTTATTAATTTAGTTAAAGTACTAAGATTTACAACACTGCAACAACAAAATGTATTAGACTAAAATTTACTACGTTGTTGTTAAAAAAAATCCAACAAAAAACTGTAGTAAACACGTTTGTTAAATAACCCAGAATAAAACAGTTGAAGAAACTATATCTGTCTCTTTCCCTCACTCAGCAACTTCATTAATTTACAATACTAACGAAAAAGAAACTCACGCTTTGTAGTATAAAATCGTATTAAGAGGTGTACACTTAATACAAAGGGTGAAAACCGCTAATAATTTTTTTTTGATTTGGTTTTCCTGTTAAGATTTTCATTTGGTTTTATTTATAGAAACCAGAAATTTAAAATATTTGCGATATAAGAAAAGCGACCATATTTCATTTTAAAATTGATATTAGTCAAATTTTAATAATAGACTAAATTAAAGAAAATGATTTTAGTTTTGTTAGATTGCTTTGAAATGGAATTTTAAGCTTTTTACTATAATAAGTTTACGAAAGGTGGAGTCATAAAGATAAGTCAGTAAGTATTTTAGGACTGGCGCTTGTCATTATTAGCTAGGCCAGTATGGTGGGAGGATTGGGAAGGGAATAGAAATTTCACCTTATTATTCCCAACATTCTTCAACAACATTCATCTATATTCCTTTCTATACTGTCATCCATATTTCGTTGAAATAAGCTACCTAAATTTAAAGTTCATTGTAGCGAGATTAGCACATACCTTATAGTGGACAAGAACACACCCCAACGACGAGCACGGCCGGTTAATTATAGGTAGCACTGTCCCATATAGGTATGATTGGGAAAAAGGGAAATCGTTACAGTATGACCAAAGTGCTTTTAAATAGTTCGTCGTAGCTGTAAATTGATGATTGGTTCAAAACAATAACTTGAAAAGGATTCGACTTTTTTGCCTCTCTGACTAGTTGGTACCAATCTTCCGGACAATGAATTTCTTTGGACGTTACGAAGTTTATTATAAACATTTAACGGAACACCTTTTGTTTAAAATTTTAATATTTATTGAAATAAAATAAACCACAAACTCAATAGCTGTTTTCAATTTCAACCTATGTTAAACCGAATATAATGTCCCAAAAACTGGCCAATTAATTTCATAAAATCAAGAAGGGTACACTTTTTAATTAAGTATTTGCATAAAAACAGACAAAAACTCGGCTTATTTTTTGATATATAAGCATAAAAAGAAAAAAAAATAATTTTTGGAAAAACTGGATAACTCCATCTTTTCGTAAAAAAAACGGGTAAATTAACGTGCTGAGCCAAATAATTAAAGTTTTTCCACAAATCATTACTTAAGTTGCCTTAATTCCGTAAAATATTAATATAATTTGAGATAAAAAAGTTTTTTCGAAAAAACTAGATAACTCCACTTTTCGAAAAAACAAGATAACTGACACTGATTTTCGGTTTGAATGTCCAAAAATTAGTTTAATGGAACCAGAAATCTTTAACGTTATTTAAAATTATGTTTTGTTAAGTGCGCATGCATAAAAACATAAATTCATATGAAATAATTAGCGAACTATGTTTAAAACTTAAAATGTGTTTTCTCGTGTTTTAAAAAAATGGAGTTATCTAGTTTTTCCATACGGCCACAGAAATATACAAAGCTAAATTTTTATTAACAAAAATTGCTTAAAATGATTGAATTTCTATGTGTGTTAATTTACTAAATCTTTTGAAGCTTTGCCATTTTTTTTACCAATCTATGTCTTGTTGGGCTCAAAATGTTCATATTAAAATAATCTAATGTCGCATGCAATACAACATTAGGATTTTTAAATGATTGGTTTAAAAAAAATAACTTGAAAAGAGCAAAATTGAACAAAATCATAAAATTTTCAATGAAGCTTGGACTTTTGTCCCCTGTAACTCTGTCATTTCTTGACTAATCTTCACAAGCAATCCATGTTTATTTTAGAAATTTTATTACCTTTCACATAATCCGCTTAAAATGTTTGAAGTTATTTGCAATTCAGTCACATCATCTTTTTTAAAAACACAAATAACTGTTATTTTGGAATATCTCAAAAACTGTTCTACTCAGATTCATTTGGTCACGGCTTTGTTGAAATTTTGTCACGTAGTGTTATTTAGGAAATAATCGTAATTTCTTTTTATTTTGATAATATTGGTATGGTTCAATTATGCATGGAACAAAACATCGGCCAAATGGCCGCCGGCGGCACACCTCCATCCGGTGGACCAAATTTTCGATGACGCTGCGGCATAATTAAGGTTCTATGCAGTGAATGTGCCGAATTATCTCATCTTTAAGCTCTTGAATTGTTGCTGACTTATCGACGTATACATTTTCTTTCAAATAACCCCAAAGAAAGAAGTCAAACGGTGTCAAATCACATGATCTTGGCGGCCAAATGACATCTCACGTGGTGATAAACACGGCCATTGCATTTGTGGCGCAAAATATCCATTGTTTCGTTAGCTGTGTGGCAAGTGCCGCCGTCCTGTTGAAACCACATATCGTCCACATCCATATCTTCCAATTCGGGCCATAAAAAGTTCGTTATCATCTCACGATAGCGAACACCATTCACAGTAACTGCCTGATCGGCCTTATTTTGGAAAAAAAATACCAAACAGTCACTCTTTGTGGGTGCATTCGTTTTTCGACAACCACTCTTGGATTATCATTCGCCAAATGCGGATATTCTGCTTATTGACGAATCCACTGAGGTGAAAATTGATCATCCACTGTTCTGATCATTGACGACAATTGCACCTTGTTATCGTGTTAATGCAAGTCTTTACACATAATGCTCATCAACGACGAGCGTGAGAGGTGCAATTATTGGGTACGACGATGAGTTGAGGTGGACGGCCTTTCAGCCACACTATCGCGAACAGCAGCAATATTTTCTGCAGTACAAGCTTTACGAGCAGGCACTGGTGTTTTCACATCTCCTACAGACCCGGTTTGCTCAAATTTTTGCACGATTTTTCCGATTGTACGCACATTTGGACGATTAAATTGACCAAAAAAATCACAAAGTACACGATATGCATTTTGATTCGAACGCCCATTTTCATAATAAGCCTGAAAAACTTTAACCCGCTGCTCGATTGTGTATCTTTCCATGGTTCAAATTGAGTTAGTCTGAAATTAAGAAATAACAAATGAAATGCACATTGACCCTTAAAACACTTTATATGTATTTTATTTAAAAACTCTACTTTTAATAAAAAAAAACAGCTAGAATTTATTTAGCCTACCAATATTTTGTGTAATTGTTGAAATTTAAACAAATGGAAAAGGCAAGACAACTCTAAGCCACCAAGATTAGCCCGGGACTAAGTTATATCCGTATAACGGCCACACAGTTCGGTCTGATCTATTTATTTAATATTTTGTTTTAGCATGTCGGTTGTTTTGCTATTGTTGTTTTTGTATTTTTATTGAACAAAACATTTATTTAATCTACTTTAAGGTCCATGTATTGTGTTTGCAGCCTTTTACTATTAACATACATTTTTTCCATAGTCTTTGATAAATATTCGTAAAGAGGGTGTGTATTGTTATTTCCTTGAGTTTTAATGTTTCTTTTGAAATGTAAAAAATAAATAAAATCATAAATAAAGAAAAAAAATTATGCAATAACCTTCATGCCTTTCACTTGTCATTTAAATGAAATTTAAAAAAAATCTATTAAATAAATTGTTAAATAATAAGAAAATTTTCTTAAAAGATTTCGACTTGTTTAAAATTTTAGAATGTACCTTTATCCTCTCATGCCCGAATTAAAATATTGCGTAAAAATAATATCTTTAAAAACTTATAAAGAGTGGGCCAACCAAAACGCATAATGTTATTTAAAAATAAAACAGAAAGTTCTCTGAGAATTGTCTTAATATTTTTTAATATTATAAAAGGATCTATGACAATTATTTTAACAAAGTACCTCTATCCGATGGTCAAAATTTTCAATGACTCTGAGGCATAACTGAGGTTCAATGTTATGAATGTGCCGAATTATCTCTTGGCTTATTGACGTACACTTTTTCTTTTAAATATCCCCAAAGAAAGAAGTCTAACGGTATCAAATCACGTGAGATAAAACAGCCATTGAATTTCTCGAGCAAAAGAGCGATTGTTAAGTTGGCTGTGTGGCAAGTGACAACATCCTGTTAGAACCTCATATCGTCCAGGTCTATATCCTTAATTTCTGGTCCGTTATCATCTTGCAATAGCGACCAGAGAACTGCAAAGTCCACTATTTTTGTTGATTTGCTCATACGCTCAAATTTACATTAACTCTATGCCTGCAAGACAAAGTTCAACGTTGGTAATTTTGACATCGTTTTGTACACATTTGATTTGTGCATGTATGAGTTTTTTATTGAAAGTGCTTTGTTTGCATTTATTGTTGCGCACGCAATAACACAATTTCTTAAACTCAATCGGCATTTATTCTTTTGCTTTTGCATTTAAGTAGTCATTGTCCACTCGATGACACAACGACGAATGTAAATTGGTATGAGTACGAGTCGCTTTGTTGGTATTATTGTTGTAGGCATAATTTCAAATAAACTATTTGTATTGTACAATTAGTTTTTGTGTTTACCCTGCAAATAATATTGGACCACCTGATTTTGATCAAATGGACTACTCATTGGACTAGTCCGATGTAATGCAAGCATGGACCATGTTATTGTAAAAATGTGCTTGTAGTGAGACGACATGTCTTCGTTTTTTAACGAAATGTGTTTGTTTTTAAACGACTTCAAAACTAATCCTCTTGGGTATACCATGGAGTAGTTTTAATACTACTCCTTTGTAATCCAAAGCTAGGTTTTATGGTCTTGCCCTAGGACATCGTAATGTTAAATATACCATGTTTTTTCCAGACGTTTGGGTTACTTTGGGACTAGTCCTATTCCCTTGTGTGCTTCATTTTACACGCGTGTTTGGACTAGTCCAGTATTTCCAGGGTATTTTTTTAAAAGCGTAACAAGCAACATTAACAACAAAAACCACAATACATTGTAGATTGTACATAGAGAACTACTGTTCTTTTTAAGAAATGATAAAAAATTAAAACGTCTTCTGTTCCTATGGAAATTGTTTCAGCTGCTGAATAGTCATCAGAGCAATGCTTTTTGTGTATTTTTCTTTGTATATGTTTTTTACCTAAGCAATAATTGACGAACGAAGCTAAATATGGTATGAATGTCAAAGCCAATACGCTGTGCATGACTTGAATGAATTTTAAAACAACACCGATATGTGTGGCTGAGAAAGTTTGATTGCATGAAAACAAATGAGTGTATTTGATGTTGTTGATTTAATGCGAATTTTTTGCAATCGCACAAAGCCGTTCTCTGATAGCGACCACCATTCACTGCAACTGTTTGGCCGAGCTTATTTTCGAAGAAGTACGGCTCGATGACGCCGCCAGTCGATAAACCGCAACAAACAGGTGTTTGCACTTTTCGTTCAGACCCGGTTTGCTAAAATTTGCGCACAATTCTCCCGATTGTGGAAACATTTGGTCGATCATGCTGACCAAAAAAATCACCAAGTGCACGAAATGCATTTTGATTTGAACGCCCATTTTCATAAAAGGCTTCAAACAATCTAAACGCGCTGCTCAATTGTGTACCTCTTCATAGTTAATTTTGTCAAATACTGAAACAAAGGAATGTCAAATTAATTTACGCAAAAACTTCATGTTAAGGTGTGACCCACAATGAACATCGTGCATTATGGTTGGACCACCCTTTATAAAGATCAAACCCCCGACAGCAAAAACTACAATTTATTAGAATACACTGCAAAGGCCGAAACAAGATTGACAAAAAAGAAACATTACAAAAAATAAACTCTATTGGCCGCCAGGCGATTAACTTTTTACCCTCCATATTAAAAAAATGTACCTTTTGCTTCTATTCTGTAGCAAAGCTTACGCGCTCTCATCTGTCAATTAATTATTTTTGCCGTACAGGTGAATTAAATCAGCTGACTCCCAACTTTTACATGTATTTTGGGAGGTGTTGCCAACTGAAAATAATGTTTTTGTCTTTACTGGAGAAATCCAAAATCGTTAACTGACAGTTTATCAGTCAAATAAATGCCAATTTCACCAAGTTCAGTTATAACTGTCAAAAACATATTATTAACTGGAAGTTAAAGTAATAGTTAGTTTTAACTAGAGTTTGCTAAAAACCGTAAAAATGTGAAACCGCAGTTTCGGTTTTAAAATTATTAAAACCGACCGATTTCGGTTCGGTTTTCGGTTTTGAAAATATCAAAGTTAAATTCATACATAAACATATACATTTTTGTTTTTTATTTGTTTCAATTCAGGTACTTTTATTCGCCCTTAAGTGTATACCTGGGCCTAGCCAGGCATTTTTTGACTTTTTTCAAGTTTTTTTTTATATAATTATTTAGTATATTAGAACGAAACTTTATGTATTCCTAAATTCCGCAATTGGCCAAATGAAAATTTTGTGCATATTGTATCCACCTGGGCCTGGTCAGGCCCTTCCCTATAATTTATGTACTGCAGTAAATAAAATCAAAATGAAAGGTTTAAAAAGCAAACACAACACATAAGAATTCTTCCTTTTCTGTTTTTTTCGAAAAATTATTTTATTTCCCAACAAAATGTTCCCATATAGCCATAAAACTCCATATATATAAAAGTAGTCCCAGCCTTGCCCAGGGGTTCGCCACAAGAAACTCCATACAAAATTCAAGGGGCCCAGGTGGCAGTTTATGCCTCACAAATAAGGTGTGTACTTAAGAGTTATAAAGACAACATTTGTTCTTCTTAGTACTTATTTTGAATTTTAAGAATTTTGAAATACCTTGTCATTGTTGAAGGCTGTTATGTACATATAAAGTTTGATGTTGATTTGATGATGTTTAATTTGCAAGTTCTTCAAGCATAAATACATTGTTAAAGTCAAAGCTAAAACCGAGGTTTTTTTTGTCGGTTTTCGGTTTCGGTTTTTAGGCATTTAAAACCGCGGTTTCGGTTAAAATTGAACAGCAATCCCTAGTTTTAACTGAACTTGATGAAATTGGCCGTAATAAATTTATGTCGACATTTAGTAACAGGAAGTTTGCCGATAAATTGAGATCGAGAAAACGGCAATAAGTTAACTCTACTTCGGTTTAACAGACTTTATTATGAGTTGAAAGCCAAAGTAAAACACCCGCGTTAAGTAAAAAATATCGTCGCATGTGAGCCGCTCATTCTTAGCTTTGCTTTGTCGCGCTCTTTTTATAAAATGGTATCCATATCTTTTATTAATATATTTTCTCGAATTTCTTCTTAGAATATTTTTTGTATGTGTGGTATGCTCCGGGGTTAATTCGAGTACACTCGATCTATTAATTTTTTTAAAGCACTTATTCGCAAAAATGGTTTACATTGTGTTTTGAATTATTAGTAGAAAGTTCATGTAGTTGAAAATCGTTGGCTTTCCACTAACTCATTGTAAGGCGCTCATTTAACGCAAGTCTTCTACACTTGCGTAATTGGGGTAAACTTGTAAATCTACATGTTCCTTAGCCAGGACTTTTTGGCCTGGCCTTGCCTTGATGAACGGAGGACATGCTCTCTACTGAGTTTTAATATTGAATAAATCAGGACAGTGACCTTGGTGGTAATTGTGCACTGATCATGTCATGTTGTCATGACGAGGAGGAAGAGGAAACTGTCGGTTATTTTCTGTTTCAATGTCCTGGCGCTTAGGATATTAACATTAAATTAATAAAAATTTATTGATAACTAGCTGACCCGACAGACGTTGTCCTGTCAAAATTAGGAAAAATGTTTGCGTTCGATTTTTAAAATCCGTTAAACTGATACGAACATTTGAAAGCAAAATTAGTCAAATCGATGGAGCCGTTTTCTGATTTTAGGTAAATCGAAAAAAGTGGGCGGGGCAAAATTTTATTTCCGTAAAAACCTAAGTTGGACCATGGCGATGATTTTAAAGAAAAAATCGTTCAAATCGGTCCAGCCGTTCTCAAGTTATGCGCTTAATATAAAAAGTGGGCGTAAAAGTAGGCGTGGTACATTTTTCTTTCGATGAAAACGTAAAATGGATTAATACGAACATTTAAAAGAAAAATTAGTCAAATCGATGTATCCCTTTTTTTAATTTTAGGTTAATCGAAAAAGGTGGGAGGGGCAAAATTTTCTTTCCGTAAAAACCGATGGCAATCTTTTTTAAGAAAAAATCGTCCAAATTATTTAGAAGTCATAGGTGGCGCAATATGAAAATTGGATTTTGCCACGCCCCTCCGCCCGCCTGAATATTCTGAAGATTCCCTGAAAATTTCATCAAAATCGGCCCAGCCGTTTTAGGGTCCATACGTTACATACATACATACATACACACATCCTATTTTATATATATAGATTTTTCATTATTGACTGAACCGGGAATCGAACCCTCGTTCACGGACAAGTAGATTTGACATGTTTCAATTCTTACCACACAATCTCTTCCGAGGGATTTACCGTTAAACACTCATCGCCATTGACGACGGCTGGCAGTCAATAGTTAAACCTCAATCTTTAAACCAAATGGAATTTTAACTTCGATTTTTCGAAATTATTTTTTTTTTTTTTTTTTTTTAATAATTATCCTTTTTAATTGATTTACATGTTCTTCCTTACTTCTTTTTTTCGTTCTTTTTGTCAAGAATTCTTCCTGAAGTCCAAGTGTTAAACGGCAAACCACTCTGAAGAGATTAAGTGGTTACAATTGAAACATTTCAGGGCAACCTGTCTGTGAAAACCTGGGTTCGATTCCCAGTTCAGTTAAGAATGAAAAATTATCAATAAATTTTAATTAATTGCATTTCTTCATAAAAATAATTTAATGAAAATTAAATTTGATGAACTTTAGCCTGATTTAAGATATTAAAAAAAAATTTGTATCAAAAAATAACCACAATACTAATTATTTGTTTCTTAACTTGATATTTCATGCCTTTTCTGGCATATTTCATTAGGACATGACTTAATTTAACACATTTAACGTAATTTCTTGTTAATTTGTTATTAAAACTTTGGTAATTGCAACGAAATATTTCATACACATGATAATGTTGTTACAACTTATTAAAACACCTTCAAATATTTTCGTTTGTTTCCCAATAGAATTTGAAAATTTAAAAAAAAAAAATTTATTTATTTTTTGCAATTTAAGAAATAATGAATTGCAAATTAGTTTTCAAGCAAACAAACTTTAACAAATAAATAGTTTTTTGGCAAAAAAAAAAATATTACAATCACTTAAAGAAAACACGAAAATTAAAACCACGATTTTTTGATGATAAAAAACTACTCACAATCAAAATTTATATATTATTTGCCGCATTTAAGCTCGAACAATAATTTCCAAATTAAATAAAAAAAATTTTTACTTCTTAACTTTAACTTTAGCCAGATATTTTATTAGTTAGCATTTATTGACTTGTGGGTTTTGTAAATTTGTTTAAAGTTTTGTTTCTATTTCTATTTCAATTTTTTTTAAATTTTATTTTCAAAATTGTGGTTGTTTGGTTTGAAAGTTTTGCCTTTAAAAATGAGAGGAGGAGTTAATACACACGAGGTTTTTTGTGTTTATTCCTCCCCCCAAAAATGTCTTAATGAAAAAATCCATCATATAATATTTTATAAAAAAAATCTTACCTTTCTGTTGGTGTTTGAAACTGGAAAAGAGACTTGCAACGCGTGCCAACACTGTTTAGATACATTGTTTTAAGGTTTTTACAATCAATGAAATTAGAGAGGTAATCTTAATAAAGTTTTTTAGCTATTAGCGATTTTATTAGTATTTTTCAAATTGCCTTAATATAAACACAGTGTCGGAAAAAATAATAGGGACAAAATCTTCCTTCCAAATAATATATCATAGATAATTTTGCATTGAAATTTTATTGATGAAACCTACTGTGAAATTGTTTCAAAAAACAATCTCTGTAAAATCCTAAAAAATAAAATTGGGACGTATAAATCGACAAATAAACCGGTAATGTGACAAAAGGTTCAAGGAGCTAGGTACTGCATTTCCTCGGCTACCTGCGCCAATAAAAAAAAATAATAAAAATAATAATTAATTTTTCCGTATTGACTTAATAGATTCTTAAAAATAGCCAACAAAATCGCCATATCGCCAAATGGAAAATATCGATGCCAAAAAACTCGAATTACTACTTATGGAAGGCTGTACGGCATATGAAATGCCCCAAAACCCAAGAATCTCCATTAAGACTGGAAACCCGCACTTGGGCCAAAAACACAAATGGAAAATTAAACGCCTTCGCGGGCCACCTTGAGAAAGTTTCCACGCCACATGATGCACATACTTGTTCCTGTCGTCCAATCATTCCTGATAAGGTAAACCATCGAATAAAATTTAACATATCTCAAGTAAAATCTGCCATAGAAAAAGTGTATATAAGAAAATCTCCCGGACCTGCCCGCATCACAGGGTCAATGATAAGAGACTTACCATCGTCTGCTTCTAGAATCTTGCTGATCATTTTTGTCGCGATATTAAGAGTGGGATACTTCCCATCCTCATGGAAGAGGTCTATAATTGTTATGATTCCCAAGCCAGGAAAAGATGCTAGCCAGGTTGCGTCGTACAGACCGATAAGCTTATTGTCAACCCTATCGAAGCTTTTCGACAAAATATTCGTTTTAAGTATAACTCCTCATCTAAATGAACACGACATCATCCCGGATCACCAGTTCTGATTCAGAGCGAAACATGGTACAATAGAACAATACTGCTCAGCCCTGATTATATACATTTCCCAAGCATTTGACAAAGTTTGGCATGATGGGCTACTCATCAAAATAACACGAATACTTCCTCTAAATGAACACGACATCATCCCGGATCACCAGTTCGGATTCAAAGCGAAACATGGTACAATGGAACAATACTGTTCAGCCCTGTTTATATACATTTCCCAAGTATTTGACAAAGTTTGGCATGATGGGCTACTCATCAAAATAACACGAATACTTCCTCTAAATGAACACGACATCATCCCGGATCACCAGTTCGGATTCAGAGCGAAACATGGTACAATACAACAAGTGCATATAGTTGTCACCCTAATTAGATCGGCGTTTGAGAAAAAGCAATACTACTCAGCCCTGTTTATATACATTTTCCAAGCATTTGACGAAGTTTGGCATGATGAGCAACTCATCAAAATAACACGAATGCTTCCTCAAAACACTCACAAGCTTCTGGAAAGCTATCTAACAGGCAGAACATTCATAGTAAGGTCGCAAGATAAAAACTCCCCCTCAAGAAAATTACTGCCGGTGTCCCCCAAGGCAGCATATAAGGACCTCTACTATATATAATATACACAGCGGCATACCTCTACATTTGCAGGCGACACAGCATTTATTAGCGTTAACCATGACCTAAAAGTCGCATCGCAAAACCCACAGTCTCACATCAACGAACTAGAGGCCTGGTTGGTTAAGGTTTATCCGGCTAAATGTGCTCACTTAACTTTCACTCTCAGAAGACAAACGTGCCCAGCAGTCAAAATAAATAACGTCAGTGTTCCGGTAGAAAATTATGTAAGATGCTTGGGAAATTATATAGATAGACGATTGTCGTGGTCACGTCATATGGAAGCGAAAATAACGGCTATGAAACTTAAAGCTGTTCAACTAAATACATTGGCTCCTAGGCCGAAACTCAAACTTGTCTTAAGACAACAAAATTCTCTTATACAAGTCCATCATAAAACCAATATGGACATATGGCATCCAATTATGGGGTACTGCATGCGCATCTTACTTCAAAGAAGACAGTCGAGAATATTACGACAAATTGTCTGCGCCCCATGGTATATACGTAATGATATTATCCACAGAGATCTCAACGTCCCCACTATCCAGGAGGAAATTAAAAAATATACAATTAGCTACATATATAAACTAATGGCCCACCCTAACTACCTCGCTCGGGGTCTGCTTCAGTTCGAAGGTCACCAGAGGCTAAAAAGAACCAATACTTTGAGCCTAACTAGAAGACATTTTTAAAATTTGAATACAGCGGTTAGTGGTTACCTTGGTAACAACTAATAAACAACAAGTAGAATTAAGATTTGAATACATATTGTAAATTTCGATAAAAAAGATTTAATAATAAAAATAAATTAAAAAAAAAAAACACATTCCCAAATCGCCACGTTTGGCCAGAAGTCGCCATTACTGACAGCCCTGGCCGCACTAATTCAAGACAGTGTAACTTGGGTGTCGCACGATTTGAAGGCGAGAGACATTGAAAGATGATTTTGCATTATTGAAATGCTAGGGCATCGCATCAATTACACTGCTTTACAAATTTTTAATTTGGAAAAACACCAAGAACACCACATGCCTAGATAAGTTAATTGGAACCTCCTGAACACGAAAATCGCTGTAATTTTTCTAAGTACCGTTTTTTAGATAACGGTACTTTTGTGTTTTTCGGTGTATGGTCCCACTCAAACCCTTGTGGAGCCCAACCAAAAAGTCCGATCGAAATAAATGGCATATCGTTGGAAAGGTAATCGAATGCCTTTTCCATCGATATGCTACAAATTTCTATCTGATAAGAAATGGCTGAGTAATGGCACCTCAAAGTTCAAAAAATGTCAATTTTTAACGTTTTTTTCAAAATTTTCCATTTTCATTTCGTTTTTTTACTACGTTTTATTAAATATCTGGAATGTTTTATTTCTTAACCAAATAGTATATATTTTAAAACCAACATTTTAAGCGTAATTTGAAAAAAATCGGATGAAAAATAAAGTTTTTATTAAGGATTTTGTGGAACGACAATATTTTCATCTCATATAAAATTCCGTGTTTTTTAAATACGTTTAAACTGATGGATTTAAAAAACACGGAATTTTATATGAGATGAAAATATTGTTAACTTTGAGGTGCCATTACTCAGCCATTTCTTATCAGATAGAAATTTGTAGCATATCGATGGAAAAGGCATTTCGATCGGATATTTTGGTTGGGCTCCACAAGGGTTTGAGTGGGACCATGCACCGAAAAACACAAAAGTACCGTTATCTAAAAAACGGTACTTAGGAAAACAAATTACAGCGATTTTCGTGTTCAGGAGGTCCCAATTAACTTATATAGGCATGTGGTGTTCTTGGTATTTTTTGGCTGTAAACCAGTGTTATACATGAAGCCCGGCAAACCGGCAAAGCCGTATCAACGACAGAGCTAAATATCCCTGGTGCCAAGGTAATGCTCTGAATTTAATGAAAAAAGATCGATTGAATTTATTTGGTGCTGCTGAAATCACTCCAGACCATCGCAGAGGACTTTAAGCCAACACAATTGATTCGTCTGAAGCGATTATTGTATTAACACCGCAAGGAATATGCGTCCAGACATGAAGCCGTAAAATTTTTTCTGCCAACTCTTGGCCACATGTGGTAAAACTACTTAAAAATTAATTAGAAACTATTATTTTCTGTTTTCTACTTTTCTACTATTAAGTTGTTGGAGCCTTATGGATCACACCTAGGGCCTAATTCTGGCAGTCGCGATCGAATACTTTCTCGATTCGAAAGCAATTTTATTTCTAATTCTTCAAGTCGATACTGAACGAATCAAAATTATTTTTTACGTATTGTGAAACTTTATGCTTTACAACACTGAAAAATCAATTCCGATTCGTGCAGTATTGACTGAAATATTTAGATATTAAATTGCTTTCAAATCGAGAAAGTACTCGATCACGACTGCCAGAATCAGGTCCCTGGTCCCGTTTGACTAACATTTGTTTTGAAGAAAATACAAAAGATAGAGATGCTTCTGCGGAGGTACTGAAAACATACGTAATGTTATTTTTTTTTAATATAAAATTGCCAAAAAAAAGAAGAAGAAATTATTTTTAAAGAGTTTCAAAGTGCACTTAAAATTGCCGTAAAGAATTATCCAGTCACAAGCTGATGAAAAAATTTTTTTAACATTGAAACATAATTTCCGATTTGCAAAGTTGGCACGTCTTCAGTTGGAAACATCTCTTTTTGTTGCTGTTTGATTTCAAATTGTTCTATATTCAATGACTGCAAGATCCAGCGTTTAAAAAACTGCAGTCGAAGTAGAAAAACTGTCATCTCTTTCACTTCTTCATTTGTCATTAGCCAAAAAACAACTGTTGCTTTTACGTCTGATTCATTAAATGTAAATAGTCGCTGACAAACCAACTGAAAACTGAAAAGGTTTACGCAAATTTTAATTTTTTGTTCGACAGTTAATGGTTTCGACTCCAGTTTTTTAAATCCTGCACCCATGTTCTGTAACTTTAGTGAGAACTTCTCGCATCGAAAAAGTGTAAAACAAAATATTCCAACGTTTCTCGAAAAGTGAGAAAAACCCTGTGCCTGTAACTCATGTTAAAAACTATCAAATGAGATTACGTCGTTATGTTATAAATGTACACAGAAAAAATTCTCCAAAATTTTTCACCAATTAAAGCATTAATCAAAAATAAAATCAGTTTTAATTAAAAATTTTATCAAGTGAATAAAACGTTTAATCAAGTTAATTAAACGTTTAATTAATACTATAAAATGGTTTAATTGATACTATTAATTTGTTTACTGGTGCAAATTTAATTAATATCATTGCACTCGAAGCCGAAGTGACATCGCAGGCGTTGAGAATGCTAGTAACACATATCGTTGACGGCGACCAAAATTTACTAAAATTGAAAATTTTTCAACGACGGCGGCGAAAATACAACCGTCGGCTATACCAAATAATGTAAAGTGCGACTTTAATGTTTGTTGTTTGCAAACGAGCTTTAAAAACATTCGTATTTTATAAAAATGGTAAAAGCAAAATAATTGAACAATGAAAAAATGTGCCAAGAACAAAATATTGTTATTCTTTGTATATTGCATTTTTAATTGTTTTTAAGTGTTAACATTTTTTTGACATTTGACAGTTCAAAGCGGGAACTTTTTTCACCAAAATGTTACAGACACACTTTTTCTGTAAATTGGCGAGTAATTTTCTAACGTGACAGCTAGTACTCGCCAAAAAAGTTACAGACACAGTTTAGTGAGAGAACCAGCTGTCTGTTTCAATATATGGCATTTTTGTTTCATTTCGCACATTTGAATCGGAAAGTTTCTCGACGCGAGCGTTACAGAACATGGGCACTGCCAGAACCTTTTGTATACGATTTGGATTTTGATCGGGAAATAACCATCTCTTTCCTCAAAAAGTTATTTTATCTTTCACATCATACTTCATTTATCTTCATAGTGTCGAAGGTATCCAGAAAGGTTTCTGGAAGATGAATTAATAATCTTTTTCGAAAGTTAATAAATTTCCATAAGAATTTCCGAATGAAGCAAATTAAAAAAAAAAAAAAAAAAAAACACTTTTTGGAAAAAAAAATTTATGTTTTAGTCATAAATAACAATATTAATACATATTTTTTTCTTTTTCTTTTGTGAGGAGCATAGGGCCGTAACAATAATGTCACAATGACAAAGCGGAAAAATAATTCTTACTAACAGCCAGAACTTAAGTCTACAGCCTAAAGTATTAATCATCACTAAAATCTATATTTTAAAATTTTTATTTTAAAATCTATAAATAACTAGAACTCCTAATTCTAACCGATTTATGTCCCCTTTAAAATGTGTGTGCTTGTTTTGTTTTAAACCAAAATAGGTCTCATGGAGTCTAGTTGATTTCGAAATGAGCTTTTAACCTACTCACTTAAAAACAAGCAACTTTCAACATGTTTCTCATTCTACTCATACCGTGCACAGTGGGTTTGTGTGCAAATATAATAGTAGTAGTAGTATAATAAATAGCATTGAAAAAATAATGTATACAAAAATCTATATATATAAAATGAAAAATATTTGTATGTTTGTTTGTTTGCTTGTTTGTATGTGTGTTTGTTTGTTTATTTGTTTGTTTGTTTGTTTGTGTGTTTGTTTGTTTGTTTGTTTCTTTGTTTGTTTCTTTGTTTGTTTCTTTGTTTGTTTCTTTGTTTGTTTGTTGACTCCTAAGCTACTGAACCGATTTTCCTGAAATTTTTACAGTAACATCACGTGAGCCCTTAAAATAATTGGTACCCCCCATTGGATGCCAATATTAAATATCGCATTTCTTAAGAGCCGCTGTACGCGATCCTACGGTAGAAGGATCTTCTGAGCCCCAAAATTGAAATTAAATAGCAGCGGGGGTAGTGTTACCCCCCATAGGACGCCAATGTTTAATATCGCATATCTTAAGAACTGTTATTGTTCACATCCGTGAACAAAATGCTACAACCCCAACCCTGGCGATATCATCAACGCCCCCACTAACAGCTGCTTGTTCAACTGCAGCTACAAAGTTAAAAAACAACACTCTCGAATCAATTTCCGAGGAGAAAACTGTGTGATCGTGTGAGCTTTTTTAAAGTGAAAATTAAGTAAAAAAAAAGGACAGTGAATTTTTGTTAATACATATATAAATAAATGAATAAGAAATAAACTAAATTAAATTAAAGAGAATAAATAAACTCATAAATTCAAAGTGTTTAATTTACTACTTAACACCTAAAACATTGTGTAAAAATCCTTAGCTTAAAAAGTGATTAATTACCTTTTGTTTATATACCCTTTACTACTTAAACATACCTACCTTTTACACTATGTGCTAAATAATACTAAAAAACTTAAAATGCTTACACTAAATTTACCATTGCTTATTAAAACCCTGAAACTAACCTAAACCTTATTGAAATTAAATACATACAACCCTAACCTAAAACCTTTATATGCACTTATATTTATACACCTATAAGTCTAATGAGGAAAGTTCAATAAACACATAATTTTATACTGTTGTTTTGAAATATATAGCGAAGTGTTTAATTTACATGGTTCCCGCCAGTAAGTAGTTGCTATCCCATTCTAACTCGTTAAAACAGTTATAGTAAGAATGTTCAAACTTTGTAGAAGTCACTCTTATGGTAGACTTCACTTTTGAAAATAAAAATAAAATGGGTAGGCGCAGGGGGAAATACCTCCCATAAGATGCATATATTAAATATTTCTCAACTGAAGAAGTGGTTAAAGCAGTGTAGCGAAGCGCTCCTTCTGCGAGACCCTGTAGTTGATATGAAAACACAACGTTCTTGTATTATATGATCTTTCGGCTGGCCAAAACTTTAACACCTTTCTTCTAACGTAACGCAGCGTCTTAGACCATTTACCCACAAACAAACATTATCAAACTAAATTTTTGTTTTGTCATTTTTTCGTTGAAAGCACATATTTCTTTTAAAGCGGTAAATTATATATATATATTTGTTATGTGTAGCAAAAAAAAAACCCCCCCAACAACAATAACAATAACAAGGGATGTTACGACAAAAATTAAAGGTAATTGTGGGTTTTTTGTTCATATCTCATTTATGAACCGACCTTTATTTCATATCTGAGGTCTTTGGAAAACCCCATTTTAACCGACGGGCGGACATCGTTGAATTAACTTCGCTACTCTTAAGGACCCAGAATATATCGAACCCTTACTGCGAAAATAACGTAAGCGCCAAAAATCAAATTTTACAGGAGAGAATTTTTTTAGTCTACTTTACACGTTTCATCTTTTGATCCTCAACTCTTATGTTTTTAGGTGAGAGAAGCAAAAAAAGAAAGGGGGTTAGTACGGAGATGCCCGTACTCTAGGGTTGCCAGACACAAATCCGAAAAAAGCTGGACATTAGGAAAGAAAAAGCTGGACGACCCAAAAATAAGCTGGACATTAAGGCCTTAAACAGAATAAAGTAGTTGTAGTAGTAGCTGAAGCTGACGAATGCTCTGTAGCGCAACAAAGTTTAAAATTTCGAATTTTGCGATGCAACTTCAACTGCAACGACTACTACAACTACGTATTCTAATGACACTACTTTGAAACTGCCGTTTTTAATTTTTGACAGCTTGCAGCGCAATTCGTAACGTTGTACAACAGCTTCTATTCTGTTCCGCACTTAAGAATAAAAAAACTTTTTTTTGTTTACTATATAAAACTTTTAACTGACGTGAATATTACTACATATAAAGTACGAAGAAACTAGTATTTTCATTAAATTCATTGTTCCAATGTATGAAACAATAAACTATTAAATAAATATAAAACAAGTTAGAGTGCTATATTCGGCTGTGCCGAATCTTTGATACCCTCCACCGACACTTCGAATGTTTTAGGACTAATATCTGTATGATGTCTATTTATTATTATAATCTTTGTAAAAACAGACATCTGCATTAAAATTTGTTGCGGTTTAGACCTATATAAAATTATTGATCGACAATCAGAATCAATTTTAAAAAGTTTGAGTAGAATATCAGTTTAAGATGAACTTAAATGATTTTCAAGAGAACAAATTATATAAAAGCCATGGTAAGCTATGAACCAATCATCCCAAATTCTGCAGAACGATTTCTGGTATTAAAAAACATAAATTTCAATACAGCGGTGCAATTAGTTTAAGCGTTTGCAGTAAATTTCAAAAGGCTGCTAAAATGGAATATAAGGAAAATTATGGACCGTATATCACAAAATTGCATAACATTTTTTCTGGCCATATGAAGCTAAACTGGAAGAAAGTTTACCGCGTATTTAATTATTTTACCAGAGTGGGCTTTATATGAGGCCTATGGTAAGCTATGCACCGATCTTCACCAAATTTCTATAAAACTGTGATGTATCAAATTTTGTTATGATAGCGTTATTTTTTACGTTTTTAGGCGTACTAAGCTGTTTTCCGGGAGTAAGGTTTATATGGGGCCTATGGTGAATTATGGACCGTTCTTCACAAAATTTTAAAGTCTTATTTCTCGTTCAATAAAACTGTGATGTACCAAATTTTGTTATGATAGCATTCTTTTTTACGTTTTTAGGCGTACTAAGCTGTTTTCCGGGAGTAAGGTTTATATGGGGCCTATGGTAAATTATGGACCGATCTTCACGAAATTTCACAGTCTTATTTTTAGTTCCAAAAAATTTTGATGTACCAAATTTTGTTGTGATAGCATTTTTTTTTACGGATTTAGGCGTACTAAACTGTTTTCTGGAAGTAGGTTTTATATGGGGTCTATGGTAAATTATGGACCGATCTTCACGAAACTTAACAGTTTTATTTCTAGTTCTATTTAACTGTGACGTGCCAAAACTTGTTATGATAGCATTGTTAGTTAGGGTTTTAGGCTTACTATACTGTTTTCCGGGAGTAGGGCTTATATGGGGCCTAGGGTAAATCATGGAGGGATCTTCAAGATATTTTACAGCGTGATTTCCAGTTAAATAAAACGAACTGTTGCGAAATCTTATATCATTCTGTGCATTTTTCCACCATTTATGTTAGTTTTTGTAACAAAATTATCAATTTTTTTAGGTGGTGGTTCCACATTTTGATTCATAGCTCAGATCCTATTGAACTGATTTTGCTGGATTTCAATCCCAAACTGCTTAGGATAACTACAAGCAATTTGACACCAAGTTTGTTTATTTCTTTTGAGTTTTTCGAAAGTGAGCGTGTTTTCAACAGACGGACAGACGGACAGACAGACGGACATGGCTAAATCGACTTAAAATTACTCAAGGACCCAGAATATATATACTTTATAGGGTCTGAGATGAATAATAAAAAAGTTTCACACGGAATGACAAACTTAATATACCCTCTTCACAACTAATTGTGGTGGAGGGTATAAAAACAAAAAATAACAATTCAGTCTTAAATTTTTTTGAGTTGTTCTTTGAAATCATTAGTAAAATAAGAAAATATTTCGTTCTTAAATTATCTTGTCCGCCACATACATTGCGTAGTTGAACAAACAGATTTTGTCCATTCAAAACCTTCAGAACTGTGTTAGAACATCTGAAAATATTTACAAGATTTCTGTTAGGGTCTGTAAGCTTTTTTACAGACTTGAATATAACTTGAAAAATAAAACGAATTTCTATTTTTCTAGCAATCAAACGAACTGTTTTATTAAAAGAATTTGAAGCAAATGAACAGAACTCCAAAATCAAAAATTACATTTTATTTAAAGAGACTAAAAGACAAGGCAACAAAAATAACTTCATCAGTTACAGTTACAATTATTAATTTTTAATATTTTGCATGAAAGTTTGTTGTTGTCACAAAATATGAAACGTTATTGAGCTTTAACAAATATACACACTTATGTAGCTACAAACTTAAATAAATCTACATAAGTAAAGCAAGAATGAAAATAAATGCAAATCAATTTAAAAACTGCAGGGTCGGATCTGCGGTGAACAATTTCTTTAACCTCAATCGAATTAATATTTCGGCTCTTATCAAGTCGAATGACATTCTGTTTCTCTCTTTAGTATAAAGATTGTTTAAAATACGATACACCCTTTTTAAAAAGCGTTGCTTTCTGGTACGACTTTTCTAAATGCTCGAATCTATTCCCTTCATATTTCTTAAAATAATATATGACCATATTTTATCACTTGGCAAATCTTTAAGTAATTGTTCGTAAACATCACGAAGAAAACATTAATGAATATATAGCTAATCGTAGTTTACTTCTTCCGATATTTGAAGATCTTGTGGAAGCCGTTGTAAATCTTCCCAAGAAAATAATTTGTTCTTCAGATTTGTTATTATTATGAACTCAGCTATTCTGGTGTTGAGCGATGTTATTAGTGATGACACAATGGGAAAATTTGATAAAGACAATTTTTTTACAAGATGAACTTCATCAAGTAATCAAAGAATAAACGCATAAATCACTTTAGTAAAAAAAGCAAAAGGTAGATTAAAACAAAATATAAATTTCTTCATCGTTTAGCTGGACAAATTTAATTTTAGCTTGAAAATGAGCAAGTCCTAAAAAAGCTGGACAATCCAGTCGAATCCAGCCTGACTGGCAACCCTACCGTACTCGGTCAGTACGCTTTGTGGTTTTATTCGTTGATATATGCACAACGATGGCTGCATGTAATTTTTTCTCTTTTCTTTAATAAAATTGTTATTATTTTGAATCGAAAAAAGTTGAAACCGATTGCTGCGTGTGATTATATTGGCATCTTTAAAAGAGAATTGAAAAGAAGTTAAGCATCAAAAGATGAAACGTGTAAATTCAGACTTATGCAAATTTTGTATGAAATTTGTGGCTAACGATAAAATTGTTCTTGCAATAAAATCGCAACGGTACCTTATGTGACCATGATATTTTAAGAGATGATGTGGGTGTTGCCAATAAAGTCATTAAAAAAAAAAACGAAAATTGCAAATGATGTCACTTACGTTATTTTCGCTGTTAGGGCTCGATATAAAGGGTCTATGATCAATATTGTAGAAATTACAAACGGAATTCATTATTACCCCATCCACCTGTGGTGAAGGTTATAAAATGCCTTTTATGTTTTTTCTCTTTCAAAGGATAAAAAAAATTTTCTCATTTTCATTATTTTTTCAAACAGAAATGTAGTGTAAAAGATGGCACACATATTTTTTGTGTTAAGCATAATTTCTGCTATCAGGCCCATAATGCAATGTCATGCGTTTGATGTACTAAAGGTGCGGAGTTGTTAAGATACATTTTTATTTTCTACAATTAACAATCATACAGCAACAAGAGAACAACAAATACAAAGCGGAGCCCCCAACGGTGCGTTATTTGTTGACTTGTGGGATACCAAGCCAACTAACATGATAAAAATCATCATACCGTCATTATAAACTAACATACATACATAGCCATTCACACCACAGCACATACAGAAGCCAAACCTTTTCTTTAACACACAAAACAATATCTATCCATTACGTACAAATGCAGTGGGCATTATTGCCACAAAATAACTGTCAGTTGAAAATACGTGTGTGTGTGTATGTATATTGGTGGTAATAAGTTTGTACAGGGTGGCGCAAAATTCATCACGCTATACTATGTAGCGCTATACTACTCAAAAACGAGGAAAACAACTTTTTATAAATTATCATCATAAGGGCGTCGAGGCCCTTAACCATATCTGTGGATACGTAAATAAGCAGATTTAACGCTTCTGGGGCAATCAAAAATTAGCGTATAACTCACGAAAATCCTCAACCGCTCAAATGTACTGTATGCTGTGATGTTTACGCTGGAGGCATCATTAGACCTTATTTTTTCGAGAACACCGTGGTCCAAAAGACTACTATGAACGGCTCGAACTGCCAGGCTCACGGAATTTCTCATACTTCAACTAGACGAATTATGACTGGAGAACATATGGTCCCCGGTGGATGTGTTGCGCCTCTAAGAAGGTGTAGTAAGCAGCTTGAAGAAATTTATCCTCTTGATGTAACACCTTTAAATTGTCCAAGTGCCCGGTAACAGGGCGCACATAATAGGGAAGCCGTCCAGAGTTATTGAAGGATTTATCTTTGCCGTTTTATAGTCGTACTTCCATGGAGTTCTTTTTGAACAAAGATATGGTTGCGGGTCAGACAGTTTCTATTGTGGCGATGTTCTCTCCTCGGAAATTAAAAATCTATGGGCGTAAAATAGGTGTAGTCAGCTTTGGATCGCGCTAAGTTTGGAATGAAAGGAGAAATGGAGTCTTTGGATTTCTTGAGACCGAAAGACTTACCCAAAGGTTTTTATATTCTGTTGGGGAGTCAGTAGCCTCCGATACTTCGGTATCGGTCTTACCGTTGGTTGAGGCCCCCGAGGGCATTTTCTCTTGAGAGCAGGTGTCTTTGTTCTTGAGATAAATTTGGTGAGTTGTACACTTGTGTGACAGTCAAAATGGGTGATGATGGATGTTGGATGAGACGTAGTAGTTGTGGATGAATGGTTATAAATTTTGTGAAGTGGCTAAAGGTTGAGTTGGTTGCTCAAGGTGTTGAAGGTGTTTAAGTTGCCCATGGCGTTCAAGGCGCTTTGGTGGATGTTGGGTGAGACGTAGGATGATTTCATAAACGCAGTATTGCATGTATCACTAAAAGCAAATGCATTGAAAAGGCATTACAAATTAAAACAATGCACGAATTTCGCAACCGATGTGCAACCATGCCATAATGAACTCAAAGCATTGTCTACAGAAAAGATGTGGAGTTTATGAAGCTATTCCTTTTAGTGGTGCATTGCAATACTGCGTTTATGAAGTCAGCCGTAGTAGTTGTAGATCGGATGAGGTTGTTAGGAATGTGTTTTAAGTTACCACTACGACTAGGGATTCTGTGATGTAGCGAAAAGTTGAGAGACCGGTTGTATTGGGTGTATTGGAGTGGATGTCTCATGATGTGGGCTGTACTCACGAGAGCGTGTCTTTAGGCATCACGTAGTTGCTGTGTGTTTGTTTTGCCTCAGGCAGGGGCATTTGGTAAGTGCATAGTTTGACGCCAGTGTGCACTGATAGAAAAATGCAACTTCATATTGATGATGCCCTAACATCAGAATTGTGACATCAGTGTTACTACAAATGGCATCAATGATGCAAAAAGTAACATCAATCAATGACTAACGTCTTCGTACAATTTTGTAACTTTTTAATGTCATATTTTTTATGACTATAGTAACATCAATTCCACATTTTGTATATTATTAACATTATTTTCATGATAACAATGTATTATAAGAAGCAAAAATTCCTATATGCTATTTTTTTTTAAATATTTGTTAAATACATCCAATTTTTAAAGTAAAATCATTACGAAAGCCATATGGGGTATGGTGCTGGTGTCTTATTATTGAGAATTCTGCTGTAAACAAAGGTCGTAATTCAAAAAACGTGAAACATACATGTGTAAAGGGTAAGTAAATAACAACATTCTCTCACTTTGACTTAAGTTAATTCCAATG
Source organism: Pollenia angustigena (assembly GCA_930367215.1). Classification (NCBI taxonomy): domain Eukaryota; kingdom Metazoa; phylum Arthropoda; class Insecta; order Diptera; family Polleniidae; genus Pollenia; species Pollenia angustigena. Next base: position 211,300,506 of record OV884060.1, read on the forward strand.
ACTTTGTCTTAATGATAAACTGTCATTAAATTGATGCTAATGTGTCATTTCTCCGATGTTACTGCGTCATCGCATTGAGGACATGTTCGTCATTTCTGTGATGCCGATGTGTCATCCCATTGATGATATAATTTCATTTTGACCCTGATAATACTTTGGCCAAGTGATGTTAAGGTTCATATCACCATGATGGAAAGTGTCATGGGGTCAAAACGAAGACACTTGTCATAGTACTGATGTCAAAATACATCAGCGTTATGACGCCTTTTCTATCAGTGTGTATTGGATCCAGCATGGGGCTTGGCCGCAAGGCTGATACTCATTAAAATCCTTTTCGCAACCGGAGAACATGGCGGGGGACCTTCAACTAAAATTCTGACGGCTGCATTTTTCAGTCTCCTAAATTCTCGTTTGGGTGATTTGCACTTTCCGGCAAGATCGGCCGATTTAACCATTCTATAATTCTTTTTTGGAGATTCTGGAATTCGCGCCTTTATCTCTTGAAGTCCTCAAAGAGGTTGCGTCCCCTTAGCGGTTATAATTTTTTCTAGTTTATGAAAAACAATTTTTACATCAAAAGCAAACCTTTAGATAAAAAAAAGTAAAAAAACATCAGGTGGCAATCTTTGCGCCACCTTGTAGAAAAAGTAATCAGGCTGTCCATCATTGCAGACAGTAGATAATCAAGTCAGTACGATTACAACAACAACTGTACTTACAGATACATCACCAATACAGCTACTCCAACTTCTTACCTCCATTGCTACAACGTTTGTGTAGTAGTGTTCATTCCATAATATTTATTAGCAACTATTGTTATTTACCGCACGTAACCTTGACGCAAAACTTCATTTGAATTACTTTTTTTTTCTTTTTTTCATGTTTCTTCCCAAACGCAGCTCATTTCAACAAAATCTATACTTTTTAATTCATTTTGAACAAATAATTGGTATTTGTTTTTTTTTTTTCTTAACATTCACTGACTGACTTCTCATTCATTCATTTATTTTTACATTCTTTGTACTTATTTTGTTGCTGAGAGTTTTTTTTAAGACGCAAATGCGTTTGTTGAATATTGTTACTTTTTATTTTTAACTTATACATACATACATATATGCATATATATGTATACTAAATCTGGAGCATACGGTATTTATTATTTTTTATTTATAAAAATGTTTTCTTTCTATTTATAACACAAAAAATGTTGGTCAAATGCTTAGTAACTGTAAAGCAGAGCTTCAAAAGAATTTATTACAGTATTTATCGCTTTAATGCACACCGGTTTTAAGCATTTAACGCTTTATTGCTTCTCAACTTATGCAAATGTAGTTTGGTATTTAATATACTTATGTATGTAGAAGAAATTATTGTGCAGATAAGCATTTCGCTTATATGCATACATATTTCGCATTTATGCAAAACTATGCAATGCAGGTTTACTTAATTTCGTTAAAAAGTTTCAATTTGAAAGTTCCAATAAGTTCTCGTCCATATTATGAAACATTAGCTGTGAAACATTTGAGTTTGTAAATGAAAGGGGAAAAACGATTAGAAAAGTGTACTTGTTTCGTATACAGGCTGTTTTTGTGAATTTGTTTTTGAAAGAAAGAGAGAAGTCATACAAAATGCTTTATTGCTGAAAAACAAAAGTTTAACTTTATGTACACGTATGCAGTTTAAAAAAAGAATTAAAGAAAGTTTCTGAAGCAAATGTTTGATTTTTTTCTTTCTAAAGATCGCCATGGTACAACTTAGGTTTTTACGGAAATAAAATTTTGCACCGTCCACTTTTACGCCCACTTTATTCGATTTACCTAAAATCAGAAAACATCTCCATCGATTTGACTATTTTTTCTTTCAAATGTTCGTATTGATCCGTTTGAAGTTTTCATCGAAAGAAAAATTTGCAACGCCTACTTTTTTCTGTATCAGATGCGTAATAGAACATCAAATCCAAATTTGCAACTCAACGATGAAATTTACAACAAGTCTTTGATAATAGTCGAGGATATGTGCTTGATGATGTCGAACAAGGTCTTATCTGAGTTAGGTATGATAGCTGCCAATCGATGCACGACGCATTTAATGAGTAGTTGCAACGCGAAAAACAGTACGATTGCGATGCCTTAAGGGAATAAGTTCGAACAAATGTTCCACTGTTGAATCGACAACAAAAATATGCATACGACACTCTCATGAAAGCTGTGAAAGATGAAGCTGGACGGATTTTTTTTTTAGACGCTCCCGGTGAAACTGGGAAAACTTTTTAAATCGCGATAATTTTGTCAACGATACGCTCGCAGAATGATATTGCACATGCACTCGCATCGTCGGGAATTGCATCTACATCGTTGGAAGGCTGTCGAACTGCTCATTCAGCACTTAAGTTGCCATTATATATGCAAACCAATAAAAATCCAACATGCAACATATCCGAAGAACAGTGCGATGGCCAAAGTTTTGCAACAAAGCAAACTGATCGTTCGGGATGAATGTACAATGGCGCATAAAAAATCTTTGGAGGCATTAGACAAAACGTGGCAAGATTTACGAAACAGTCAAAGCCGATTTGGAGGTACGATGATTCTGTTGGCACGTGATTTTCGGCAAACACTGCCAGTGATGCCACGATCAACCCACGCCGATGAACTTAATGCATGTTTGAAGTCGTGGAAAAACGCCAGGAAACTCATATTGGCTGAACATGCGGATCTAGCTGCAGAACAATCAATCTCGAGCCGTATTTTCCAAACAATTGCTGGACATAGAAAACGGCAAAATCCCGGTGGATAACTCTTCCGAAAGGTGTTTCCAAACATTGCACAAAATTACAGAAATCATGATTAGTTGAACGAACGTGCTATTTTGGCTGCGAAAAATGTGGATTTCGACGAATTGAATTTTAAGATTCAAAGTGAAATCGCTGGCTAATTTAAGAAATACAAATCGGTGGATTCCCTTACTTCTTAGATCGATGTCGTCCACTATCCAATCGAATTTTTAAACTTCCTGTAATTACCCGGATTACCGCCTCATAATCTCCAAAGTTGAATCGGTAATCATAATGTTACGAAATATAAACCAACCGCGTTTTTAATCTTGAGAATCCATGCTTCTCGCATGGTCAATTATATGTCGCCTGTTTCCGCGTCGGAAGTCCATTAGCATAATTTGTTTAGGCGCCAGACAACCAAACAAAAAATGTCGTATAGCACAAAGCATTGCAATGAACAAAATTATGATATACTAGCAAAGCAATCGGCTAAGTTTTACTTTTTTTACTGGTTACCTGAATGAATTGCTATTTTTTACGAAAATAAACTTTTTAGTATAGCTTTGTTTTGAAACAAGTTGTTTGAAATTGCTATTTATTTCCTAAAAAGCTATTAAAAAAAGATTCTTAAAAGCTTTTTTCTAAAAAAAAAAAACTATTTCTAATCAATAAAGCTGTTCTTAAGCGTCTTTATTATACTCGAATAAGATTTTCCTAATAAGTTTTTGAACTCATTTTAAGGTTAAGCCTCTTCACCTTAAGGCAAAACTTACTTACTTACTTACTTATTTCAGAGCTCTTTCTACCTTGCAGTGTAGAGGTTTTTGCAAAGACTTCTTCACTTCGGTATATCCTGTGCCGCTGTCTTGGCAGTTCTAGGCTTGATTCCTTCTTCTGTCAGAATGTTGTTAAAAGTGTCCTGGCAAGTTATTCTTCTTCTTCCTCTGCTTCTCGTACCTCCCGGTCTTGCTTCAGACACTCGTTTCGGCAGGCGGTTCTCTGGCATTCTGGCTACATGTCCGAACCACCTTTGTTGTTTGTTGTTTAGCGGTTCTGTATTATAGCTGGCTCGTATAGTGTCGTTTGGTATTCTGTCTCGTCTTGTTTTACCGGCCACACGTCTTAAGTACTTCATTTCTAACGCCTGAATTCTGCTTCGATTTTTTTTGGTAAGCGCCCATGATTCCCAGCCATATGCAAGGGTTGGTATATACATACGTGGAGTTGTATACAGCAAGTTTTGTACCCGTTGAAACTTCCCGCTTACTGATGAATTTTTTGTTTAAAGCAAAGTATAAATCAGCAGTTGTAGCTATTCTGCGATTTAAATCCCTGTCCGCTTTTCCGTCTTCGCTAATTGCAACTCCCAAGTAGCGGAAGTGTTGAACTTGCTTTAATGCTTCGAATCCTACGTAAATTTGATGATGATTCCTATCGCGAAAAGGCAAAAAATTAACAAATTAGGGCAAAAATGGGTTACTGAAACTATTGCTTTGTTATATTTAGAGAAAAACTCATGTTCTTACTCTTTTAAAACACTGGTTTGCTAAACTTTTTAATATCTACAAATTAAACGCGAATATCAGTTTAAAATAATGTGAGTATAATAAATGTTTAAAACCAACAATATTCCTTCCCTTCATATGCTTTATTTTCTATCTACTCCAATAAACTTAAATCTACTTATACCTTTCCAAACTAACCCGTAATAATATGGTATATTCAATCAACAGTATAAAACGATGGAATGGTGTACAAAACCAAAAACCTTAATTAGATTTCAATGCCCATAATGGAACATTGATATCAACTCCCTACAAGACTACTCTGCTACCCAAAACAATGCGTTTATCACAAAACAAATGACGGCGTTCAAAATTGTATGAGTTGTGTGTGCGTGTGTCAGTATCTATGTTTGTAATGCCAGTCATTTAATTGAGAAGTTTGTCAGTGAGTCAATATTAGTAGGTGATGTAAGTTTTGCCCCTTCTCATGTAACTTTGATCTTTGTCTTAATCTTTGATAGGGATTAATTACAAACATTTTTTTTTAAATTGTTGGATTGTGTGTTTATCGGAATGTAATTAAATTTTGTAAATATGTATTAACATGACCCGTATTCCAATCAGATGATAAAAAAAAATCGACAAATATGTAAAAGGTTTTTTTTTTGTTGGAAGAATTGTAATTTAATCTTGTGCATGACGGATAACTGTCAGTTTTGTACAACATTTGTTTGCACTTGTTTACATTTTTTATTATGGTTTGAGAAGGAATTTAATCTGAAGAATGTCTATTATTAGAGATTGTAAATAACAAATTGAGGGTATTAAGTTAAAAAGTTTTGAAAGTGAACTTTTTGAAATAAGCGTTTGTTTTAATGAAACAATTACAACTTTCGGTTTGATAATCCAAAATGAGTGAATTTCAATGTCAGTTTTAAAGAAACTTATATTAGTTTTCTTTGAATTTTTTCAAAACACTTTAAATTGCCATTATAAAATTGAAATGTATAATTAGTATTGTGGTTATTTTGTTGAACTATTTATGGTTTTTAATCCAAATTTTAAATATTTTTAATTAGGCTTAAGTTCATGAAATTTAATTTTCATTAAATTATTCTTATGAAGAAAGGAATTTTACAACATGAAAATTAATTAAATTTGTTATTGATAATCTTTCATTCTTGACGTGGCTCGGGCTCGAACCCTGGCCGGCAGGTTACCATGACATGTTTCGATCGCAACCACTCGATCTCCTCAGATGGATTTGTATTAAGTTTTTTATTATAAATCTCTTAACGATATATTTTACTAAACCTTGGAATTGTGGTTATTTCTTTGTCAGCTTAATAAAATTTACTTAAAATTAAAAAAGTTCTACGTTTTTTTTTTTAGAAATTTTTCTTTTTTTTAAATAAGGTAAACTTTGTTTGGTGAAAAGCGAAAAGAGACATTTAGAAATTTTTCGTAAAATTGGCGATTTTTTTTTTTTTTTTTTTTTGTATATGTTTTTTAAATTTAAAATAAAAACAATAATTAGTATTGTGGTTATTTTGTCGAACTATTTATGGTTTTTTAATCAAAATTTTAATATTTTTAATCAGGCTTAAGTTCATCAAATTTAATTTTTCATTAAATTATTTTTATGAAGAAAGGAATTTTACATTATGAAAATTAATTAAAATTGTTATTGATAATTTTTCATTCTTGACTGACCTGAGATTCGAACCCAGGCGGCTGGTTACCCTGACATGTTTCGATCACGACCACTTGATCTCTTCAGAGGGATTTGCCGTCTTACACTCGCAGCCATCGATGACTGCTGACGTCAATAGTCAAACATCAATCCTTAAACCAAATTGTATTTTAACCTTTGGTAGATCGAAATTTGCTTTTTTGAATGATTATCTTCCTTACTTCTGTTTTTTCGTACTTTTTGTCAAGAATTCTTCTTTCTGCATAATTCGGGTACCATGAATCCAATGGTTTTTTAGGTTAGGTCTTGTTTTCGTGATATACCTTTATTTCGAAAATGGAGGAGGTTGCACAACATATACATATTCGCGTCACTCAAAAACGGTTTAGTTTATTGAAATTACTAAAATAAAACCGAAATTCCGCAATAAAATTTCCTTAAAGAAATATGAGCAGTCGATTTAGAAACATGATTTTTTTTGGAAAAAAATAATAGTTTTTATCAAAATTTCGAAATTTTTGTTTTTTTAAAAATTCATAAAAAATTGCTGCAAACAAAACAAGCCATAAATGATTAAAATCTGTTCGCAACTTTTGATTTCCTTCACAAAAGTCGACAAATTTTAATTAAATTAAGATATTCATAACTCGCAATATTTGTATGGGAGCCCCCTAGAAGTGGTGATAAGGAGAAAATGTTAAAAACAAAAAAAACTAAACGAGGTCGGTCATACATTTTATCCCACTAGGGGCAACACCTGGGCATTTATGGGACTTTTTCTTTAATATATCTCTAGTCTGCATTGGACATTTTGTATGGGAGCCCCCTTTAAGAATGGAGATAGCGCGTAAGTATGTTTGAAATAAATGATTGAGATGAAAAATAAAGTGGGGTTGGTCATACATTTGATCCATCTAGGGGCATATTTATTGCGGAATTTTGGGTTTTTAGTAATTTCAATAAACTAAACCGTTTGTGAGTTACGCGAATACATGTTGTGCAACCTCCTCGATTTTCGAAATAACGGTATATCTCGAAAACAATAGCTAACCTAAAAAAAAAGGTGGGCACCATTGGATTCAGCGTACCCGTATTATGCTAAAACGCCATGTGCCCGGCTTTTCTAAAGAAAAAACGTGTCACACAGTGTTATTAATTGGAAAAAGGCAAAACCGTGAAATACTTTTCTGAAGGTTTGAGTTGCGCTGAACTAAATTTGTACTCAGGACTTCTCCATTAAGCGATATTTTTGATTTTAGTGAAATCAAAAGCTGTTTTTCGCCATATTTGAAACGTTATATTTGTGCAAATTAATCTTTATTTATATGACCTGTTATGACGCCCTGCCAATTAATTATTCCAAACATATTTTCGGTATGTTTGTTTTTTATTTGTTTTAATTTTTGTATTTTGTAAGACCTTTTTTAATCTCACAAACTGTCATTAAATTGAGTTATTGAGATTGACTTAAGTCAAAGTGAAATAATATTATTATTTATTTGCCCCTAACTAACATGAATCAAAAAACCAATATTGCACACTCAGCCGTACAAAAAATATTTTTACTGCACATCTACGTCATTATAGACTAAATATGAGTGTTTGTTGTAAAAAATGTAAGGTACACACAAATGCAAAGGGTATTTCTTCGTCACACACAAAAATAACGGACCTGCGCAATGCCCAATCTTGTTTCTTTGATTTATGCCTAACACATGTTTGTTTCACTTTTGTTGTACTCCGCTATTTGTTTACAGAAGAACTCTCAATTATAAGACACCAGCAGCATGCCCGGTATGGTTTTCGTAATCATTCTATTTTAAAAATGTTGATGTATTTAACTAAATAATTTAAACAAATAGAATATGGGAATTTTTGCTTCTTATTTTACCTTTTAAACATGCAAATAATGTTAATAATACACAAAATGTGGCATGGAATTGATGTCACTGTAGTCATGGCATAGATGGCGCATAAAATATGACAAACATTTTTGATGATGTTCGTTATTGGATTGATGTCACTTTTTACCTCATTGAAGCCATTTGTAATAACATTTATGTCACAATTCTGATGTAAGGGCATCATTAATATCAAGATGCAGTTTTCTATGAGTGTAGCGAATATCATTGGGTTAAGCTAATCCGTTATAAATAAGTCTTAAACACCTTTTCTCACATCAAAAAAAAATATTATAAATTTTTTTAAATTCAAAAGATTTTATTTGAAAGAAAATATTGCTCAATGTATCGTGAAGGGTTTTACAAAATATAAGGCCCCATTAGACTTTTTGTTATAATTTGGTTTTAGTCTTGTTTACATTTTTTTTTTTTGAACAATTCGACCTCAAATATGATTTTAATCATGATTTAATGGTTTCTTTGTATTTTGCATATTTTTTTTAACAAAATTTTGAAATTTGTTTTTTAATTTTTTATTATAGAAATAGAATAAAAACTAATTATTTAGCGTGTAGGCTTTTTAATAAAGTTTAATCTTTTTTTTAAAGGTTAAACTAAAATTTTTTTAAGAAATCATATTTACGGGCCCATGGGCTGGTTGTTAACCCTATAAATTATGCCGAAAAGGGTGGATCCAAACGAGGATTATCGCTGCTATCTGTGAGGTCTCTAATAACTAAAGATTATTATCGAAATCAATTTAAATATTCAAAATAAACTTGATTTTTTTTTTCTCTCAAAAAAAAATTTAAAAAAAAAACAAAAACTTAAATCATTCATTTCCTCTTGTCTTGAAGAGTAATAAACATCAACTTTGTAACAAAGAAGATGTATTTTTGAATCAACCTTGAAAAATTTTCTGATAAATTTAAAAACAACCGGCAAAATTTATATGAAACATATAGAGTTTTTTTTTTTTTTTTGTCTTTTTAAGTAATGCTAAAGTTCAACCGCAACTTTGTTGTATTTGTAAATTCGTGTCAGTTTGGTTTAAGTTTCATCTTTTGCGCAAAACGACAAAAAAACAAAATTTTTTGTGTTTAAACCTCAAATTTTGTGCCGCTAAATGCGACACAGTTCTTAAGAACTTGAGCCAAGTGATTAATTATTGATGGCACAGTGGCCCTAAATGGTAATTTAGCAAAAAAAAAAGAAAAAAAAATTTGTGATTATGACAAATCGTTTATAATCTTTTTAATTTTTTAAAATAATTACTTTTAACAAAGCAGTACTAAATTGAAAAATTATATGCTTTTATTCTAAAATAGACGAAACTCTAGAGAAAATCCTTGATTGTGTTCTCTACTTAAAAAATCTCGGTATACAAAGTCATTAGCATTCACATTAACAGCAACTTGTTCTTTGTTTTTTTTTTTTTTTTTAAATACAACTCAATGATTTTTTTTCTGAAGTTATTCCTCACCACATACTGCGCATCTTAGTAGGTGCATTTAATGTTCAAGATTTATCCTTGGCAGGCGCGGATCCAGCTTGAGCCTTAGGGGGGGGGGGGCAATATGTGTATATTATATTAAAAAAAACTCAACAATAAGGTTAAATAAAATATTCAATATAAATTAAAATAAAGTAATCTTTTTAAATAAGCAATTTATGAGTTCCTTGTGAGGCAAATTTAGATAGTTTAGTCTATGATCAGTTTCTCATTGTTGATCTGAGCCATGGTTTTATTAGACGAAGGGTAGGAAATGACCTCTCGCTCGTAGCATTACTGACGAGCATTGAAACGAAAATTTGAAATATGTTTCTTAGATTTGGGTAGATATCTTCATCACAGTTTATTAAAGCATCTACAACGTTATCTGAAAGTTTTCAGATATTTTTCCATGTTTGTTGCCAATGCTACAGTTCAGGCTCAAGTTTAGATGTTAGTAGGTGTTTATCTCGAGTTGTGGTTTTAAAAGTTTTGTGTCTGTTTATGACTTGTTACACTTTGAGTAGAAGTTTTGGTATGTTCAATACATTTAGGATATCTATTGGAAAGGTGTTCTGAGATCTTCTAAAATAAATTCAATAAGAGGAATGAAACCTACAACTCGGTAGAAATCTTCAACATTTTGGATGTGATTATTTCGTTCAAATCTTGTCTTTTAGATTCGAACCTCGATTTGAACGCAAATAACTTTAACTTTTTAATAAATCACTTTAAATTGTTCTTCGGCTTTATTTCTTTTTTCTTCAAGGCACATGATTAAAGTTTTGATAAGGCTTGATCCTTTTTGAAGATCTACCCTTTCCACTCAGATATTTTTTCCAAAACTTCTACTATGTATATGATGTACACTTGTTGCAAAGTGTAAAGCTGAGTCGTGACGGTCCACCCATCTTGTCTCGCATAATGTAGAGAGTTTGGCTCCCAAATACTTTACTAAAACTGTGTTTTGCCTGGGATGATTATATTTAAAAAGTTTTGTCGTTTCTTTAACAAATGATGTTTGATTTATGGGAATAGCAAGGCGTTTCGCATTTGTCGCTGTTTCCAGAATTTTTGAACAGCTCCATTTTCTGCTGACATCAAAGGACACCCATAAGTTTGTCAAAGTCATAAGAACTATTGATGACACATCAGCGTCATTATCAATATCCTGTGAAGGCTCTTCAAATGCGTTTACAACAAAGCCAAAAAATTCTTCCCTAACAACTTTTTGTTGTATGTTGAAATATTTTAAAGATAAGGAAGTCTGGCTTTTCCCCGACAAATCCGTGCTTTCGTCAAAAATTATCGAATAGAATTTTGATTCATATAAAACATACATACATAAATATTGCATGTACTAAGGCTTATAAATAATTCAACCGCACGAATTTTCAAGTCAAACGTTTACTCTTTGGTTATACATAGATGGCACCTGCTGGGATTGAATGTAGAATAATAAGTATTTGAATACAGTAAACTAGATGTTTCATTTAAAATATCTAATAAATAACTATTAGGATTAAGAATTGGATACTTGTTGAAAATTTCGTTAGCGATTCAATAAAAAAAACTTGCTGGGATTTTCAAAAATTTTTTACATATAAAAAAAATAATATTAATGGGTATTCTTGTATTATCGAAATAAACAAAACATATTTTCAAAATTTACGGGGGGGAAATTTCCTTATTTCCCCCCCCCCCTGAATCCGCGCCTGATCCTTGGATTTTAGTTACCCCATATTTGCAAGTTTTTTTTATTCACGTGATCATTGAAGTGAAATAGGCATAACGCTCATAATTCGATATGATCTTTGTGTCTGAATAATCGAATGCTGACTTTTAAAATAAAATTAAACAAATTTGGTTCTTTGTTCTGTGCTGCTGAGTCCTTCCATCATAAATTTACAAAGTTTTTCAAAGTTAATTCAGAACAAAAAAACGTTTACAAAAAATTTATTTACTTATTAAATCATAACGTTACCTATGCTCCACCCTGTTTGTCATAACAAAATGTTGTACTGGTATGACCAAAATTTACCAAAGGTCCAATACAAACCCCTCACTAAAACCAATTAAGTACAAAAAAAATCTCCTTTAGATGTTACGCACGATGTTAATTGTTAATAAAACAAATTTCAGATTATCTTGATATTTTTTATTATTATTAGAGGATCTATGACAATTATGTGTGAAATGAAATATCGGCCAAATGCTCGCCACGGCTTCGGTGGCATATTTCTATCCGATCCAGTCCATATTTTCAATGACTCTGAGACAAAATTGAAGTTCCTTTAGCCTTTAGCTTGATTTCTTGGATTATTGACGTACACTTTCTCTTTTAAATATCAAATCAGATGATCGTGACGGACAATTAACATCGCCACGACGTGAAATAACACGGTCATTGAATTCCTCGCGCAAAAGAGCTATTGTTACGTTGGTTGTGCGGCAAGTTCCACCACCATCCTTTTAGAACCAAATATCTTTTAGGTCCATATCCTCAATATCTGGCCACCCACAAGAAATCCGTTATCATCTCGCGATAGCGAATACCATTCACGGTAACTGCTACTGTCACACTTTCGCGAGCAACAGCAATGTTTTGCACAGAACGAACTGGGCAAGTTTGCACAGGGGTTTTTACATTTCCTACAGATCCGGTTTACTGAAATTTGCTCACAATTCTCCAGATTGTTGACACATTTGGTCGATTATTTTGAGCAAAACAAAAAATCCCGAAGTGCAAGAAATGCATTTTGATTTGAATGCCCATTTTCGTAAAAGTCTTCAACAATCTTAACGCGCTGCTCAATTGTGCAACTCTCCATAGTGGAATTTCTCAAACACTGAAAGCAAGAAATGCCAAATTAAGTTGGAAAAAAAGCTTGACGTTAAAGTGTGACTCAAAATTAACATTGTGCATTTTGGTTGGACCACCCTTTATTTATGTAGATAATATTCAACACAAAGAACTCTTTTGTATAAATATTAAGCTCATCATACAATTTTGTTCTGCTGAATCCATAATTGCCCTTGTGTCCCAAAAAGTGTCCTCTTTCGAAACACTGTGGTGTACGGTATCATATGGCCGGGCTTGTCCGACTGTACTTTTTCACTTGTTTCTAATTAAATACTTTTTCTTCAAAAAATTTATTTTTTTTAAATCACAAGTAACCATTTTTACATTGCAAGTACCTTTTTGAATACTTTTCAAAATAAAAAGTACCTTTTTAAATTCCTTCATATATAAAACGTACATGTATGTATACGAACAAAGCAGGGTTTGAAAACCTGCAGTCGAAACCAAAAACTGTCAAGCAAAAAACGAAAATTTGTGTACAACTTCTCGCTTTTTAATTTGGTTTGTCAGCGACTGTGTATATTTAATGAATCGGATGTAAAAGCAACAGTTTTTCTTTGGCTAATGCCAAATGAACAAGTGGAAGAAATTACAGTTTTTCTACTTTGACTGCAGGTTTTTAAACGCTGGAAAAAAGTATCGGATTTAATGAAAATTGTTTTATTGCATAAAAAGTACCTTTTTACATGAGAAGTTACCTTTTTACATAAAAAAGTACCTTTTTACATAAGAAGTTACCTTTTTACATAAAAAAGTACCTTTTATATAAAAAGTACCTTTTACATAAAAAGTACCTTTTTACATAAAAGTACCCTTCTACATTTAAAGTACCTTTTTGACATTAAAAATACCTTTTTACATTACAAATACCTTTTTACATAAAAAAAAGTTTTTTTTTACATTTAAAGTACGTATTTTACATTAAAAATACCTTTTTACAAAACAATTTTATTATTAATAATTAGTATTGTGGTTATTTTGTTGAACTATTTATGGTTTTTAATCCAAATTTTTAATATTTTTTTTTTTGTAATTAGGCTTAAGTTCATGAAATTTAATTTTGACAACATGAAAATTAATTAAAATTGTTATTGATAATCTTTCATTCTTGACGTGGCTCGGGCTTGAACCCTGGCCGGCAGGTTACCATGACATGTTTCGATCGCAACCACTCGATCTCCTCAGATGGATTTGCCGTCTTACACTCGCAGCCATCGACGACTGCTGACGTCAGTAGTCAAACATCAATCTTTAAACCAAATTGTAGTTTAACATTTGGTAGATCGAAATTTGCTTTCCTGAATGATTATCCATTTTAATTGATTTTACATGTTTTTTCCTTACTTCTGTTTTTTCGTACTTTTGTCAAGAATTTTTCTTGAAGTCCAAGTACATTTTTTGTTTTTTCATTTTGTCTTTCTCTTTTCTGTTGACCTTTTTCAGCACAACTTGAAGAACAAATGTACACATAGAGCTCGTGCCTTAGCTTTAACAATAATTAGTATTGTGGTTATTTTGTTGAACTATTTATGGTTTTTAATCCAAATTTTTAATATTTTTTTTTGTAATTAGGCTTAAGTTCATGAAATTTAATTTTTACAACATGAAAATTAATTAAAATTGTTATTGATAATCTTTCATTCTTGACGTGGCTCGGGCTCGAACCCTGGCCGGCAGGTTACCATGACATGTTTCGATCGCAACCACTCGATCTCCTCAGATGGATTTGCCGTCTTACACTCGCAGCCATCGACGACTGCTGACGTCAGTAGTCAAACATCAATCTTTAAACCAAATTGTATTTTAACATTTGGTAGATCGAAATTTGCTTTCCTGAATGATTATCCATTATCCAACAATTTTATTCTAATTTCTTCGACCTTTTTTAAATATTTTTCTTCTTTATTAATATTTGAGCTTAAGGTCACTTTTATTTTAAATATTTCGTATATTTTTATTATCGATATTTCGATTTCCTTTGGAAATCTTCTTCAGGATATATTTTTATTAAAATTAACAAAAATTATGTTTGACAATTAATAAAAATTAAAAATTAAAATTAAATTTATGTGGTGTTTATAGAATACGAGCGCCTTACTCGTCCGTTCAACATACATTTAAAACAAAAACAAAATTTCGAAATTTGTTTTTGTTTTAAATGTAAGTTGAACGAACGAGTAAGGCGCTCGTGTTCTATAAACTTCACATTAAAAATTTTTTCAACATTCAACAATAACATTTCATAAATCAAAATATTAAAAAATTAAAAATTAAAAAGAGGAAACAAAAAACAATATTAAAATATTTCCCTTTTTCGTCAAAAAAATTTTTTAACGAATCTAACTTAAGCCATCTAAACTTTTTTTTAAAAAACAACCATAGATCTAAACCTATTTCCCTTTTCGTCAACCTATTTATTCTTATTCAATAAATATCTATAAATCTGAGCTAAACCTTCAGTATCTTTTTTAAAATTAATCCTTTCTTCAAATGGAACATTAGTTATTTGTAACATTTCTAACATATATCTTCTTTTCTTAAAACCTTCCACGTTTAAAACGGATGTGTTCTCAAAATCTGGATAATGATTTTAATCCCTGCAATGAGTCGATAAAGCTGTACCATGTACTGAATTATAATCTCTATATTTTTGGTCATGTTTATGTCCTGCTATTCTAGTTTTCAGTTTCGCCCCAGTTGTTCCTACATATATTTTCGCACATTGTTCATAATTGTTGCCACCACAAGGTATTTTATAAACTAATTTTGACATATCTAACTTTTGTAATCTATCTTTCCAGTAGATAAAAACATAAAAACGATCGTTTTATAAAAAAGCTACTTTTTTCTAAAAAAAACCCCGTTATTTTCTAAAATAAACCCCTTTTTTTTATTTAAAAGTAACTTTGTACATAAAAAGTACTTGTTAACATAAAAAGTACTTTTTTACATAAAAAGTACAAAAAAATGTTAAAAAATGTACTTTTTGCACAAGTAGTTTCATTTTACAAAAAAAAAAAAAAAAAAACAATTTTTTTAAAAACATCAAGTGAAAAGTGTATTTATTAGACCCACTGTAATGAATTCATAAGCTCAAGTTGCTGCCACTTGAGAGATTGAATTTTAAGGTTTTTACCCTAAATGCAATTTTATAGTTTACTACTAACCACTCTCAGACAACTTTTTCAAAATTGTTTATTTTAGTGTACATATTAAACAAAAATATGTTTTGAGAAAAAGTCGTATTTAGTGTTGAAAAATCAGTGTGATTTATTAAATGTCAAGTTAATACCAGTTTCGAGTTTTATTTTTTCATTTTAAACTCTTAAACAAGTATAAATCGGAAATATTTCTTTTTTTTTTCCTTCAACATTTTCAAATATTTTATCATATTTTTAGTTCTTTTTACAAAAACAACAAGACCAGCAAAAAGGTTAAACTAATCAAATTTTAAGAAAAATACAACTAAATCCACTTCGTTTGAAAAAATTAACTCGTTTAAAGAAACCAATCAAAAAAAATATTAACAATTTTGTTAGTTTTACTATGATTTTGAAATTAAGATTTTATCTATAATTCCGATTAAATATATTTAAAAAAAAATTGCATAATATTTTTTGAAGTTTTGTTTTTGTTCGTATAATGAAACTTCCTCAAGTGGAATTTTATTTTTCAAAATCTTTTTTCAACGTTGGGTTGTTTAAAATGTTTGACACATGTTTGAATGTGTCAGTTTAGTTTTTTAGACAAACAAAGCAAACAGTTTTTGCTGTGCTTCTTGTAAAATAAGGAAGTTGCGGGTTCTTTAAAAATCTAACGAAACTGTTAATTTGTTTAACATCCTGTTGGCTTCTTAAATTGATAATAAATTGTTTGCAATACTTAGTTATTAGCAAAACCAAGAACTATTTTTGCTACTTTAAATTGCAAAAATACACTGGGAAAAACGTGTAAGGCATTTAATAAATTTAAACTGTATGTTAATCACACATATTAACAAATACTAGTAAATGTTTTCAATATTGTTTTATTTCCTTAATTTATTTATTTAAGAAGTTGCTCAAATTAAAACCTTGCAAATTTTTCTCCCAGTGTTAATTACCAAACCTAACAATCCCATTCTGATACTTTATCTGTCATGCTTTAATGTCTCTATATAAAAACATATCATTGGTTTTCAAACATAAATAAATTGTCAACTCCAAAGTCATTTATTGTTATTAAAAATAAATAATAATAATGATATTATCTTGATTTTTTTTTTTTTTTTTTCTTTTTTAGACGCAATAAACTGGTCCAGCAGGTGTGGGGTTTGTAATTTTTGTTCAATTTTTAAGGTGTTTTATTCAGACATACACACACATAAAAAGACATAAAGACTTCAAACTATAAAAAGCTATAAAAGACACGTGATTATCATAAAAATAATTTTTAATTAAAATGCAAGTTGTAAAATATTTGAAGAATTTAATAAAGTCAAATAAAACAAAAGACTAAAAAGCAAACCCGAAAATATGAAAAAAGAAGTTGGAAGAGATGTCGTTGGAAAAGATTAAATAAAAAACGCCAAAATTGTTGTTTTATGTATGGAAAGGTAATTAAAACGTTCTTAATGCCTGTAACTTTTTTGTAAAAAAGTGAAATTTTTAAGACCTTTTTACAGAACAAACCTTCATTTTTATAGCCTTCAACAGTCCGTGTGTATGTTGAAATGGGTTTTCCGAAAACCCCATATTCACTGGGGACCATATTGTGTTTTATTTCTCTGTGGAACGAAATAGCGTTCGATTGAAATTCCGCAAGATCGATCCACAAATGGCTGAAATATGCGCCAAAACCCCGACTTTTATTTGTGTACCCATACTTCTCTCATTTTTAACCCATAAACCTTTACTTCTTTAATTGCCTGTTTTTTCAAACTAAAATAAAAATTTTCGACTAGAAATTTATATAGAAAACAAACACTAATTTGCGTTTTTTTTACTGTTGCTTCAATACATTTTGTGAAAAACAGGCAGTAACAGCCTGTTCATCGATTTCGAACGTTAATGTTCGCATAGAAATTATATTTAAAACAAAATTCAATTTTTTTTTTAAATCTTATTTTCTATGCGAACATTAACGTTCGCAATCGATGAATAGGCTGTAACTCGTTGATGTTTGAAATCGTTAATCAGGCAGTAAGTCTTTTTTAAGTCTATAAACTTTATTTTTATACCTACATCACAAAAGTGAAGAGGGTATTTTGAGTTTGTGCTGATTTATGCAACACCTTAAAATATTGAACCTAGATTCAACTTTAGGTATACCGATCGACTCAGAATCACTTTCTGAGTCGATTTAACAATGTCCGTCCGTCCGTCCGTTCGGCTGGCTGGTGAGCTTCGTACATGGGCTCAAACTATTTTGGTACGATAGGTTTCATTCGAAACAAACTAGGTTGATAAAATTGAGCTCAAATGATCTCTTTTTAAAAAATCAGCGAAATCGATCTATAATTTCACCCAGAGCCCATGCAAAAATGTTCACTGTATAAGGATTTTGACATGATAGCGCCTTTACCATATGCGCTAGGGAGCAACTGGCTCTTCAGTACTATGGTGAAGGGAATATAAGATTGGGCACAGCCGAATATGGCATTTTAATTGTTACTAAATAAAAACCTTTTTAAATCTGAAATATTAATTTTTGAATAAAAAGTTTCTATTGAAATAAACAGTACTACATATTTTGTAAAGGTACTTTTTTGTCAAAAGTAACTTTAAGCAAAAAAGTACCCTTTTTAAGAAAAATAAATTCTTACAAACATTTTTTACAAAAAAAATTAACTTTTTATAAAAAAAGTACATTTTTATAAAAAAGTACCTTTTTATAAAAAAGTACCTTTTTATAAAAAAGTACCTTTTTACAAAAAAGTACCTTATTACAAAAAAGTCCTGTTTACAAATAAAGTACATTTTTACAAATAAATTACCTCTTAACAAAAAGTATCTTTTCCCAAAAAAATACTTTATAGAAAAAAGTACTTTTTACAAAAAACGTCACTTTTTCAAAAAGTTCCTTTTACAAAGAAGTATATTTATAATTTCTTTTTACATAAAAACTAAATTTGTACATAAAAACCCGTAAAGGGTTGCCCGGGGACTAGTTGGTAATGACCTTGTCTATCAGTGTGAGGTTTGCAGGTTCGATTCCCGCCGGTGACTATAGTCTGCTTCACTTCAACCTGCTGAATGTCTAAATTACAATTGTTTGGTTAATTAAATTAGAATATCTATAATCGGCAAAGGCAAAACAGTTAAGAACACTTTCCTCCTATTTATGTCAACCGATTCGAACAAAATATACACCATTTGAAAGGTATTTACAAACAGAAGTGCACAATATATAGTGTGGGTTATTTTCAGAGTTATAAGCGTTCAAATTTGCTACTTACACATAGGCAAAACAAATTGATAAAAAAATTTTCCATTATCAAATATTAAAAAAAGTATGGTGGTCGATTATTCGACATTTTTTAGAAAACGGTTTTCGAATATTTCGACTATTAAGTACGGGAAATTTAATTTCTTTCTTTTACTTTTCCGTGCTGAATGTGATAATTTTAAAATTTTCAATAATATTAAACTTAGAAACATAATATTATAGGTGCAGGCTCAGGACCCTGAACGAAAACTTATAAGATGAAAATTTTTGGTAGTTTTCGTTTTTCATCTGGTACTTTTTGAATTTTTGTTAATATTATAAATAAAGATAAAATTAAACATGCATGGTCCTGAGGGAATAAGAATATGTAAGGGAAGCTTTTTGGTACTTTTTAGTTCAACATTTGGTACTTTGTTTTCGTTAATATTATACATAGAAAAATTAAATTAAACATTTATGTTCTGAGCGAAAGGGAATATAAAAAGGAGATTTTTTGTTACTTTTTATACCCTCTACCACAATTAGTTGTGAAGAGGGTATATTAAGTTTGTCATTCCGTAATTCTAAGTCGATTTAGCAATGTCCGTCTGTCTGTCCGTCTGTCCGTCTGTCCGTCTGTTGAAAACACGCTCACTTTCGAACAACTCAAAAGAAATGAACAAACTTGGTGCCAAATTGCAAAATCGGTTCAGTAGGACCAGCGCTATGAATCAAAATATGGAACCACCACCTAAAAAAATTGATAATTTTGTTACAAAAAGTAACATAAATGCTGGAACAAGGCACCGAATGAGATCAGCTTTTGCAAAAATTTGTTTTATTGGACTGGAAATCACGCTGTTAAATTTCGTGAAGATCCATCCATAATTTACCCAAAGCCCCATATAAACAGTACTCCCGGAAAACAGTTTAGTACGCCTAAAACCGTAAAAAATAGCGCTACCGGAACAAAATTTGGTACATCACAGGACTAGAAATAACACTGTGAAATTTCGTGACGATCGGTCCATATTTTACCTTAGGCCCCATATAAACCCTACTACAGGAAAATTGTTTAGTACGCCTAAAACCGTAAAAAATAATGCAATCATAACATCATAATTTTGGCTCGTCACAGTTTTATAGGACTAGAAATGATACTGTGAATTTTCGTGAAGATCGGTCCATAATTTACCCTAGGCCCCATATAAACCCTACTCCCGGAAAACAGTTTAGTACACCTAAAACCATATTTAATAACAAACGTCACAGTTTAAGATAATAATAACATCATACAGATATTACTCCTTAAACATTCGAACTGTCGGTGGAGGGTATCAAAGATTCGGCTAGGGTTGCCATACGTACTGTTTTAAGCAGTACATGTACTGATTTTTTGCAATTGTACTGTTTTATGCACAACTCCTAAAACAGTACGCAAATGTACTGTTTTTTCACTTTGTACTGTTTTTTGCACTGTTTTTTTTTTGCTCAGTCTATATTTAACAGAACTGGCTTACAAAAAATTATGTTGTGTTAAAAAAAAAAGTTCTAAAATAATAAGAGTTTTTACGCTGTGGTCATTGTTTTCTCATAAATACACAGTAGAAATCTAAATTATAATGGGTGGCTCGTAGCAGTGGTATATTTTCGTGTTGTACTGATTTTATGGCTACCTCTTCCAAAAGTCTTTCCCTTTCCACACCTGAGAAAGACAAAAATAAAATCTAAATTTTTTTAAGTACTAAAAAATACTTATTCCAAAACAGTTATCGTTAATTTTTAGAACTTTTTTAATTTTCGGGCATGTTCTGGAAATCGAAATCACGTAAAATTGAAAACAAACAAATTTGGAAAATTCTCCGTGTTAAAAATTTATAAAAATACCTAATACCTTTGAGGACCACTTTTCTTTACCTAAACTACTGAAATAAGAAAAAGATAAGTAAATTTTTACAAAAAATTTTTTGAAAATATTCATCGTTTTCAATTGCACTTCATTTTACTGCCTGTTTTTAGAAAACGTAAACAAGTGAGTGAGTGAGAAATTATATTGAAAGCAACAATAAAAAACGAAAATTTGTTTTTGTTTTCAATATAATTTCTCACTCACTCACTTGTTTACGTTTTCTAAAACAGGCAGTAAATATTTTCAGATTTTGTGAAATAAAAATAAACCAAACTATTTTTTTGGATTTTATAGATTAATGGCCAATTTCACCAAGCTCAGGTTTAATTAACTTTAATTATAAAAGTCAAAAAACCTATTGTTTTAGTAATAGATAATTATAGCTGAACTTGGTAAAATTAGCCGTAAATAATTTAAAAATTATTTAAAATTGGAAAATTAATTTAGGAAACAAACATTTTCTCAAATTCTATATGATTTGTGCAACTATGTGTGTAGTGAAAATTCCTTTAAATACGAATATGTTTAAAGAAAATCGTACTTACAAAATCAATGAGTTGATTGTTTTGAGCTAAGTAAGGCTTTTCTCCTTTCTAATATGGCTTACAGCAATGTTATGGTTTTCCTGGCCAAATCCTTCGTTTGTGGTGTTTGCTTTTTAAACGCAAATGGAGTAATTTCATATGTATATTTATGAAATGCCATAAACTGGAAATAATTCCTTTGACGTTACACATTTTAAGTGTATTTCTTTCTTAATATAATTGTTGTTGCATATTCAATCAAAAGTTTAAAATATTTACCCCAATTTCACCAAGTTCAGTTAAAACTAACTATTACTTTAACTTCCAGCTTACAATATGTTTTGACAGCTTGAACTGATAGTTAATTATAGCTGAACTTGGTGAAATTGGGGGTTACTTATTAAAACAAATGGTAATGTTGTCGTCAAAAAAAATGTACTGTTTTTCCTTGATTGTACTGTTTTAATGTATTCAATGTACTGTTTTTCCGAATTTAAAATCTGGCTACCCTCGATTCGGCACAGCCGAATATAGCACTCTAACTTGTTTGTTATCCAATTGATATTTTCTGATGTTTTTTATATTGAACTTACAAAATTAAATTAACACACGTGGAAGACAAAAAATATGAACCGGAGGTTGGTCATTCGCCAATTTGATCCGCAAAGACAAAAAAAATATATGATCGATACATGTAAATTCATAAATACTTACACGCAAAGAAAAAACATGGTTGTGGTAAACATATTCTAAGAGCAACATATTATGATAAGAATTATGATTGTAGTCACCATATTAAGATTATTATTGAATCATATTATGACTAAATATCATATTATTATTCTGTTAATCATACTTAGCTAAGAAGTAATCAAATTATTGTCATGTTAATCATAATAAGCTAAGAAGTAATCATATTATCATCACGTTAATCATAATAAATTTAGAAGCAATCATATTATGATACAGCAACTTTCATAGCTGTCATAAAAATACAAAATAAATTAAAATATTTTTGCATCTATTTTTTATTTTGTGGCTTTTTACAATTTTTCTTAATGGTTATCAAAAAGCGGAGTTCAATATAAGGCTTGCAAAAGAGCAAATGAAAAATCTGTGGTTTTCATGGGCAACCGCGTGTGTCCATTTTTTTCGATTTTAAGATGTTGATGCCAAATTGCCTAATTTTGAACGCTGTTTAAATTTTTTTTTTTTGAAAAAAGATGGATCAATTCCGATTTTTTAACTTAATGACAAAGTTTAAAAAGTGCAATACTTAGCCCATAGTGTGATCTAGAATGGTTTTTCGGCTTTCCTGAAAAATTTGTTTAAGGACATACGCGGTTGCCCATGAAAACCACAGAAATATCGTAGGACTTTTATAAAATATAACGAAATCTCTGTGTGTTTTGTTGTTGTATTTTACAAAAAAAAACTATGATATTTTGCATTTGCACTATTACATCACTAATACTTGAATGAACTCCACTAATATTTTAATTTTTTAATTTCTTTAAACATATTTTTTTATGGAATTTTATCTTTTAATTGTTTAACCGCTCACAAATAAAAAAAACGACACAACTGCTTCAAAATTATTTTACAAATGGCGCTAACATAATATTATTAGAGTGAAAATAGTTTGATTGCATCTTTAACATAATATGATAAATGTATAGAAAGTTATCATGTCATGGCTATTAAATGTCATGATATGTTTGTGAGAAATATATTATGTTTAGAAAGTTATCATAATTAAGTTGTTAGAAAAATAATTATTTTTCGGTCTCAAATTCATAATTGCGATAAACATTGATATGTTTACAGTAACTATAATATTGTTGATATTAAATAAAAATAACAATTATTTGTGTACGATAACAATATATTGTTACATTAAACATAGTGTTGTTGCCGTAACCAACATAAAAAATAATTTTGAATTTGCCTAGCTCTCAACAATAAAATCATAAAATACGTTCAATCATTCTGCTACCTTGGCTGCACAATCGCAACCAACAGCGGTGAAAAGAAGACGTTTTTGCGCGAATCAACAAAGCCCTTCATCCACACATTTAAAGTATTCAACACTTGTATATAACCTATAATACTTTACGGACGCGAGACTTGGGGTCTGTTCAAAAACGATGTATGGCAACTGCAAGTTTTCGCTAATCGATGCCTACGTAAGATAATCAGATGAGTTTGGCCCATTACCATAACTAACGCTTAGCTGCTCCAAACCGCGAACCAAAAACCAATCCAGCACGATGTTCTGAAAAGGAAATTTTGATACATTGGTCATACACTGAGATCCGGTAATGAGGTGCCCCAAGGCTCTCGGTGCCTTGGACAGATTGGCGCAAAACTAGCAATCGCTAGTGAACTGACTACTGCAGGATTTTCGTGGAACGCGCCAATAAGAATAACCCACAACAGACTCCGTTGCAAATCAGAATTAAGAGCGTTTGCTCCCCAGCTGGAGAATAGCGGAAAGTCATCATAATTTCTAATTGAACTTGCAACTCTTAATAAATAAAAAGTACCTTTTAGCGTAAAAACTGCCTTGTTACAGAAAAAAAAACTTTGGCCTAAATTGTTACTTTTTTACAACCAAAGTACAGTTTTTACATACAAATTTACTTTGTACTAAGGTGAACCATTTTTTTGCATAAAAAGTACCTTTTTACATTAAAAGTACTTTTATACATAAAAAGTACTTTTTACACAAAAAGGACATTTTAACATTAAAAGAACCTTTTGACACAAGAAGTACCTTTTACTTAAAAGTAATTTTTACACAAGAAGTACCTTTTTACATAAAAAGTACTTTTTACACAAGAAGTACCTTTTTACATGAAAAGTTCTTTTTAAAAAGTACCTTTTTGCATATAAAGTACGTATGTATTTACATAAAAGGTACTATAGAATATACCTTTTGAATAAAAATCAAAGTATTATTTTAACATTGAAAGTACACAAATGTTAACAAAAAGCTTGCATTACTTTTTCATTATCCCATTTTGTGTGCACTTCGAAAGGTCATGGTAAAATTGATGTGGTTTAATCGTAACAGACACCTACATACCAACTACTCCATGTTTAATCATGCACATTTAATGAAAGGGAAAGTGCGTATTGTTGCATCTGCCATTGAATCATCGTCATTAACTTCACATAAACATACTACAACTAATAAAAAAAAAAAACGTTCATATCTATAAACATATATATGTATATGTATGTACGTATGTATATAAAACTTGATTACAAAACCTGATGAAATTCTTCTGCAATTGCTACTCAAATCAATAAATGGCCAAAGCTTTCAGCTTATTTATGTAGTTTTTAGGAATTTCCTGTGAACAAGGTTATTGCTGGCTCAACTTTAACAGCTGCTACAAGCCCTTTTCTTAGTGCAAATGATGATGATGATGATAATTTTAAACATCATAATGATAAAAACAAAATGTATTTAAAGATCAAAAGTGGCAATTTTTGCAACTTTTTTTTTTAATAAACTTGTTTGAGTTTTATGTCTTTAAGGGCTTCTTGTGGCAGGTCTTTTATTTACACATTTTTTTTCTTCCATACTAATGCTCTGCTTCTCTTGTCTGGTTTCTTTTGCTAAAATATGATGATGATTGCGGCTGGTTATAAATTGTATTAGCAGGAAGGTGTGTTCAGGTTGTCAGGCATTAGTTAAAGGTTTTTTTCTATACATATTTTTTCTCTCTTAAGTGAAGACTGGTTTTTTTTTTTTTTGCTTGTGGCTTAAGGAAAGTTTATTACTCCGAAGTGACCTACTTTCTTGGAGCAATAACATGGTTTCTTTTCAAAGCCGGTAAAGTATTAAATAAAATATAGGACAGCAACAGGATAATGATGATAATATTATGTAATAAGTTAAAAAGAAAGAGAGAAAAAAGATAATAAAAGAGGAAACAATTTGGCAGGGCAGTTCTTGCATGTTTGGATAAATTAGTGAATGTGAAAAAAGTGCTTTTCTGTTTTAGTGTTCTGGAAGGGTAACTAAAAAGTTGCATAAATAATAATAAAGATATTTAATGGTAATAAATAATAACTAATTAATTTGCTTATTTGGGAATTCTACCCAGATTTTTTAAAAAAATTTCCAAATTTGCTATCGACGCTGATTTATTTATGCATTAGTACTATGACAAGTGTCTTAGTTTTTGACCCCATACCAATTTTCATCATTGTGATATTAGCCTTAAAGGGGGGGGGGGGGTATGGGGGTGCTTTAAAACCATGTGAGATAAGGCCATGATGGCTTTATTGCTCAATTGAATGGGAGATAAAGCCATAATGGCCTTATTGCCCAATCATTGAGAGGTAAGGTCATATTAAAAATTTTGCGAAATGAGAGATATAGCCATATTTTTTTTCGCAAATGTGAGATAAAGCCACATTTTTGCTATGCTATGCATGGTGTAAACATTTTGTAAAAGGGAAATCCTTAGTTATCATTGAAATACTTTTTTTTATTCTTGTGACGCACGCAGGAAAACTTTATTCAGCGAAGCCACCTGCCGCGTCCTACTGGAGGAGAAAACCCGTAAGCACGGCCGCATGCCGCAACGCAGAAAAACTTTAGTATGCGAAGCCAGATTTGAATACTTAACGTTAGTGTCTCCGGAACTGAAATGAGCTAAGGCCATGATGGCTTTATCTCCCATTTAAATGAAAAAAAAAAAATAAAAGGCTTTATCTCCTTATTAAATGAGAGATAAAGCCATCATGGCCTTATCTCACATGGTATTAAACATGGTATTTTTTGCGAACCATATCAATCGTGGCTGTAATAGCTTATTTGTTTACTCGTAACGTGTTGTTAGCTATGTCCTATAAAGTTAGTTTAACCACAATTATTTTGAATATGATTCGTTGGGAATTTAAAATTAACCGCTTTCCCAAAGAACAATTAGTAATACAAATATGTGTTTAGTATTTTCTTTTTTGCTTTCTCACCTCTGGCAATATTAGGCGTATATGAACGCATATCAACTCATGATTATTTCAGCCCAGAAAATCTAAGTAAACGCACTTTTTCCCGATAATTTATCGAAGTTTTGCCCATCAGCATAAAATAAATGGCTTACTTAGACACGATGTGGGTATACATAATTGCTTTTACATCGAATACTCAACAGGAACACAAGTGTTCACATATTAAGCTCAAAAAGTGCGGTATTAAAAATTTTTAAAAGTTAAAGTTCTTAAGGTTATTTTTGTCAACGTTATTTGCAAAAACAAGAATATATACATACCTAACTATTTGTATAGATCGCTATTACGCCTGCAACTAAAAGAACTATTTATATTGTTTGGCTGTTTGCTTCCTTGAAAGGGGAATTTTTTCCTGTCCATAACCTCATACATTTATTTACGTAAATACGGATCACGTTATAAAATCTAAATTTGCCTTATTGGAACTAAGGTTATAATCTGTCGAAAAATACCGTGGGTGTCTCAATTACTGAACACCCACTGTAAGGTTTTTCTGACACCTGAACTAAAATTTACGTAAACTTAAAAAGAGCTTTAAAAATAAGACCATTGGAAAGTGCGAACTGAGAGGGTAAAGGAAAAGAAAAATCAACCTTTGATCTGGTCTTCGTGGTTTTCATTCATTAAACCTCAAAAAGTTGTACAAAGCAGAGCGTTTATAAAGCGAAAAAATAATTATTACAGAAGCACACCACCAGAAAACAAGTCAATCCACCGATATAGAAGTTCTTACGGGCTAGGAAAGCTTCATCTTAATCTGATAGACCCCACAATTGGCAACACCATCTTGCTTAGAGGATTTTGAGTATCTAACTTATTCGGTAAAAGCCTGCCAAAATGCAGTAATAAAATCTAAAGTTACTTGCGTAAATTATCACCAATTTTTTTTAAACATTTCTGTGCAAATTTGCTTCGTTTTTAATTTTTTTTCCTTCTGAATTAACAGTTAAAGAATTGTGCACATTTTTGCATGTAAAGTGAAAGGGTACCTGTGATCAGTTAACAAAGTCTAAAACTATCAGTGAAATCAAAAAAAATCAATATAATATAATTTGTCTAAAACTATACCTAATATCACAGCTACGTTCATATTGCACTTAAATGTATTTTAAAAAGATTGGTTGTAACATATACTTACGTCTTATCTCATTTTAATTAATTTCAATTATCTTTATACATTAATTAGTTATAAGTAATTAATATGGAAAATTCAAAATTGTGAACAGCATATTACAACCCGTTCCTTCAACAACCAACAGTTTGAAAAGGCCTCTTCAACCAGTTGTTGCAGAAAATTTGTGTAAATGGGTGAGTCTTAAGGTTTTATTTATAAGCCAATTTAGTTTTGGAATAACCATAATTAAATTTTTTTTAACAATTAAGTGATAAATCGTGTAAGAATTTACAACGCCAGTGATTATGAGGGAATACTGTTTTAAGTATTATTTTTTTTATATAGTATTACACATTGATTTTTTTCTTTTACTATAACTACGCTCATTCACACTTTTGGCCTTCCAGTGAGAGTAGTTCATTGATAATTTTTTTTGTTTTCATTCATCTTTCCAAATAAAATTTAACATCAAAGAATTTATTGTTTTTGTAATATCTCTTTAAAATTTAACTGGTTTTTTTTATTCTTCAATTTGGATCTGTTTTAAATTCTTACACCTTGCGATAAACAATAGGCCATGAGCAATTTGTTTTTTTTTCTATAATTAGAATTTATAAAAATAATATTTCCAGTGTATGTACTATTAACTAATAGTTCGGTTTGCATATTGAATTTTATAAATTAAATAGATTCGTAAATTAAGATAATCGTAATGGAAATTATTTTCTTAGTACATTTATCTGGTAATAAATTGAAATTTAACATGGAAGTGTAAATTTTTCTGAATTCTTACATATGTGATCGGTATAGAATAAGTTAAGTTGGGGATCTTATCTCAGAACATAAAATGCCATAAGATCATAGGTAGGGGGGTATAGAGGCATTGATCCCGTTGTCATCTAGGGATTTTTTTTTATATTCGTTTGCTTTTTCTTAGTGATTGATTCTTTGTCACCGTATTAATAAGTTGATAAAATCAGGGGTACTTTTTAACATAATTCTCATTCAATCAACTTCTGGTCCATTTTGTAATAATTGTGAAAGGGAGTCTATAATAATATTTATGTTCTGACCCTCTAATCGGCAAGGGAATTTGGTAGGACAAGAACCGCCCCAACCGACTGTTAGCTAGCAGATTCAATAGCTCCCCTACGTCGTACTGATTTCTCAAAGCACCATAAATTCACCGATTCAACATAGAAATAATTTTTATTATTTGAATTAGACAATATCTTAATGTCTTGGTTGGTTCATTACAATTAGCACAAAGCAATTGTGACAAATCAGTTTCCCAGTTTTTTATTCATGTATATTTTATTTTTTACGCGAAATTTTTTATATTTTTATATTTTCCCCCGTTAATTCAATGCCAAATATTTGCTTAATTTCTGGTACATACATATGTTTCTTTTTTTATGCTTGGTAATTGACCCTTTTCTAGTTAATATTTTTTTTGTTATATTTTTTCAACTAAAAATTTTGAGATGTCGTCAGTTCCCTTTGCTCAAGTAATTGCAATTGGTTTGAACTCATTTTTATGCATACGAAATTGAGCAAAAGCTGTTGCTGTTTGATCGAACTCGACTTACGAGCAATTGCTCACCTGCCCCAACTCAGCGCTTTTGCTTGTTTTTATGCATAAGACCCATTATCTCATCAATGGGATGACACATTGGCATCTCGGAAATGACGATTTGGAATCAGTTTAAAAAAAATGTCATTAGTTCGATGACTCAGTAACGTCGGGGAAATAGGTTCATTGGGATTGACTTAAGTCAAAGTGAGATATTAATATTTACTTACCCCTAACACATGTTTGTTTAATTTTTGTTGCATTCCGCTATTTGTTTTCAGAAAAACTCTCAATTATAAGACACCAGCAGCATGCCCGATATGGTTTCCGTAACCATTCTACTTTGAAAACTTGATGTATTTAACTAAATAATTTAAACAAATAGAATATGGGAATTTTTGCTACTAATTTTACTTTTTAAACATGGAAATAATGTTTATAATACACGAAATGTGGCATGGAATGTCACTGTAGTCATGGTATAGATGTCGCATAAAATATGGGAAAATTTTATGATGACATAAAATTTGATTTCTTAAAATTTATGTCCATTCAAGTTATTGAAATAAAACAATGGACGGTGCAAAACTAATAAATTTGTCATAAATGGCTGACAAGTTGCTACAGAAAAAGTAACTATTACAATTTCGAAACAGAACGGCATGGAACAGAACAGAAACAGAAAGTAAAGACTAATTCTGCCTTAAAAAAATTCTCGGAAGAAACCATGGGTCTAAAATAAAATCCTAATCCGAGCCTCTCGACTTGAAAATGTATATGCCGCCTTTGCAAAAAAAATTTTTTTTTTTTTTTAAATAGCTTTTTCCAAAAAGAAATCGAATTTTTTGAATAAAATTGTTAAGTAAGATAGTTCTTTTGCACTTTATATTTTTAAACCCAAGTAAAAAATATTCAAGTCGAGAGGCGCGGAAGCGAAGATTTAACTATGTCCGTCTATCCGTGTGTCCGTTGAAATGGGGTTTCCGCGCGCAGAAAAAACATTTTCATATGCACATTTGTAAGAGGGACATAAACATTTTTTGAATATTTCAATCTTTTCACTCTAAAAAGAAGATGTGAACAATTTTTTTGCAACGTTATCTGCTGGCTTACAAGGTAAGTAAAGTTTTTGCTGGGATATACAATTTACGGGACTGAACCAGTTTAATAAAATTTTTTATTTAATTTTTCTTATAATATTTTTTTCAATTATATCAATGATTTTGCAAAAATTATTAATACTTTTTAAAATATATTTATCAATTTAATAAAAAAAAACTTGCTTCAAAAGTATTTAGGACCAGTATTTCATCGTAATTGTTAATTGAACAAAAGAAGCCTTAAGCTCTTAACCTTCAATTTCCATCATTAAAACTTGTGCGAATATTATGATTATATTATTTTTTTTTTTTTCATTTTAACTAAATCACACATTAAGATAAATTTAAAGGGTGATTTTTTAAGAGCTATAGGAAAGTTAAAAAAAAAACACATAAAATTCAGAAAAATGCATGAAATCTATATTTGAATCGATAGTACGGTCCATATTATTTAATGTTTGAAGATTATTTCATGCAAATATTGACCGTGACTGCGCCTCAAATGGTCCATCCGCTTAGTCCAATTTTGGCATACTCTTTCCAACATTTCGGCCGGTATCTCATGAATAAATGCTTCAATGTTGTCTTCCAATGTGTCAATTTAAGCGCATGTGTGTATAGACATGAGCTTTAACATAGCCCCACAAAAAATAGTCTAAAGGCGTTAAATCGCACGATCTAATAGGCCAATTGACCGGTCCCGCACGTGAAATAAAATGTACACCGAACTCGCTTCTCAATAAGTCCATTGTTAAGCGTGCTGTGTGGCACCGTCTTGTTGAAACCACATGTCATGCAAGTCAAGCTCTTGCATTTTGGGCAAAAAAAAAGTTGGATATCATCTCACGGTAGCTCTCACCATTTACAGTTACGTTACGATTCGCATCATCTTTGAAGAAGTACGGTCCAATGATGCCACCCGCCCATAAACCGCACCAAACTGTGACTTTTTCTGGTTGCATTGGTAGCTCTTGCAATTCTTCTGGCTGATCTTTACTCCAAAATCGACCATTCTGCTTATTAACGTACCCATTTAGTCAAAAATGAGCTTCGTCGCTGAACTTTCTTAACAGAGCACGCATTTTGATAATAAAATTCAATAATTTGCAAGCGTTGTTCGTTTGTAAGACGATTCATGGTTAAATTATAGACCAAACTGAAGATGTTTGACAGTGAAACAAAACACGAAACGTGCGTCAGCTGTTTAAACCAGTGTTGCCAAAAAGATAATAGCTAAAAAATCACCCGGTAATAACATAAAATTATGTCTAGTCAACATTTATTTTTATTTTAGAAAATTTTTAAACTAAATTAAAAATATGAACAGGGTTTTGTTAGAGACTGAGTCTTTTTCATATAAATTTTACTACACGTTCAATAACTTGTGTTATGAAAACAGCACATAAACGATAGTTAAATTAAGGACTGAAATAAATTGAAATATTTCAACGATTAATATAGGCCAAGATATAAAAACAAAGTGATAATCAGGGAAGTTCTGGAAATCGAAAACGCAAAACGCAAGAATTTAATAGTTTATTTTAGCACTTTTAATCTATTTTTTATAATATTTGTTAAAAATTCTGTTTAATAGAGAAATATTTGTATAATTCTTTTACTACAGAAATCTTATTAAGAAACGAAGTTTAAAGTTCTTGCGTTTTGCGTTTTCGATTTCCAGAACAAACCTGAATATGAAAAAAATATTTTTTTCGCACTTGAGTTAAAACACGTCAAACCATCACGAAAAAATTAAATTTTCGGCATCATCACCTCCGATTTCAATGAAATTCAACACAAATGTTTTATGTTATTGGACTTTAACAAAACATACATTTTCAGACCCCAGATTCTTTAGGCTTCCGAAATATGACGTCATAAAAGATGTGAAAAATGTCAAATGTTACTGCGCATGTAGGATCTCTGACGTCACACAACCTGCGCTCTCATTGGCTAATAATTTTAGTTTTCAAGCTGTTATGTTCAGGGTTACCGTTGGAAATTTTCGAAAAGGGGATTTCCCAGAAAAAGGGGTCAAGAAAAGGGTATTTCAATAAAAAAAAAGGGTCAACATTTTTAAAAGCAGTTTTTTCCATTTAAATATATATAAAAAGACCAAGTTTGTTTTATAAACAAACAAAAAATATTTATTTCAGGTAGGCAGTGCTTAAAAAAACTTAATTTGTTTATGGTATGCCCTTTCCTGTTTTTAACACTTGACAAAAAGTTTGTTCTTCATCATTATCCCTTTCAGACCCAAGCTTTACATTGCTTTCAAATTACCCTAAATCATAAAAATCAAACAAAATATTTTTGTATTTTGTATAAGATAGACCCATAAAATATTCCTACAGGGTCCTTTTTGGCAAACAGGACATCGCACAATAGTGCGGTCTAGGTCAATATCTGCAAATAATCTTCGAAATGATAAAACATAGCTTGGAACTTTTCTAGCGGTTATTAAACTTAAAAAATGCAGATACTTTACTACCTTATAAGAAATAAAGAATTTAATCAAGAGTTTCAAGTTTTTGTACTATCTACTAATTTTTCTTACAGGGTCCTTTCCACATTTACTTTTTCCCCCTATGCTAATCCCGAGGAGCTCTACGCTTGTCTGCAGGAGACCAGTCTCCGGCAGGAATTTAAATCGCAACCCCCGTACTGATAGCATATCTCACTACTAGCAATTTTACTGACTATCACTGCCTATGTGTCCTTCCATTTCAAAACAGCTTC
This sequence comes from Pollenia angustigena, assembly GCA_930367215.1. Lineage (NCBI taxonomy): Eukaryota > Metazoa > Arthropoda > Insecta > Diptera > Polleniidae > Pollenia > Pollenia angustigena. The sequence continues at coordinate 211,333,131 of OV884060.1, forward strand.
AATTTCGATATTGGTAAATTGGGATATTCGCCCCGACTCATTTCTTTGTCCAAAGAGAATTTTACACTATATTTGCCATACTTGTACCTGTTGCTACCAACCCATCTTTTGTAATGCTTCAAACAGTAGTATTTGTGTAAAAAGTCGATCCGAAATATATATAAATGGATATAAACGGTCCATGATCAATACCCCAATCTTTAATCTAGAATATTTAAAAGTTCACTAAGCCAACTCTTGTAGTAGCACAGACAAGATTTCTCAGCCCAACGGATTGTGGTTTGGCTTAATTACTTCAAGTACAAGATATCTTCCCAAAAAATATAATCTGCCCATCAATTAAGTAATTCGAGATTTCTGTTGCCAAATCATAACACCATATTTTGGTTGAACTCTCCAAAACTTATTTGTCGAGTGTGGTGTGGAGTTATCTTCAAAATGTGCATATGAACGGAGCTGTAAAAACTTATCGCGGGACATGGAGTTATAAACGGCAGTAATTTTGCTTCCACTCGCCCAGTACATTCTTATCGCAGGGTAAAATTGAGACACCCCATCATGATCGCGCACCAGTCAAATCTTTTTATATCTGCTGGTACGTCACGCCATGACCAGTTTACTCAACACATACATACATTTTAGTTTGTTTCACAACTTCCTCGGTATATTTCTGGAAATAAGCTTTCAAAATATTGTAATGGTGTTATAAAAGTTATCGGAAATGATAAACTTTTCAATATTATGTGCCTGTTTGGTATTTTGGATCTAAAAACTGATAATAGTTACGCTATATCTGGGTGGTCCGAGGAGTATGATTGCTTAACTGGTGTACTTGTTTGGTCAATCGTGTTAGGGAAAGTGTTTGGATTACATGAGCTTTCATAACTTTCTTGTGCATCAGTATTTACATTACAAGGGATCCATGTTTCATTAGTAACATTATCATCAACACTGATGTCAGCATCAGAATCGTTAAAAAATTTTAAAACTGTCCCAACATCATAATTCCCCTGAAAAATTATTAGGTAGCACAAACGTGAGCATAAAACAAAATGTCATGTTGTGTCTGATCATCACAATTGTGCTATCTGTATTTTCTTGAGCGCTGACTCCTTGTTACTATGCACAATATCAACACTAAAGAGCCTAATTGTTGCAAATACTCATTATACAGTTACCACTACTAAAACTAAAAACGTATTTCAATATTATTTTACAAAAACACTTTACTTTTGAACGCATGTTTACACTTGTGGAAAGACACAATAAAACATAAGCTGTAGTTTTTAATTTCTGCTGGTTAGTTTTTTGCTTTTTATTTTTTTTAAACAGAAACAAGAACTCACAATCATTGCTTGCCGGTTAATACACAAAAAATTATTATTTCATGTAGTTTGAGGCAAACAAAGGCAGACCGCACAATCGATTCAGTTAGGTCTGAAAGGGTTATAGCTCATTTTTTTTAATACCTATTTAGCGATTTCAAATAAATTTTAGGTTTTTTCCAGTTTTGCAATCGTTGGCGAATTTTTTTCTGCAAGTTTTGTGATTCTTTAAAGCTTACCGCTGTTACCAAATACATATTTGGGAATTTCAGCAAATTTTACTGAATTTGTTTCATTCCTGTTAGTTTTAGGGACTTTTAATCAATTTGATGGCGCTATTTTTGCAAAATTTGTCGAGTTATTAAATTTTTGCGAAGCTTTCTTGCTCTTTGAGGTCCCATTTATAAACCGATGTCACCTGTTTTACAGGGCACTCTTAATATTGTCGATTATAAAGGGGGCAAAAAGTTCAATGCCTTATGACATTATTAAGGGTGAATTTTTTAGCATAAAACTTGCTACTCTATAAGAGAGCAAAACATTTATAAGAAACGAACACGTAATTGCATTTTTTAAATAAAATGTCACATTTTTTTTGAAAAGAAATCACCATTAGTTATTCAATAAATAAAACATAACAAATAATGGGTGTTTTTTTTACAGGTTTGTTTTTCGAATAGAGATAAAACTGGCATTTTGTGGTCAAATCTGGCAACTCTAATGTCATTTATGTTCAGTTTGGTTTGCCATTTCATCATGAACAGGTTGACAAAAGAACAACGCTTGCAAATCGTGCAAATTTATTTCGAAAATAACGGTTCAGTTCGCGAAGTTTACCGCAAGCTCCGTCCATTTTATGGTCGACATAATCGTCCATCAGAGCAATTAATTCGGTTAACCATGGATCGTTTTCGCACTACGTTTACTCTATGTGATAATACGCATCCGCAGAGACGTCGAACAGTGCGCACCGAAGAAACAATTGCCGCTGTAGAGCAAAGTGTTGAAGAGGACCCGAATGAATCGATTCGCCACCGTGCACAGCAATTGGAGCTTTGTCCATCAACTTTATGGAAGATTTTGCGCAAAGATCTTGGCTTGCGACATTACAAGATCCAGCTTGTGCAAGAATTAAAGCCGCGAGACCATGCAATGCGTCGTGATTTTGGTGTATGGGCCGAAAATGAGATTGATCTCGATGCTGATTTTCATCGCAAAATTTTGTTCAGTGATGAGGCTCATTTTTGGTTGAATGGCTACGTCAACAAGCAAAATTGCCGCATTTGGAGTGAAGAGAATCCACATGAGACCCTTGAGACGCCATTACATCCACAAAAACTGACTGTTTGGTGTGCTCTATGGGCTGGTGGAGTCATTGGGCCATACTTCTTCCGAAATAATGCTGGAGAGGCAGTTACCGTTAATGGAGACCGGTATAGAACCATGATGACCGACTATTTTGTTCCCGAATTGGATGGCATGAATGTGGATGAGTTGTGGTTCCTACAAGACGGCGCTACATGCCACACAGCGCACGCCACAATCGATTTATTGAAGGAAACATTCGATGAGCGCATAATTTCGCGGAATGGACCTGTCAATTGGCCACCAAGATCGTGTGATTTGACACCATTGGATTATTTTCTTTGGGGATATGTGAAGTCGCTCGTCGACGCCAACAAACCAGAAACGTTAGGGGAATTGGAAGCCAACATTCGTGGCGTTATTGCCGACATACGGCCCCATATGCTCGAAAAAGTGGTTGAAAATTGGACCTGTAGAATTGGCTTTATTCGAGCCAGCCGCGGCGGCCACATGCCTGAAATCATATTTAAACATTAATGGCATAAAATTATCCTTCCAATAAAGCCAAATTGATGGTCATTAAAACGATTTTCTTGTGTTTTATTTCAATTCGAAGTTCTATACCACTGAAAAAACACCCGATATGTACACTCAAAATATTATGTAGTTAAATTCGAACGAAATCTTTTAACACAAATCTTTTTACAAATACTAACTGGTTTTTAGGAATTTTCGTTCTATATTTTGGTATTTAATCTTCACTTGAATTCCATTCCTCCATCTCCGCTTATTTCGAAAACATTTTTTTAGCACTAACGTCCAGCATTGTTGACAAAAAACAAAATGTGAGTGCTATTTCCAAAAAAGGGTCAAAAAGTGTCACAAAATAGGTGAAAATGATACAAAATATAATTTTAAAAAAGGGTCATAAATGGTATCAAGACCGTCGAAAAAGGGTCAAATTGATACTTTAGTATCACAACGGTAACGCTGGTTATGTTTATATGTTAACATGACAGAGGAACAATTTTTTTATTTTTTTTTTTTTTTAATTTTAATTATTTGAAAACACAAAATTCTTTATTGGAAGTTATTTTTTTCATAATTTCATCTTTAACATTCAAACATGTATATTATCTCTATATTAGAAATATTACCATTTAGTTTAAAACATGCAATACGTAAGTTTTTCACACAATTTCTCACTTATTTTTTTGCGGTAACTTTGTTGGCATTCTCCCACTGCACACTTCCTGTTTGTACTCTTTTTCTGATCTCTTGTCTATATATTTTTTTTGAAATTTTTCTTTATTAAGCAATTTTTAGCACACGAGTTTCAACAGTTTTTGTAACTTTAATTATTGTAATAATATTTTTAATATAAAATATTTATAAAAATTCGTAGTTTTTTGACAATCGATTTAATATTTTTTTGAGAACTCTCTGAGTAAATTAGTTGCAGGGTTGTCAACTTCCACGCTATACATAAATTTTTTGGAAGAAATTGCGATTTTCAGATATGAAACAGAGCAAAGTATACTTATACCAAGTACATGCAAGTCTACAACAAATCAACAATAAAAAAAACAACATTCATTTTGTTTGTGTAAAAACTCTTGATACTGTCAAACAGCAAAATATAAACAAAACAAAAAAAAAATCATGGCGCACTAAAAATGTAAGCAAATTTTGACACTATCGAGATGAACAGCTGATCACTTGCATGTACTTGGTACAAATATACTTTGAAACAGACTTAGGAACATTTACGAGGGGACTACTACGTCATCAAATGGTAAAACATGCGCAAGGCGTAATCTTTTTTTCTATCATTCTTGCTTAGGATCAAGTTCTGGTCTATAACTCGGACAACAGTTGAGTCTCCACCTTTAAATTTTCTGGAAATGTAGAAAAGGGTCTTGCGTAGTTAAAGAGTCGGAAGCCGAAAGAACCTGGGGTCTGAAAATTTATGTTTTGTTAAAGTCCAATAACCTACAACATTTGTGTTGAATTTCATTGAAATCGGAGGTGATGATGCCGAACGGCATGATGGTTTGACATGTTTTCACTCACTTTCAAAATCACTTGACTTAAAACTTTTAATATCAATTATTTTTTTTTCTTTCAAACTTAATAATTTTTTAGCTTAAGCCCTAAAAATCATTTGATTTAAATCTTTAAAATTTAAAATCACCTCAATTCAAACTTCAAAATAAAATGATTTGACAATTCCAAATCATTTAATTTGATTTGAGTCTTCAAAATCGGTTTATGTTCGACTTTAAAATCAGTAAATTTACTGCCTGTTCAACGATTTCGAACGTTATCGTTCGCATAGAAAATTTATGTGAACAGCACTCAGTTTAAAAAAAAATTTCCATGTAAAATTCTATGCGATCGTCTACGTTCAAAATTGTTAAACAGGCAGTTAAATCTTTAATATGAAATGATTTCAATAAAAACTCGAATTAAAATTTAGTTAATACGAATTGAATGAATTTGGCTTGAATTTTTTTTTTTTTTTATTAACTATTTTTTTAACTAATTTAAATTTTTTCTTAATTTATAATTAATTTTTCGAGAAAACAAAATATTTCCAATCTTATCTAAAGGGTGTTTCAGCTAAAATGAACGATGTTAATTGTAAATAAAACAAAAAGTTTCACCAGAATTATATAAATATTTATTATTATGATAAAGAAGGATCTGTGACAATTATGTGCAAAACAAAATTTCGGCCAAATGCTCGCAACGGCTTCGGTGGCATAGCTTTCGCCAATAGTCCATATTGTCAATGACTCTGAGACATAGTTGAGGTTCAATGTCTTTAAACCGCACTAAACAGTCACTCGTTGTGGATGCATCGGCCCATATGCGGCAACTCGGCTTGTTAACGAATCCATCGTATATTTCGTAATCATTCTACTTTAAAAATGTTGATGTGAACCACACTTAAACGTCAAGTTTTTTTCTGCATTTCATATGACATTTCTCAATTTCAGACTAACTCAATTTGGACTATGGAAAGATACACAATCGAGCAACGCGTTAAAGTTATTCCGGCTTATTATGAAAATAGGCGTTCAAATCAAAATGCATATCGTGCACTTCGTGATTCAGTGATGAGGCAAATTTTCACCTCAGTGGATTCGTCAATAATCAGAATTGCCGCATTTGGGCGAATGATAATCCAAGAGTGATTGTCGAAAAACCAATGCACTCACAAAGAGTGACTGTTTGGTGCGGTTTATGGGCTGGCGGCATCATCGGGCCGTATTTTTTCCAAAATGTGGCAGGGCAGGCAGTTACTGTGAATGATGTTCGCTATTGTGAGATGATAACGAACTTTGTATGGCCCGAATTGGAAGATATTGATGTGGAGGATATGTTGTTTCAACAGGACGGTGCCACTTGCCACACAGCTAACGAAACAATGGTTATTTTGCGCCTCAAATTCAATGGCCGTGTTTATCACCACGTGAGATGTCATTTGGCCGCCAAGATCATGTGATTTGACACCGTTGAACTTCTTTCTTTGTGCCGGTTCACACACGTCAAGTTTGACTCGTCAAGTATTTAGCTTTTAGGAGAGAAGGGAAAAGAGAATGCCATTTCTTTACCCCTCTCTCCTAAATGCTCAAGACTTGACGAGTCAAACTTGACGTGTGTGAACCGGCACTTTGGGGTTATTTGAGAGAAAAGGTGTACGTCGATAAGCCACCAACAATTTAAGCTAAAGGATTACGGCATAGAACCTCAATTATGCCTCAGCGTCATCGAAAATTTGAACCATCGAATGGTGGTGTGCCGCCGAAACCGCGGCGGCTATTTTGCCGATATTTTTTTACATACATAATTGAACCATTCTTCGCCATTGGATTGATGTCATCACTTGGCTTCTGGATGCCATTTGTAACAACATTGATGTCACAATTATGCATTTTTCTGTGAGTGTATTGATGATATCAAAAGCTTTTTTGAAATCCTCTAAAAGGAGATATTGAGGTCACTTCCACTCAAACGACCGTTCTATAATTATTTGGAGAGTATTTGCCTGATCTACACAACTTCGAAGTGGGTGAAACCCAGTCTGTCCATCTCTCAGTTAAGCCTCTTCTTGTTTTCACTTTTTAAACTTTGTTTATTGTGATTTCCAGAGGGTGGACTGTTGGGACGGCTGCTATTTAAATCACTGCCAGTTTTTCCTACACCTGAATTTGAAATTTTCTTCGCAAAGGATGTAGAAAGATATGCGGGGGCAGTTATGCCACACTACACTTTTCGTTTTCAAGATTCTAAATCATCACAAAGCAAAAAAAATCGTAATAAAAAACCAGTCCTAGTTTAAATGATCTCAATCCTTAAAAAAATCCTAAACAACCTTAAATTTCATTGAATTAGAGCTCTGTAAGTTTTTTAAATCTGCGTAAATATTTCAAATCTATTACTTGTACTCCGATATATTAATAGCCATATCAAATTGCTATTTAAATTTTTTCGAGCATCAATAATTGAGATTGATCACATAATAACAAAATATCTTTTACACGAATTTGTCTAATTCTGGATTATTTCCATTAAATTTATTTAAAAAATTGATTGATTTGTAGTGATGTCGAATTGTAATTGGATACTATTTGAATATACTTAAATAATTTTGAATGAAACGTTGACATATTGAGACCTCCCTTTTTCTTATAAAAAAATTATTTTTTTTAATCTTTCAAACAAATTATTAATTGACATTAATTAATTGTGAAAACTTTTTTGCAAGATCAAGTGTATTTAGTTTTGTGTTTATTTTTTCTAATGAATATTTGTGTTCAATGATTTTTTCTGTTTTATTTTTCTAATAATTAAATTTTATTGTTTTGTTTTGGGTCTTTCAACAAAATTTGTGTTTTCTGGTTTTGATCGTTAATATGTGTAAAAAAGAAAGAAAATGTTGATTATAAATCACAAAGCTCTTTTTGCGAGTTTAATTTTGCTATGGTTTTTTTTGTATTGAAAATTTTTTTTAAGTGTTAATAATTTAAACTAATTTTGTTTTGCAGCCAAATGTCGACCGACCAGTGTCTGCCAAGCCTCTGGATGATAAATGAAGTTGACATCTAAACGGAACTTCAAAATGAACACGTTTCTAGCCTGAAGATATTTCTTTTATCAAAAATTTTTTAGAGTGGGAATTATGCCTAAATAAATATTTTCTAATGGAAATTAGAAGTAATTAGAAACTAATTGATCTTTGTCGAATCCATTGCAGGCTTTAAAATCAAAATCCGTGAAGTGATTAATGAAATAGATCCGCCATTTTACCAACATGCGGCTGAAAATAATGATAAAAGAATCGACATCTGTGTGTGTGGTCGTGGTAGACATCTGTCCGATATACATGCATAAAATAAACATTAGTTTTGCCAGCAAATAAACATTATGGAACTTATTTTTATGATTTGGTGTTTAAAGGAAAATGTTCATTATTTTTTTTATTTACAGAAAATTTTGCGCAAATTTGCTATTTATAAAAATTTTAAACAAATTTGATATTTAAAGATATTTTTAGCAATTTTGCTATTTATAGTAAACTTTGCGCAAATTTGCTATTTATAGGAAATTTTGCGCAAGTTTGCTGTTTATAGGAAATTTTGCGCAAATTTGCTCTTTATAAAAATTGTATCCAAATTTGTTATTAAGAGGAAATTTTTCGCAGATTTGCTTTTTAGAGAAAAATATTTTTTATAAATTTGATATTTAGATGAAATTGCTATTAAAAGTAAATTTGGCGCAACTTTGCTTTTTATAAGAAAATTGGCGCAAATTTTCTATTTAAAAATATTTTATATTAACTTGCTATTAAGATGAAAATTTCGCAATTTGGATTTATTGTAAATTTTGAACATATTTGCCATTTAAAGGAAATTTAACTCAAATTTGTTGTTAATGAAATGTTATCCATATTTGTTATTTAAAGGAAATTTTTCGCAGATTTGCTATTTAGAGAAAATTTTTCGCAATTGTGCTTTTTATAGTAAACTTTGCACAAAAGAAAAGTTTGCCATTAAAAGAAAATTTTGCGCAAATTTGCTATTTATAAAAATTTTATACAAATTTGATATTTAGAGGATATTTTTAGCAATTTTGATATTTATAGGAAATTTTGCTCAAATTTGCTGTTTATACAAATTGTATTCAAATTTGTTATTAAGAGGAAATTTTTCGCAGATTTGCTATTTAGAGAAAAATATTTTTTATAAATTTGCTTTAAGATGAAATGTTTCGCTTTTTATAGTAAATTTGCACAAATTTGCTTATTATAAAATATTTATACAAATTTGCTTTTAAAAGTAAATTTTGCGAAAATTTGCTATTAAAAGACAATTTAGCGCAAATGTGCTATTTATAAAAAATTTTGCGCAAATTTGTCGTTTATAAATATTATATATAAATTTGCTTTTTATAGAAAATTTGGCAACATTTCTCTCTTTATAGTAAATTTGCGCAAATTTTCTTTTTGTAAAAAGTTTATACAAATTTGCAATTTAGAGGAAATTTTTCGCAATTTGGCTTTTTATAGTAAACTTGGCCCGTAATTGCTGTTTATTAAAAATTAAGCAACATTTTTCTCTTTATATAAAATTTTCCCAAATTAGCTACTTATAAGAAATTTTGCGACAATTTGCTATTTATAAATATTTTATATAAATTTGCTGTTTAGATGAAATTTTTCGCCATTTGTCTGTTTAGCAAACTTTGCGCAAATTTGCTATTTATAGGCTATTTGCTATTAAAAGTAAATATTGAGAAAATATGCTTTTAAAAGACAATTTTGCGCAAATTTGCTATTAATAAGAAATTTTGAGCAAATTTGCTATTTATAAATATTTTTTATAAATTTGCTATTTTGTTGAAAATTTTCGCAATTTATAGTAAACTTGGAGCATATTTGCTATTTATAGAAAATTTGGCACCATTTTTCTTTTTATAGTAAATTTGCTATTTGTAAAAGTTTATACAAATTTGCTATTTATAGGTAATTTCGCAATTTATAGCAAACTTTGCCCATATTTGCTATTTAAAAAAAAATTGCACCATTTTTTTTTCTTTATAGTAAATTTGCTATTTATAGGCTATTTGCTATTTATTAAAAGTAAATTTTGCGAAAATTTGCTATTAAAAGACAATTTTTTGCTATTTACAAGAAATTTTGCTATATATAAGAAATTTCGCGCAAATTTGCTATTTATAAATATTTTATATAAATTATTAGTATTGTGGTTATTTTAAATAAATATTATATAAATTTGCTATTTAGATAAATTTTCGCAACTTATAGTAAACTTTGAGCAAATTTGCTTTATATAGAAAATTTAACACCATTGTTCTCTTTAAAGTAAATAAATATCGGACCTGTCACAGAAATCCATTGCCATCAAAAGTAGAAGTGATTTCGTATATTGCTTCACAAAAAACAAAATCACTTTCTGTGTAAAAAGTTTATACAAATTTGCTATTAAAAGTAAATTTTGCGCAAATTTGCTTTTTAGAGAACAAACCGGAGCACGCATACCTCTACATTTGCAGACGACACAGCATTTATTAGCGTTAACCATGATCCAAAAGTCGCATCGCAAAATCTGCAGTCCCACATCAATGAACTAGAGGCCTGGCTAGAAAAATGGAGAATAAAGGTTAACCCGGCTAAATGTGCTCACTTAACTTTCACGCTCAGAAGACAAACGTGCCCAGCTGTAAAAATAACTAACATCACTGTTCCGATAGAAAACCATGTTAAGTACTTGGGAATTCATATAGATAGACGCTTGACCTGGTCTCGTCATATTGAAGCGAAAATAACGGCTATGAAACTTAAAGCAGGTCAACTATTTACATTGGCTTCTCGGTGGAAACTCAAACTTGTCTTTAGACAACAAAATTCTTGTATACAAGCCCATCATAAAACCAATATGGACATATGGCATCCAATTATGGGGTACTGCATGCGCATCTTACATCCAAAAGCTTCAAAGAAGACAGTCGAGAATATTACGACAAATTGTCTGCGCCCCATGGTATATACGTAATGATATTATCCACAGAGATCTCAACGTCCCCACTATCCAGGAGGATATTAAAAAATATACAATTAGCTACATATATAAACTAATGGCCCACCCTAACTACCTCGCTCGGGGTCTGCTTCAGTTCGAAGGTCACCAGAGGCTAAAAAGAACCAATACTTTGAGCCTAACTAGAAGACATTTTTAAAATTTTAATACAGCAGTTAGTGGTTACCTTGGTAACAACTAATAAACAACAAGTAGAATTAAGATTTGAATACATCGAGCCATAACCGCCAAAAGGGCTGTAGCGACATGATGGACGATTTTCGTTTTATTATTAAAATTTATTATTCATGATCATCTGCATCACCTCACAAAATATCAAGGCTGTAGAATTTACCGTTACGATTTTACAGCAAAAACAATAAAGACTTAAGTACAATTCAATTTTGTTACCACGACTGTCGCTTGCGTCTTTATTCGTGTTTATAAATTAATTCGTATTAGTGGCAAAAAAAAGAAAAATATTACATTTTATATCAGTGTTTTTTTTTTATGTTAGTTATGGAAACAAGTGGTAAGTGTTTTATTTTAAAAAAGAGATAGAATTACTATAAATGGTAATGAAACACAGCACAATTGAGTCATTTACAAAACTATTTGGGCTTCTAAGGAATGGTATACCATGATTTCAAATGCAAAGTCTAATCCTGAAAACTATAAATGCTTTTAATGAATAATTCACATTTAAAAGATCGGAAAACATTTTCGCAAGCTATGTTTCTCACTTCAATGAAATTGACTTTTACAACATTACGTTTTGCCTCTTTAAATAAAAATATTTCTATAATGAAACTTAAGGATGGATATTGCGATGACTCCGAAATTAAGAATATGATCTCAACTATATTGCTCGATCAAGACATAACGCTGCTTTGATACAAAATGAACCCATTCGTTTTATGATAACTTTTTCAAAATTTCTTCAAAAAAATCCAAAGATTTATTAACATTTTGTGATAAAAACACAATTCCTGCAAAATTTCACAATGAATTTTTAAATTTGAAATAAGATGAAACTGGTAAATATTCCCTACCTGAAACTCATCAGGAAAACATATAATATTTACTTTAAAGTTATTTCTTTTAAAACTTATCTACCTATATACTTTCACTTCGAATTCTGAAGTAATTTTCTATAAATTTTGAAAACAAAAAACATAAAATTTTTTATGAAAAAAACAGGATTTAAGTTTAATATAACGTTATGTTTAATTTTTTACACAAAAATAATTGGAAAAAATAAAAAAAATTAAAACTGAGAGATGTGTTTTAATAAAATCACAAGGGCTTAACCGCCTTAACATTGGTAAAGACCTATCCAGCGTGTCAGCAAAAAAGACTTTAGCGCCATAAATATCCGTTATCTTGGAAATATACAAAATCAATCAAGTAGCAATGTTTACAAACTAAATTTCACCGTAATCCTTAGACATGGTCCAAAGATATTTAAAAAAAAGCTTCTCCTGTAAATTTTAGTTTTTGGCGCTTGAGACTTTTTGGCGGTTAGGGCTCGACATATTCTAAATTTCGATAAAAAAGATTCAATAATAAAAATTAATTAAAAACAAGTTAGAGTGCTATATTCGGCTGTGATTTGTTATTAATTATGGATTTAGGCGACTAAACTGTTTTCCGGTAGTAGGGTTTATATGGGGACTAGGGTAAATTTTGGACCGATCTTCACGAAATTTCACAGTTCTATAAAACTTTGATGTACCAAATTTTGTTATGATAGCATTATTTTTTACGGATTTAGGCGTACTAAACTGTTTTCCGGGAGTAAGGTTTATATGGGGCCCAGGGTAAGTTATGGACCGATCTTCACGAAATAACACAATTTTATTTCTTGTCCAATAAAACTTTGATGTACCAAATTTTGTTATGATAGCATTATTTTTTACGTTTTTAGGCGTACTAAGTTGTTTTCCGGGAGTAAAGCTTATATGGGGCCTATGGTAAATTATGAACCGCTCTTCACGAAATTTCAAAGATTTATTTTTAGTTCTATAAAACTTTGATGTACCAAATTTTGTTATGATAGCACTATTGTTTACGTTTTTAGGCGTACTAAGTTGTTTTCCGGAAGTAGGTTTTATATGGGGCCTATGGTAAATTATGGACCGATCTTCACGAAACATAACAGTTTAATTTCTAGTCCTATGTAACTGTGACTTGCCAAAATTTGTAATGATAGCATTGTTAGTTAGGGTTTTAGGCTTAATATACTGTTTTCCGGGAGTAGGGCTTATATGAGGCCTAGGGTAAATTATTGACGGATCTTCACGAAATTGCACAGCATGATTTCCAGTTGAATAAAATGAATTGTTGCGAAATCTTATATCATTCTGTGCATTTTTCCACCATTTATGTTAGTTTTTGTAACAAAATTATCAATTTTTTTTAGGTGGTGGTTCCACATTTTGATTCATAGCTCAGATCCTATTGAACCGATTTTGCTGAATTTCAATCCCAAACTGCTTAGGATAACTACAAGCAATTTGACACCAAGTTTGTTGATTTCTTTTGAGTTTTTCGAAAGTGAGCGTGTTTTCAACAGACGGACAGACGGACATGGCTAAATCGACTTAAAATTATTCAAGGACCCAGAATATATATACTTTATAGGGTCTGAGATGAATAGTAAAAAAGTTTCACACGGAATGACAAACTGAATATACCCTCTTCACAACTAATTGTGGTGGAGGGTATAAAAATAAAAAATTTTCCATTCCAAAGAAATATTTCGTAATTGTGCTATTTATTAAAAAACTCTGCCCAAACTCGCTATTTAATTTAATTTTGCACAAATTTGCTATTAAAAAAAAAGCAAATTTGCTATTTACAGGAAATTTTTCGCAAATTTATTATTTAAAGAATATTTTGCGCCAATTCGGTATTTTAAGGAAATTTGCTACATATTGCGGGAAATTCTGTGCAAATTCGCTATTTAAAATTAATTTTGCTATTTAAAGTAAATTTTGTGTAAAAGTTTCCCTTAATAGTAAATTTACGCAAAAGTTCCTATAATAGCTGACTTTACAGCAAAATTGCGTTAAAGTACCTCTATATATATTTTTCTATATTTCTAAAGTAAATTTTGAGCAAATCTGTTATTAATAGCGAATTGGGTATTTAAAGAAAATTGATTTTGCAAATTACTTTTAACAGGACATTTTTCATAAATTTACTATCTTGACAAAATATTACGAAAATTTATTTTTTGATTCTCTGCACAAGTTCCATTTATACGAAATTTTTTAAATTTATTGTAATTAATTTTTGATATTCTTTAATCAGGCTTGAGTTCATCAAATTTAATTATACCCACATAACAATAGTGGAGAGGGTATTATGCATTTGTGCTGATGTGTGTAACGCCTTAAAATATTGGTCCTAGACACACCTAAAAGTATTCCGATCGACTTTGAATCACTTTCTGAGTCGAACTAACGATGTCCGTCCGGCTGGCTGTCCATGTAACCTTGTGCGCAAAGTACAGGTCGCAATTTTGGAGATAATTTGATCAAATTTGGGACAAAGGTTTTTATTGGCACAATGACAAAGCCTATTGAAAATGGGCCGAATCGTAGGACCCCGAGTGAAGATAGGGGGAAAGTTTTTTTTTATAAAAATTCAAAAATTCAAGGTTCTAACTCAAAACAGGACTGAGAAAATTATAAATTTACGAATCTTAGGTTAAGAGACCATTTGGTCCATAGTGTATTTTCTTTGATTTTTTTACATTTATTTAAAAAAAAATAAGTTTTTACTAGTTTAATTTATAATAATGGCCATTGCATGATAATAAAAATGTTTTTCGGTTAGTTTTGCAAATAAACTTGCTACAAATGGAGTATTTTATGTCAGACTTAGGCTTACAGCAACTACATATTTCACGCTTTAGATCCCCTGAGTTAGAGGTATTATTATTTGGAGAGAAGAACTATGCATGATGATCGTATTTCAGTGAATAACTGTGCTGAGAACTCTTGGTTAGGTAATCTAGTCCGTTTCATCATATATTCCTTAGCCAGGGAAAGTGCTAGTTGCCGCAAAGACTCAGATCTTCTGCGATTCCGATCAGCAGAATATATACATTATGTTTGCAAATACAAAGTTTTCCCATCGATTTGCTTTGCGCTTTATGTTGTAGGAACTAACCATTTGATGAGCCACCTTAAAACCTACGCCACCTTAAACCCCTACATATGTAAGTTTCTTTACTGAAGTTTTTTACCAACTCAAAAGTGTAAAAAAATGAACGTGTTGCCCTTGGTTCTTTTCAGGCTGTGCATTTCTTGGCTAACCATATTTTCCTTATGTAGCCTAAATTACCAAAATTTCAAATCATATTTTTCTGGTATTGATGGCATAAACTGTCCAAGAAAACATCACCCCCTGATTGCAACAAGTTGATCATCAATGGTGACATTTTTGTGACAAATATAAAATATTGAAAGAAGTTGGTGAAAACGGTCCCACAGTTCACGAATGGCAGTAAATTTTTATCATACACGCATTTTTCGTCGACTCAAAACATTATGGAAGCGGATGGCACTATTAGTCATATAAAATTTATCTTCAGACATTATTTTATTTTTAGCAATAAAAACCGGATTAACAGAGTTAGCTTGGACGGGTTCCCATTCAGTATCTGTTTCAGAAGAACTTGTTGCGCCATTTTCTAAAATATAATCCATTTCCGAGTCTAAAATGTCGGATTCACTTTCAACATTGCGTAAAACACATCTGAACTTTAAAAAAAAACTCACATGCTGAACAAAGCAGTGCAAATATTTGTGTTTCTTTACAACAAAAATCAAAAATTGGGTATCCCACAATTGTATTTTAGATATTTAATCTATATTGATTAAAAAAAGGAGTATCCCATACTTGATTTTTATAATAAGCTGTTTATATGGACCAAATGGTCCATTAACCTAACATTCGTAAGTTTTTTCTGACCTTACAGCAGGGTTAATACTGTGGTGTAGGGTATATTTTCTTGGCTGAGCGTGGATTTGAGCCCGGGTTGATCTACTGTACTACTGGTTAAGGATTGATGTTTGACTGTGGCTAACGGGCACCGCAGTGGTGCAGTGGGTAGAACTCAAAGATCTTCCGACGATTGAATGTGGTGATTCTTGAAACATGTAAAGATCAACCCGGGTTCAAATCCTCGCTCAGCCAAGAAAAATTATCAATAAATTTTAATAAAAAACTTCCAAGTTGAAAAAATTTTTTCCCTCAGTGAAAATAATTTGATGAAAATTAAATTTGATGAACTCAAGCCTAATAATTTTTGCTAATTTTTTAAATATTTAATATTTTAGGAGAAATTTAAAAAAAAAAACTATGAAATTTGATATTTTAATGAATTTCATGCTAAAATTTTATTTATATTTTTGATGATTTCTATTATTTATTTATTTTAAAAATTATATATTACAATTACATATTACTAGCACATACCTGGCGTGTGCTACTTCGCTCCCTACCGCCTCAAAGTCCTATTTTTGGAAAAATGCATTATTTATGTGTCTGTCTATTTAAATGGGGATCTTAATTTCATTAAATTCGGTTAGATTGTTTCGAAAAGGCAGTAATTGCCCCTATCTCTCCAAGTGTTCCAAGTTTTTTATGATTTTGTTTAAACAATCAATGAAAGTTACCATTTTCAACGTGTTGGTTTGAAAATTGGTTAAGTCTTTGTCGAGTAATAAAATGACGAGCACCTGTAATGCATTCTTTCATCTTTTGTTGTAATGAACAAGACAAGAGTCTCTGGCGCGAATTGAACCCGCAACTATCTCACTGATATACTGATTAATTAGCTCACTTGACAAAAACTTTTCACTAATTAAAATTTTTATGAGGCACTCTTTGCTAATAATTAAAAAAAATAATAAATAAATAAAAACAAGTGCGAGTGCTATATTCGGCTGTGCCGAATCTTTGATACCCTCCACCGACAGTTCGAATGTTTAAGGAGTAATATCTGTAAGATGTTATTATTATCTTAAACTGTAAAGATTTGTTATTAATTATGGTTTTAGGCGACTAAACTGTTTTCCGGTAATAGGGTTTATATGGGGCCTATGGTAAATTAAGGACCGATCATCACGAAATTTCACAGCGTCATTTCTAGTCCTTTAAAACTGTGACGTACCAATTTCTATTATGATAGCATTATTAATTATGGTTTTAGGTGTACTTAACTGTTTTCAGGGAGTAGGGTTTCTATGGGGCCTAGGGTAAGTTATGTACCGATCTTCACGAAATTTCACAGTATCATGAGTGCATTATTTTTTTTACGGTTTTAGGCGTACTAAACTGTTTTCCGGTAGTATGGTTTATATGGGGCCTAAGGTAAATTATGGACCGATCGTCACGAAATTTCACAGTGTTATTTCTAGTCCTAAAAAACTGTGAGGTACCAAATTTTGTTACGGTAGAGTTATTTTTTACGGTTTTAGGCGTACTAAACTGTTTTCCGGGAATAGTGTTTATATTGGGCTTAGGGTAAATTATGGACGGATCTTCGCGAAATTTAACAGCGTGATTTACAGTCAAATAAAACAAATTTTTGCAAAATCTTATCTCATTCCATGCCTTGTTCCAGCATTAATGCTATTTTTTGTAACAAAATTATCAATTTTTTTAGGTGGTGGTTCCACTTTTTGATTCATAGCTCTGGTCCTACTGAACCGATTTTGCTGGATTTCAATCCCAAACTGCTTAGGATAACTACGAGCAATTTGGCACCAAGTTTGTTTCTTTCTTTTGAGTTGTTCGAAAGTGAGCGTGTTTTCAACAGACGGACAGACAGACGGACATTGCTAAATCGACTTAGAATTACTCAAGGACCCAGAATATATATACTTTATGGGGTCTGAGATGAATAATAAAAAGTTTCACACGCATTGACAAACTTAATATACCCTCTTCACAACTAATTGTGGTGGAGGGTATAAAAACATTATTTTTCCAAAACTAACATCCAGTTCATCGATTTCGAACGTTAACGTTCGCATAGAAAATTATATGTAAAACAAAAACAATATTCGAAAATTTGTTTTTGTTTTAAATGTAGTTTTCTATGCGAACGTTGACGTTCGACATCGTTAAACAGGCAGTAATACTTTTAAGTACAAGTTTAATATTTATTGATTTTGTTCTCAGACGCTGCACAGTGGCGCCATTTGAGTTTTTTCGTTGCAAAAATCATATCTTTTGAACCGAATAAGATAATTGAACAGTTTAAACAGCATATGATAGATAACTGTTCAGCCTATGAAATGAGCGTTTGGAAAGGGTGCTACGCTCTGTAGGGGCCTAATTATGGGTTATCAAAGTTAAAATTAGTAGAAAAATCAATTTTATGGTAACTAAAAAAAATTATTTTTACATTTTTAGATTGTTTTTATTTTTTTTCTTTAGGTTTTTATGTTTTAAATTATTACCCAACAAATTAAAAAAAAAATTATTTTTTTTTAAATTTATTTTTTCAATTTTCTGTAAAATATTCATCACAGTTCGTAAGAGAAGGTATATCTAAAAGACTAACCATTTCTAAACTATAATTATTTTCTAACTCTATTCGTGACTTCACATGCCGCAGGGAAGATATAAGTGGATCGGAAGATGCTGCCAACATGTTGAAGAGGTCCTCATTTTGCCTTACCCTTGATGCTTTGAATGTGTTCTGCAATCTATATTTTTTATAAAATTTGTTAAGAGACTCCTGTGCTTCTTCAGAAAGCTCTCCAATTGGCAAAGACTGGTACTCAATTATATCTTTGCCATGCGCCAATATTTTATGGACGGTCGGGGTCAACTTCTTCTGTGGATACATTTCTGCTAAAAGAGATGCAGTTTTCGACGCATATTCTCCATATTTTGTAGAATTGACATTTTCTTTGCAGTTTAAAACATCCAAGATCGTTCCCAATCTTTTCACGATTTGATTGTCAATTCCAGTGATTCTAGTTACTGCCTCATCATTTTCAAAAAATCTCCTAGAAGTGTTTCCATCGTTTGAGTTACCGTATCCGTGCTTGGGACAGTCTACTTTTAGTCCAACTTGTTTAAAAAAAGCATCCTGTATTTGCTTCTTTCTGATCTTTTCCTTATCCTTTATTGATGTATTTTCATCGAAGTTTTCCTCCTCTTGTGGTAGGGTATACGCCAGTTTTAGCAAGAATTCCATACACCTTATCCTTGCGTGCAATGGTGACATTCCATATTCGTAATTCTCCTCATTTGTAGAATCGTTTAAATTACCAAAGTTCTTCTGACTCTTTTTGCAAATCGGGCATGACATTGTTGAGGTTGTTCCTGTCAGTTCGTTTACGACTTTTCCGTCAACCATGGTCAGATGGAACTCGTAATTGCATTCAATATATTTTCCTTCTCCAATTTGCAGCTTTGTAGGCTTAATCTTGCTTATTTGTTCTTCAATGTCCTTCACCGTGGTCCTTATGAGTTCTGCCGATTCCCTTGCAAACTGAAACATTATTGGTCGGCAATAATGCACTGATGACGGACGTGGATTTTTCCAGTGAAGGGAAACATCCGATTTAAGCCGCAAAGGAACAACAGATGCCATAAACATATTTCCGTCCGATATTGTAGCGTCATCGGAAGATATCCTTTGCTTATAAACGCTTTGTCCGGATGATCCATCGCAGCCCCATTTGCTGATCAATGTCAACTTCTCAGGAAGAATTTTCACCTCATTTTCAGGAAGACTCTCCAACAACCGTTTTGCTGTATGGCCCATGAGATCCTGCAGATTGGCTTTCGCAGAGACTTCCGTAAATTCCGTATGCAGTGGTCGTGAATTTATTTTGGCTTGCGTAATATGCTTGTATCCGGGTAAAACGTCAGCGCCGTGTCGCGTTAAAGATGCCCGTAGTTTCTCATATTTCTCTTTGGAAAGTTCTAAGTCCATAAACAAGGCCAAGGCTTCTTCGGAACCATACTTTTTAATGTGTGCGTTTGTGGGCGTGGGAATGCTTTCCTTAATCCTTTTTAGTCGCAGTGGGCTTGCATCAGCAACAGATTTGGTTATGTGCGACCTAACTCTTTCACTATCCTTTGTAAATTTAATAGACAGCGCTTCCGATAATTGCTTCGTGGTCAAGTCATTGGTGGCATCGGCAAGTTTCCTCTTTCTTGTGAAAATTGAACACTCCTCAATACTTTTTTTTGGCCTTCCTTTTGCTCCTCTGGTTGATGTGGTGGGTTTATCTACTGCCAATATATCCAGGATGGTATCTTCATTAAGCCAGTCCTCGTATTTGGAGTTGAAGTTCTGAATGGTTCGATTAGATTTCACCCATTTTGCCTTAATATTTGCATATATCAGATAAAAATTATTTTTTATAATTTCGCTTCTCTCAATATTTCCGTATAAGCTATCAAGTTCTTCTAAAGCAGCTTCCGTGAAAAAATTTGGTGTGGTTGACTTTCTAAACAGTTCAAATAATTTAAAATTGTTCAACGCCATGTTTTCAGTACTTAAATTGTTTAATGGTTTCAGTAATTGTTGCGCCAACTTTCAGTCGTAGACTAATCCAGGCATTATGCTTATTTTGCAATATATAGGCTTATGCTACCATGCCGAAAAATGTACCTGTTCCCTACATACATATGGATTTAGGCTGAATAATGCATTTTTATATTATGCACGTGTCCAAATAAGATTTGTGCCTACCTGTAGTCAATATTGTTCTTGACCATTTGCAATATATAGGCTTATGCTACCATGCCGAAAAATTTACCTGTTCCCTGCATACAAATGGAATTAGGCTGAATAATGCAATTTTGATATTATGCACGTGTCCAAATAAGATTTGTGCCTACCTGTAGTCAATATTGTTCTTGACCATTTGTACGCCAAAGTATTGTTTAAGTGAGGTACGTACCTGCTAATTTCAATGAGTAGTTTTTTTAGATTTTAGATCAAACTACTGTCATACAATTTCTGCAACCATGTCTTTTTAACCTTTTTTACCTCTAGAAGCCAAACGGGCACGTACGGGCAGATAAAATTTTTGAATTATGTAAAGAAATAATCAAAGAACAGATTTTGCAAATATGGCAAATATAGAAAAATATAGATTTTTGTTATTTTCCGTCAAAGTTGAAAAATAGTGAAAAAACGGATAGTTTTTAAATAGTGATTTACCAGGAGAAACACAAAGCAAACAGTTCATTTTTTTTTATCATTACACATTTAATAAATGCATCAATCAATACAAACAAAAAATAAGGCGATTCGTTACCTATTTTTCGTGATATTACACCTGAAATCGCAACAAATTTACTAAAAATTGTGTGTTTTTTTGAAAACCGAAAGTCGGTCAACTTTGAACGGCTATATCTTCTAAACTAAAAATGTGATATTATTAAGAGTGGCAGATTTGAAATCGTTGAAAAGTTTCCTATAACATGAGTTTATTCAAAACTTCGTCGGTGCTCATGAAAATTTTGATTTTTGCAACCTCGTTTGCTCTACGGGCGCTACTGTGCGCTGTAATAAAAATTTAAAGATTATTACATCATCAAAACATGCAGGCAATATTTTTTTTCTGCTCTCAAAGTTGCCAACCAGACTATTTAAAAAAATAACAATAGATTGGCAAAGTAGCCAGAGATGTCGGAATTGAATAATCGAAAATATATTGCAACTATTAAAGCCAAAATATTGAAACTATTTATTTTCTTTTTCAATTTTAATTAAAATGGGTGATTTTTTAAGAGCTATAGGAAAGTTAAAAAAAAAACACATAAAATTCAGAAAAATGCATGAAATCTATATTTGAATCGATAGTACGGTCCATATAATTTAATGTTTGAAGATTATTTCATGCAAATGTTGACCGTGACTGCGCCTCAAATGGTCCATCCGCTTAGTCCAATTTTGGCATACTCTTTCCAACATTTCGGCCGGTATCTCATGAATAAATGCTTCAATGTTGTCTTCCAATGCGTCAATTGAAGCGGGCATGTGTGTACAGACATGAGCTTTAACATAGCCCCACAAAAAATAGGCGTTAAATCGCACGATCTAATCGGCCAATTGACCGGTCCCGAACGTGAAATAAAATGTTCACCGAACTCGCCTCTCAATAAGTCCATTGTTAAGCGTGCTGTGTGGCATGTGGCACCGTCTTGTTGAAACCACATGTCATGCAAGTCAAGCTCTTGCATTTTGGGCAAAAAAAAGTTGGATATCATCTCAGGGTAGCGCTCACCATTCACAGTTACGTTACGATTCGCGTCATCTTTGAAGAAGTACGGTCCAATGATGCCACCAGCCCATAAACCGCACCAAACTGTGACTTTTTCTGGATGCATTGGTAGCTCTAGCTTTCCAAGAGCCCATTAACCAAAAATTCTACGTTGCGGTAGGTCGTTCAGCTTCAATTCTTGCACCAGCTGTATTTTGAACGGCTTCACACCTAAATCCTTCCGCAAAATTTTCCACGTTGTTGAGTAACAGAGACCCAATTGCTGCGAACGGCGACGAATCGATAATTGATGGTCATCATTAACACTGGCCGATACAGCTGCGATATTTCCTTCACTTCGCACTCTACGTAAGCGTGTTGGTGGTTCAATGTCCAACAATGTAAATTTTTTGCGAATTTTAGTCACAATAGCCCGAATAGCCGCTTCAGTGGGTCGATTAAACTGACCATAAAATGGAAGAAGCGCGCGATGAACTTTCATAACATAGCACGCATTTTGATAATAAAATTCAATAATTTGCAAGCGTTGTTCGTTTGTAAGACGATTTATGGTTAAATTATTGACCAAACTGAAGATGTTTGACAGTGAAACAAAACACGAAACGTGCGTCAACTGTTTAAACCAGTGCTGCCAAAAAGATAATAGTTAAAAAATCACCCGATACAAGCTTGGCCAAAAGTCATTTATTAAAATTTTTGTTAAAAATTGTTATTCACTGTTTTTGTTTTAAATATAAAAACAATAATATATAATATTATTATATGTAATTATATATATTCGTTCCTTTTACTCCTGCAAGGAGCATAGGGCCGCCACAAGGTTATTCCAATACACTCGATCTGACGCATGGTGTTTGACTTCATTCCAACACAGGTTTAAATGGGATATTTCGGTTTCAATTTGCCGTTTCCAGGTGTGTGATGGCCTTCCGATACGTCGACTGCCTTGCGGATTCCAATCTATAGCTTGTTTAGCAATATCATTGGGTTGTTTACGCAATGTATGTCCAATCCAATTCCATTTCCGTTTACGGATTTCAATTTGGATAGGCTGTTGACTAGTTTCTGACCATAGACGGTAATATGTAATTAATATTATAATATTGATTTTGTATGACACAAATTTTAATTATGAAAAATAATGTCTGGGGGATGACCACCATTCCATCGATGCACAATTGGGCTCTTGAGCAGGCGTTTTTCATAACTACACGCAAAGTTTCAGGCTCTATTGCCCTGATCTCTGCTTCAATATTCTGCTCTATTGTTTAGGGCTTGTTAATATACACTAGACTGGTCGCATCTTGTAAAGGAATTTTTTTTTTTTTTAAATTTAATTGTTTGCGCTGCTTAAAATATGAGGTTTGGTGTAAGAAATCATGATCTAATTTTTCAGGTCAATCTGACGGTGCCTAGCCGTGCCGGGTGGGGCCCAAAGTTCCCCATATTATAAAAAAAACATCTTTTCTATCAGATGTTTATTGTTATACTAGTTGAAAAGCCAAAAATCAAAAATATGGCTTCGTTACGATCTTCCGCAGAGAAAGTACTTCAAGTGTGCCAAATTTCAGCTTCCTATGTCATCAGATGGCTTCAGAAAGTTGCGGAAAGAATAGGACATACATGCAAACATCCTGACATACTAAGAAATTATATATTAAGGAGGTTGCAGAACATATATTCGCGATTTCTTACACCAAACCTCATATTTTAAGCAGCGCAAACAATTAAATTTAAAAAAAAAATTGCGACCAGTCTAATATACACTCGTTCTTTAAGTTAATCCCATAGAAAACAATCAGGGCAAGTTAAATTTTTGCAACAAGCTGGGTCAAGTACAAATTACAAATTGTTTTTGAAGTTGTTTGTTCAAGGTTACGGCTTTCTTTAAGTTCTGTAATCAAAATTATGAAATGCATTAAATTATTTTGAGCTAAGAAAATATTATGCAGTTACGAAATATTTTATAAATATATTTGAGGTAGAAATTAAATTATTTTAAGTAAATGGAAAAATTATTTTCATTCCAAGTACATAAAGCAGCAACTGCTTATTTTACGATGTCACTCGAACGCTTTCGTTCGCACAAATTGTTTAACATGTTGATTGTGAGAACGAAAGCGTTCGAGTGGCATCGTGAAATGGGCAGTAAATTTGTAATTTTTTTCCACTTATAATTAAAGTTGTTACTTTTGATAATAAACTGGCAAGTGCAGGCCTAAAAAAACTGAACTGGCAACATGTTATTTTCCAATTTCTTACGAAAACAATAAAGAAAGCTGTTTTTGTTTTTCTTTGGTTTTTTTCTTAGCCTACTAACAACTACAATTAAAATGTTGGGAGAATTCCAACCAATTGTAGTGGGGAATGTAAGAAAAGATGAACTCACTGTTTATTGTTGTTGTTTTTGTTTAAGCTTTCATATTGTTGCAAGCAAAACTGATGCTTATAATTCGTAATCGCTTAACAGTTTTATTTGTATAATATCTTAAGTTTTTCTAAAAATCTTTGGATGAAGTTTCCAGATGATCTGGCCTAAGTAACCAGTGAAATGAGCTTAGGAATAGCTGATCCCATCAACAATTAATTTCAGTGTTTTTATCAAGAATAAAATTGGATATTAAGCACGACACACGAAATCTTGTTAATTGAAAATTTTGTATTCCCAAAAATTACTTTGATAATTTTTTTTCATGAAATATTCAAGTTTTCAAAAAAATTTAACTTTTACCTTGTCATTTGACCTTTAGCGTGGTTCGATTTAGACCAAATTTTCAGCATATAAATAGTCCTTGTAGTCATTGTCATATAACTCTGAATAGTATTAATTGAAACTTAATAAAAATAGTTGAACTTTACCGTATTGATCAATTGTGTGCACAAAAAAAACATTTTCCTCGAAATCTTTAAAAATCAAATCGTTGCCCTACCCAAATGTGACCTGTGCTATTATTAAAATTTTTTATTTTAATTCTCCAAGGTGTTTTCATCTATGATGGGCCAGATTTTCCTGGTTTCCCCACAGGTAGTTTCATCGTGCCACCTCTGACTGGCGATAATATGAAACTTGTGCGCTATACATAAGTTGCTTACTCCTTGGGAGTGAAGCACTTACATTATATGTTGAACCGTCTCGATTCAAGGTGGTGTCTGCATACGCCAACGAATCCGCCATGCAGTTCCCCAGTATGTCCCTGTGTCCGGGGACCCAATTAAGGGTGACCAGTGAATGTCTCGCTATCTCCTCTAGAGACATCCGTCATTCTCGGACAATTCTCGATGTGATGAACACATTCTCCAGGGACCTTATGGCCGTCTTGCTATCGGTAATAATGTGAATATCCCTTCCAGATATTTCACCGTACCGGATGCGTCTCGCGGCTGTGTGGTTGGCCATTATTGTGAATATAATAAATAATAATCATTTAATGCTGGTTTTGTTTGCAGCTTCGTTTTTTTATATGTCTGCAAATAATTAGAAGCCTACCTGCATTTTCCAATTTTTTATGAATTTTTAAAAAACAAAAATTTCGAAATTTTGATAAAAAAAATCATTTTTTTTTTCAAAAAAAAGTTATGTTTCTAAAACGACTGCTCATATTAAAAAAAAAAGTTTATTGCGGAATTTCGGTTATTTTAGTAATTTCAATAAACAAAACCGATTTTGAGTTACGCGAATATGTATATGTTGTGAAACCTACTCCATTTTCGAAATAACGGTATATTTCAAAAACAAGAGCTAACCTAAAAAAAACGGTGGGAGCCATTGGATTCAGCGTACCATGCTAAAATGCCATGTGCCCGGCTTGTCTAAAAAGTGTAATTGGTATACATATTATTCGTCTAAGTCATTACTTATTTCTGGGATTTTCGGTTCTTATACCTTTTTGAAAACATAATTGTATCTACATTTCGATTAATTTATCATCTGGTATTAAACTTTTACGACATTTAAAAAAAAAAACTAAAAAAGTGCCATTTTCGCCTTTTATACGCTGTTCATCTTTTCAATCGATTTCCGCCTCGACTTTTCTTTATCCAATCGGTACCAAACTTTATATTTAATTTTTTTGCATACAAAGCAACCAAATAAGGACATTCATTCACTTTAGAATTCACTTTTAAAAATGACCATACAAACTTGGACCACTCTAATGTACATACATATGTATATTTATCCTTGATAAAATCTGTGCTTAATGGCAACTCTTCTCTAGAATTTCTTTTCATTTGTTTTAAAGAAAACAAATCTTTCGCCAATCGTGAATTTTTTTTATATTCCCCGCTAACCAGTTTTTACAAAATATATATTTTTTTCTTTTTTTATTATTTGAGTTATTGATTTTGAATTTATATTATGCAAAAAAAAATATAACTGTTAATTCTAACTTGTTTTAAAATACTTTGCTAGAATTATTTTTCGTTTTGCCTTCTGTTGCCATCTCTTCGCGAAATATTCTAATTACAATTTTGAAGGTCAAACAAAGTATCAGTTTTAAGTTAATAAATTTATCTTCAAAGGTTCTTATGGAATTTAATTAAAAACAAAATATCAAATATACAAAAAAAAATTCTTCAAAATAAAATATGTATAAAAAAGTGCCATTTTATAAGAAATCTGGTTTAATAGCCAGATTTTTTTTATTTGATAGTGTGGGCAGTTTGTTAAGTTTATTATTGATTAAATTTTTTTTTTAATTAGAATTATCAAAAAACATATTTTATGTAGAAAATATCGCTTATAAATTCAAGTTTCTTGTAGAAATTTGCATAAAAATTTAATTAAATCGAGCAAAAAAACCTAAGAGTTACTTGTCTTTAAACGATTAAAAGCTTCTGAGTTTACAACAAAATCAAGTCTCAAATGACTGAAATATTTTAAATATGTATCCAGTATGTGATAAGTAACCAATGGCTATTTCAGTTTTAGCGCACATGAGTAATTTAATGTTATTTATAAGCATACATTTTTTGCAATATTAAAAATAGCACAATAGAGTAATTCGCGTCACAGTTTTTAGTCTCGCAAAAATGTGAAGTTTTGCACTAGTTGACGTGAGCATACATTTTAGCAAGAAGTGCATAAATAAAGACGCAAAATAACAGACGCCATCTTAATTTAGAGTTTATTTTCGATTGTCTGCTAAAAATATCTATTATTTTTTGAATTTCGCAATCTGTCCATTTTTTACATTTCTTGAATTTTGATTTGTTTTATATTTTACAGCATTCGTTTTGATGATCACATTAATACACAGAAAAAATTATTGGCAGTTTTTTTTTCAATTAATAGTGATTTTTGAATTTTAAAATAAATTTGATTACGTTCTTAATTGATTGAATTAAAAAAAAAATGTTTTTTTTAATTAAAATTTTACTTGATTTTAAGCTTAATTTTAATTATAAGTTTAATTGAATCAATCAACTCGGTTGTTTGAATGGAACACTTTGTTGCTTTCTCCTTGTTGCTTTCCTCCCTCATCTACAGTTTGCGAAAAATGTTACAAGTACAACCAACATCTTTATAAATTTATTGTCCTTGCCCTTACATTACATACCCACAGGTTTTTGTCATCAAAAAGAACAGTAAGCGTCGCGTGCAAAAAAAACTATCACCAAGTAAAAAATGAACTGAAATTTGTTATAGACGAATTACAATTATGACCACCAACAATGTCAATAATGAGCCTACTTACATATGTATATTATGCGTAAAATAAAAAATCGCCTTGTGGCTGACCACAGTGTTGACGGTGGTTATGGTCGCAATCGAAATTTGGTGTTTACTTTCTATGTTTGTTAATTCTTGAATTATTTTTGGCGTCATTTCATGTTGTGTGTTTAAAGTGAATAGGTGAAAAAAGTTCAGTCAAATTACACAACAAAAACTGTTTTTTGTTTTCAATCTTTAATACCCTGAAGAATCAGAGTTATTCTACAATTTTATACAAAGTTGTATGTATGAAATTCCTCTGTCAAAAAAATCTTCCAAAATTTCTACAATTAAGCATAAGCTATTACAATTAAACAAATAAAACAAGTTATTTTGAAACCATATTTAAATAAAACATACATATATTTTAAATATTATTATTTTGCTTCATTTATTCATCAACTGAATTGATTTAACAAACTTATTCAATTAACAATTTGTTTGATTGAATAATTTGCGTAATTGAATTTAGAGTGTATTTCAAATACACTGTTTAATTTATTCAATTAAAAATTTAATCGATTTAATGCAAAAATTCAATCACTGTTTTAATCAATACAATTATTAAAATAATTAATTTTTTGTATTGTAATCAATTACTTTAGTAATTCATTCAATTAAAATATTGATTTTTTTTAAATTAATTTGTTAATTCATTCAATTAAAATATTGTTTAATATTAACAATTTTTTCAATTATTTTTGTAATTAAAATGTAAAGACTTTTTAATTGGAAAAAAATCCTTGTTTTTGCAATTTTTGCAAGTTTGAGTAATTGGTATAATCATTTCGGTGATAGGTGCAAAATTAAACAATTTTTTGTTTGTTTCAATTATTTTGGTGATCAAAACCGTTTTTTACTTTTTTCTGTGTAGTTGCTCTTTTTGGTACTTATTTAGATAATATCGTGCTGTATTTTAGAAGATTGGCAACGCCATTCAACTGACGTTTAACAAATGTTTCGTGCAAGAGTCAGTGCGAAATTATTTTCTACATGTAGTTGTTGTTATGTTAAAAAAAAACTGCGCATTATCGCATTCTTGCAAGACTTAAAATGGCGACGTGAGTTGCAGTAATATTTTTTACAAAAAGTCAACTTTTGTGCAAAAATTCAGATTTTGTGGAAAAATAAGGCTGCCAGCAAAAATTTATTTTTTTTTTTCTGTTAGGGCCAGCACTCAGTTGATGACCCCTACTAATGCATTGCATTGTGTTGCAACTAGGAAAATAGGTTGTGGGAAGGAGGATAGAGGGAGTAGTGTTTGTGAACATTCGATTTGGACTTAATCATGTTGTAAGTGAGTGGGAAGACTTCTTCAGGCAGGTTATTCCACAAACGAACAGTCCCGGAAAAAAACGAATTCTCTCTGTTATGCGATTCACCTTCCAATCGACGACATAAGGATGGGCTCTTGAGGAAAAATGTGTATTACGAACAAACGTACGGGTTTCGGGAACCAGATTCCTAATTTCGTCAGAACACATCCCGTTGTAGTAACGATAAAACAGGCAAATACTTAAATACTGCTTAAGGGAGTCAATAGAATTGGATAGCCTACTATCACCAATGAGAACCTTCGCCCTCTCCTGCACGCGGTCAAGAAGCTCCAAAATAGACTTTGAAGCACCGGCCCATTCATGAGAGTTGAATTCCATACGCGGATATAGGTGGTATAAATAGTAAGGATATCAGATGGAGTGAAGTATATCTTACACCGTCTTTGAAAACCGAAGCACTTGAATGCTTCTTTCGACACCTTGAATATATGTTCTGTCCATCGGACATCACTTTGTATCCTGATGCCCAGAACATCAAGAGATTCTGATTCCTCAATAATTATACCACCCATATACGCAGATGAGGCACCCGGGTTTGTCGGACGTTTATGCTTCAGAACGCAACATTGGGTTTTTCGGGCATTAAAACCGACCCTATTCGCACGACCCCATTCCGAGACTATTACAAAGTCTCGGCCAAGCGTATCATTCATATTCTGCCTCATAGCACCGACATCGGATACGCTTGGTCTGCATTCGAATGAGTACGAATGGCAAAGGTTGCTGTCATCTGTAAAAGAGTAGATAGGGTTGGAAGGCAGCATAATGATCCTAAGCAAAAGCGACCATAGCAATACATAAAAAATCGCCCAAAAATGTTCTATAAAAACTTGGGTGATTTTGCATAGAAAACATAACCCGTTTTTTTTTTTTTTTTTTTTTTGTTTTGGCGATTTTCCGTAGTTATATAAGTAATTTTTAACATAGTCAAGAAAAATTTTTAGGCGATTTTTCGTTTTCTTCCCAGCAAAAACTTTACTTACAATCCTACTTTTAATGACTTCAAGAATTCATTACTTTGTAGCTTTATTCGCCACTTTTCGGATTATTAGTTATATATTAAATAATAACTTTATTAGTATATCTTAAATATACAGAAAAATTTAAATTTTCATTATGACAATAAAAATGTCATTATAGTCATTATAGTCAAAAAACAGAGTTTTTTAATACAAAAACTACACTGCCCCGGTAGACTAGCTGGTAGCGAGCTAGTCTATCAGCACCGAGGTTGCGTGTTCGAATCCCCGCCAAAGACAGAAAAAAAATAAAAAATAAAATAAAGTAAAATAAAATAAGAAAAAATAAAAAAGAGAAAATAATTAAAAAAAAAACAAAAAAAAAAATAATTAAAAAAATTAAAAAAATAAAAAAAAATTTTTTTACTTTATTGACTTTGTGTAACTATATATTTTTATAAAAATTTTAAGTATAAAAAAAACTGATTATTTTTTAGATTATAATAGGCTTAATAATAAAGGATTACTTTTGGGACATCTCAAACAAAAATAAGTACTTTTTCTAGTAGAAAAGTAAGTAGTTGGCTCGTCAAATTCTCATTATTTTTCTGCTCATTTTGTAAGCAAAGTTTTTGCTGGGTTATTTTGACAAATTCTTCAATGAGATAGTAAAAACTTATGGCTATAAGATCTAGTAACACAACTTTTGTTTGCAGTAATTGATATGCTTTTATTCATTAAAATCCCGAATTCGAAAATCGCGAATATAAAAACCTGAATCACTAAATAAAGTTTCTCAGCATAGTAGGCCTTTGGCCGGTCGCAAGGATTTTGTCCTCTATTGTATAACAAACACTGTCTTTGCTAACTAAAGCTTCTATGTTCATGCTTGCGCCCGGCTGATGATCGACTATACAGAGAAGCTTTAGTTAGCAAGTCCGGATTTGGAATTAGAGATTCAGGTTATAATATTCGAAATTTCCGAATTTGGGATTTTGGATTAGAGATTTTAAGTTTCAGGCATACGACTCCAGCCTAAATAAGTATATATTTTATTATACCTGCATAATAATTTGAAAAAATTCCTTGATTTTTCTTTTTTTTTTTTCCTTTTTTCACTATTTTTGGATATAATTTCCATTATTATTTTTGGGCCATTTTTCGTTTAGGCGATTTTTTTATATATGGATAATTTCATGTCAAATCGACCAAGAGTGGGACACGACCCCTTCCGATTTTAATGAAATTTGATGAGAAGTTTCCTTTTATCTTATAAGGAAAATATATGAAATTTAAAATTTTTTTTTTCGAAAGTTCTGTCATATTCTAAATGCCATAATTTCGCCGAATGTGTTGAGTTTATTTCTTCAATATCTCAAAAACTACTTTACATACGAAGATGATTTAAATTTTTTTTTTTTGAAAAATGTAATTTCTGTAAAAAATTAAATTTTAAAAACGGACTAAGTCAAAACCTTTTTTTTTTTATTTGGCTGATGTTTTTTATATAATACCTCAAACTGTTCTTTAAAAATCCTGAAGCTTTGAAGGAGGTGTTATTCTTTTTTCAGATTTGTTTTTTTATACCCTCCACCACAATTAGTTGTGAAGAGGGTATATTAAGTTTGTCATTCCGTGTGAAACATTTTTATTATTCATCTCAGACCCCATAAAGTATATATATTCTGGGTCCTTGACTAATTTTAAGTCGATTTAGCCATGTCCGTCTGTCTGTCCGTCTGTTGAAAACACGATCACTTTAGAAAAATTCAAAAGAAATAAACAAACTTGGTGTCAAATTGCTTGTAGTTATCCTAAGCAGTTTGGGATTGAAATCCAGCAAAATCGGTTCAGTAGGACCAGAGCTATGAATCAAAATGTGGAACCACCACCTAAAAAAAATTTATAATTTTGTTACAAAATCTAACATAAATGGTGGAAAAATGTAGAGACTAATATAAGATTTCGCAACAGTTTGTTTTATTTAACTGGAAATCACGCTGTAAAATTTCTTGAAGATCCGTTCATGATTTACCCTAGGCCCCATATAAGCCCTACTCCCGAAAAACAGTATAGTAAGCCTAAAACCCTAACTAACAATGCAATCATAACAAATTTTGGCACGTCACAGTTAAATATGACTAGAAATGAAACTATTAAGTTTCGTGAAGATCTGTCCATAATTTACCATGGGCCCCATATAAAACCTACTTCCGGAAAACAGTTTAGTACGCCTAAATCCGTAAAAAGTAATGCTATCATAACAAAATTTGGTACATCACAGTTCTATTGAACGAGAAATAAGACTTTAAAATTTTGTGAAGAACGGTCCATCATTTACCAAAGGCCCCATATAAACCTTACTCCCGGAAAACAGCTTAGTACTCCTAAATCCGTAAAAAATAATGCTATCATAACAAAATTTGGTACACCACAGTTTTATTGAACGAGAAATAAGACTTTAAAATTTTGTGAAGAACGGTCCATCCTTTACCATAGGCCCCATATAAACCTTACTCCCGGAAAACAGCTTAGTACTCCTAAATCCGTAAAAAATAATGCTATCATAACAAAATTTGTAACATAAAAGTTTTACAGGACTAGAAATAAGACTGTGAAATTTCGTGAAGATCAGGTCATAATTTACCCTAGGCCCCGTATAAACCTTACTCCCGGAAAACCGCTTAGTACGCCTACAAACGTAAAAAATAACGCTATCATAACAAAATTTGATACATCACAGTTTTATAGAACTAGAAATGATACTGTGAAATTTGCTGAAGATCGGTGCATAAGTTACCATAGGCCTTATATAAAGCCCACTCTGGTAAAATAATTAAATACGCGGTAAACTTTCTTCCAGTTTAGCTTCATATGGCCAGAAAAACTGTTATGCAAGTTTGTGATATACGGTCCATAATTTACCTTAGATTCCATTTAAGCAGCCTTCTGAAATTCACTGCAAACGCTTAAACTAATTGCACCGCTGTATTGAAATTTATGTTTTTTAATACCAGAAATCGTTCTGCAGAATTTGGGATGATTGGTTCATAGCTTACCATGGCTTTTATATAATTTGTTCTCTTGAAAATCATTTAAGTTCAGCTTAAACTGATATTCTTCTCAAACTTTTTAAAATTGATTCTGATTGTCGATCAATAATTGTATATAGTTCTAAACCGCAACAAATTTTAATGCAGATGTCTGTTTTTACAAAGATTATAATAATAAATAGACATTAGACTGTTCGCAATTTTTTTTTTTTTAAATTTCATTGCTTGCGCTGCTTAAAATATGAGGTTTGATGTAAGAAATCATGATCTAATTTTTCAGGTCAATCCGACGGTGCCTAGCCGTGCCGGGTGGGGCCCAAAGTTCCCCATTTTATAAAAAAAAAACATATTTTCTATCAGATCTTTATAGTTATACTAGTTGAAAAGCCGAAAATCAAAAATATGGCTTCGTTACGATCTTCCGCAGAGAAAGTACTTCAAGCGTGCCAAATTTCAGCTTCCTATGTCATCAGATGGCTTCAGAAAGTTGCGGAAAGAATAGGACATACATGCAAACATCCTGACATACTAAGAAATTATATATTGTATAGATAGATTAAGATATGTTCGCGCAACTATTGAAGTACTTTCTCTGCGGAAGATCGTAACGAAGCCATATTTTGGATTTTCGGCTTTTCAACTAGTATAACTATAAAGATCTGATAGAAAAGATGTTTTTTATAATATGGGGAACTTTGGGTCCCACCCGGCACGGCTAGGCACCGTCGGATCGACCTGAAAAATTAGATCATGATTTCTTACACCAAGCCTCATATTTTAAGCAGCACAAACAATTAAATTAAAAAAAAAAAAATACCATACAAGATGCGACCAGTCTAATGCTGGGTACACACTATGCAACGCGTTTACGCAATCTAGTGAATTAAATTCATTCTCATTCATTCTAGATTGCATCAACATCAAAACGCTTTGATATTTTGAGGTTGCATTGAAACAGATTGCATGTAGGTTGCATTGTGTGTACCCAGCATAATAGACATCATACAGATATTACTCCTAAAACATTCGAAGTGTCGGTGGAGGGTATCAAAGATTCGGCACAGCCGAATATAGCACTCTAACTTGTTTGCTTTCGCAACCTTTAAAAAAATAATCTAAAAATTGAATTTAAATATTGTAATTTTGAGCAAAAAGTACACTGTGCTAGTTGCAAAAAACAGACAAGCCGGGCACCTGGCATTTTAACCTAATTGGGGCACGCTGAATCCAGTGGTGGTAACCGTTTTTTTAAGATATACCATATATGCAACCTGCATATATTCGCGTTACTCAGTTTATTGAAATTACTAAAAAAAAAACGAAAATTCGGCAATAAATAATAAAGTGGGGTTGGTCATACATACATTTGACCCATCTAGGAGCATCCTACGCGCTGCAGGGGTCAAATTAAAGAATTTTATTAAACCTCAATATTTGTATGGTACAAGTATTCTCTTTAAAATTGCATTAAAATCATCTTCGTATGTAATGAACTTCTTGAGATATTGAAGAAATAAGCTCAACGCATTCGGCTAATTCGGCGAAATTATGACATTTAGAATATGACAGAACTTTCGAAAAAAAATTTTTTAAATTTCATATATATTCCTAATAAGATAAAAGGAAACTTCTCACCAAATTTCATTAAAATCGAAATGGGTCGTGTCCCACTCTTGGTCGATTTGACATGGAATTACCCATATTGCTTTGGCCGATTTTTCTTAGGCTGATTTTTCTGGCAGCCGAAAAATAAGATTCCAGTAAAAGTTCTTTACGCCGAATATCGTTAGATATCTTCATCTAAAGGGCGGTCTAACCATAATGCACGATGCTTATTGTGAGTCACACTTTAACGTTAAGTTTTTTGCACAACTTAATTTTACATTTCTTTGTTTCAGTGTTTGACCAATTCAACCATTGAGAGGTGCACAATTGAGCAGCGCGTTAAGATTGTTGAAGCCTTTTACGAAAATGGCTGTTCAAATCAAAATGCATTTCGTACACTTCCTGATTTTTTCGGTCAGCATAATCGACCGAGTGTGTCCACAATCCAAGTAGTTACCGTGAATTATGTTCGCTGTCGCGAGCTGAAAACGGACTTTTTGTGGCCAAAAATTAAGGATATCTGTGGCCGTATTCTGTAATTCGCTAAAGCTAAATCTCTATCGCTTAAAATCTAAAAAGGTCATTTAGCGATTTTTGGCTACAAATGCTATACTGTTATGCTCATTGCGGAATTTGGCAATGCCATAACAATTTGATGCCACGCAATTTTAGCTTTTAATTTCATCGTTAAAATGTTTAATTTTTTTATTCTCTAAGGCATTTTAGCGATCGAGATTTAGCTTTAGCTACGCAAATTACGGAATACGGGTGCTGTACCATAGGTGGTTCCAACAGGATGGTTCAACTTACCACACAGCCAACGAAACAATGGCTCTTTTGCGCAA
The DNA here is from genome assembly GCA_930367215.1 of Pollenia angustigena. Lineage (NCBI taxonomy): Eukaryota > Metazoa > Arthropoda > Insecta > Diptera > Polleniidae > Pollenia > Pollenia angustigena. The sequence continues at coordinate 211,368,654 of OV884060.1, forward strand.
GAAATTCAGTGGCCGTGTTATTTCACGTCGTGGCGATGTTAATTGGCCGTCACCATCATGTGCTTTGACACCGCTGGACTTCTTTCTTTAGGAATATTTAAAATAAAAAGTGTACGTCAATAAGCCAAGAGCAAGTCAAAAGCTAAAGGATGAGATAATTCGGCACATAAACAACATTGAACCTCAATTATATATCAGAGTCATTGAAAATATTTACCATCGGATAGAAGTATGCCACCGAAGCCGTGGTGATCTATGACATAATTGTCATAGATCTTTCTTTGGGCGTTTGGGCATGACATATTTTTTTTTTAAATTGAGTTTTTGATGCAATCTTGTTCTACATTCAAAGAGACATCACCTGACAAAATATTGTAGGCGAATTCCACTTCGTTGCTCCAAAAATTGAAGGTATATTTTCATTTTGACATTTTGATATTGCAAGCGAAAGCAGAGAAAAGTAAAAAAGAAAAATGGCTGTTCTGTAAAATTTGGTTTTTGTAACATACGATAATTTCGCGCAAAGGTGTCGATATCGTAAAAGTTAGGCTGACTTCATAAACGCAGTATTGCAATGCAACACCAAAATGAATAGCTTCATAAACTCCACAGCTATTCTGTAGACATTGCTTTGAGTTCATTATAGCATGGTAACTTTATTCACTACACAACGGTTGCGAAATTCCTGCATTGTGTAAATTTGTGATGCCTTGTCAAAGAATTTGTTTTAAGTGATGCTTTGCAATACTGCGTTTATGAAATCAGCCTTACTGTCGCTAATTTGTATGTCAACACCAATATTATTAAGGAAGTTATGGCATTTAAAATAATAGTTGGGTGTAGTATTTGTATGGAGCTACGGTCAAATATGGACCAATTTCAGTAACGTTTGGTAAAATTATTTAGATTTCAATGAAATAAGTGTGGGCTCCAAATTGAATTGTAATACCAACATAATAAGATGGTCTATGGGCACAAAGACTCTATTACGGAAAGGAGCTCTGTGAAATTATGGACCGTTGCACACCATTTCAAATTGTGCCAATTAGGTGGGGGGGTGCTTCAAAACTATGTGAGATAAAGCCATGATGGCTTAATTGCTTTATTGCCATAATGGCCTTATTGCCCAATCATTGAGAGGTAAGGTCATATTCAAAATTTTGCGAAATGAGAGATATAGCCATATTTTTTTCGCAATTGAGTGATAAAGCCATATTTTTTCAGAATATTGTTATGCATGGTGTAAACATTCTGTAAAAGGGAAAATCCTTAGTTATCATTGAAAAAAATTTTTATATTCTTGCGCACGCAGGAAAACTTTATTCTGGAGGAAAAAACCCCTAAGCACGGCCGCAGTCCGCCACGCAGAAAAACTTTAGCATGTGAAGCCAGATTTCAATACTTAACTTTAGTGTCTCCAGAACTGAAATGAGCGATAAAGCCATTTTCTAATATTGCTAATGTGAGCTAAGACCATGATGGCTTTATCTCCCATTCAAATAAAAAAAAAAAAAAAAAACGGCTTTATCTCCCTATTGAATGAGAGATAAAGCCATCATGGTCTTATCTCACATTGTATTAAAGCACCCCCCCCCCCCCCCCCCCAAGGTTTACATGGACAGTCAGCCAGATGGACGGACGGATTTCGTAAGATCGTCTCATAAAGTGGTGGGTCTAGGACCAATATTTTAATATGTTTCAAACATCAGCCCAAATACATAACACCCTCTTCACTATTGTGGAGTTGGGGCATGTCATTGAGTTTTTCCTACAAAATCGAAAGTATTGACTGTTTCCCCAAGCAACAAAAAAAAACCCCCATTTAGTAATTCCAGTTTAAGATCCTCCTCTATGATTTCTATGCCGATAATCGGAGAAGTAGTTTTTAATTAATCCCATTGTGCACTTTTAAATTACACTGTATAAATAATAAATATTACTAAATTTTAATTACACAATATTTAATTTTTTTGTTTGTAACTAAATAAGAATTACAATTAGTGTGGTTTTGTAGATAAAAACCAAATAATTTGTTTATCGAGGGTCACTGCACAGCAGACACCGAAGTTAATTTATTTTCCATTAAATGTAAATATTGAAAAATTATTTAACAATAACAAAAATTAAAACAAAACTTCATTTAAAATTCCTCTCTCATTTATAGTGGTTCAAAAATAATTGCCTTTAGAAAAAAAAATATTTTTCAACACCTTTAAATTTAGTTTTGATTAAAACAAAACAGTTTAAGGCTTAAATATTTAAAAATAAAAAGTCAATTTCAAAATAGTGAATAAAGTTATTAAAGTTTATAATTTAAAAAAAAAAAGTTATTTCGTTAATTGTTTGGCTCTAAATATTATTTAATTAGATATTTCCAAACACAGCCGTAAATTAACAATAATAACAAACATTCTGCTTGACAATTAAAAGCTAAAAACAAAAGACTTAAGCCACAAACAACTAAGAGACTGAAAATTACAGACTGTTTGCATATGAGTTAAAAATTATTGTAGATTGAAATTTATATATTTTTCTTTTTAAAAACATGTAAATCAACTGAACAACGAATATCGATCCACCAAGTAAGAAAATACCATTTGGTTTAAAGATTGTTGTTTAACTGCCAGCCGTCGTCAATGGCGGCGAGTGCTAAACGGCAAAGATTTCTGAACAGATTGTGTGGATACAATTTAAGCATGTTAGGGTAACCTGTCAGTGAAAACCTGGTTTCGATTCCCAGCTCAGTCAAGAATTAAAAGTTATCAATAAACTTTAATTCATTTCATGTTGTAAAACTCCTTCATTCATAAAAATAATTTTAAAAAAATAGTTTCTGTTAAAAAATATGTATGATTCACTAATTAACTGTTTGGTTTTTAAAATGCAGAAATTTCTGGTGATTTCCTTGTCACATGCGACATCACTAAATTATCGCTCCGCTTTATAAATTAGGAAGTCCAAAGCTTTCTTGAAATAAGTTTAACAACAGAGTTAGATACAGGATAACAAAATCTACTTAAGTTGTTATGGGAATACATTGAGTTTAACAATAACTTATATCGTCAGCTCAGAATTGGTTTGGCGCATATGCCAAAAAGTCGGAGTGGAGAAAAACGACAAAGAAGATTTACATGAAGATTTCTCAAAATGTACCCGATAGAATTTTTTTATATTTTTACCACTGCTTCCGGTATATGTTTTGAAGAAAAATTTAAATTTTTGCGAACTTTCATGAATAAAGTTAGAATTTAATAGTATTTTTTTGAAAATAAAAAATATTGTTTTGTGCCGCATACGCCACTTTTCTAAAAAAAAAAAAAAAAAAAAGTGGCTTTTTGTGCTGCATACGTATACTTATTGCTGTGTATTGAGTAACTTATTGTTGAGATGAATTTTTTTTTATAGTTTTTTTATTTGATTTTATTTTACAAAAACAGAAAAAACAGTTCTACTGTTATGAAAAGTTACATAAAAAGCCACAAATTAAACAACTTCAATAATTTAAAAGTAAAAAGAAATTTTAAAACTTTTAATATTGAGTAAATATTTATAATACGATTTATCAACACGTGGAAGAAATATAAGCAAGTCTTTTATGTCTCTATTTTTATCGTTGGAAATAAATGATATTTTCGATATTTTCAAAACATTCGTCAAAACATTTTCGTACTTTCTTGACGAAAGTACGAAAAAGGAAAAAACATGTAAAGTCAATTAAGATGGATAATCATTCAGGAAAGCAAATTTCGATCTACCAAATGTTAAAATACAATTTTTGGTTTAAGGATTGATGTTTGACTAGTGACATCAGCAGTCGTCGATGGCTGCGAGTGTAAGACGGCATCTGAGGAGATCGAGTGGTTGCGATCGAAACATGTCATGGTAACCTGCCGGCCTGGGTTCGAGCCCGAGCCACGTCAAGAATGAAAGATTATCAATAACAATTTTAATTGATTTTCATGTTGTAAAATTCCTTTCTTCATAAAAATAATTTAATAAAAATTAAATTTCATGAACTTAAGCCTAATTAAAAATATTAAAAATTTGGATTCTCAGGAGTTTTCAAACAATTTTTTGATGCAGACTCAACCAAAATTGCATTTTTATATTTTTCCTCTCTGGTAGATGTTTTATAATATATACATAAATCATTATTTTAACTGTATAGAAGTACTTTAATTTTAGCAAAAGGGACTTTTCGAAAGTCTATTTTATTTGCTTCCAACGAGTATGTGCGAAAATTTCACGGAAGCATTTCCATAACTTTAAGTTTTGTTTTATTATTTGGCATTGTTTTAAACAAATTTAGTAAATGAAGAGGACTATGAATTTCAATATTCTTTAAGTACCGGTCAATAACACGATGGACAAAGTCTACTTGTTGAATTTAAGAATGTTCTGGTTCTGAAGACTTTTGTATTACGGCATCAATATTATTTTGTTTAAAGAACATTTTGATTGCGGTTGCGTTAATTTGATTTTTATTTTGAGGTACGCAAGAATCGCTCCATAATGTCAAAGTTTTAATTAGTGGATAATCTTTAATTAATTCATTTAAAATTTTAATTAAAGCACTAGCAATGTCGTTACCACTCCGACCGCTATGAGCTTCCGTCCACAAGGCACAATAAGTAAATTTGGTATATTTGGCATAATAATGGTAGCTGTAAGATTGTACATATTCAATTTTCGTTTGTAGTAAAATGTTGAAGCATTTCCCTTAGGTAGGCTAAAAACACTTTGCATATCATAGCAAACCGTACACTTGGTTGGGTCCATTATTTTATAAAACTATTTTTCACAAATTAATTTTCTTGTTGTCATTTTATTTTGCTTTTGCTTTAACTATATTTTTTCTTACAGCAATGCAGCAAAGCAACAGTAAAATTTATTTTGTACTTTTTTGTATGAAGAATTTGCTGCAATCGCCAAACAATGGCTTGTAGAGCAAAACAGTACTTAACCAATTTTTAAACAGTTGATATGCAGCAAAATGAATGCTTTATATCTCAGAAACCATAAAAATTTTCGCGAAACAGGTTTTTGATTTAGAAAGAGGGTATTAAAAAAATATATTCCTCATACCTAACTCATTTTTTTTTTAAAGTGGTCGGTAGGTCAAACCAGTAATGAGCTGACGATATGGTATTATGGACGGTAATCTGTTACTCTTTAGCAGAGAAACCAGAAATATGTATGCTTTAAAAAACACGTTCTATGCGCATGAAATATGCAGTAAAAACTGGGAAATATGCCCTGAAAAATGTTAAAAATATGTCCTAAAAAATCATAAATTGCAAATTTGAAGACAAAATAGTCAACAATTTCATAACAAAATTTGAAAAAAAAAAACCTAAAAATATTTTCACTTTAGCCTATATTAGGTTAAAATAGATATAAGAGATGTTTGCGCCGAATATTATCTAGATATTAACATCCATATGGGGTTTTTGTCTTAAAAGAATTTTAGGTGCGGCCGCTTACTTGTTAACAAATGTTAACATTTAAAGGAAGTTAAAGCTATTTAAGGATGGGTGCGTGTTTAATTTAAATACCATCATAATTAGATGGCTTACTGACACAAAGAGTCTTATTTGGAAAGAAGTTTTTATGGGGAATATGTGAAATTATAGACCGATTTGATCAAATTATCTTCAAAATTGGAACTTGCACTTTGAGCACAAGGTTAACGTGGTCAGACACCCAGCCAGACGGACGGATGGACATCGTTAGATCAATTTAAAATTGATTTTGAGTTGATCGTTAAACTAAAAGGTTGGTCTTTATTTCTATGTTTTATACACATCGCATAACATTTATCCTTAATGACAACCTGCTTTGTCTTACAATTGAATTAACAGAATTTCGAAAAAAAAAAATTATTTTCTGCGAAAGCTCCTTTAAGCATCTAAAAAAATTAATCATGTATCAGAATATGCCTTAAAAAGGCAAAATAAGCGCTATAAACTAAACATATGCTGCAAAACAGATCGTTTAACTAAATTATGCACAAAAATGCTGCAAACGGAAAAATATGCAAAAATAAGCAAAAATATGCACTAACAAATCGATGCCAAAAATCATAAAAGGCTCTAAGACGGATAAATATATTGTTTGTGACTTAATTGGTCGCACAAGGAAAAACATGCGATTGCATATTTATGGTTTCCCTGCTCATAAGACAGAAAGAAAAACTTATACTTAATTTTAGTTTTTTTATATTTACTTTCAGCATGAGACGTTCTAAAAAATGTATGTACTTAAAACAATCCAAAATGGGATTACTTTCAAAAACCAATATGTGTGCGTACGCATGTGCTTGTAAACGTTTCTTGTAGAGACAACAACAACACTACAAAAGAATGTGAAAAACCATTAGCTTGTTTGGTGTTAAACCAACAACAACACTACAAGAAAAAAGACATACATATTATTTTCATGTTTAAAAAGAAAAATAAGAAGATAAAATTCCCATATTCTATTTGTTAAAATTATCTTATATCTAGGAGGATCTTTTCGGTACTTTTTCCTTCTACAACTGGTATTTTTTCTTAATTTTCGTAAATATTGGACCCAGAAACACAAAATTAAACATGCAATTTCCTGAGTGGATGAGAATATTATCTGTCTAAGAGGGAACTTTTGGTCCTTTTTTGTTTTTCAACTAGTCCTTTTTGAGATTAAGTTCCTATTGGGCCTAGAAACATAAAATTTAACATGCGAGGTTCAGTGAATGATAATATGAAAAAGGGAACTTTTTGGTACTTTTTCGTTCTACAAGCAATACTCTTTTAGATGTTATCTTTGTCAGTAATAGGCAACAAATGCTGCACTATGAGCAATTATCAGCACCTATGTTTTCCAAGCATGATTTGATCTTCCTTAACTATAACATTCAGCCGGTTATGTCAAAGCAAACGTTTACTTTTCGTGATTTTAACAATATAATATACATGCACTACAAAGAGATGCACAAATAGTACGATGGGAACAAATCTATACCAAACCTAATACTAATGATCAGCTACAATTCCTTCAGGGCAATATTCTTAGTTTTTATAATAAACATGTTTTAATTAGGAGCAAAACAATTCAAAACAGAGAAAATCCTTGGTTCACAATTGAAGCTGCCCAGCTAATACGGGATCGTGATGCCGCGTATGCAAGATGAAAAAGGTATAGAACACCTGAACATTATACAGTATTTTGCAGAAAGGGAAGAGCAGTTGTATCAAGAATAAGAAAAGATAAGCATTTGTATTACGAAAGTAAATTTAGCTCAGCACTTAGCTCAAATAAAACATGGAAAGAAATTAGGATAGTTGGTTTGGTTAATAAAGAGCGCTGCGAAGGATCGAATGTAAATATTGAGGAGCTTAATAAAGACTTTATAAACATAAAAATGCCGGCCGTAAATACAAACACTGATAGTCATGAAACAAATTCTGATTATGAAAACCAAATTAACAAGTTTAGCTTTCAAATATTTAATCAGTCAGATGTCCTCCAAGGCTTCTCATCAGAAAAGTCAAACTCTATAGGCTATGACGATATTAATCCGAAATTTGTAAAAATCCTGCTACCTTTTTTAATTCCTTTCATAACACACCCCTTTAATACAATTCTCACCACAAGTTATTTTCCTCTTAACTGGAAATACTCAAAAATTGTGCCAATTCCTAAATCTCCCAAGGAATATCGTCCTATAGCAATATTGCCATATCTCTCAAAAGTTTTTGAAAAACAATAATTAGTATTATGGTGTGCATAAACAAATTCTGGAATATGTTACTAACAGAAATCTTTTAACTACCCACCAGTCAGGTTTCAGGCCAAACCGTGGTTGCATAACAGTACTTTCGGAAGTTGTCGAAGAGATCCGATGTATTATTGATCGGGGTAATATTGGCTTTTTAGTCCTTCTCGACCACTCGAAGGCGTTCGACACCGTACACCATGGAACTCTTTTTGTAGAAAACTGCAGCAACAATTTAATTTTTCAACGACATCTACAAAGCTAATATCAACATACTTAAGCAATAGATACCAGGCTGTGTATAGTAAGTCAAGATTTTCATCATGGCTGCCAGTTTCGAGAGGTGTTCCGCAAGGATCCATTCTCGGTCCGCTTATGTATATTATGTATTCAAATGATCTCCCGACTCAACTAAAATTTTTGAAAATCCAAATGTATGCTGATGATGTCCAATTGCTCATTGGCTGTAACATTTCAACATTATCAAACTGCGTCTCGAAAATAAATTCAGATCTATTAAGAGTCAGTGAATGGGCAGCTATAAATGGGCTAAGTTTAAAACCTAAAAAATCAAAATGCGTTCCAATTTGCAGAACACAAATGGACAACCTGTATCAGCTTGAAGTTGTTTTGGGAGATACACAAATTGGGATCGTGAACTCTGCAAAAAACTTGGGAATAATTTTTAATTCAACACTTTCGTGGACAGATCATATAAATAATGCAGCAGGGAAAACGTATGGTATGCTGAGATCACTATGGACTAATCATTATTTTACGCCATTTAAGATTCGAATGTTATTGGCAAAATCATATTTGTTGCCAACACTTTTATATGGATGTGAATTGTTTTCTGGTCGTAGTGCATCTGATATGCGAAAATTAAAAACTTCGTTTAATAATATCGCCAGATACGTTTTTAATCTGAGAAGGACAGACAGCGTCTCCCGGTTTGCAAATAAATTGTTTAATGTTTCTTTTGCAGTTTAATTTTCCTACACAAAATAATCTACACCAAGGAACCTGACTATCTATTTAGAAAATTAACATTTGCAAGATCAGCTAGAGGCAGGGTTATATTGCATATCCGATATCATTACCTAATGTCGGAGCGGCAATTTTTTATATACGCCGTACGGCTCTGGAATCTACTTCCAAGTAATATTCAAAGCACAAGCAACGCAGTACATTTCAAAACAGCAATTTTTAATAGTTTTGACTAATAACAATGAAAATTAGTTCTTATTATGGTATATTACTAATAATTTATCAACCTATAATATTTTTACACATCTATAAATACATTTAATTTCAATTTTGTTTTTTTTTTTTAATTTAAAATTTATTGTAATACTTTATAAGTTATTCAAATTGTTTACGTTGCCAATATTGATGTCCAGTGCTAAATTTAAAAGATATTATATCTTATTGCACTGGTGACATTTTCTAATAAACAAACAAACAAACAAACAAACAATTGGTAGTTTTCTTAATTTTCGTTATTATTGGACCCAGAAACATAAAATTAAACATGCAATGTCCTGAGTGAATGAGAATATAAAAGGGATCTATTTGGTACCTTTTCATTATACAACTGGTACTTTTTTGATTTTCGATAATATTGACTTAGAAACATAAAATTAAACATGCAATGTCCTGAGTAGATGAGAACCTAGTCTATCTAAGAGATAACTTTTTGGTACTTTTTCGTTCAACAAATAGTACTTTTTTTTAATTTTCGCTAGTATTGGATCTACAAACATAAAATTAAACATGCAATGTCCTGAGTGGTTATGAATTTATAAGAGGTATATTTTTGGAACTTTCTGGTTCTTTAACTGGCACTTTATTGAATTTTTATTAATACTGAGCCTAGAAACATATTCACCCCTATCGTGAATAAAAATTCCTTGGGAGTTTTTTCCCTTTTCCCATTTTTAATATTGAATTAACATAGGAAAAATGGAAAAAGGGAAAAAACTCCCAAGGAATTTTTATTCGCGAAAGGGGTGATTATTCAACATGCAAAGTCTAGAGTGATGGGAAACTATAAGAGGAGACTTTTTGGTACTTTTTTTGTTTCTTCCTGATTTTTTTATATTATGGAACTTACAAAATAAATTAAAAATTCACATCATCGATCCACGGAGAAGGAAAAAAATAAGTGCTTAAAATATTAATTCATATAAATTTAATTATGGTCGAATTTCGACTACTGGGCAAACACAAGTTTAGTTAAATAGATCTTATTTTCAAAGTAGAATGATTACGAAAACCATATCGGGCACACTGCTGGTGTCTTATAATTAAGAATTCCTCTGTAAACAAAGGGCGGAATACAAAAAAGTGAAACACACAAAAGTGACGGGTAAATAAATAACAATATTTACTCTCTCTATCTTTGGTTCGTAGGTGTAAGTGTTTAAGTTAGAATCAATCTCACTTTCGGATTATTTCAAATACGAATTCGGAATTAAACCAACTTGGAAATTCTTTAATCACAAAGCACAGTTTGAGATTAACTTTTATCTCACTTTTACACTAAGTCAATCCTGTTTTCTGAATATTTTAAGTACGAGGCACTTAAATAATGCGTACTTGAATCAATCATTATGTTCTTGATTTAAGGAAATCCGTACTAACATTACTATTGACACCGATTGGACTTGATTTAAGTACAGATTGATTGATATTTCTTTTCAGTGCAGTTCTTAGCCATGGAATGAAAAAGTGTAACAAGTGGCTTTTCATTTAAAAATTTATTTCTTGTGTAAAAAGTTACTTTTTTGGTAAAAGGGATTTTATTGTGTAAAAAAGGACTTTTGTGTTAAAATAGGCTTTTTGTATTAAAAGGGACTTTTTTGTTATAGATACTTTTTTGTGTAAAAAGGGACGTTTTGTGTTAAAAGGGACTTTTTCTGTGTAAAAAAGACTTATTGTAATAAAAGCGACTTTTTTGTGTACAATAGACTTTTTCGTGTAAGAAGTGACTTCTTTGTGTAAAAAGTATTTTTTGTGTATTGTATTCTATATAAGTGAAGGCCATGAGCACCACGACCCAGAGGATCTTTTGTGCAGCCCCTGTGTCTCACCATATCAGGTTTAGGCTGCGTATAAAGCCCATTACTCTGCCCGGTGAAAGATCATAAATATCAGTTGGGCCCACTATTTGCCCCCGAAAAATTTCCGCCTAGAAGTCCCCAAGGCGGGAAATAACTAGAGCAGATGTTTTGACGTTTCGTCATTCATCTCACAGAATCTGCATATTTTGGTAGATGTATTACCCAACTTAAACTGGTAATATCTAAAACCACTGTGCTTCGTAAATAGGCCAACAAGCAGTCTGAGTTCCTCTTTCTCAAGCAGCAAAAACCTGCCTGCCCTGCGCCGGGACAGTGTCACAAATCTTTTGGACTGTCTTAATCCAGAAGTGGACGCACATGCGTGAAGGAATTCACGCTCGGACCTCGGACCCCCTGATGTGACCCATAGGGACGCCGAATAAAGCCTCCGGGCCTATAAATAGACGACGAGCGCCCATGTTTGCTAAGCAATCAGCCCTTTCATTGCCTGCATGGCCCTCACGGCCGGGAACCCAACACAAATTCAATTCATTGTGTTTCCCTAATTTATTCAGAGACGCAAAACAGTCCTTGACCAGCCTGGACTTTATCTCCAAAGAAGAAAGTGCCCTAAGAGCGGCCTGGATATCCGACATTATATAAAGTCTCAAGCCCCTTGACCTCCTCCTCAGACATTCCTAAGCGCATATGTTAATGGCGTCGATTTTCGCCTGAAATATAGAAGGCTGTTTGCCCATTAGCAAGCCCCTTTGGAAACCCGGGCTGATGATGCCCGCACCAGTATCACCGTTTACCTGTTTCGAACCATCCGTGAACCAGACCTGAGTGGTTACCGCGTATTTCGATAAGAAATAATTTACGAGTACGAACAATTTGTACTGTGTATTACGATTTTCGTACTATTAGTTTTGAATAAACGGAAGTTGTTTATACGTTTTCGAAAACAAAAAGTCCCTTTCGTAAGGGCAACTCTCTATTACGAACAAAAAAATCCCGTTCGAAACTCCAACTCCATGTTACGAAAACAAGCGTCAGTTATGTAAAAAGCGTTAGGAAATTGTTCGAAAGCTATTTTGTTAGTGACAAAGTGCAAGATAAATAACAAACAAATTAAACCTAATAATAATAGATTTGATATAAAATAAATGTTTACTAATTTTATTATTGAAAATGTTTTAATATTTGTGGCCTTGTAATTTTAAAAAAATTAAAGGCCTGTTCGTCGATAGCGAATGAAGACTTCGTTCGCTTAAATTACATTTTAAACAAAAACAAATTTTAAAATATTGTTTTTGTTTTCCATGCAAGTTAAGCGAACGAAGGCTTCATTCGCTATCGACGAACAGGCCATAAATTTTCAAAGAAAAAAAAGCAGTATAAAGTAATGGTTGGCTTTTCTGTTGACTCTTCAAACCACAGCGAAAAACAATAAATTTTCATTAAAAACCACATTTGTAATATTTTTCACACATTGAATAGTATCTATTATTTGTTTTGTTGTGGGATATATTCGTCCATTTTGGTATTTTTATAGCAGTGCTACCAACTTTTAATCAAATTTCCTATTTGTTTATAAATACAACTCTGTCATCGTTTCGAACGAGCTACGCAGTACGGTTTAACTTTCGAATCGGAAACTGCTTTCGAAAAATTGCGCATGCACGCCACCAGGATTGTTCCGTCCATTGGTCCCTGTCAGGTATAAGGACATTAAAATTCCTATACAGTGCCAGACTAGGCTGCATATGATATGGATGGATCATTCCTAATGATATCCAGGATCCGCATGTGACCCACCAAGTGTAAAAAGTGACGTTTGGTTGAACATGTACTTTTTAACATAAAAAATTGTTTTAGTTTTATACTAAAAATTTGTTCAGCAATTTATTTGAATAGTTTATTTTAATGTTTACTGGGTTTTTTCTTTTTTTAATTTATTTTATAAGAAATTTTCACACGTTTTGGAATTTCTTTTTTCAAACAAATAATAAATAAATTTAGTAGTTAAATAAAAATAAATGTTCTTTCTTATTAGAGATGTTAGTTTTTGTCTAAAGAATTATTTATTCTGTAAAAAAAAGTTAGTTTTTTAAAAAGTGATTTGTGTAAAAATTGTAATTTTGATTTCTTTTTTTTTTTATTAAAAGTATTTTGTTCTATAAATGACCTTTTGGCAATTTGACAAATATTTCAAATCTATTACTTGAACTTTAATTGCTGTACGCTGTCGTTGCAACTTTTTTCCCATGACTTTACGCGTAGACATTTCCATATTATTGACCCATTTAACAGTTCTCATAGACATGAACCATTAAATGGCCTACTACTGATGACGGACACAGACGTAATTTAAAACACAACTTCTGACGACTGGCAAATAGAAGCCGCACCTCTAATAAACTGATTTAAACGGGAATTTTCCTTGTAAATCATAATGAAGAGAAATATTTTGGTGTATGTTGAGAAAATTTTTGTGCTGTGGGATTTTGAAAGAAAATTTTAAATTCAATTTTAACATAAAATGTGGTAGTTTTCTTGAAAGTTTTATTTAATTAATAAAACTTTAATAGTACTAATGTACATATTTGTGGAGGGATTTTCCTTTTAAAATTGAAATTTTGGTCGTGAATTATGCAGTTAATATGCAGAAAATCTAAGAATCTAATTTAATGAGCTGGAAATATTTACATTAGCTTTGATGTGTCCATTTATTTTCGTTATTGCCAGCATTGCGGTCCAAGCTCATGGCGCTATTAACACCGGGACAAAACTAGTGCCGCCCCCCATTCCTTTGCAACAACGCTGTAAGACCAGGGGGGTTACTGCGTATTTCGATTAGGAAGAAATCATTTACGAGTTCGAACAATTTGTACTGTGTATAACGATTTTCGCAATTTTAAGAAACGATGATAGAGGTTGTATTTTTAAAAAAAATGGGAAATTTGATTAAAACGTTTGGTTCGTATTAGAGAGTGGCTGTTAAGAAAGGGATTTTTCGCTTTGAATAAAGTATAAAAAACGTCCGTTTATTCGAAACATTCGTAATACACAGTACAAATTGTTCGAATTCGTAAATGATTTCTTTCGAAAGACGCGGTAACCCCCCAGAGTTCCTAACGTTCTATGGGTCACAGCACCTTGTTCCAATGCAACTCTATACCGAGCAATAACTTACTCTTTCCGTGAATTGGTCATTTACCATAACCACCATGTTGCTTCACGAGGGGCCACACCAGCAGTCAGGCTGGAACTAAAGTTCCAGAGGTTTCTGACTCCCATGGTACCAGATAAAAACTCTGGTCGGCAGTGTAGCCTAAGCTACTGGCAAATATCACTCAAAATAGTCCAGGACCAGTGACCCAATAGCTGCCACGTAAATAACACGAACATCCACCTAAAAGGAACAAAAACAGCAGTAAAAGCAAAGCACAATGAGAAGCCGCCCTCACGAGCAATGCACGTCCATCAATGACCACATAAACAAACATCAACCCTAGAAAGAAAGGCATATAATACCAAACTTGTCATGTGATAGTTCATAAGTGGTCGGGACCGGTTCTAATTTTTAAACTTTATATAAAGCGGATTTGTCACTTGAACATGGTGATACTTTGGAACATGTCACTGAATTAACCTGAATGAACAAATGCAATTTCGGCTAAAATAATGAAGGTCTTAGATTTTGTCCCGTGTGAACCATGTTAGTACGATAGATCTTCATATAAAGTAAAAGAACCAGATAGAGTCACCCACTATCAGCACAAAATTCAGTCACATGACAAGTTTTTTTGTCAAATTCCTTTCCTCTACACTGAAAGAAAAATGCTTCATATATTTAATGAATCATTTTCATAAAAAAGTTTTCCTTGGGTAAATGAAAATGTTCATTGTCTAAGTGGAATTTCATAGGTTTGATGAAGTATTTTCGTTAAAATCGCTTCATTAGATTTCGTAATTACGTTAAAAATTTTCATTGGATATATGAAAACTTAAGGTTGTCCAAGTAAAACAAAAAATTTTAATTGGGAACTTAAAAAAACAATATACAAACATAACTATATTCATAAATTAATACAAAATTATAGTTTCCTTAAAAAAATGTTTAATTGTTATTTAAAAAATGTAAGATTTAATAACTTCATACATCTAATGTTACATGTATGCCATTAAATTTATGAAATCAAAAAATTTTTTTATAAAAGCAACATATTTCAATAATTGCCTTCATAAATTTAAATTTTCATTATGACAATAAAAATGTCATTATAGTAATGAAACAAAAACTTTCAATCCATTTTCAATCAACGTTGTTATTGTTACTATGGACAATTTAATCTCATATTTACGGTCTTAATTGAGAAAAAAACATAGTTTTTTTATACAAAAACTACACTGCCCCGGTAGACTAGCTGGTAGTGAGCTAGTCTATCAGCACCGAGGTTACATGTTCGAATCCCACCAGAGACAGAAAAAAAAAATAAAAAATAAAATAAAGTAAAATAAAATAAGAAAAAAGAAAAAAAAAATAAATAAAAAAAAAATAAAAAAAAAAAAAATTTTACTTTATTGAAAGTATTCATCCAATGAATAATATTCATGGATCTAATGTAATGTTTCATTAAGTCCTTTTAATGAAACAGGTTTCATTGATCCAACGAAGCGCTGCATAGGTTCCTTTATAATGCAATTTTTCATGGGATTAATGTCAAAATTCGTTAGTATTGCGAAGAAAATTCTTTCAGTGTAGGGTTACTACACTCTTAACACATTATCACCTGTTAAGGGATAAGTTTTATTTTTACCCATCACAACTATTTTTTTTATATCGACACCTAACCGCGAAAATAACGTAAGCGCCAAAAATCTAATTTTACAAGAGAGAGCTTTTTTTATTTTATTTCATATAAATTTTTTATGAAATTTGTCGCTTACAATAAAATTGTTCTTGCTATAAAATCGTAACGGTACCTTTTGTGACCATCACATTTTAGGAGATGATGCAAGTGTTGCCAATAAAGTCATGTTTTAAGAAAAACGAAAATTGAAAATCATGTCGCTTACGTTATTTTCGCGATTAGGGCTCGATACATTTTTTTTACTTTTATGTACGAAATAAACACTATTTTTGACAATTTGCAATTATGAATGCGACCCGCTCGCTCTAATGCACATACCGTGCTAAAAGTGCGTTGGGTGTAGGGTGTTTAATGGTTATGTTTGCCGACTACACAGTCTTTAATTTTTAATTTTACTCTGATGTGTGACAGCAAATGCAATAAAGTCCCTAATTTGTTAATCACCGTTTCTTTAGCTGTCATAAATTATTTTTGACCCTGAATTTTGCCAAAATTTTTAGTTCGTTTTAGACATTTTAAAAAAGATTTAAGAGAAGAGAAATTGCGAATTTATTACATAAAAGTCATTTGTAAATATTATGCCGAGATATATTATTTATTACAAATAAATGTAGTCTAGAGTTACAGTTTCAAATCTACTAACAATTTGTCATAAAAAAACCAGAAATCTCTTAAATTTTTTAAATGAAAGAGCAAAATTTTGTGAAACAAAAATTAGCTTTCGAAAAGCTTTTTTCAAGCAGTTTAATTTAAAATAAAAAAAAAATAACAACAATAAGAAATTTATTTTTAAAAATAATAATAATTATACTAGACTAAGGCACAGACACCTACCAACAACGGTAACTGATCGTATTTGAAAACAGGCGGCCCGATCCAGCAGACAAACTGTCAGTCAGTCATGAATCGAAGACAGTTAAACGAACCGAATGTCTAAATGAATTTGTATGATAAAAATGGCCAAAAACAAAAAGCATACCAGCATTTAAAGAGCACGTAGGCAAGTTAACACAAATACTTTAACACTAAAACACAAACACATACTCACTCATTTATTAAGCTTTAAACAAACTGCACTTAACCACTTCAAATATGGCTTAAAAGACGAAGACAAATAAGAAATAAAATACTCTCAAGTAGAAGGAAACACAAAAAAAAACAACAAACAACAAACAAAAAGAGTTAAGCAAAGTGTTTAAAGAAACAACGGTGAGCGACTTAATGGATTTAAGTCATGAATTCAGTTGAGTCGCGTAAGTCATTGAGTGCGTTTGGTTACGAAAGAAGAAAAATTTCACAGTGGGTGGCTGGTTATAGTGACAAATTCAATTTTAAATTTATAAAAATATTCAATAAAATAGCAGAAAGTTTTTATAAAACGGAAAATGAATTTATAAATCACTTTTAGAATAAAAAAATCAATAAAAAAAAAAATAGAAAACGTTAAATAAATTAAAAAAAAATAAATTTAACAAAAAATTACAAAACAAAAGTAAGTTTAGTAAATTTACAAAAAAACAAAAAAAAAAAATTGGATTTTAAAGAAAAAAAAATTTAAAAAAAAACAGACATTGAATTGAAAAAAATAAAAATATGAATAAAAGAAAATTTTATTAAAATCCAAAAATAAATTGAATTAAAGAAAAACCAAGTTTTTTTGAAAAAAAGTACACTAACAAATCATAAACAAGTAAGAGTGCTATATTCGGCTATGCCGAATCTTAAATACCCTTCACCATGGTGCTAAAAGACACAAAGTTATATCAATAAATATATACGTTTATATGTACATATAAATATATATTTGAACTTAGAACCAGTAGAGAGCGTATCTATTGAAATACCTTAGACCGCCCAACCTCTAACGCTCATTATCAAAAAGGCATTAAAACATAATAATAAATATATACGTTTAAATATATATTTGAACATAGAACCAGTAGAAAGCATGTCTATAGATATACCTGAGACCGCCCAACATCTAACGCATATTATCAAAATATAACAACAAATATATACGTATAAATAAATATTTGAACATAGAACCAGTAGAAAGCGTGGCCATTAGAATACCTTAGACCGCCCAACCTCTAACGCATATGGCCAAAAAGGCATACAAATTAAATATATCAATAAATATATACGTATAAATACATATTTGAATATAGAACCAGTAGAAAGCGTGTCTAATGCAGTACCTTAGACCGCCCAACCTCTAACGCCTCTTGCCAAAAAGTTATTTAAATGAAATACATTAAGTACGGCTATTCGTTTAATACACATTTCTGGTAAAAAAATGCGAAAAAAGTATTCAACACATTAAAATAAAATAAAAAATTAAACAGCAACAAGGGATTTTATGGGTAAAAATTAAATGCAACTGTGATTTTTTGCTCATATCTCAGTCATTTGTGAGCCGATCTGGCTGAATTTAAATAGCAAGCTATTCAGGTCTGTATGTGATATAAATATATAACAAACTAGCTCTTGCCATATCTGGGGTCTTCGGAAACCCCATTTCAACGGACAGAAGGATATTGGTAAATCAACCTTGCTACTTAATGGGACCCAGAGTATATATACTTTTAAAACTCTAACTTCAGTAATGTACAATTACAAACGGAATGACAAACTTTTATAAACCCTTTTCAGCCATGGTGAGGGGTATGAAGAGAAATTGGACCATTATTTTCTAATTTAAACAAAATTTTTTGTTAAAATTTCTTTAAATTAAAAAAAAAATCATTTCAATTTTCAAAACAAATTTTTGCAACTGTAAAAAAAATTTTTAATTTAAAAAAAAGAATTTAAATTTTAAAAACGAATTTATTTAACTGAAAAAAAGTTTAATTTTCATTAAACACTTTTAAAAAAATTAAAAACAAAAACCGTTTAAATATTTCTTAAAAAAACACAGTGTAATTTTCCTGCCAGCAGTTTTATTATTATTTGTATATTTCTTATTTCCCAGAGAAAGAAAAACCTGTTGCCTGCTAAAAAAAAAAAAAAAAACTGGGACCCCTGTTACAAAAAATGTTTTTAATGCAACAAAATAAAAAAAATAATGGCAATTTTCTTCTTTTGAAAACGCAAAATGATATAAAAAGTGAAATTAATTTGTTTTGTAAACTTTAAAGGAAAAAAAGTAAAAAAAAAACAACTAAAAAGCTTTAAAACACATCAACTAACAAAAAATATAAAACAGAAATAAAAAATAAAAATAACGAAAAGCTTAAACGCTGTTAATCAATTGACAAAAACGGTTAAAAAAAATTTCCACTTAAAAAATTTTACGAACAAATAAAATAAAATTAAGCAAAAAATTAAAAAAAAACTATGTTTAAAAAGAAAATAATTTGTAAAATATTTTAAATTTCAGTTTTTCTATTTCAAGCGAAACGATTTGTTTAAAAAGTTGTACTAAACAAAGTCTTCTAGGGGAAGGGGAGAGGGGGAAAGCGATTGTATAGTTCGATTAAAACATAAAACCGTTCGAATTCATATACAGAAAAAAAATAAAAATTAATTTCATTTAAAAATTTTGTGATATCAATTAAAAAAATTAATTAAATTTACACAAATAAATAAATTAATTGTATCAATTAAATATTTTTTGATATTAACAGCATTTTCTGCGGAAATGTTGCTGATATAAGTAAAATTTTAATTCACTTGATTGAATAGCCTCGTCCCACTCGATCTTATGAAGCCACATTTGCTGCTGAACGATGGTAGAAAGACCCTCTCGTTTTGTATATGAGTTTTAAAGTGTTATAATTAATATGCAATGAAAAACACATCTTCTGCCGCATTGCAGCCGCATTGCTAACGTTTTCGTTGTGCTTTTATCATCGAGCGACAAAAATTATGAATTTAATGAGTGATCTTGGGTAAAAGTTTTTAAAATCTGTTCTGAATTGGATGTCCATTTTCTAAGCTCAAATCCCCTCATATCCAAAATACTGATTAATTCTGCCCGTGCCACCAAAGCATCAGCAATTGAATCTGCCGCAACTAGGGCATCGTCTACATACATTTTCTCCCGCTAGATTCTAGCGACTAACGGAAGACGTCGCTCTTCATCATTAGCCGACTGCAGAATGGTTCTAAGGGCCAAATATTAGGCACAATTTACGCTAAAAGTCACCGTTTTCAGTTGGTTATCAGCAATTTCTGCACTATCATCGCTATGAGAAACTATTTTCTGGAAGGGCCACTATGTGGGAGTCACAAAAATCTGCCGGTACATTTTTGAAATGTCCGCATCAAAGACAAACTGAAAAAATCGCCATTTCAAAATCAAATTAACTATTTCAGCTTGCAAAATAGCGCCAGTTTACAACAAATCATTTAAAATCCTGCCATTTCCAGATGGATTTGTCTGCTGTAACAGGTTCTAGGATAATGTGATTGGCATCTGATGTAGCCTAGAAATAACGGCCTCCTTTTTTTGGCAAAATGGTAGGGAATCCTGATAATCTTTGATTCCTATAACCTTTTCCAGGTGATGGCGTCTGCATGACCTTTGTATTGTTGCTATCCTCTTTTCCAAGGGGGAGGGGGGGAGGTCAGAAGGCTTCTTAGATTGATTGTTTGGAGGGGGGATAAAGTCACTTAATTTTTTTAAAACTCGAAAACCATAATATAATTCTTCGTCCTCCGCCAAAGATCGAACCTGGGGCGCTTGGTTTTGTAGGCACGTTTATTAACTACTACACCACGCCGCCACGCTTATCAACATAATCCAGTGAAGTCACGTTACCCCACAGGAAATAATCGAGAGGTATTAAATCGCAGCTCTTTAGGGCAATTGACAGGTCCATTTCTCGAAATCAACTTTTTTTAATTTCAATAAGTTGGTGGTTGTGTTCGCCGTATGGCAAGTAGGGCAATGCCGTTGAACCACATCTGGCCCAGATTAATGTCATCTACATTTCTAAAGAAAAAAATATTGATTATGGTGTAATAACGAACTCCATTGATCTCGTGATACGGTCCGGCTTCACTTTTGAATTAGTAAGCAGCATTAAAGAGTGCCCTTTTAAGTCTGTTGTAGATTGATCTCACCCAATAGCGGCAATTTTGTTTTTTAACAAACCCGCTCGCCTAAAAATGAACCTGACCTCTGAGCACAACGGATTTTTAAAGTAAATTTTAATAAATTGGTAGCGTTGCTTAAGCGTAAATCTATTTGTGATGTTTTGCCAGAGTGTACTGATCATAAGTATCAAAAAGTAAGCGCAGTTTGACAGTTCGTTCGACAGCTAACCCATTCGTAAGTTCCATTTAGCTTAAAAGACACCCCTTACACAAGGTTAACATGGATACATGATACATGGGTCGACAGCTAATATTTGTAAGCGTAACAATTCGAAAAACTAACGCATCATATGCTCTTCAACTATTGTGGAAAAAAGCATAAGCCACAGAGAGCAGCTAGAAACGAATGACTCCAGATGGTCCTGCAATAACTATAAAGTCAATGACCCGTAATCATAGACAAAAATAAAGTCGAGAAGTATACTTTAGAACAGTGAAGGGCACACACATACTATCACATTTATGCTTGTGTTGACGAAATAACAACAAAGCAACCCTGCAAATAAAATTGGACCACCTGACCCATTTTGATAAAATGGACTACTCCATGGACTAGTCCGATGTAATGCAAGCATGGACCATGCCATTGTTAAAAAGTGTTTGTAGTGAGACGACATGTCTTCGTTTTTTAACGACATGCTTTCGTGTTTAAACGACTTGAAAACTAATCCTCTTGAGTATACCATGGAGTAGTTTTAAAACTACTCCTTACTGGTCCAAAGGTGGGTTATATACCATGGAGTAGTTTTAAAACTACTCCTTAGTGGTCCAAAGGTGGGTTATATGGTCCTCTCCTAGGACATCGTAATGTTAAATAGACCAGGTTTTTTCCATACGTTTGGGTTACTTGTGGACTAGTCCTGGTCCCTTGTGGACTACTCTTTACACGCGTGTTTGGACTGGTCCTATTATTTGCAGGGAACAGCCGAACGTACATTGTCACAGACCAAACAAAGAAGTTTATAGTGTACATGTGTCGACGTCACACAAGCAGCATTTTTATTCCTATGCACGCGTACATAGGATTTGCAAATGTGCCCTTCACTACTTTAGAAAAATTGTGTTCACAAGCATTTAAAGTAATTTTTAAGTTTAAAGTATACATTATTTTGACCATGTGTATGGGCCAATAGTTTTAAGATCAGTAGTGGGTTTTCAATGGTAAACACGTGCTAAATGTCTATAGCACAAAGCAGTATCTGGTTTTCTATTGGTCTGTAGTACTGGTGAAAAGTCGATAGGGAATCAGTACAATTACAGTATTGACAGGGTATTTTCCAAAAAAAAAATCACTAAGACTTTTTAAAAACATATTTTTAAAATAAAGTCTTTTCAAAAAACCTTTTTTGAATCCAAAATTATGAAACAGGCACTCAGTGTCTTTTAAATGAAAGTTTTTTTTAGGAATTTTTTTGTTTGTAATAGAGAAACTGTTTTCTTTTTTTTTAATAAAATTAAAACCAATAAGTTTTACTTTATTTATGTGTAGTTAATAGAACACGAGCGCCTTACTCGTCCGTTCAACTTACATTTAAAACAAAAACAAATTTCGAAATTTTGTTTTTGTTATAGATGTAAGTTGAACGGACGAGTGAGGCGCTCGTGTTCTATAAACACCACATTAATAAACTCTTCAATTCTTCTGTATAAAACTCAAATTATTTTAAACTAAACCTAAAATTTAAATTATTTAAATTTCTTCCAGCTGAATAAAAAACAAAAAAAACCCTAATAATCTGGATTATTTCGTAATTAAACCAAAGTCTTCAGAGATTAAACAAAACATCTTAATAATTTGAAACATAAATTTTCCAAAATTTCAAACAAAACAAAAATAAAAAGGTGAGTGTTTCTTTTAAGAAAATGTAGTTTTGAAAACTTTTAAATTATGTCCAACATTTTTATATGATAAAAGTCAATTAATCAAATTAAATATTAAAATTTAAGCATATCGATGACAAGACAATTATTCTACATTTTAATTTGATTTGTTCCTTTTAAATGATAAGGAAACAATTTTTTTTAGGAACATCTATTAATTCTTACTTAAAATAGAAATAAAATCTTGTTTAAAATTCTCTATCTGCACTCACTGTGTTAACAATAATTTAAACACCGAAAAAAAAAATTCGTGAAATTCCTGTCCCCATTATTAGAAAGAAACCAACATTTAGCTCATAAACCAGATTGTTATTTTAATTTATACACTCACACTCTAAACCAAACAAACGAACGAACGCACACATATTTCGGTCTCCATAAAACAAATCAATAGTTAAATCATGACTTATTAACACACAAATAAAAAACCACATCTAACAACGACTGTTTTAAAAATAAATAATATATTCATAAATGAAGAAGCAAAAAAACTCAACAAAAAAAAAATCCAAAATAACCAAAAAAAATAATTTAAATAATTTTTGATTAAAAATAAATTTCAACAAAATTAACGAAATGTGAATATTTTAGTTAATTTTAAAGAAAAAAAAATTATACAAAAAGTAGCAAGCAAATTAACAAAAAGAGAGTAAATAGATGCTTTTTTGTGTTGTTAAAAAAGAGAGAATTTAAAAAAAACGAAAGACTTAAGAGACAAACCTTTTGATAATGTTAGCTAATAATTTTAGTAGTTATTGTTATTGTTTTGCCTTTGTTTTGAATAACAACATAAATTATTTAATAATAATAATTTTAACGTATATCTTTGAGCAAATAACCTTGATAAGAAAAATAGCAACAGTGTTTGTTTTTAACTGGTATTTTGTAGTTTTACACCTTCTTTTATCAGCCCAATTATGAATAAAAATCAGCTAAGAGTTTTTTCCCTTCTCCCGTTTTTTCTATTTAAATTCAGTTGTAAAAATGGGGAAAACCACTTTCGGGGAATCTCTATATAACAAGCTAGTCCCCATTATATCTTGGATCTTCAGAAGCTCTAATTCAATATACACACAAAACGACTCACATCGTTAAATAAACTTCTCTACTCTTAAGAACCTAAAATATAATCATAAACTGTAAACGGTCTGACATCAATATTGTAAAAAGTACAAACGAAATGACAAACTTATGTACACCCTTAACACCTGTGGTAAGCTAAATTGTTTTCGCTTTTAACGGGTGATTTTTTAGCTATTATCTTTTTGGCAACACTGGTTTAAGCAGCTGACGCACGTTTCGTGTTTTGTTTCACTGTCAAACCTCTTCAGTTTGGTCTATAATTTAACCATGAATCGTCTTACAAACGAACAACGCTTGCAAATTATTGAATTTTTTTATCGAAATGCGTGCTCTGTTAAGAAAGTTCATCGCGCGCTTCTTCCATTTTATGGTCAGTTTAATCGACCCACTCAAGCGGTTATTCGGTGCGTTAATAAGCAGAATTGTCGATTTTGGAGTGAAGATCAGCCAGAAGTATTGCAAGAGCTACCAATGCATCCAGAAAAAGTCAAAGTTTGGTGCGGTGTATGGGTTGGTGGCATTATTGGACCGTCCTTCTTCAACGATGATGCGAATCGTAACGTAACTGTGAATGGTGAGCGCTACCGTGAGATGATATCCAACTTTTTTTTGCCCAAAATGCAAGAGCTTGACTTGCATGACATGTGGTTTTAACAAGACGGTGCCACATGCCACACAGCACGCTTAACAATAGACTTCTTGAGAGGCGAGTTCGGTGAACGTTTTATTTCACGTTCGGGACCGGTCAATTGGCCGCCAAGATTGTGCGATTTAACGCCTTTAGACTATTTTTTGTGGGGCTATGTTAAAGCTCATGTCTATACACACATGCCCGCTTCAATTGACGCATTGGAAGACATTGAAGCATTTATTCATGAGATACCGACCGAAATGTTGGAGAGAGTATGCCAAAATTGGACTAAGCGGATGGACCATTTGAGGCGCAGTCACGGTCAACATTTGCATGAAATAATCTTTACACATTAAATTATACGGACCGTAATATCGATTCAAATAAAGATTTCATGCATTTTTCTGAATTTTATTTTTTTTTTTTAACTTTCCTATAGCTATTAAAAAATCACCCATTATAGCACTGTGTGTAATTTTTTAAATCATGGAAAAATAACCATATACGGACACCACTATGTGCTAAACGACCAAAAAAAAAAAGACCCGTATCCCCCAGTTTCGGCCAAAATCATTGCCTTTTTTTATCGGCCTCCAAAGGTTTGGGGCCTCGGTGTAATTTTTGCAAAAAAAGTGATCATTTTCTTAGGCTCATATCATGCAAACTGTTCGGAGTTTGGATTTACCCTCTAGGGCAAAGTTGTAGCTCTTGCCATAAAGTACCAAAATTGTGAAAATATAAAATTAAGAAAACTTCATTTGCAAGATCAAAATCACAAAAAACTTAAAAAAGTTCGATTTTTTTACCTTTTTTTCTCCCGTGACCTGAGTCCATAGGTAATAAACCGTTCAAAATTCAAGGAAACAATCAACCACAGAAATGTACCTAAGCTCTCATTAAACATCTTTCTAGAACATATGAACTTCCGTGGAATGATTCTTAGCACCGTTTAGGTAGCCGGAAAAGTGAAAAATTTCCCGAAAATTCGTTTCGAGAAATAAAAAACAAATGAAATTAAAAAATTTTTGGGAAATTTTTTCACTTTTGCGGCTACCCAAACGGTGTTAAGAATTATTCCTAGCAAGTTTATATGCTGCAGAAAGTTGTTTATTGAGATCTAAGGTACATGTTCGTAGTTAATTGTTTCCTTAAATTTTGAACGGCTTGCTACCTATGGACCTGAACAGCAGAAAAAAGGTACAAAAAAATCTAACTTTCGGGAAATTTTTCACTTTTGCGGCTACCTAAACGCTGCTAAGAATTACACCTAGGAAGTTCATATGTTTTAAATAGTTGTTTATTGAGATCCTAGGTACATTTTTATAGTTCATTGTTTACTTGAATTTTGAGCGGTTTGCTACCTATGGACCTGAATAGGGGAAAAAAAGGTAAAAATAATCGAACTTTTTTAAGTTTTTTGCAATTTTGATCTTGAAAATGAAGTTCTTTTGATTTTATATTTTCACAATTTTGGTACTTTATGGCAAGAGCTACAACTTTGCCTTAGAAGATAAATCAAAATTCCGAACAGTTTGCAAGATATGAGTCTGAGGAAATGGTCATTTTTTGCAAAAATTACACCGAGGCCCCAAATCTTTGGGGGCCCATACAAAAAAGTGCACGACTTTGGGCAAAAGTGGGAGAAACTGGTATTTGTTTGGTCTTTTATCACTTGGTGGCGTCCATTTTTCTCGTGTTGCACTGTGTAAGTATATAAAATCAAAGCCTTGAAAAACCCGAAAATCTATATTTTTTAAGTTGTTATATAAAACTATTTTTATACTTATTTGTTTAATTAAACTAGTTTTTGCCCAGTGGTGGAAACTCGACCATAATTATTTATGCAAATATGAAGAAAACTTTCATACAAGTATAAATGAAAATATATGTATGTTTCGAGAATTTGTTTTTTTCGTCTTAGTGGATCGATTTGCCGGGGGACCACATGTTAACTTGTACTAAAGTCCGTTAATGTTTAATTTAATTTTGTAAGTTCAATAATATAAAAAAATCAGAAAGTACTAATTGAAAAATAAAAGTACCAAGAAGTCTTCTGTTTTAGTTTCTCAATTACTCTGGACTTTGCATGTTGAATTTTTTGTTTCTAGGTTCAATAGTAATGCAAATTCAAAAAGTACCGTTTAAATAACGAAAAAGTACCAGAAATATCCTTCTTACAGATTCTCATTCACAATAGACGTTTAATTTTGAATTTCTACGTCCAATACTAATGGATACTAATTCAAAAAGTACCAGTTGAAGAACAAAAAAAGTACCAAAAATTCCTTCTTATAAATTATTGTCTACTCAGGACATTGCATCTTGAATTTTATATTTCTAGGCCAGTATTAAAATTTAAAAAGTACCAAATGTAGAAGGAAAAAAGTACCAAAAAGCTCTCCCGTACAGATTCCTATTAACTCAGGACCAGGCATGTTTAGTTCTATGTTTCAAGGTCAAATTTTAACGAAAATTCAAAAAGTACCTGTTGAAGAATAAAAAAGTACCAACATGGTTCATCTTATCGGTTCTCATTTACTCAGGACCCTGCACCTATAATTTTATGTTTCTTACTTAAATATTATAGAAAATTAAAAAATTACCACATGCACAAAAATATCCCCTTTTTGATACCTTTTTCCCCGCATTGAATTACCAAAAATTTCAGTATTGCATTGGGAGCGTTTAATTTAATACGAATGAATATGACAATGAATGGGGAAGACTGTTTTGTGAAAAAAGTACCAAAAATATATACGAATTTTACCCGAAAATGTACCAAATTTATATTTGTATTATTAAGATAAATCACGAATTATTAGTATTGTGGTTATTTTATTGAACTATTTATGGTTTTTAATCCAAATTTTTAATATTTTTAATTAGGCTTAAGTTCATTAAATTTAATTTTCATTAAATTATTTTTATGAAGAAAGGAATTTTACAACATGAAAATCAATTAAAATTTATTGATAATTTTTCATTATTGACTCAATCTGGGCTCGAACCCAGGTGTTTACGGACAGGTTACCCTGACATGTTTCGATTGCAACCACTCAATCTCCTCAGAGGGCTTGCCGTTTAACACTCGCAGCCATCGACGACTGCTGACGTCATTAGTCAAACATCAATCCTTAAACCAAATTGTATTCAACCTTCAACGAATGTGATAAATTTTTTATTACTTTATTTATTGCTTTAAAATACCGGTTTTTTACGTTAACACCCTTGAAGGGAGAATTTCAAAAATGTACCAAAAATGCACGCTTAAGTAAATACCTTTTACTAAATGGTGTATTTTTTGTTCAAATCGGTTGAAAAACAGAGGAGGAAACTGTTCTTAACTGTTTTGACTTTGCCGATTTATAAATAAGATATTTAGAAATAATAAATATATTCAGGTATGTGATAAAAATCTATCGATTTAAAAACGATCGCTTTAGTATAATGAATTTTAAGCGTTTTAAAATCTATTTCTGAATTATTGTCTTAATGTCTTGTTCAAATAACGTTTATAATATAAAATTTAAAAAAAAAATATAGACTGCAAAAAGAGGAAAATGAAAACAATTTTCAATAGTTTTCCATCACATACCTGACTTTACAGTTGAAATCGGATAAGCGCATGCTGTTCAGTTGAAAAAATCGCTTAATTGCAATGAAATATTTTTCTGTATTAGTTTGGACGAATTTTAAAGAGTTTAAGCACTTAAGCGAATTTCGTTTAATTGAAAACCTCGTTTAAATGGAATGAAATTCCTGATGTTTGTCGCTTAACCGAATTTAACTGTACATATTTCGATAAATAAAATCTAGTTGTAAAATGTTCAAGATTTTAACTCTTTTAAGCTTTGCACATCACAATGAAAAATGCGAAGATCTTCATATTGATTGAATTTTATGGAAAATTTATTTACTTTTTTATCGGGGAGTTCTGAAGCAGTTATGCCTTCTTACACCCTTAGCCTACAAAATTCCAAAGCAATGAATGTTTCCCCAAGCCAAAAGTCTTTTCATATTATGATAATTAACTTTGACAGCCTACAACAGGGGTTCTTGGAATATAGTTAACAAAAACTCTAGATTACTAACTAACATCAACAGTTTATTCCAAGTTCAGCAACAGTGTAACATACAAAAATTGTTTAAAACTTTTTCCTTTTTTTAAAAAAAAATCCCATGTTAAAAAAACAACCTTAATCAATTTAAACACTCACTACTTTATTCACTTATAAATTAATTTTTTTTTTTTTTTTTTTTTTTTTGTTCAGAATATTTTAAAATTTCATTTTCATTTCAATTTCGCTTCATTACTTAACAAAACAATAGCATCACTAATAAACCATTAAGTAATAATATGTCTACTGTTGTAATCATACGAAAACAGCAAACAACAACAACAACAAAAACAAAAAAGTGACAAAATCCAGTAGGTGTCTGTGACAATTGTAATTTTTACGTTAAAATAGAGGTGTAGACGAAGACAACACTAAACTTAAGTGAAGAAGGGAAAAAAATCTTAAAATAAAAAACTACTAAAAAAGGCAAGGAAAGACAAATGATGCATCATCCGATGAACAACTTACATTCAAGCAATGAAGGTATCTTTTCACACATGAAGATGATAATGATGATCTTTAACAAAAAAATAAAAAAGGTTTAATTTTTTTTAATGCCTCTGGTGATGATGCAGTTTTAAATTTAAACTTTAATAACATAAAAACAAAAAAATTTAGTAAAAATTTTAAATAAATGTAGGTGGCAATTACAAATTTTTCGCAGTTAAAGTTAAAGAAATATTTATATAGAAAAAAAGATCAGAAATAAAAATTACAGCAATAAATACAAATTATGTTTTAAATCACAAGATTTAATGAAAAATCTTAAATAGAAATAATTAATCTTATAAATAAATCGGCAAAGGCAAAATAGTCAGGAATAATACACCATTTATTTTTTTTTTTTTTTTTTGTATGTTCAAATCCTGTACAACAAGAGTTATGGCGATTTCTTTTCTGAGAAAAATATGTTACAGTATATACATGTTACATTTTCTAATGTTACCTATAATCACTCGAAGTGTTACATGTTGTGCAATTTCAATAGAACACAATTAGTGCTTTTATTTACAACTATTACACTTTCATCATTAATGTACTTAATGAGCGATTTTTAAAGCTATTTAAGCGGTTTCTGCACGCTATTACGGGTTGGAAACAAATATTAACATCACTAATGGCGTATAAAAATTAAAACGTTTATAATATAAATAGACTTTTTTTGATTTTAATGTGTAAATATTTTATATTTTGTTCTAAAACAAATTGTTTACAAAGTTATGAGCGTTATGAATTATGACAAACAAAATAAAGCATTTGTTCTACAAAGAAAATAGCAAGTACCAAAGTTGTAGAACAGGGCAGTATGAACACCTTAAGTAAAAGTAAGGGTAAAATATGCAACATGTTTTGCACGTTTTTCATTAACATATTCACAAAAGAACTTGAAAATTTTTCCCACAGTTGTATTTTTTGTACAAACGAACACAAAAATGTAGAACATGTAACATTAATGCAACATTTTTCTCAGAAAAGAAATCGCCATTAATCTTATAATTAGAGTGCAGAAAAGTATTATCGATAAGTTAAACTAAATTGAGACGGCAAATGCGCAAATGCAAGTATACATATTTACAGGGGTGTGCTGGAAATCGCAAACGCAAAACGCAAGAATTTTAAAGGTCGTTTTTTAGTAACATTTCTGTAATAAAAGAATTTTATGACAAATATTATACAAACATTTCTCTATTAAACAGAATTTTATAACAAAAATTATATAAATTTGATTAAAATTGTATTATAAACAGCCTCCAAATTCTTGCGTTTTGCGTTTGCAATTTCCAGCACACCCCCCTTAGACATAATTAACTAAAAATTGATTATAATAGTTTTGATTTTCTAATGTGTAAAATGTTTATATAAATAAGACTTAAAGCTAGTTGCGTTGCTATTAAGTGCTGGTTCACACAGGTCAAGTTTGACTCTTCAAGTCTTGAGCTTTTAGGAGAGAGGGGTAAAGAGAATGGAAAGGGGTACATACTTGACCGTACCAGTCAGTTTTGTATTTTTCTTTTCTTTTTTCATCCGTAATATAATAAAAAGCTACAAAGTTGAAGGAAAAGAAAAAAAAATTAATTTTGTGCATGAACGTGAACGCAAGTTCAAAAGAAAATTTAAATAAAACTGTTCAAGTAAACTTGACCTGTGTGAACCAGCACTAAGTTGTTGTGTTCGAGGAAGATTATTCCAGACGATCAGTGTTGCCACTTTGTATGTAATTACCCGAATTTGGTATAATTTTTAATGTAGTGGGTAGAGCGTGGGTAATTTCTCTTAGGTGTAATTGAGGTGTAATTTAAAATTCTTGCTTCCGATACCTAAATAAAATCAAGATTCGATATCAGTGACGACATTTATTTCCCTTTATATATTGTTGATTAAAAATTCAGTCTTCTGAACCAAAGTCTCGATTTTTTTTTTAAGAAAAGTCTTCAATCATTAAATATATATTTTCAAAAGATCAATGACGAATGTCGCAAGATGAATTCTTAGATTTGGATAGAGATGGCTATCATAGTGATTTAGAACCTAAAAGTCTATTGAAAAAAGTTATTTAAACTAAAAACTAGCCTAGGGGAAGATATATTTCCAATATTCCAACATATAATTAATTTTATTTTTATCTGGCAACTTTCAAATGCTTTAGTTTGAAGAATATTTAACGCCCTTAACGGTTGTAAAACTGAATAACGAAAGGGACAGTTCTACTTTACAGTTTACTAAATAAGTATGAAAGGTATTTCTTAAGACCTAAAACTTAAACAAAAAAAAATTAATATTAATCGCAGATAATTACACGACATTACCATTTGAAACTGATTTCAAACATATAGGAACCGCGCCTGTCCTTGACGAAACGCATTGCAGACGTCCAATTTTGTTTCTCTTTTTCGAGCATTGTTGATGCACAATGTTGACCTCCAAGACGTCAATTGTTGCTAGCACAAGCCAGTGACTTCAGAGCCCTACGGAAAACAAACATGAGGTGTCAAATCGCACGGCCTAAAAGTCTAATTGACACTTTTTCATTTCTATATCAACACATTGCCTTTATTTGTGAAAAATAAGTTTCGTCATTTAAATCATAAAATTACGAGAATCGATGGCTCATTTTAGATAATTTGGTGGCGTTTTTCCAGCATGAATCTATTCATGATGATGTGACTGAGCAAAAAGTGAAAGCAGTATGACAGTTCGTTTGACAGCTAACCTTTCGTAAGCGCTACGGGGCTAAAAAACTCTAATTAAAAAGGAATGGCAATCAGCATTTTGAACTTTCCTAACTCAGCTAACTCATTATTTTAGGAGTTTTATTTTATGTTTTTTTTTTTATGCTTTTAAGTTTTTAATATTATTTTTGTTAATTTATTTTAAATTACAATAAGAATCTTAACAGTTTGGCTCTTCTTTCAATGAGTTTGTTGTGTTTTTGCTTCTTTCAGTAAATAAAACTACAATTTTATATCAGGTGTAATTTCATTTAAATCGGGTAATTTTGCTTCAACTCAAGTGTAATTTTGAATTTTGCTGGTGGTTACACTGATTCGGATACAAGAGAACGGTGGAATAGAATTATGATATTTTTTCCCCTAACTGATCTGGCAAACCTAATCTTATCAATGAGAAATTGTGGCGTATCCGAATAAATGATTTTATGCAGAAATAAAAGCACACGTATGTTAAGAAGGATGTTAAACGAAACTCCATATAGTTTCAGAGAAAAGTGCGAAACATGATCATATCCTCTCAGTCCATATACATATCTAATAACATTGTTGCATAAAACATTAAGCTTACCCTTGCTTATTGAGTCACAGCTGGCAAAAATTAAATTAGGAATAATATAAGATTTTGCAAGAAGTATTTAGTCTTATATTTAATGGAGTATAATGCTGTTAGGACCAAAGACATCTTAGCTTTGTGTACGTATGCCCCACAAGTGCGTTAATATGGTTATTCCAAGTAAGATTATTATTAAAAACTAATCCAAGGTTTTTGGCAGCATTAACTATAGTGACTTTTTCACCATCTATCAAAATACCAACGTCGGCAATATGTTTCATTGTTTTCCTACGAATAATGATACACTTTGATTTGCGAGGGTTTGAACAAAGCCCATTTGCAGTTTCCCAGATATAGATCTTATTAAGTTCCTCATTAAGTTTCGTTATATTTTCAGCGATGGAAATGACTGGACTGCTTAAATACAACTGCACATCATCTGCGTACTTATGTATATTGCAGTGCGAAAGCTGGTTTGGTAAATCATTAACATAAATAGAGAAAAGGAGTGGTCCAAGGATTGAGCCTTGGGGCACACCCCTAGATAAATTTAAAAACGACGATTGAAGTTTGTCCGAAAACACAAATTGCCGGCGTCTTTTGAGGTATGACGACAACAGACGCGTGGAGGTCAAGGAAAAGTTTAAAAAATGTCGGAGTAACGAGCAAAGCGTGCCGTGGTCCACTGTGTCAAAGGCCTTAGAGTGATCCAGAAGAATCAAGAAGTTTACTTTTCCTGTATCTAGGTCACGTCGTATGTTTTCAGTCACGTCCAGTAAAGCAGAAACACAACTATGGTTTTGACGAAACCCCGATTGTTTATCAGACAACAAGTTATTAGATTTGATATATGACGACATTTGATTATAAATTAGTTTTTCAAGAACCTTAGATAGAAAGCACAGGATGGCAGCAATTGGCCTGAATTCTGAGTCATTTTTCGGTATTGGAATTATTTTAGCTTATTTCCATTTCGACGGAAAAGTGCTCGTCATTATAATAGTGTTGAACAAATGTGATATATATGGCAGGAGTATAGGCAACAATATCCTTATAAATTTAGGGTGTATGTTATCAGAGCCAACAGCATTTGATTTAATTGACAAAAAGCTAAGTAAGACTTCAGATTGACTTACACACGCTAATTGAAACACATTAATATTATTTTCGTTAACATTATGATTTATATAAGTTGTAAGAAGTGCTATCTATTGGTAGTAGAGGTAAATTTGTAAAAGTTCTGTTAAGCTCTTCAACGTCGACCTGAGAACTATTTGTACTCATAGAGTGACCAATTCCAAGTTTGTCTAGAGCCTATTGCAGAGCCAAAGCGTTTAGAATAATACTTATGGCCATTTTCTCAATGTATCGACAAACTGTCTGTTACTTAATGTCAACATAAATTTATTGGACCGATAAACTGTCCGTTAACGATTTTGGGTTTCTCAATATACCGACAAAAAACAAAGTTTTCAGCTGGCAACGCCACTCAAAATACATGTAAAAGTTGGGAGTCAGCTGATTGAATTTATCTGTACGGCAAATAAAAGGAAAATAAATAATTGGCAGATGAGTGCCGGTTAGCTTTGCGATAAAATCGAAGCAAATGAGACATTGAGAAAACCAAATTTCTTTAATGTGCAGTTTTTCGTTGGGAAAAAAGATAATCGCCTAATGAGAAAATGGCCATTAGTCTTTGCAATTTTAATGCCAAGGTTAACATTTCTTCTTGCAGCTTTAAATTCAGCTCTTAAACTTGAGGTTCGAAAACGCTTCCATCTTGAATAAGCACAATCTCGTTTAGATATCAAAAGTTTAATATTGGCAGAAAAGGTAAAAATTTACTGAAAATATGTAATAAAATCTGAGAGGGTAAAAAAGGGTAAATTCGGTTGCCTAATAGTTCCAAAACTAAAAGAGATCCAAAAAAACTTATCGTTGTTCATTAGAATAATAATAAGCGCAAAGGTGTCTGGTACTTTTTTGAAATTCGGCCCTTTTGGGAAATAAACTGGTATAACCTGGGCTGCCAGATTTGATGATTTTTTGTTCCGGCCGATTTGCTGATATTTTTCAATCTCAAAAGTCTGAATATAACATTGCAATTTCTGACAATTTCATTTTTAAATCTTGGATTGTTGGAAGGCGGAACGTTTTCTTTCGCTTAGCTTTAACGCTGATACGCAATAGCGTCAACGTTGTGTCACGAACAGTAGTCATAACTTTCTTCTTTGATAAAACCCACAATTTGTAAATACAAATAGAGATAAAAACGCTAGATTGACCAAAAATAGCTAAATTGCCGTTATTGATTAACAATAGCGGCAAACTTCACAACTAAACGAGCTGTCAAAATCGGGCTTTCTAATTGCAAAGCGTTCAGGCCGCTCTATTAAAAAACTAGAAAACGCGTGCCGCTTTTATTTAGATACGGCTGTGATATGCAAAAGTCTTAAGAAAATCTTTTCAGAGTACAAAAACAAAAATTTTACACTTTGTTTATCTTTCGTCAAACCATCATTGTATGAATCTTTTATGGCTCTCTGGATAATCATATTTTCAACATTTCACGAGTTGTAACAGAATATCTACATGAGTCTCATACGATTCTTGACATAAAAGTCTCCTTAGATTATCTTTATCCACGTCTTAAACGATTCCCACAACGATTGAAGAAGCGTCTTTTGCTGTGCTATGGAAGAATCTCACTCGTGATACAGTTTTTCCCGTGTGAGGAATCTTCCACGATTAAACGATTTTACGAAACGATAAAGACGATTTTTTTATTTTTTCTCAGGAAACTGACGATTTTCTCACAAATTTATCTGGCAGCCCTGGGTATAACCTGAATTTTAGAACTTTCTTGTCACCCCTTCTATCTTTTAAACCAATAAACATAAAAAATAAAGATTTTACAAAATTCGTAACAATTCAGTACTTTTTTGAAATTAGAACGGAGAAATATTTTTCTCCATTTATTGACATCCATGAACTTATTAAATTATGGGCTCTCACTACAATATTGAATACAAGAAATACATAGGGAAATACATCTTTAAAAGATGTCCCTATC
Organism: Pollenia angustigena; assembly: GCA_930367215.1. Classification (NCBI taxonomy): domain Eukaryota; kingdom Metazoa; phylum Arthropoda; class Insecta; order Diptera; family Polleniidae; genus Pollenia; species Pollenia angustigena. Next base: position 211,404,018 of record OV884060.1, read on the forward strand.
TCATTTTATTCCATTCTACATCTATTGATTATTTTAGTGTCATCACTGGAAAAGTGGCAATAAGTTCTATTATTATTGTGGCATCACTGACAAAAACAAATTGGTTTTGAAAGCAGCGTTGCCATTTGTAAAATTTTCTCTTTTATTGCAATGTTTTTTTGTTATTTTTTTTTAAATTTTGTAGAAAAAAAACATTTTTTTTAAACAATTTTTTTCAAAAAAGGTGAAATTTTTGTTTGATGGTAGATGTTAGATGTCAACGTGCCACTTGTTTCGAGCGCCCTTTTCGGTTGGGCTCCACAAGAGTTTAAGTGGGACCATACCATATACAGTGTTATATTCAACATTTTTTATTTTTCGAATTTATTCTATGAGCTAAATTTCAGTTATGTATTTTATAAAGTAACCTTCGGAAGCAAATAATTCCCAGTTTCTATTTGTTAAAATAGTTGAGTTAAATACATTCAATTTATAAAGTATCACTATCCAGTGTGACACAAAGAATGCTGACGAAGGCCGCAGCGGGCCAGAGAATGCATTACATTCTGCTGGTGTCTAATAATTGTAAATTTTTCTGTACATACAATATACCTCATTGCTTTCCAAAGGAAAGCTAAGGTAAAATGTAACAAGAGAATACAATATAATAGTCTGGTAGAGTATAAAGTCATTTTTGAATAATTGAAGGAATAGGACTATTACAAAAAAGCTTTATAAAATACATAACTGAAATTTAGCTCATAGAATAAATTCGAAAAATAAAAAATGTTGAATATAACACTGCTTTACAAATTTTTAATTTGGAAAAATACCAAGAACGCCACATGCCTAGATAAGTTAATTGGGACCTCCTGAACACGAAAAACGCTGTAATTTCTTTTTCCTAAGTAAATTTGTGATGTTAATTAAATTTGCACCTGTAAAAACAAATACACATTATCAATTAAACGTTTAGTTAACTTGATTAAACGTTTGATTCACTTGATTAAACGTTTAATTCACTTGATTAAACATTTAATTCACTTGATTAAACTTTTAATTAAAACTGGGGGCAAATTACGGCATTCGATATCGATCAAAATTTTCATTTTAATTGTATTTTATTTTCGATCAATATCGAATGCCGTAATTTATTTTTGATTAATAATTTAATTGGTAGAAAAATTTTGAAAAATTCTTCTGTCTTCATCTTAATATGGCTTAAAAAGATTTTCTAAAACTAGACCTTTAACAAATGGTTATAAAATTTAGCTCATCCAATTGCGGTAATATCAGTTGCATATTATTTTCTTTAGTCGAAAAAGATTCTTTTTAATTTTTTACAACATTGATGGCAGTTAGTGCCGTTTTTGTGTCATAAGAAGTTAAATTTTATTCAAAAAGTTTAGAAAGAAGCTCTTGTTTTAAAAAAAACTACAGGCATTTTTTCCCAAAAAATCCCAATAATGTCTTCCCGAACAGAAAAACGTTTTGCATATACTCAGTATGGAATGTTGCTATTTGTTACGTTATCACGTCTTTGTTTTTAAATTTATTATAAAATAAAAATATTTTTTTTTATATGAAATCGGGTTCTTAAAAACATTTGTTTAACTAATTTTTAAATTTTTTATTTTACTTCTTAAGAAAACTTATTTTCGGTACAATACAATTATAATAATTAATTTTAAAACAAATTTGTTTTAAAAATAATTTATTTATTTTTACTTCCTCTCCTGCACAAAAATTTGACATCATTTTTCTAACAACAATTTCAAAGCAAAAATAAAAAACTAATTTGCTTTGATTTGATTAAAAAAAACTCAAACCAAAACAAACATTGAAATATGCTAAAAATTATTTAATTTTTAAACAAACGCTACTTAAAAAAAAGCAAATAAAAAATTATATATTCGGTCATGTTGGCCCATAGAATACTCTACACTACTGATAAGTATCACTAGTAAAAAAAGAGGTAAAGACATAGTTGGATGAATTCGCGATAGCGTTTTTTCGTAATTCAAATTACATAATTAATCATACAGAATTTATGAGAGCGGATTTTGTCATTTGTACGTAATTCATTTTTAATTAATATGCCAACTACAAACAAACCATTGTGATTATTAATTTTAATCGAGGGCTGTCCAAAAAAAAAAAAAAACAAATAAGAAAAAAAAACATAAAATTGTAAAAAAGTTGTTTTTTGTGAAATTTAAAACAACAAATAAACAAAATAAAAATTTTCATTTACAAGATTTTGTTTGTTGTGCTAATTCCTAATTTTTATTCTTGATAAAAAAAAACACTGAAATTTATTGTTGAAGAAACTAAACTGTTAAGCGAATAAGAATTATAAGCAACAGTTTTACTTGTAACAATATCAAAGCTTAAACAAAAGCAACAACAATAAACAGTGAGTTTATCTTTTCTTACATTCCCCACTACAAAAATTTTGTATTCTCCAATAAATTTTTTGATAATAAACTGGCAAGTGCACGGCTAAAAAAAACTAAACTGGCAACATGCTTTATTTTTTGCGAAAACAATAAAGCAAGTTGTTTTGGTTTTGTCTTAACCTACTTACAACTACAATAAATGTTGGAAGAATTCTAACCAGTTGTAGTGGGGAATGTATGAAAAGATAAGCTCACTGTTTATTGTTGTTGTTTTGTTTAAGCTTTGATATTGTTACAAGTAAAACTGTTGCTTATAATTCTTATTCGCTTAACAGTTTTATTTTTACAATATCTTTGGTTTTTGTTAAATCTTTGGATAAAGTTTCCTGATGATCTGGCCTAAGCAACCATCCCTTCAACAAATAAAGTTAGTGTTTTATCAAGAATAAAAATTGGGAATTAAGCACCACAAACAAAATCTTGTAAATTAAAAATTTCTTATTCCCAAAAAAATTACTTTGATAACAAAATAAAAATTCTTAAAATAATAAGACATTTTAAATTGTTGCTTGCCTTTGTATTAATTTTAAAGCACTGTTGCCAACTTTTTTGGAACATTTTCCGCCAAAACAGACTTCAAAACCGCTAGAAACCGCTAAAAATTTAGTTTAGCGGGATTGTTTTTAAAAATACCGCTAAAACTAAACCTTTTAAAAGTTTTATATAAGTTTAGATATAGGCGGCTTTTCAAAAAAGGTATATTACTCTCAAATTACGTTACATACTAAGGTTTCCAACTTCCCTAGCTATATTACGTTACGGTTTTACGTACTTAACATTTTTCCGAAAGTAGCCTTTACATGGTAAGTTATGGACCGATCTGCACGAAAATTGACAGTGTCATTTGTAGTCTTATAAAACAGTGACAGACCAAAATTTATTACAATAGCAATATTTGTTTTGATTTTAGACGTACTTATATGGTGCCTATAGAGAATTATGGACTGATAATCACGAAAATTTACAGTATGATTTTTAATCATAAAGAATGAATTTGTGCAAAATCTTTTATCAATATGTACATTCCGCTACTAGTTATGCTAGTTTTTGCAACTAAATGATGATTTTTTTTAGGGTGGTTGTTCAACATTTCCTACTGCACCGATTTTGCTGGATTCCAATCCCAAACTGATTAGGAGAACTAGAAACAATTGTATACCAATATTTATTTTTTCTTTTGTGTCGTTTAAAAGTGAGCGTGATTTCAACAGACGGATAGACAGATAGACATGGCTAAATCGACTTAAAACTACTCAAGGTCCTAGAAAATATATATGTTTGTTTTGGGGTTTTAGATGAATATTAAAACAGTTTCACACGGAAGAAAAAATGTCACATACAATCCTTAGTTAACTAAATTACAAAAGTAAGAGCCGGTTCACACACGTCAAGCTTGAATCGTCAAGTCTTGAGTTTTAAGGAAAGAGAGGGGAAAAGAAATGTCAATCTATTTCCCCTTCTCTCCTAAAAGCGCAAGACTTGACGAGTCAAACTTAACGTGTGTGAACCGGCACTAAGTAATACCATGAACATAAATAAGTAGAAAAATCTGGATATTAATTATTTTTTCATAAGTTACATTATTATATTCAACATTTTTTATTTTTCGAATTTATTCTATGAGCTAAATTTAAGTTATGTATTTTATAAAGCATTTTTGTAATAGTCCTATTACAAGCTTTATAAATTCGAAAAATAAAAAATATTGAATTTAATAAATAAGTAGTTTTAAATAGAAAAACATTAAATTTTAATAAAAAATATTATTCAATCTGTAAATTTAAATATTGAGAAATGTTTTCTTGGCTAAAATGAGCCTCTGTGAGTTGTTTGAAAATCGCTAGATTTTTCGCTTGCCGCTAAAACGTATTTTTTCCCGCGATTGACATTTCAAAAACGCTAGATTTAGCGGGAAAATCTCTAAATTGGCAACAGTGTTTTAAAGCTAAAATGTTCTCAATTGTAAAAAGAAGAGTTGTTCATTTATGAATATGCGGTGGGAATTCGCATTCATAATTGAAATAGCGAACAACGTAATTCGAAATGCCGTGCGAATATAGCATAACAATTATTTTAAGCAAATTTTATTTCGATACCAAAAATTTTTAATTGATTTATAGAAAATAACAGAAATTTTCAGATCGTTAAAATAAAACTACTGTACGAATCTTGTAACAATCCGATATCTTAATAATTATTCCAACACGTTGGTTCAGTGTATTATTCGAAAACCAAACTTTTTATTCTTTTAATTTCATTTTATAATTGAAGCACAGCCGCGAATAACGTTGTAAAAGCCACTTTTTGCAAAATCAGTTTTTGCAAAATCAGTTTTTTTGCAAATTACCGTTAACATTACTCTCTTACATTGTTTAAACCTCAAATCACCTAAAATGATGCACCATAACGCCTTCAAAATGACATACGAAGAGTCAACTAGTGGAAGAAATTGTAAGTTACTAAAAAATTATACAATTTAATGGTTTTGTAAATTGGAATAACGTTTTAAAAGCCGCTTGCGTAGTGGAAAAACGTTTTAAATGACATCGCGATTGTGGATATGAAACGTTTTTCCACTAAAAACAAGTTATAAACTGCAAATTTGCATGTTATTTTAAATTCAAATTTCTTGATATTTTGCTTACAAATTTTTATTATATCTAATTTTGATAATCTAAAAAAAAATATTTAAATTTAAATATTTCCTGAAAAATAATTAGTTTGTCACTTACAACGTTATTCGCGGCTGTGCTTCAATTATATTTTCATTGTCGTTGACATTTGCTCACAGCCTACTAAGCATACAATTATTTATCAAACATCCAGTTGTTTTATAGATTTTCATCCGGTTCGCTTGAACAGGTTTGCCACAAATCAATTTTGAAGAAATTTTGATTTGATGGAGAATTTAAACTTTACTTAAAAGTTAATCTTGTTAAATTTTGTTTTGTAAACAAAATTTTTCAAATGTATTTGCTATTAAAGCGATTTTCGAGAACGGATTCTAAACAATCGTGCGAATTATTCACGGCTAAAACTGCCTTAATAAAAAAATGCCCTGACCAGATTTTTTTGTCTTTAAAAAAAGAAAAATACTTAATAAAATATTTTACTAACTATGGCTACATTTAATAAAAATGGCTACATTTGCAACACTGGTTCTATATGTAAAATTCTTAAATGGTACGTTTTTTTTCAAAGTACATTTCGTCAGTTCATTATTGGTATGACCTACCGACCGTTCTTAGTTATTACTCATACCAATTTTCATTAAAAAAACATTTTTGTTTACGTTTTTAAGATTTTGTATTATAAACATAATTTTTCTTTAGTTTTGGTTTACTTTATTATTTGATAAAAATTATTTTTTTCGCCGAGTTATTTTTAAAAACTTTTTTGCTATCCTATCTCGACTTAAGATGTTTTGTAAAAATGCCACAGATATATTTTGAGAACCCTCTTTCTGAATCCAAAACCTGTTTCACGAAATCTTTATCGTTTTTTAGATATTAAGCATTAATTTTGCTCCATTTGCCACTGTTTGGCGAATGCTGGAAATTCCTCATAGAAATAGGTACAAAATAAATTTCACTCTTGTTTTGCTTCATTGCCGTAAGATAAACAAGTCGTAAAAGCAAAAGCAAACTTAAATGTCAACAACTTAATACACAGCAATAAGTAAACGTATGTATGCAGCACAAAAATCTACTTTTTAGAAATAAATTTTGAAAAGTCTCATATGCTGCACAAAACAATAATTTTCACTTTCAATAAAACACTCTTGTCAAAACTTGCTGCATTTGGTGTCGGTGATAATTTCTCTCGATTTATATCGAGTTTTCTCAGATCTCACTATACGAGTTGTTATAGATGGGGTTTCGTCAAACGAGTTCAAGACTCATTCAGGGGTGACCTCCTTTGTCAAACTTCCAACCCTATCTACTATCTACAGCAACCTTTGCCATTCGTACTCATTTGATTGCAGACCAAGCGTATGAATGATACGCTTGGCAGAGACCTTGACATAGTCTCGGAATGGGGTCGTGCGAATAAGGTCGATTTTAATGCCTGAAAAACCCAATGTTGCGTTCTGAAGCATAAACGCCCGACAAACCCGGGTGCCTCATCTGCGTATATGGGTGGTATAATTATTGAGGAATCAGAATCTCTTGATATTCTGGGCATGAGGATACAATGTGCTGTCCGATGGGCAGAACATATATTCAAGGTGTCGAAAGAAGCATTCAAGTGCCGTGGTTTTCTAAGACGGTGTAAGATAAACTTCACTCCATCTGATCTCCTTAATATTTATACCACCTATATCCGACCGCGTATGGAATACAACTCTTATGTGTGGGCCGGTGCTTCAAAGTCTATTTTGGAGCTTCTCGGCCGCGTGCAGGAGAGGGCGAAGGTTCTCATTGGTGACAGTAGGGTATCCAATTCTATTGACTCCCTTGAGCACCGTCGCAATGTGGGTGGTATTTGCCTGTTTTATCGTTACTACAATGGGATGTGTTCTGACGAAATTAGGGATCTGGTTCCCGAAACCCGTACGTTTGTTCGTTATACACGTTTTTCCTCAAAAGCCCATCCGTATGTGGTCGATGGCAGGTGAATCGCACAACGAATTACAGAGAGAATTCATTTTTTTCTCGGACAATTCGTATGTGGAATAACCTTCCTGCAGAAGTCTTCCCTCTCACTTACAACATGATTTAGTTCAAATCGCATGTTTACAAACACTACTCCCTCTATCCTCCTTGCCACAGCCTATTTTCCTAGTTCCAACACAATGCAATGCATTAGTAGAGGTCATCCCCTGAGTGCTGGTCCTAACACAAAAAAAAAGCTAAGTTCGTTCATAAACGTTTATAAAAATTTAAATTTTTTTCAAAACATCAGCCAGAAGCAGTGGTGAAAATACAAAAAAAAATCTATCGGGAATAAAACTTTCTATTAACCTTCATTGCCGCTTTTCTCCACTACGATTTTTTGGCATATGCGCCAAACCAATAATGAGCTGACGATTTGTGCTTGGGTTTTTATTTAAAAATTAAATTTTTTATCAAAATCTAATTTGTGAGGTCGAAAAATACGACTTGCAAAAAAAATTTTCCCTTGAATTTTACAATTCGATTTTGAAAATGCTGCAATTGGTGAAAGACAAATAAGATTCGGCAAAGCTTAATACACTTAATTTTATTTTTAGCCCCATTGTGCAAATACCAAAAAAAAACGGGTAGTTTTCTAACATCAATAAGGAAAAGAACAACACAATCGCATAAATTTCGAATTTATTTTAAAATTGTATAAAAAATAAAAAATGAGAATTGATTTTGCTTAACTTTGAATTAAGAATAAATAATTTCTAAATACAGTTAAACCTCGATTAACCGGGCCTCTATTAATCGGTTACATCTATTAACCGGCATGCGGTTCTTTTTATTTTTTACCTCTATTATCCGTGCTTCACCTCTATTATCCGTGCTTTAGATTTATACCTTTATTTACCGTGCTTTACATGTATTATCCGTGCAGCATTCATATGATTTTGTTATGTTAATCTAAATCCGGTGTTTCCCCTTAAAGTTAATGTGCCCACACATAAGAACATATTTGCGTTTGTATTCATTTAGTAAGTGAAATTTGAACATTTCGTCAGAAGAAATGCAAAAAAAAAGCATAAAACGTCGTAAAATGTACAAATTTTGTGCACTACATGAGTTTGATCAACCAAAGCATAATCAGTAAATATTTGATTTTGCATTGTCTATGGGAATTTGTATGTTTTTTTTATAAAAATATGTGGTATATTTGAATCTGCAGTTCCATAAATTTAATGTTGAAATAAAAATAAATAAAAAAAAAATAAATTTCTGTATATATTAACATAACCCCTATTAACCGTGTATTTCGATTATCCGTGCTGATGCCGGTCCCACGAGAACCGGATAATAGAGGTTTAACTGTATTTGATTTGTAAATATGTATGTATATTGTATAACATAATTAGTAAACATACATATTAGGAACTAAGCTAAACAAAATAGATGTTTAATGAATTGAAATTAATGTCAACATGTCTAAGGCAAAATACGTAAGCAAAATAATTTTGTAGCAAAAAAAAAAAAAATTTTTTTAACAATCGTCATAGATTTGATATAATTTTCAAAAATGTATGCTTTGAAAATAAATAATTTAAAGCAGAGTTTGAAAATAAACAGTACATTATTTAGCGTTCGGCTCCCAAAGCCAAGAACGATATCTATTTTTTTAGTGATTGTCTAGACGAACACAACCCTTAATACCGTACGTAACTGTTTTCAAGAAAGAGCCGAACATTATTGTATATTGTTCTGTTTTCCGTTATAAAAACAGAACAATTGTTGTCATACTGTAGATCAGGGTTGCCGAACATGGTCTTTTCCGACCAAATTTGGTCGGATATTTTTGGTTTGGTCGGATGGTAGGCCAAACCTAATTTTGGTCGGTTTTAGAAAATTGGACGGATAGCAGACAATTACAAATCTCATAGCTTTTTTACCAAACACAAACATTTTTTTTTTAATTGTTGATGAAACTACACTGAAAGAAAAATGCTTCATATATTTAATGAATCATTTTCATAAAAAACTTTCCTTAGGTAAATGAAAATGTTCATTGTCTAAATGGAATTTCATAGTTAAAATGAAGTATTTTCGTTAAAATCGCTTCATTGGATTTCGTAATTACGTTAAAAATGTTCATTAGATATATGAAAACTTAAGTTTGTCCAAGTTAAAAAAAAAAATTTTAATTGGGAACATAAAAAAACAATATACAAACATAACTATATTCATAAATTAATACAAAATTATAGTTTCCTTAAAAAAATGTTTAATTGTTAATTAAAAAATTTAAGATTTAATAATTTCATACATCGAATGTTACATGTATGCCATTAAATTTATGATATCAAAAAAATTTTTATAAAAGCATCATATTTCAATAATTGCCTTCATAAATTTAAATTTTCATTGTGACAATAAAAATGTCATTATAGTAACGAAACAAAAACTTTCAATCCACTTTCAATCAACGTTGTTATTGTTATTATGGACAATTTAATCTCATATTTACGCTCTTAATTGAGTAAAAAACATAGTTTTTTAATACAAAAACTACACTGCCCCGGTAGACTAGCTGGTAGCGAGGTAGTCTAACAGCACCGAGGTTGACTGATCGAATCCCGCCAGAAAAATAAAAAATAGAAAAGATAAAAAAAAAAAATAATTAAAAAAATTAAAAAAAAAAAAAAAAAAAAATTAAAAAAAATAAAAAATTTTACTTTATTTAAAGTATTCATTCAATGAATAATATTCATAGATCTAATGTAATGTTTCATTAAATCCTTTTAATGAAACAGGTTTCATCGATCCAACGAAGCGCTGCATAGGTTCCTTTTTAATGCAATTTTTCATGGGATTAATGTCAAAATTCATTGGTATTGCGAAGAAAATTCTTTCAGTGTATGGATATGGCATTGATATTACGTTAGGAGCAAGTTACTTTGACGGTGTTAGTTTTATAACGGTTATTTTTGTCATCATATTCGAGCTTACCAAGTCAGATGCCGTTAAAATTTTTCTTCTTATAAAAAGCTTTTTGTCAACAAATAAATTCCTATACAAAATTTGATCGGATTGGCAGCAAACGGCGCTGACGCCCTGACTGTAACTGTTGGTAAGATTACAGCCTATTCATCGATGTCGAACGTAGACTTCGTTCGCTTAAATTACATGTAAAACAAAGACAATATTGTATAATTTGTTTTCGTTTTAAATGTAAGTTAACCGAACGAAGTCTGCAAGGTAGTAGGATGTATTGGAGCTCAGCCTTTGTCTAATAAAGTTTAATACTTTTTTTTTTTAAATTGTACCAACTTAAGTTAATAAATTTTGATTCATATTTGGTTATAAGCGTTATTAAATGAATTTGTGTATGGGCATTTCCTCAGAATGGTCTACCAGGATGAAAAAATAAAATGTTCATTATCATCGTCTTTTATTGTTTATTATTATAAAAAAGTTTTGTTCTTATAAAAGAATGGTTTCATAGCATATCTCAGCTGTTTTACTTGAGGAAATTGGGCTGGAAACTGGAAAATTTTATATTTTTCTGTATTTTCTACTTCTAAAGACATTTTTATATACTTATTTTACATGCAAGAAATATGTTATGTTTACACTCTTTCTTCACTATCTCTCCATTACAACCAATTGTAAAAGGAGTATTAAGTTTTTTTGTTAAGGAAATTTGAAGACATTTATGGGAAAATGCGTGGTGATAATAATAAAAAAAACATATGGAAAAATCGTATCGAACCGTACGTTCGCGACCGGTAAATAAGCCAATTAAACAAAAACCAAGAGAGATATTTTATTTTGTAAATACTGGATGGAGACCTACATTAATACACTTTTAAAATAAATTAATCACTTTTGAATATCCCGATCCATTGCGCAGACATTTACATTTCACTACTGTCAGCCAAAGTTGACTTTTATTTTGCGTACGTTCGTGACCACACGTTTATAACTCTTATTATGAAAACTTAAACTCGATGAAATCTATCTTTTGCCCTAAACATAGAAGCTACCCATATGCTATCGAATCGAAAAAAAAATGTTAGGAAAAGTTTTGTTTTCTATATTATTTGTACATTGGTGCGTTCGTGACCCCAGGAAATGCCCATATACATTTTGTTAAAGTTAAACGTTACCAGCACATAAACTTTTAATAAAACTAGGGGTTACGAGTAGGACGTTAAATATTTAATCGGTGTGAACATAGGCTTACTTTTTTGTTTTTACTATAATTACATATTACAAAAAAAATTATTTGTAGATTTATAGCTTTATCCAATAAAAATAATACTTTTTATCAAAAATACATGACATTTATGACGATATTATTGTTTTTAAATATTTCAAAAATTTGGTCGGTTTCAAAAGATTTTGGTAGGTTTTGCAGACAATTTTGGTCGGATAAAAATTTTTCAAACGGCAACCCTGCTGTAGATAAACATTGTATTTTAATGTTCTATAATGTTTCTTTTTTACATTGATAGAGAAATGAGCAAACAAAAAGTATTAGCAACGACCGCACCACGAACAGCTTGTGTGTGTATTGTGTATATGTTGTTTTTGTAAAATTAATTTTGCTGGATTTTGTTTTTTTTTCGTATGTGTATTTTGTTTTTGTAAAAAATTTTTGGTTTTTTTAACAGCCAAAAGGGACGAACATTAATGAAACAAACCGAGCACAAACACTATAAGCGTTTGTGTTTTCCACAAATCTACCGAACTGAACACAAAGGAGCGATATTTAGTGTTTATTTTCGAACACTGTTATATACAGTATTTTAGTGTTCTGTACGGTAGAAATATGGAAAACACTAACGCTAATAGTGTTTGCGTTGTAATTATCTTTTAAAAAAAGGGTTTCTCTGTTTATAATCTTTGTACACAATAAGAAAACTGTACCAAACCAATTCAAAATAAAGATGAAAACATTTCATTGCGTTCTGTTTTTCGTAAAAAACCAGAAACTTCGTTGTGTTTAGTTTAACACATTAATGTTCGTTCGTTTCTAGTTGTGCTTAGCGCCTTTTTGGCTTGTAAAGACAACAAATTTTTATTTTTACACAAAAAGAATACAAACGCCAACAAAAAAAGATTTACAAAAACAAAACATGTACACAATGGACATACGGGCTATTCGGTCTGCGATTGTACACATTACCAAGCAAAAACAACAAAACTAGTGAGAAGCGTTGATAAAATTTTTTGTTTGCTCATTTCTTAATTATTTAAAAAAAAACACTACAGAACATTAAAAATAATGTATGTCCACAGAATCGCTACAATTGTACTGTTTAGTAACAAAAAACAGAACACTACACAGTGCTTGTTACTTTCGTGAAAATAGATATGAACGTTTTTTAAGGTTGCGTACTTATACACAAACACTAAAGAAATAGATATTGTTTCTGGGTGTGTAAACCTTACGCTAAAATAACGTCTGGTTTATTTTCGAACACTAATTTAAAGTGATTGGCAACTTAGACAATTTAGCAAAGATACTTAAATGAAGTTTGTTTTCGAAGGCTTTTGTTTGTTTGGTCTATTAAAAATAAAATTCAACAATTTAATTAAAACCTCATTTTCATTTCGATTATTATTTTTTGTTTTTTTTTTTTCTTATTAAGTTTGTATTTTTTTCTTGTTAATTTTTTGTAAAACTTTCAATTTACAAAATTATGTTGTTTTTTTTTTTTGGCATATAAAACCTTTAAAAATAAACAACCAAGTTGAAATTATTTTTGCGTGTCTATCTTTATTTCGACCTCCAATAAGTACTTTTGTAAGGTTTTCTTTTTTCATAGTTGCTTTTGGCATAAAGTTTTCCTAAAGCATTTAAGTTTATTGCATAATGTTGTGTAGTTATTTGTTTTTTTTTTTTGTTTGTAAATTTTGCTAACTGTTTATTAAGACAGTGGTAGTGTTGGTAGTTGTAGTGATGTTTTTTTATATTAACTGGTTGTAGGTTGGTGTTTTTCCGCACACTTTGCCATTATTTTCTTGTTAATTACTAAGGAAGCAGCACAATGTGTTGAAGACCTATTCAAACTTGGCTTATGGCTGACTAAACCATAATTTAAGGACTTAATTCATTTTTGTAGGAAATTAAAGAAAAATAAGCAATATAGTGTACTGTACACCAAAGAATACTGTACAATAGTGAAGTAATCAGCCCAATTATGAACACAAATTCCCCGGGAGTTTGTTCCCTTTTCCCAATTTGACAATTGAAGTTACACATGAAGAAAAATGGGAAAAGGAAGAAAACTCCCTTGAAATTTTTATTCATAATTGGGCTGAATGTGTAATACAGTATATTACTATGCTGTAGGTTTTTCAATAAACTGAAGAAAGCAGTACAATTTATTTATTTATTACTTGCATTTAACCCGCTTCTTCGCGTCTCCCTTTCTTTTGTGGGCATATTTATTGTTTATGTTTTTAGGTTTTAAAAAAAAAGTACCAATATTTTTTTTTTGTAAAGGTTTTTTTCACTCAGCATCCTGCACCTTTAATTTTATGTTGCTAAGTTCAATATTATAGAAAAATCAAGAACGGAAAAGTAAAAGAAAGAAATTTAATTTCCCGTATTTTCCCTTTTTGGTACTTTTTTCCCCTATTGGAATATCAAAAATTTCGATGTTGTTGTGGGAACCCAAACTTTAATATGTAACTGAATGGAGAAAAATGTTTTGGAAAAAAATAAAAAAGGTACGATTTTAACCCTATAAACATATAAATTTTGAAAAAGTACCAAATTTATTAGTATTTTTTAGATAAGTTACGAATTTTATAAAGTCTTTATTTCTATGTTTATTGACATAAAAGATAGATGGGGTGACAAAAAAGTTTCAAAATATAGATTTTACTCGTTTACTTCCCAAAAGGGCGGATTTGCAAAAAAGTACCAGACACCGGTCTGCTTATTTTTTTAATGAACAACGATTAGAAATTAAATTTTTTTGTATCTCTTTCAGATGAGGAGTTATGATGTAAGCGAATTTACACGTTTTTACTCTTTTTACCCCCTTATGGATTGATTTGCCGAGAGACCAAGCTTTGGTCCAAGTTTTAACATCTTAGCTTTAGGCATGTAGGCTGTGCGATGATGAGTCAGTAACGTTACAATTATATAGTATACTGCTTTAACCACGTTTGAAAACTCTTCCTTTAATAGTTTTTCAGTTGAGAGATATTTAATATATGCATCCTATGAGAGGTATTTTCCCCCCGGTGCCTACCCACTTTATTTTTATTTCAAAAGTGTAGTATACCATAAGAGTGACTTCTACAAAGTTTGAACATTCTCACTATAGCAGTTCTTAGGATATGCGATACTAAACATTGGCGTCCTATGGGGGTACCACTTCCCCCGCTGTTATTTTATTTCAATTTTGGGGTTCAGAAGATCCTACTACCAAAAGTTCAACAAAATGCGTGCAGCGGCTCTTATTAATATTTCTATCTATGAGGGGTACCGCTCCTCCTCTGTCTACCCCGCCCATTTTTATAATGAAATTTATAGTTTACCATAATAGTAGCTTTAACCACGTTTGAAGACTCTCCCTTTAATAGTTCTTCAGTTGAGCGATATTTAATATATGCATCCTATGGGCGGTATTTCCCCCTGCGCCTACCTGCTTTATTTTTACTTTCAAACGTGTAGTATACCATAAGAGTGACTTCTACAAAGTTTGAACATTCTCACTATAACAGTTCCTAAGATATGCGATATTAAACATTTGCGTCCTATGGGGGGTACTATTTCCCCCGCTGCTATTTTATTTCACTTTTGGGGCTAGAAGATCCTTCTACCAAAAGTTCAACAAAATGCGAAGTAGCCTATTTTATTTTTAGGGCTCACGTGATGTTACTGTACAAATTTCAGGAAAATCGGTTCAGTAGTTTAGGAGTCTATAAGCCAACAAACAAACAAACATTTTTAATTTTTATATATATAGAGATCTTGCAGCTCTGCTGCGGTAATCAGTTTAATCCTGTATTGAATAAATAATATTGTTCCCTACAGTTAAGTTTAACTGTACAGCCTGGGGATGGGGTATTTCACTTGTGCAGAAAGCTATTTCCCAAGCATCTCACTACTTCCGGTCTTGTACCAAGTATCCGCTGGTCATGCGTTTCAGATACCCATCTAACCGCAGCTAGAGTCAGAAGGCGGACAACTGAGTATCCTGAATGGCAAACCAACAACGTTGCGGCTCAGCTAACTAGATGACAATGAACTGGGGACATCGTTCATTTTATTTTTTGGGGAGTTAGTACATATGACAGCCGGTCTTTGTTATACCATAGAGGAGAAAATTCTTGAGCCCGGCCAAAGGCCGGCTATTCAGAGAAGCTTTAGTTAGCGAAGCCGGTCTTTGTTATACCATAGAGAAGAAAATCCTTGCGCCGGCCGAAGGCCGGCTATACAGAGAAGCTTTAGTTAGCGAAGCCGGTCTTTGTAATACCATGGAGGCCCAAAACAATTTCTATATTTTTTTAATTTGGGGACTTAGTTTTGACTTTCATTAGAGGACTTTTTTCACTCTTGTGGAATTTTGGTGAAATTGGGGTCTTAGTTCATTCCTGTTTAGGGACTTGGTTCACATGTTTGGGGGCTTAGTTCATATTGGCTTTTTCGGGTTTTTTCCATAAATGAACGACGTCCCCAAATTTGGGGACTTAGTTCATTTTGGGTTTGGGGAGTACGTTCATTGGGGACTTAGTTCATACCGCCTAACAATTAATGGCTCTTAGTTTCTTTTAGGAACCACAGGACATGATATATATTATCACTTAAAGTACCGCACACTGCAGTTCAAGCCATTAATGTGCTCTTTCATACAACTGTCTACCTGTCATTTTACTATTTACTGAATAACAGCAATACAAATGAAGACAAAAAAAAAACTCTTACAACAACGGAAAAATCTTTTTTTCTGACAATTTTTTTTTTTTTTTTTTTTTGCATACAAAACCACCAGCAAATAACTACAACACACAAAAAAATCATGCCAAAGTATTTAAACGTTGAATAAATTTTTTTGTTAAAGTACCTCAAACAGTTAGTACCTCATTGATACTTATTTTTATGTGTTGTCTAAAATACAATTGCCACGCATTTAGAATTTTGTAAATATTTTTTTTCGTTCGTTCGTCTGTTTTTAAACATTTAACTGTTTAAAAGAGTTTGTTTCGTTTCGTTTTTTTTTTAATTCAAACAAAACTTTACTCTTTAGAATTCTAATTAGTCGAGTCAATGGTACTAAATAGTAGAAACAACAACAATAGCTTAGCAAGATGGTGCAAGTAGCTTAAGGTTTAGAAGCTGCACTAGTAGCTGGTAGAGTTGGTGCTATCGACCCCCCGGTCTAGTATAAAATGAATGACTTTGAGTAGTTAATAGTTGGTGGTAGTATTACAAGGCAAGACAATGTTATCAAATGTTATTAATCTTTTCTCTATTATTTTTATTTTTGTTTTTTTTTTCAAATTAAAATTCAAAACAAAACAGTAGTTAGTGTAAAAATTGTATTATTGTTTTTCATTTGCCTTAATGCAAAATAATAGAACTTTTAAATTGTTATCAGATCTTTAAATTTTAACAAGACCTTAAATTATGCATTCATAAATTAACTAAATAGAATGGACTGAGGCAATAAGAAATCTCCTTTTTTGTAAAAACTAATTGTAACGGTTGTTTTTGGTATAATTTGAAAATGCATTTCAAAAAAAAATTAATTTATTTAAAAATTTTAGCCATTCCTAGTCACGATATTTTTCATCTATCTGGCAACCTGTGAATACCGCTATAAAATAGCTGCTCTATTGTTTAGGCCAGAAACGAATCGATCGAAATTGGGATACTTTATTGTTAAATGAAGAGTCTTTGTATTTGCATTAGTCAACACAAATCTCAGTCAAACGGTACTAGGTCTGGATTATAAGGAAGTTGAGGCTAACCTTCCAACGACTAATATTTTATTAGTTTTTAACCGTTTTTGCAACATGTGCCAAGCTTTGTCATTTTAAAATATTTCATTGGGTTTCAATTCAAAACTCGCTTCAAAAGAATCTATTGTGTTTTTTTACGTTCCTCTGTGATCGTCTGGTGCGATTTTAGCTGCTCCTAATAGATGGAATTCATCTTATTTCACCAAATTCAGGTCATAAAAGGGATATTCGTCTTTGTCGTTAAATCGGCTGGTTTGCCGGTGTTCACATACCAGTCATAACCGCAAAAAAGCTTAAGCGACAAAAACAATATTTTACAGGAGAATGTTTTTGTTATTTTATTTCATTTTAAATGAGCCAATTTAGACTAGACTAATTTTTAGTCGGATTAACTTTTGTTCTTTCCAAACTACACTAGATTAATTATTCTGGCATAAAATTGTATAAGTACACGCAGGTTTGTATGTGTTAGTATTTTTTTGTATGCAAAAAAGAAAACACTGAACCTGTTTTTTCATAAGTGTGTATGTATTGGTTTTGTTCTGCTAATGCGGGGTTGAAGCTGGATTAAAAATTATGCCAACCAAAAACGACTATCTTCACCTCTTTCGCCCACAAACTGTCGTTTTCTGCCAGAACAATTAGTCTAGTCTAAATTGGCTTATTTTGTATGAAGGTTGTCGCTTACGATAAAATTGTTTTTGCTATTAAATCGTAACGGTAATTTATGGGACATGACATGACATTTAAAGCGATGATGCAAGTGTTGCCAATAAAGTTATTTATTAAAAAAACGAAAATGATGTCGCTTAAGATTTTTTGCGGTAATGCCTCGATATGATTTTTTACACCTCAAAATCCACACTTGTGATTCGCACAAACCATCTCTTGCTTTTTAAAGGCTCTAGAACATATACAGGATAAGCTTCAGTCAGCTTCAATAAATTCTGTAGTCTCAAAGCAAAAAAATCTGTTTTTAATACTTTTTTTTTTTTTTGACTTTAATATGACAAATCGTTATCCTTTAAAGCCATATAATTTATTTTACCCTGCGGCCACACGATCAAGTTGTTCTTGATAGTAGTTTACATATACTGCTTGTCAAAACTTACATAAACTGAAACCTGTGACGTATGCTGCTTTCAATTTATAAGCAATTTACTTTCCTGATGTCATCAAAAAAACAATTTTTAAAGAAAAACATGTTAGTCTGAGTTCATACGGCTCATGTCTTATTGGCAGGATTCCTTCTTTTTCTTCTTTGAACATGAATTGGCGTTCAAATGATTCATGTCATGTTGACGGCATGTGCTTTTTTGATATTGAAAACAATAACAAAATTAAACAAGTAAGAAAGTATCGTCGGTCAAGCCCGACCATATGATACCCTACACCACAGTGCTTAAAATGGTGCTTACTGGTAAGCAGGTTTGTAAGGGAGAGAAGCACAATTCCCCCTTACAAACCTGCTTACAAGAGGCATGATTTTTATATGGCGAATTCCCACTTGGAAGCACTACTTTTTTGTAAAATCATTGCGTTTTTCATGGCTTACATTATTCCGTGAAGGAATAGCTTCCAAAAACCGCAGCTTTCATACCTTTGATTAATTGCTTCTATACTGTATACAACAGTATAGAAGCAGAAACTTATGCAAAAGAACAAAAGCAAAACAAACACACAACACAGTTAACATGTAATTTTTAAACTAGAAAAAAACTGTACGCAAATTAAAAAGAAAATAACAACAAATCTTGTAATTGACCACACAAAAATTGCGTCCTCTCTGCTCAAAAACAATTTGCCGACTGATTGCGTAATAAAAAAGAAGTAATTTTTAGCATCTGTTGTTTTCGATTACATGTCGGGAATAATCGTAAACACATTTTGAAATCATTGCAATACAACGTGCTTCCATGAAAGGGATTAACCGAAGCACTTTGAACTTTGGTCGTAAGTTTTTTCTTTTAAATAATCAATTCAACTACTCCCTTACAACCTGCTTACTTATAAGGAATTATGCGAAGCTATTAAATAATTTTCATTTACTTATATTAAAAATTTACTTCAATGGTTTTCGCTTCCCTGTTGCTTCTAAGTATGTAGTATGTAATCAGGGTTGTTAGATGTGACGATTTTTCGTCATTTTGACGATTTTTTTGTGAAAATACAGTAAAATGACGATTGACGATTTTTAAACTAAAAGTAATAGTGTTATGACGATTTTCTGGCATCAGTAAAACGGAATATTAACAATTGTATTGGGAACAGTTCAAAACGTACAAATCATTTTTCGATATACAAAAATTATTAGAAATTAAACAAAAAAGTTGTTCCCCCATCACAAACCAGGTGGTTTTCATTAGAAGCACAAGTAACTCGAATTCTACAATTAAATGAATGCCCCGATTTGCGTCGGTCCTATTTGGTCCGCTTTTTAAAAATTGGTTAAATCCGCTTTGCGTTTTAATGATTTCGATTTGCGTCGCTACATACGATTTCATTTTTTCGCTGAAGTCATAATCATATTTGAAGAATTTTTCTATTTGCGTGTAAAAAGCCGAATTCCCATTTAATTCTGTTTCGTAAGTTATTCTAAGTATAGTTGAGTGTTAGGAAGTAAGAAGTTAGTTCTTAATAAGAAGTTGTGTAGAAAAATGAGTGCAAAGTGAAGAAAATGCACTCGTTTGGAACTAAAATTGGACGTCATAAATCGTTTCAAGGCGGCTAAAAGACGGTTGATTTAGACAGAACCCTTGGTTTATCACCTTCAACAGTAAAAACAATTAGTGATAGCGCTAAAATATAATCATTTAGAGATAGCTCAAGTTAATATCAAATGAGATTTTATTTTTTATTTACAGCCCAATTATGAATAAAAATTCCCCGGGAGTTTTTTCCCTTTTTCCATTTTTACAATTGAATTTACATAGGAAAATTGGGAGCAGGGAGAAAACTTCCGGGGAATTTTTATTCATAATTAGGCTGTTTATGTTTTTTGAATATGGGTAAATAAAATAAATAAATGTTTGTTATGTTTTTATGAAAATATATTTTTTGTTATGTATTTCTTTTCAAATGATAAATATATTTCAGCCCACTTGCTGAAATAAATAGAATAAAACTTAACCTTATCACTTTCTTTATCATAAATATAATTTCTTGATAAAAATTTAGATTTTTGAACCACTCAATGCAATAAATTGTCTCTAATTTGTAAAATTTAAATAGTTGACGATTTGTTGACGATTTTGTTAACTGTCCATGACGATTTTGACGAATTTTGTTGAAACTTTTGACGATTTTTAAAGAAAAAAGCCTAACAACCCTGTATGTAATAGCCAGCGCATATATCAGCGCTCTTGTACTTTTCTTGCTTCCGAAAACCTTAAAATTTTTTACTGGGTTATGTGTCCATGTAAATATGGATTTATCTATGTTTATAAACTTCATGAAAATCGGTTTGAAAGTTTGTGAGAGGCAGAAATTGCCCTCTGCCTCCCCTTGTGGTCCTTTTTTTTAAAAACTGTATAGCTAATGTGTCCCTATAAATATGGATCTATCTATGTTTTAAATTTCATTAAAATCGGTTTGAGAGGCAGAAATTGCCCCTATCTCCCCTCGTGGTCCGATTTTTTTAAAAATTTATACATTTTGTGTCCATATAGATATGGTTCTATCTATGTTTTAAATTTCATTAAAATCGGTTTGATAGTTTCTGAGAGGAAGAAATTTCCCCCTATCTTCCCTCGTGGTCCTACGATTCGGCCCATTTTTAATAGGCTTGGTCCTTGTGCCAATAAGAACCTATGACCCAAATTTTATCAAATTATCTCCAAAATTGCGACCTGTACTTTGCGCACAAAGTTACATGGACAGCCAGCCAGCCGGATGGACATCGTTAGTTCCACTCAGAAAGTGATTCTGAGTAGATCGGTATACTTTAAGGTGGGGGTAGGGCCACTATTTTAAGGCGTTACACACATCAGCACAAATGCATAATACCCTCTCTACTATTGTGGTGTGGGTATAAAAACGAATGAAAAAGCAAAACGTAAAGACAGTACATGCATCTGTGTACTCGTTTTTTTTCCCCTCGTCCCTCTCGCCTATAAAGTACCAATATTGTCAATAAGACATGAGCCGTATGAACTCAGACTTATCAGTTGTTAAATTGAAAGTTAAATTGCCAAACAAATGAAAAGGTGAAATTGAAAGCCATCTCGTGGTCAATTTAAAAAGGGTGAGTGTGTTAGTAAAAAACTGAGATTGTATTGCAAATTGAAAGGAATTGAAAGGCAAAACTTGATCTTGTGGCCACCAAGTAAGACACAAACTATGTGGAAAAGATGCAATATAATATCTCTTGTAAATCCCGTATTTTTAAGTTATACACCCAATATTTTTATACCCAAACCACAATAATGGAGAGGGTATTATGCGTTCGTGCTTATTTATTTATTTATTTGATTTCCAATACAACAAGATACAAATCTTATAATTATAGTATTAGATTTTTGTATTGTAATTACATTGTTGAGTAAAAAATGATATATTATTATGAAAAATAATTTATTATTTTCTAGAAATAAAGAAATAAGTTTAAAATAGTTAAATACAAACATAATAAGAAGGAAACAGTATTAATTTGTGATCAAAAATTAATATAATTCTTTCTCAAAAGCCAGACTTTGCTAATGGATTTATTGGTCGGTAGTAGCGAGTTCCAAAGGCGGATTGAATTGATGTAAAAATGACGCTCAGAAACCTGACTTCTATATCTAGTAAGAATTATGTCATATGATCTTCATGAACGCGTAAAAGATATTTTGTCAAAAAGATACACTGGTTCATGCTTGAAAATTATTTTGTGTAATAGCATTAAGGTTTTAATTTTTAACAGATTCCTCAGGGAAACGCCATAAAGTTTATTTTTAAAATGGAAAATGTGATCATACTTTCTTAGGTTAAAAACATATCTCAATACAGCATTGTAAGTTTTCTCAAGTTTTCCCTAGCTTGTTGAGTCACAACTTGCAAACAGTTCGCATCCATAGAGTAAAATTGGCATGATATACGTTTTTGCGAGTAACATTCGAATATTAAACGGTGTGATGTGTTGGGTGTTCCATAGCGTTCGCAGCATTGAGTATGTTTTCCCAGCAGCAGCAGTTACATGATCAGACCATGTGAGAGTGTTGTTAAAAATAATGCCAAGATTTTTAGCTTTTTGTACAATTTAAATTCGTTTGTTGTTCAGCAATATCATAGGTTCAAGCG
Source organism: Pollenia angustigena (assembly GCA_930367215.1). Classification (NCBI taxonomy): domain Eukaryota; kingdom Metazoa; phylum Arthropoda; class Insecta; order Diptera; family Polleniidae; genus Pollenia; species Pollenia angustigena. The sequence goes on from OV884060.1 coordinate 211,426,318, forward strand.
ACAGTTTCAGTGTTTTTTTCGTTATTATCAAGCATTTGGACTTCGTGGGGTTTATACGCAAACCATTGGCATTTGCCCATGCGTGAACACGTTTTAAATCAATATTTATTTTTTCAACACAATCATTTATATTTATCAAGTAGTAGTCCCTAATATAGAGTTGTACATCATCAGCATATAGGTGAACATTACAGTGTAGCAATTGTTTATCTAGATCATTTATATATATTGAGAATAGAAGTGGCCCAAGTATCGATCCCTATGGCACTCCCCTAAGAACAGGTAACGATTTTGATGTTATATTGTTTGCAATAACAGATTGACTACGGCCAGACAAATAAGAAGCAACCAGACGGATGGATGAAGGTGAGAAACTAAATATTTTGTCCAATTTCCAGCAAAGAACTTGATGATCGACCGTATCGAACGCTTTGGAATGGTCCAGTAGAATAAGGAATTATATATCACCAACATCAATGCTTTCTCGTATACCTTCGGATACATAAATTAAAGCTGTTGTACAACTGTGTTTTGCTCGAAATCTAGATTGTCTATTTGTCAGCAAGTTATTGTCGTTGATGTATTTATTTATTTGTTGATGAAGTAGTCGCTGAAAAACTTTTGATAAGTACGGTAGAATAGCGATAGGACGATACTCATTGTTCGATTTTGGAGTAGGTATGATCTTGGTATGATCTAATTTCGCGGGTAATCGCTTTTTGTAATTATATTATAGAAAATGTATGTGATATATGGCAGCATTTGGGGAATCATAGTATGTTATGATCTAATTTCGCGGGTAATCGCTTTTTGTAATTATATTATTGAAAATGTATGTGATATATGGCAGCATTTGGGGAATCATAGTTTTGAAGAATTTAGGATTAATGTTATCAAAGCCGACTGCATTCGATTTTATGTATTGACAGCTCATTTGTACTTCAACTTCACTTACACAGTGAAAAAATAATATCTCATTTTGCTGACTTGATAATTGATTTTGCTCGTAAAAACTGACATCAGCAGGTACATTGGTACGTATGGTCCCAAACTCACCTTTAAGTATACCGATTGACGTCGAATCACTTTTTGAATCGATCTAACGATGTCCGTCTGTCCGGCTGGCTGGCTGTCCATCTAAGCCTTGTACGGAAAGCAAAGGTCGCAATTTTCGTGATAATTTTATAAAATTTGGTTCATAAGTTCTAATTGTCCCTGTAACAACAAGCTTATTGAAAATGGTCAGAACCAGTTCATATTTTCACACAGCCCCATACAAGCTTCTTTCCGTATTAGAGTCTTTGTGCACATAAACCATCTTATTATATTGGTATCTCGATTAAGTTAAGTCCAAACTTATTTCATTGTTATTTAATTCATCTTACCAAATTTTATTGGAATCGGTTGATTTTTTACCATAGATCCCATACAAATTCTACTCCCGACAAAAGCCTATAATGCCATAACTGGCTTATAAATGTTGATCTTGACAAAGTGTTGTTGAGAGAACTTTGAGTTTTGTATAAAATGCTATCTCTCTCTCTCTCTCTTTCACTCTGCCTTTGTCCAACCCTTGCTTTTAAAATAAAGGCACAAGTAACCAATAAAAACCAAATAAATCAGAATCAGATTGCGGCATGACTCCTTGATTAGAAATGTTGGGTGCATAAAATTTTGTCAACTAGAATAGTTTGAATAAAATTTTATCTTTTTATTGAAATCGTTTAAGGTTAAAGTTTCTCTCTTCTTTACCAATTTAATTAGCGATTTAGATTTTTTTTATTATATAACTGGTAAAACCCAATAATTTTAAACCAACCTGTTTACGGTTTCTGCCCAAAAAAGATACCCAGCCAATTGCCCTTCAAAAAAAAATTATAGCAGTTTTAAGATGTTAAACTTAACATTTACGTCAGAAAAAGACATGTCAAAAATAAAACTTGTTGCTAAATTACCACAAATAAATTAAACATATTGATCACTGGCTTATTCTTTTTTTTTATTGGTTTTTTATGTTTATTGTTATGGTTTTTGTTATTTGGTTATAATTATTAAGCTTTAAGAGCTTCAAATAAAGAACCTTAAAAAATGCAAAAAAACAAACAAAAGATTTGCATCAGGAACTATTTATTTTAATTTTCGAAAAACAATAAACTGATTTAGATATAAAATAACTGAATATTTACATAAGAAGGTCGCCAAATTGGTGGTAAATTTGTGGCCATTAAATTTAAGTTAAGGAGGCTGATATAAAATTTTAAACATTAAAAATGATAATGTCAAAAAATAAAATACTTAAAAAAACGTTCAAAGGCAAACAAACAATATACCGTTGCACAATGGGGCTAATTGGCAACTCAATATTTGAGTAAAATTTTTTAAAAATATAAACACTTTTTTTAATTGACTTAAAGTGATTGATTAATTGACTTGATTGCTCAAACGACTTTAATTAAAAATATTTTGTATTGCTGAATATAGCTAGAGCTTGAAAGATTGTCCGAATAATTCCACTAAAATTGTGTAAAAATTTAAAATTTTATTTTTAAAATCTAAATCAGTTACCTGAATAAAAAGTATATACACACATATAAACATATACATATGTATATGGGAATATTACTACGAAAAGGCAATATTGCTAAAAAAAAAAAAAAACAAACTATATAAGTGCCTAACCCAATAAAAAATGGAGCTTCCAACGAAGCAGGTTTGTAAGGGAGAAACATAAGGGTTTCGCTTACCATTGCGCTTACGGAAGACATGAATTTTATATGGCGAGTTCCCACTTTGAAGCAATACATTTTTGACACATAAAGCGCATTATTCAACGCACATAAATATTGTCGGATGTAACGATCATCTTTACACACTGAAGGTTTTGATACAGTTATTTTTTAGTATTCTCCCTTACAAACCTGCTTCGTAGTAAGGGAATGCCGTAGCACTTGAAATGTTATTTTTTTTTTATAAAAGTTGTTGAGAGTTCTTTCACTTACTTTACTGCATTTCTGTATGTCTTATTGCGTAGCGCATAATTGTGCGCTTATTTTTTAAATGTACCTTTAGTGCTTCGCAAAATGATAAAATTTTTTATTGGGTAAGTAACTTTAAATTTCATTCAGCTAGCTGAATAACGAATAATGAAGGTTCATAATTTTTAATTGAAATTTTAAACATCTCCAGCCAGCTTTATATCAAAGCAAACTATTAAAATATTCAACTAATTTTAAATTTAATTCAGCTAGTTCAATAGCTAACAATAATTATTTACCGTCTTTTATAGAAATAAAATACACATTTTTCCAGATTAATAAAGAAAATTTTTCTTTTTAAAGTATCTAGCTAAATAAAAGTAGTAATACACATTCAGTTAGCTGAATATTTATTACTTTTTATTCAGGTAGCTGAATATTTATTACTTTTATTCAGCTAGCTCAATTGCAATGTAAATCATTTTGTGCCAGCTTAATTGCAAAAAACTCTCCATTTTATGAAAACAAAACTTTAAAAATGTAATATTATAGTTTTAGATTCAATTCAATTCAGCTAACAAAATAACAAAAAATTATTTATTAAACAAAAAAAAAACTATAAAATTGTTAAATTAAGGGCTTAAATTAAATTCAGCTAGCTGAATATAAAGCAAATAATATTCTGCTAGCTGAATTGAAATTGCAAACATTTAAACCAGTTTACTATCGAAACATATCCATATATAAAAAAAATAAACTATCAACATGTTAAATTATTGTTTAATATTCAACTTAGATAGTTAAATAAGAATTCAGCTAGCTGAATTAAAGCTTTAAACTATTAAATTGTTGAAATTTATATATGACTGTTTTAAAATGGTTTTCAAACGCAAAATTTGTCCCTTTAAATATAAGAGATGGACGTGAAACTTTAATTTATCCATTACAGTGACGAAAATTATAAATTTAAATGAAAATAATAAAATTTAATAATAACGATTTACACACATTTAATTTCCTTTGGGTTTAATTCCACTTTAAAATTTTTTCCTATTGAATTGAGTTCATCTTCATTCATCGATCAATAATTTTTTCAGTCAAATAATCAATAGAATTGCTTTTATCTTTTATTATACTTAAATATAAAATGTTGTTTACATTTTATTGTTGGGTCATATTGACCCAAAGGATCATAGAAAGGGCACATATCGAAGGGATGCAAAAGGGTTAAAACAAGAAATATAGATCTTAGTTTTAGTGTAATGAAACGGATTAGATTGTAAGAATCCACTAAAATATTTAATTCTATGAGTCAGCTAAATTTATTTTGAAAACAGTAAAAGTGAAAAATTGTAATAGTTTTATTTGCTGTTAATAAAGTGTTAGCTGAATAATAATTGTTTTAGATTTGTTAAGAGAAAAGTTTTGGTGTTATTTGTAGTATTTTAATAATTAATTATGATGAGTGTGCATGATGAGTGTGGACTTGATATTGGAAGTTTAGATTTGGCAGACAAGCTCTAACGTAATTTGTTAACCTTTATTTTGCTAGTTTACCTGAATATATTTTTATTTAGGTAAACAAAATTTTTGCTAAAAGTAATTAAACCATTTATTTTGATAAATAGTTTTCTGAACAAATTACTTTTAGTGGTTTTTGAAAAAAAAAAAAAAATATATTTTTCAAGGGGTTCGCGAATCAAAAGCCGTTTGAAACTCCTGGTGTAAATCGTGTCCGCCTTCGATTTGCAAACAGTTGCTAGACAACGATTCCACGTTTGTAATATATTTGTAAATAATTGGCAAAAATCAAAAAAATACTGTATGTTAAAAAGGTTTTTCAATGGGCACCCGGGTACCCATGTCGCTCTATTAAACGTGTTTTATTTTTGCATTCACATAAACGTTAAAGCGTTGCCATAATTAAAAAATAAAACAGTTTTTACTTTAAAAAATTGCTCCTGAAAAGCCAAATAGTTGACAACAAATTTTTTTTTTTGGTTCGGGAGCGAATTTGTTATTTGCCAAGTGTACATACATGCAAAAAAATTTCACAATTTAAATTCAAATGCGACTTAAAAAAAGTAGCAACAAAATATCAGCGATAAAAATTACACAATGTAAACAGCAACATAATTACATTTTCAAAAGCAAAAGTCAAATAAACTATACAAAAAGCTTGGCAAACATGTCAAAACTTTATGTTTGTAAGAAACTGTTGTGTTGCAAATTGGAGTGTTTGACAAACAATGTTTGTCAAGCATGTTTGCAGAAAACTCAAAAAAACATTTGGTTGGCTTAATGCACTTAATTAAATAATTTGAGTAAAAGTTTTGGGTTAAGGGTTAAGGAGGAGAAGACACAGCATACAAATTTACGAGGATAAAAGCTTTTTATTCAAATTTATTATAAAATTATTAAATATGTTGGCGTCGTTTATTTGTAAACGGAAAGTAGGTATTTGTCAATCCTTTTGTGTAGTTTGTTTCGCTATTAGGGCTTGCCACTGTTATTCGAGGAACGAATTGTGATAGGCGAAAGCAAGGCATAACACTTAACAGGACATAAAGGGTTTAAAGCTGCGATCGGAAACCTATACAATTACATTTTGCGATTGTATGCGTTGTATGAACTTTACATATATTGTTGTTAATGTTGTAAAATTCTCTTCTATGTGTGTGCACACGTACGTAATAAAAGAGTATCAAAGAGAATAATAGAGAAAACGCGGTGCCCTGATTTTGCCGATCGCAGGTTTAAAGTGTATTTAGTCCAGAGGAAAAGTAATTGGCACAAAACTAGTCATGAGACCGTATTTGGTGCGTGCTGATGCTATCTGCTTACAAAACTTTATATTAAGGATATCTTTCATATCAAAAAGTAATTTCAATTTTTGGGAATACAAAATTTTAATTTCAAAAGATTTTGTTATTCTTTCATATTAGCATAGTTCACTCGGGACAATATCTGCGACAGGCTTTATTTTAACCGAAATTTAATATGCCTAGTTAGATTATTTCAGTGACCCGTTACAAAATGTCGAAAAGGTGCCAATTAACCCCTTCATAGGGCATCGCCATGTTAAAGTGACAATTCCCCTTCATACATATAAAGTGTTTGCACAAGAACCGGTCCCTATCACTTTAGAACTGTCACGTGATAAGTTTGATGCTTGTCCCTGAGGGTAAGGCTTTTGGAAAAAAGAAATAATATAACAAAATTGAAAGTAAAAAAAAAAATAATGTTAATTCTGCACAATTTGCAAAAAAAAATTGCTTATATTTTAAACAAACAACTTAAGGAGCGTATAGACGACATGTTTTTGTCATCTGACATGTCAAATTTCCCACTGCAAAACACATACATGTCGTGTGTTACCTTTTTAACTTTGCTTCTGTAAAAGTCAGATGCAAAGTCATCTGACAAAATTTCAATTAGAGCGTGCTCTATTTTCTTCTGACAAACCATCTGACATCAGAGAATCTATGCCCGGAAGAAACTGGCAGCGGCGTCAACTATTGACGGAATCATTAGCCGGCTGAAGTTAATATTTTACATTACCAATATATGTATGCTCATCTCACCATTGAATATAATTTATGTTAATATATACATAAAAACCGTTTCATTATAAAATTCTAAATTGGTATCTTTAAAATAAAAGAAAAAAATGTTAAGATGGCTAAATTATTTTACGGCGCAAATAAATATTTTCGTGGCGGCAGCAAGCTATTTTGAAACCGAGAACTACTTTGGTTTCTGCAATAACAATGCGAAAAAAAAACAGAGACAATGTCAGAAGCAAATTACATGTACGTTTGTGACCGAATATTATAAACCTTATGTAAAACAGCAATTTTGACAGACATGAACAATTACATGTGACTTGAAAATTTGACATGTCAGATGACAAATACATGTCGTGTATGGGCGCCTTTAAAAACTGCTCAATGCTTATTGTTTTAGCAAGAAAATCAAAATAAAGCAAGTTGCCAGTTATTTTTTTTTTTTTTTTTTTTTGCCGTGAACTTGAACAAACGACGAACAAAATCTCATTAATTCTTAAAATGTTTTAGGTTTCCACAAAACAAATATTCGTCCATTCGACAAGTTTTTCTCTATTTTTTTTTTATATCTTTAATTTTTACAATAAACTTACGAAAATAAAGTACTTAAAGTGTCGATTAATGGATTAATTTTTATTACGTAGTCGGTTAAATTTTCTATTTAGCTGCTATCTTTGTATGTCATCTTACATTATTTTATTTTTTAATTATGCTTTTATATTTTCCAAACTTTCAATATTTACTTAAACATAAATTTGTTTACAGCCCAAAACACAAACAATTTGCTGTTAAACCTTTATAATTTACAAAAAAAACATAACAAAAGCGTGAAAGTGTTAATAACAATATAAAATACAACTGTTAAAAAGCCGTTTTAATGTACAACATGTATCAACATCTGTGTAACACATGGAACATAATAAATCTAAATTTTGCAACAACAAAAAAAAATGAAAAGAAAAGAAAACAAACAAACAAGTCTGCTTACAAATATAGAAATGTACGATTGTTCGGGTTAAAGTTCACGAACAATAGAAATATTTTATGCAAATTTTTTATCTCTTTTTTTAAATTTTTTGGTTGAAATGCAACAAACAAAAACAACACGAAACAAAAGTCAAATCTTAAATAATCCAAACATTGAGAAAAAAACAATCTCTTCAACACTCTAGATAAAAAAAAATAGGAAGTTTAAGTCTTTATATGAAAATTTTTTAAATAATTAAGCAAACAATTTAACAATTTAACAATTTTATATGTACATATACATACATATATAAACAGTGTCGGGAAAAACAATATGGACGTAATCTTCCTTCCAAATAGTTTGTTTTAGAAAATTTTGCATTGAACTTTTATTGATGAAATTTACTGTAAAATTCTTTCAAAAAATCAAATTGGGACTTATAAATCGACAAATAAACAGGTAATGTGGCACATGGTTCAAGAAGCGCTGGCAAAGTATTGACTAGTGGGTAACCAAGTTCAATCGAAGATTTAACCCTGTAACGGTAGGAGGAGAAGTTTTTTAAAGTGCATTTTGGACTTTAATGTTAGCAAAAAATAATTTAAAACAAACAAACATAAAGCTGATCTGCTGAATGCTGTGAACTAGTGCTGGGAAACTATCGATAGAATATCGATAATATCGATAGTCTTAAAATATCGAAAATATCGATAGGAAAACTATAAATATCGATATTTTTATTATTTAAAATACAGCTATGAAGACATCTAACAGCAGCTATACACACACAGTTTTTACCCGCAAAATTTTTACTTGCTATTATTAATTCGCGCTGAATTACAGCAATGAATACAAACAACAAGAATGGCAAGTGGTATGGATTGCTTAGCAGTGTTTTTACTGCTAATTTAAGGCCTTTAAGTCGAAATTTTTACATGTTTATATAGGGACTGAAATGTCAAATGATTTTGTGATGTTGTTAAAAAAAAGGCAATTGCAAGTATAAGACAAAACAATGAACGACCATTCGAGGAAGTCCGCTAGTTTGATTAAATTTTTGGGTTTAGAATTTAGAAAATTTTGAAAAGTTGCAATGGAATATCTTATTGTCCCTGTTACTTCGGTACCTTCAGAAAGGTACTTATCAATTTTTAAAAAACTGCCATCTAAAATAACGTGCGTATAATACATACGTCTCATACATTCAATAACGTGATAAAAACAACGAACTGTAGCCTTATAAAAAACTAATTAAAGTTTTCCTGCACAAGTACAAACGTTCTGTCGATAGTAATATCGATATAGCGATAGTGAAATCTGAACTATCGATAAATATCGATAGTAGAAAATATCGAAAGTATCCCAGCACTACTGTGAACCGAATCTCTACTTCTGCACACACTTCGAAGAACAACTGACAACATTGCTCGACAAGCGCTTCGATGGAACCGGCAGAGAAGCGACCGTCGTGATGGTGCACGTGCTAGAACATGCAGAAGTCGATAGATGTGGAGCTGCAAGCAGAAAACACGTTAGCTAAACATCTCGAAATAGGGTCTGGTATAAGAGGAAGGTTGAGGCACTATGCCTCACTATGAGTGAAGAATAACCGGAAAAGCAGAAGAAGTTTAATACACATAAGTATATATACAGCTGCTATCAAAATAATAGCAGCAATTGCAAAATTTTAGTCCACTTACATCTGCGAATTAAAAATCCTCTGATGTATTTAGTTTATTATAATAACAAAAAATAGACTGGCAGCCATCATAAATGGCGGTAAGTGTTAAATGGCAAAGATTTCTGTAGAGATAGTGTGGTTACTTTCGAAACATGTCAAATCCACCTGTCCGTGAAAGAGACCGGTGACCAGTCAAGAACTTTTTGGAGTTCAACTGGTAGTAGTCTACGAAGCTGACCGGAGACTTTATCTGGTACCACGGGAACCAAGACGCCCTTGGAATTTTTTTTCCAACCTGGTTAATGGTGAGGCCTCTTCGGCAACCTGGTCAATGATGAGGGCTCTTCTTTAATGCCCGAATCTCGGGTAGAGCAATTCATTGCTTGATGTGGAGTTGCATTGCAACCAAGTCATTTTGTTATTTAAATAACAGTGGGAGTTTTGATAGGCTTCGCACCTCACCAAGGTGGAAGAACAATGTCCAAATACATTGCCTTTAAAAATGGTACATTTACTCCAATGGCCACAGATCCGAGGCGAGAGGTTTAAAGGGAACGTTGGTAAACGTTTTTATCCAGTGGCTAAGACCCACCATGCAATTATGTCATAGTATGAACGATAATAAATAAATTTTAATTTTTTTCATTAATAAGATTTCTGTATGACGTGCTCAGTTCCCAATTTTTCATATTTGATAAATACACTGAGATTTATTGTTGAGGGAAAGCTAGCTTCTATGCGCATTTCACTGGTTGCTTAGTAGACTGGTCGCATCTTGTATGGGATTTTTTTTTTTAATTTAATTGTTTGCGCTGCTTAAAATATGAGGTTTAGTGTAAGAAATCATGATCTAATTTTTCAGGTCAATCCGACGGTGCCTAGCCGTGCCGGGTGGGGTCCAAAGTTCCCCATATTATAAAAAGTACTTGAAGTACTTTCTCTGCGGAAGATCGTAACGAAGCCATATTTTTGATTTTCGGCTTTTCAACTAGTAAACCTATAAAGATCTGATAGAAAATATTTTTTTTTTATAAGATGAGGAACTTTGGGCCCCACCCGGCACGGCTAGGCACCGTCGGATTGACCTGAAAAATTAGATCATGATTTCTTACACCAAACCTCATATTTTAAGCAGCGCAAACAATTAAATTAAAAAAAAAAAATTGCGACCAGTCTATTGCTTAGGCTAGCTCATCAGGAAACCTTTTCCAAAGATTTTAGAAAAGCCAAAAATATTATACAAATAAAACCCTAAAGCGAATAAGTCTTACTTGTACCAATAGCAAAGCTTAAACAAAACACCAACAATAAACAGCGAGTTTATCCTTTCTTACATTCCCCTACAATTGGTTGGATTCCTTCCGACTCGAATTGTAGTTGTAAGTGGGTAAAAAGAAAAAACAAAATTAAAACACAAATTGCTTCATTTTATTGTCCTCGTGAGAAAACAACAAAAAAAACCAATTTGCCAGTTCAGTTTTTTGCACGGGCACATGCAAGTTGTAAAATTTCTTTCTTAATAAAAATAGTTTAATGAAAATCAAATTTGATGAACTTAAGCCTAATTAAAATATCAAAATTTGGATTAAAAACCATAAACAGTTCAATAAAATAACCACAATAGTAGTTATTTAAAACTAAGGCATTTTACATTGTTACTTTGCGTATAATATAAAAATACTTTGTGCATGCCTTGTTGCATGACCTTTGTTTGCAACTACAGCCGCACAACGCATTTCCGTCGAATTTACGTGGTTCTGACATCGTTTCACTGGGATTGAGTTCCATATTTCGGTTACAGCTTTCCAAATCTTTTCATCATTTGTTGGTTTCATTGCAGATACTGCCGTTCCCATATATCCTCTATGCGGTTTAAATCTGGCGGCGAGGCTTGACGCACCATCCCATTAATTGAATTATCTTTGGACCATTTGCACGACATTTTGTTGGTGTGTTTGAGGGCATTGTCCTGTTGGAAGACCTACACCAGCGGCATTCCATCAGAGGCATATGTTAGCCGGCTGCATCAATGGTAGTTTTAATCCAATGTTTTGATAAGAAAATCAACCCCATATCATACCTAGAAGGAAGCGAACTGACACCAAACATGCCCCGTTATAGGGGTTTGATGCTAGAGACCGGTTCTAGTTCTAACACTTTGTATGAATAAGACCTATCACTTTTACATGGGGTTGTCATTGGAGGGGGTCAATTGACACCATTTGACCAGTTACACATTCTCAATGAACGTGTTTAGTGTTAGTTACTACAATGTAGGATTTTTTCGATACAATGTTGTATTATTTCAATAAAACGAGTCCAAGAACTAAATTTAGAACCAAATTTTCAAAAGTCCCAAAATAATATAATTCATTCCTCGTTCTACCGTTTTGTTCCTCACATACCAGTTAAATGATTGGTTCTCCTTTCACTAGTCATGAGTTCTATCTTGTTGTACTTGTTCTATTTTCACAAATCCCAGGACCAGTCTTTTGGAACAATTGACTCAAATTTCCCACAGGGATGTTACTAAAACCATCATGTTTTATGTTGTATTCATTGTTTTGTGGCTTTCGGACAAAAGATCTCCAAGTCTTTCCACCAAAAAGGGGATTTTATGATTCATCTGTCCATAGCACGATTTAATTTTTCCTTAAACTTAATATAAAAAAAAGAAACAAAAATTGTTGTAACCGGTGCTATTACTTGGCCATGCACTTCATATTTCATCTTATTTATGAAAAACAAAACAAACATTTACTATTAAAAATGTTATGGGTCGCTATTATTTTTGCCGACACTGTATGTGTATATGTGTGTTAATTTGTATGTATATGTCTTTATTATATAACATTGAAATTTTGAACACCAACAGCCCTAAAGATAGAAGAAACAAAAAGCTTTAACTTGAAAAAAAATATAAGAAAAAATAAATTTACATTTTTAGGAAATGTTTTTTACACATAAAAACAACAACAACAACAACAATAATGCAGTTTTTGTTAATCATTACAAAAAAAATGAAAGATAAAATTAACAACAACGAAAACATATTTAATGATGCAATACAACAAAGATAATTAATGCAAAAATAGCAACAACAGCTACAAAAAAAATTAAGAAAAAAACGTTAACAAAACCAAAAAAAAAAAAAAGAAAAGAAAACATAATCAATCATTTTTATAATTTTCGTTTTTACCCACAACAATATCTAAATTACAATTTAGGAAAAGAAAAGATATTAAGATAAAACTGCATATATAATTAAAGATATTAAAAGTTTTTATGTTTTAAACAAAAAACCAGCAAGTAGCTACCCAATAAAAAATGGAGCTTCCAACGAAGCAGGTTTGTAAGGGAGAAACATAAGGGTTTCGCTTACCATTGCGCTTACGGAAGACATGAATTTTATATGGCGAGTTCCCACTTTGAAGCAATACATTTTTGACACATAAAGCGCATTATTCAGCGCACATAAATATTGTTGGATGTAACGATCATCTTTACACGCTGAATGTTTTGATACAGTTATTTTTTAGTATTCTCCCTTACAAACCTGCTTCGTAGTAAGGGAATGCCGTAGCACTTGAAATGTTGTTTTTTTTTATAAAAGTTGTTGAGAGTTCTTTCACTTACTTTACTGCATTTCTGTATGTCTTATTGCGTAGCGCATAATTGTGCGCTTATTTTTTTAAATGTACATTTAGTGCTTCGCAAAATGGTAAAAATTTTTATTGGGTACTTTAATTTCTAACAGCCGGCATAAACCTTAATTTCAAATTTAAAGTTATTTCCAACTATTTAATAACTTTATGACACGCATTTCTTTTACGAACACAAAATGAAATCAAAAAAAAAAACACAAATCATAGAAAATTATGAAAAAAAATTATTAAAACCGCAAGTATTTTCAGGGTTTATTGTGATTAAAACAATAATTTCCTTCAATAAATGTATAAAACAAAAAATATTAAATAAGTACGATACAACATCGTTTGTATTTGAATAAATTTTAATAAGGGAAAAATGTTTTCTTTAATGCAATTTCATTAAAAGATATTAAAAATAGTTTCAAATAGCAGGCTGTAAGGAAATTGGTTTGGTATTAAAACAAAAGACTTAAGCAACAAGTTGTGTTCCCCTAATTAACTTGATGTATAAGTTGAAGTAATCAAAATTGTTAAATTTATAAGAGTTTTAACAAAATTAAAACCAAATTTTTAATTTCTTATACTCGCACAGAGTTAAGATATTGTTGTGTTGATTATAATAAAATATTAAAGTAGTACTTTAATACTTTATTGCGAGCAAATGATTGAATTTCTTTATTCTATGGGCAGATTAATGGTTTTTCTTAATAAATAATTTTATGTTTCTTATGCCCAATTTTCAGGATAGCATTTAAATCTATATTAAGTTATGGTGTTTTCTTTTCTGACAATAATGTTCCATATATGCTACCATTCGTGCGGGTTTTTGTTCCATTCTAAAAATATATGCAAAAATGTGAGAAGTTGTCGTTTTCCTTTCTAAACATGTTGCAACAATAAATGGCAAATTTGTTCCATTACTTACCCGCAGTTATAACTGAGTGTGAGATAATACCCTTTTTTGCATCTGCGTAAAGTACTTTTTTATGCAAGCAAGTATTTTTTTTATTAAGTTTTTCTTGTGTTTGCGGACAATTTGCGTTATATTGTGATTTTTAGTTATATTGTGATGGATATAAAAACTTTTTGTTTTTCGTTTGTTTTACTTTTATTATATTTTTTTGTCACAAAATTTTTAACAACAGCTGACATTAATTATTGAAAATCAGGGCTGTTAACGCTTACTGGAATTGTAAGAAAATTTAATGTTGAAAATCGCTACAAGCGTGGTGAATATCGCTTTTAGTTCAAACTTTGCATTCAATATTTAAAACGCTAAATACACACTAGTGTTGACTGTAAAACGTAGCTATTATTTTGTTCCATTGTAATTTAGAAAAATGTATCACTTTGTAAGGGTTCGTGTAACCTAATAAATATATTACACAACTATAATGCATTATTATTTTTTAGAAAATAAAACTTGCTTGCTTGCTTTCCCTCAACAATAAATTTCAGTGTATTTATCAAATATGAAAAACTGGGAATTAAGCACGTCATACGAAGATCGTATTAATAATAAACTTTGTATTCCCGAAGATAACTTTGATAATATAATTGCATGTGCCCGTGCATAAAACTGAATTGGCAAATTGGTTTAGTTCGTTGTTTTCTTACGAAGACAATAGAATAAAGCGGTTTGTTTTTTAATTTTGTTTTTTCTTTTAACCCACTTACAACTACAATTCGAGTCGGAAAGAACCCAACCAATTGTAGGGGGATGTAAGAAAAGATAAACTCACTGTTTATTGTTGGTGTTTTGTTAAAGCTTTGATATTGTTACAAGTAAGAGTTTGAGTGTTTAAAATTCTTATTCGCTTAAGGTTTTATTTGTTTAATATTTTTGGCTTTTCTAAAATCTTTGGAAAAGGTTTCCTGATGAGCTGGTGTAAGCAACCGGCGAAATGCGCACAGAGGCTTGCTTTCCCTCAACAATAAATTTCAGTGTATTTATCAAATATGAAAAACTGGGAATTTAGCACGTCATACGAAGAAAAACACCATTAGTTTTCATAACAAACTTAAATCGTATTTAAATACAGATTGGTTTTTTGAGTTTTATTTGAATTAAGATAAAAGTATGGTAGCACTACTAAATACAAAAAAAAAATATAAAAAATAAAAATACAAGGTGGTCGGAAAAAACAGCTGACTGTTAATGCTTTGCCTGTTGTTGTTGTATTATCGTAATATTGAGGCCACCTTGCTAAAATATTATAATGGAAACTTAAGTTGAAATTAAGTGTACCACATCGGTGACTTAAGTTTTTAGTGAAGAAGAGAATTTTGTATTTAAAACGATTTTAAAAATAAATGTGTTTTAATATCAATCTTGAAAATTGGCCATTACTAGCTGACCCGGCAAACGTTGTTTTGCCATACAACTTATTTCTTTTAGATTTTACATTACGGTTGAAATTACTAAAAAACAAAACCGAAATTCCGCAATAAAATGAGCTTTAAGTCGTTTTAGAAACATTTTTTTTTTAAACAAAATTTCCAAACTTTTGTTCTTTAAAAAATTATAAAAAAAAAAAAAAGTTGAAAAATATAAAAAACGAAGTTGCAAACAAAAAATGCCATGAGTGATTAAAATCTGTTTACAACTTTTGATTTTATTTATTTAGAAAAATTACAGTACAACAAGAATTTTCAATCTTATATAATAGTGCTGCTGATACAATGGCAGATTTATTTGAGGTAACTTAGAGATTAGAGAAATTATTGATATTATAATAAGTAAAAATAGACAAAAATTTAAATATAAGTTACAAAAGTGTTTAAGCAAAATGAGAAAGTATTGCAATGTTAAAGTTCTTAGCATTAAATGGGAATTCATTCTAGATTCCGATGGCATTAACGAAGTAGTTTATTTCTGGTATTAGTTTGTGGTATCGAATGGAGTTTATTCTGTATCCTCTATTGGATCTCTATTGGATCTTTTGTGAAGATACTCAGGATGTTTACTGTAAATAATATTGTGTAAAAATAGTGTGTGCGGCATTTTAGTAAGTTTTCGAAACAGGGTGATTAAAAAACACCTTCTTCTAATACAGTCAAACCGCGATAATACGTACTGCGTTAATTCGAAAACCTCAATGATTCGGAATAAACGGCTGGTCCCTTGAAAAACTCTTTAATTCCCAAAAATGCCATAATTATTGGCCACCTCGTTAATTAATTTTTTTTTTTTTTTTGTAAATCAAAGTCTGAGGAGACCCAATAATACGTTACGAAAAGTATACAAAGGCAAAGTTTTTTACCAAATTCTAATTGGAATTTTTAGTGTTCCTTAAGATTAGTTTGTTTCTAGTGTTATAAAGAGCATGAGACTCTCTAATACTACATTTACACCTACGCCAAATCTAGTACTTACGAGATTTCGAGCCAAATCTAGTTGTTTTTGACTAGATTTCCCATACAAAACAAAATCTACTTCGTGACTAGATTTTGACGAAATCTACTCAAAATCTAGTAGTACTTAATGATGCAACTATGGTTTTTTCAATAAAGCACTAAAAAATACTTCCCTGCACAAGAAAAAATGACATTTAAAAAAAAAGACAAAACAAAAATTGTTAAAAAACAAATTAAAAGTTTAATAAAAACTGTAAAAATATAAAAAAAACGAGTAATATTGATAAAATAAATATGGTTGATTATTAATAAAAGATAATGCAAATTTTTAGATGTATATTTCTTTTTGTGTTTGTATGTGTAATGAAAAAGCTTTTAGTCAGTTGTTTTGTTAACAAAATCTCGCTAATGTCAAAAAAGTATAATGTAAACGCACTTGATTTCGAAGAAGATTTTAAATCAAATCTACAAGATTTCGGGCTAATGTAAATGTAGTATAAAGAGTATGTAAATAAATAATAATCTCAAAGAAAAACATGCATAGAATATTATTGAAAAAAAGAATTTAATTTAAGCAATTGACAATTAGCAAAGAAAATTAAATTGAATTGAACCTCCTTAAATTTAAACCCCAATAAATCGTTTTTATACCTACAACACAATAGTGGAGAGGGTATTACGCATTTGTGCTGATGTGTGTAACGCCTTCAAATAGCGGCCCTAGACCCACCTTAACGTATACCGATCTACTCAGAATCACTTTCTGAGTCGAACTAACGATGTCCGTCCGGCTGGCTGGCTGGCTGTCCATATAACCTTGTGCGCAAAGTACAGGTTGCAATTTTGGAGATTATTTGATCAAATTTGGGACATAGGTTCTTATTGGCACAAGGACCAAGCCAAATCGTAGGTACACGAGGGAAGATAGGGGGAAATGTCTTCCTCTCAGAAACTATCAAACCGATTTTAATGAAATTTGAAACATTGATAGAACCATATCTTTATGGACCCAAAAGGGATGCATTTTTAAAAAAAAATAGGACCATGAGGGGAGATAGGGGCAATTTTTGCTTCTCAAACCGATTTTAATGAAATTTAAAACATAGATAGATCCATATCTATACGGACACATAAGCTATACAGTTTTTCAAAAATAGGACCATAAGGGGAGGTAGCGGGCAATTTCTGCATCTCACAAACTTTCAAACCGATTTTAATGAAGCTTATAAACATAGATAAATCCATATTTATATGGACATATAAGCATGATGTGTTTTATAATATTGTGGTGTAGGGTATCATATGGTCGGGCTTGACCGACTATACTTTCTTACTTGTTTTTTATTATGATGGATATTTATATTTGAGAATAAATATCAACGTTTGATTTTTTTAATAAAAGAAAATAAATATTAATCAACAAAGATATTTATATTATGTATATGGAAATAAGAAATAAAAAATTTTTCGGGTCTCTGAGTATAAGTTCTGATTTATACACAAATAATAATTCAATCAGAAGATATGTATATAGGGTCTGTTTAAAAATGTCAGTTGCAACGCAAAAATACAAAAATCTAGCATCCTAAAATGCAGTCGTGTAGAATTTTACATCATTATCTGTCCCGAAATCCACCAAAAAAACTACCGATGCGTACACAATGAGTCAACTACTAAGCATTATTAAACTTGATAATAAATTTTTTTCCTTTGACTGCAAAGTTTTATGTTATTTTGTAAGCCAGCCTTATTATTTTATATATAACATTTAATTTTAACAGGCTGTTTATACAGTTAATTTACAAAATTTTAAAAGCCTTTTACTAAATAAAAAAATTTGTTTTTTTTTTTTTTTTTTGTTAACATAACAAATTTTATGTAAAATATTATTCAGCTTTGTATTTTTACATAAAATTTGTTATAAATAAAGCACGATTCTCTTGAAGCAGACAGAAAACTAAAATTAGTTTGATAAAATTTACGATGTAAATTTATACTTTGGTTAAGTTTTGTTTGTTCAAAAATCGTGATTGAAAAAAATGTCATACACAAATTGGTTTTTTTTTTTTTTTTTTCTTTTTGTTTCCTGCTTTAGTACTTTTTAAATGAAAGTAAAATTTATGATTTAGCGTTTTAACAAAATTTTGATTAAGTTTAAGCTGGTAACAAGACAACACATTTTTACATATCGCTCATTTAATGCAACGTCGACACGACTCAAAAAATTAAGTTTTAAAGTAAGTGAAGCTAAATTGTTCGCTATCTTTATATTTGAGGGATTCACAAGGTGTGCTATCTATCAGTCATATTCTCATAATATCCTAAAATTTTACAATAGCTTTAAAAATTATTAGCTTACTTACAACTAAATCTGGAATATCAATTCACGAGGCCAAACAAATAATGCAACAACTACAAAAATTATTGTTTTGTTTTAACGAAAAAGTCCTAAAATCAAAGGATTTGTAATGCTGTGTCTATTGTTTTGTCATAACTAAACAGTAGAAATCTTAATTATGAGGTGTTGCTCACATTTTGTTATTGTTACTATTTTAATCCTTAAATCTTCCTTGTGTGAAAAACCACACAAAATAAATCATTTTTACACGATGAACAAAAAACTTGTTGAGGAACACTAAAGAAACTTCTTGTCCTTGTAAGCAATATCAAATAAGTACTGCAAACACATTTTTTGATTAAAAATATTTTTTAGTAACGAAATATTGCAGAACTTACGTAAGTATAAAAGATGAATTTTAGATACAATTGGGGTATTGGTAATGTCTTAAACCTCAAATCACCCTAAAAAAACGTACGTTAGTTACCCTCGTGTGTGGTTTTCCACACATATGTAGTTTCTATGTAATTTGCACTTGAGACAAAATTTTCTGCCGGCAAGTGTGAATATTTTTGATATTGTTGCGAACTGCATTCAATGTATGTTTTATTAAATGAGTGCTTATATAAGCTTTGTATGGTTTGTTGTTGATCACCAACTGAATAAATACTTCATTAGTGTTACGTAAATCATCACTTTGATTACAAACGAACTATGGCGCCACAGCAAAGTATAAAGGCATTGCATATGTGTGAAAAACCACACACGAGGGTAACTAACGTACGTTTTTTTAGGGTGATTTGTGGTTTAAGACTTTACTTTATGACTACCTAGTGAATACCCCAATAGTGTATAAAATTCATCTATTATACTTTCCCCGTTTGAAGAGAATGTGTCGTTGTTTTTTTTAAGTGGAGCAAGCAAATCGAAAACTTAAACTCGGTTAGTTCGAAATGTATGTTTTTGAGTTATGACGTCGTTGCAGCAAATGATCGATATGCACATACATATGTACTTAACCAAATGGATTGAAGTTTTACTGAAACTAAACAAAGGGTCTTTCGTTTGCCGCTTTCAATATTTAAGTTTTAACTAAGGATGTTCCTTCTTTCATATTTCGATTTCGCGTGTCGAAATATGATTGCGATTTACACGAGCACCTGCACTATGGTCTAATCTCATGGTGGATCTGAACCACTTGGGGAGTTATATAAAAGTACTTACCAAATGTTCCTGTGTGTGCTTGGCAAACACACAAATAGGAAGCAATTAGTTGTGTAGAGACCGATAAAAACTATACCCTCAACACCTTGTGTTGGAGATGGAGCAATCTAACCTCCACTGATTAAGGAATAGCCAGCAGCTGCTGTTGAATTACAAAAGATGGCAGATGAACCAACCTCATAAATCGAACCACTCCACTGACTTTGATTGCAAATCCGTAACATTCTACCCGCGTAGTTTTTGGTATTAACCGCAGCCACCGTGTGTACCCCTTCAGCTAATTCCCTTGGGAAAAGCACTCTTTATCAATAATCATCAGTCTGGTTAAAATACATAATATGTGAGTAAGCAACTCTCTACCACTACTCCGCACACTCCTATTCCTCTACTTTTCACCTACTTTGACCTGTCATCCCTGGAGAACAAAAAACTGCCTTGCTATCTGCTAACGGTCTACTAAGTCTTCACCTAAAGTACCTCAATCCTTTTATCCACTTTTCAATTTCAAAACCGACCCTGTCATGGACGGGACCGACAGTTTCGACCTTACTTTTTACTAAGACAGACTTTTAAAATCTTCACCAACGCACATCCAGTAGATCAGACCATCACCAACCTTTCGATTTCAAGATGATATTGTCCTGCGTGGGGCAACAGCAACGACTCTACTCACTACTAAGAAGATTACTAAGTCCTCTCAAACAAAACCAACACATAACACTCCCACTCTATATAGAATGTATTTAGTACAGAGCTTATCTTAAAGCCAAAGACACCCTAACTCAAGCAAAATACTTCCGCCATAAAAAGCCATCTTCTCGTGGCGAGAAGCACTTATTTTACAAAAGAGATTATGTCGTAGGGGACCCCAACCAATTGACTTCTGTGGTACCAGCTAAAAAAGGGGCTCTGGTGAGTACGTCAGACTCAGGAAATCCGAAAACTTTAATAGCCCTGTTATTCGATTGTTAACCGTAATCAAGGTATGCATCACCAATTCTCCCTCGGTGGATGTAACACCAAAGGGGTCTGACTCCTCAAGGTGCTTTAACTACACAGAAAACATTCTCCAAAATGGTTCACCAATTAAAGCATTAATCAAAAATAAAATCACTTTTAATTAAATATTTAATCCAGTGACTAAAACATTAAATCAGGTGGATTAAACGTTTAATCAATTTAATTAAGCGTTTAATTACCTTGATAAAGGCTTAATTCACTTGATTACATGTTTAATGAAGTTAATTAAACGTTTAATTGATACTATTAATTTGTTTACTGGTGCAAATTTAATTAATTTTTTAATTATGGTGTTTTCTTTTCTACAAAAAAATGTGACATTTTATTTAAAAAAATGCAATTTGGTGTCTGTTTCTTAAAAATTTTGTTCGCGAAAAGGGTGAGTTTTTTAGAATAAAACAACCACCCTTTTCGGGAGCAAAATTTTTAAGAAACAGAGACCAAATTGCTTTTTTTTTTAATTAAATGTCACACTTTTTGTAGAAAAGAAAACACCATTAATATCACAAGTTTTGTAATTGAAATCAATTTTTTCTGTGTACGTCCTGAAGAGGCGCAGCCCATCCCCCGGGAAACGTGTTGATATGTATCAATTCCACACGTACATTGCTTTGCTCATATTTAGATGCCAACCAGTGTTGTCAAAGACATAAACCATTTGTTAAAAAAAAAAAAATGCCAACTCTTGTGAATCCCTTATTTTTAAGTTTTACACCCAACAAAAATAAAGATTTTACCTAAATCGTAATTTTATTTGCTTATTTGTTCCAGTAAAAGGGTTTTAAAACATCTTTATTTTATTTATTATGCTTTAAATAATTTCTTTTTAATTTATATCTTTTATTTCTTAAAGTTAAAGAAAAAAGTTTTTTTATTAACCTGGTGTTTGAAAATACAACGAAATAAAATTTCTTTTAGGAGTTTTATAAATATTATGAAGTTTTTATAAATTTTTTAACAATTCAAGCATAACAATTTTTTTTCTATTTATGGTTTTTTCTTTTGTAAATTGTATTATTTATACATTAACTGTTATAATAAAATCATTTAATGTTTAGATAGAAAAAAAGAGTGAAAAAGCATAGAAAAAATAACTAAAATAGTTTGAAATGAAAACGAAAGCAAATTGTAACATTTTCTCTGCAATTTTTTCTTGTTTCTTGTTTCTTTTATTTTTTGTTTTTGTGCTATAAACTTTAAAAATAGTTTGATTTCTTGTAAAGCTTTTTGTTACAGGTTTTTAAATTTTTTTTTTCTTCTTTTCTTGTTGGCCACTTCAGACACGACTGGTAGTGAGTGGTAGAAAATAAAATTAAAGTTATTTGTTAAGATAACGTTTCAAACGAAATCATTTTACTGCAATTTTAAATAGTTTTATGCATAAAAAGGAAAAATAAAATTCATTAATATTTATTTATTTATTGGTTTGTTCAATTGCGCTTAAAAAGGGGGAAATATTAAGTTAATCAATAAAAATTGATTATGAAAACCAAATAAAAGTTAAAAAATTACTGGGAAATATGGTATTTTTACACTAAATTAGTTTTTGTTAGTTAGTAAATACAAGAAGATACCGTGTT
Source organism: Pollenia angustigena (assembly GCA_930367215.1). NCBI lineage: Eukaryota > Metazoa > Arthropoda > Insecta > Diptera > Polleniidae > Pollenia > Pollenia angustigena. The sequence continues at coordinate 211,448,676 of OV884060.1, forward strand.
ATATTTGGCTCTGCCGAACCTTTGATACCCACCACGTACAGTTAAAATATTTTCGCCTTGGGCTTTATATGGGTTCTATGGACAGTTATGGGCCGATCTTCACGATTTATCTACTTTTATATATAAAAATAAGTTGCATTGTGTAAGTAATTGATGGTCTCTGAAATGCGTAAAGTTCACGTGGAAGGTGACGTCAATACCAAGGTTTTTATGTATCAATTGTCTTCAAATGTGTATTGGTTAATGAGTTATAGCCATTTTAGTGAACACTGCATTCATTCCAAAACATGTACATATTTATGTTCCCATACAAATATCAAAAAAAGGCCCTCCATTTTGAACTCCTCCGAAAAGGCTTGACCGATTTTAATGAAATTTTGTATGTGTATTTGTTAGGTATGAGAATAGGTCGTAGAGTACATTTTATATCGCTAGAGGGCGCAAAATATTGCAAAAGGGGTAAAAGCTCCCACTCCCCAATCTTCTAAACTAATCAACCGGTTTTCTTATAATTTGGCATGCAGAAAATGTAACATCTGTAAGAGAATAAGGAATAGGGTAAGAGGGCTAAAAGCTCCCCCTTCCTATATCTTCGTAACTAATAAACCGATTTTTTTGAAATTTCGCAGGCAAATAGTGTTACAGTTGGAAATAACTATAGCCTATAGTTTTTATTACTTAAGGCCTGTTCGTCGATAGCGGATGAAGACTTCGTTCGCATAAATTACATTTAAAACAAAAACAAATTATAAAATATTGTTGATTTATCCCGAGTGTTTTTCTTTCTGAGTGGTTGTTCCACGTTTTTAATTAATAACTCTTATCCTACTGAACCGATTTGCTAGATTTCAACACCAATAATGGTCTTTTCTTTTGAGACGTTCGAAAGTTAGCAAGATTTCCAAAGACGGACTGACAGACGAACATGGCTTAATCGACTTAGAACGGCTCAAGGGCCTAGAATATATAAATCGTATGGGGTCTTTGATAAATATTAAAAAATTGTCACACGGAATGTCAAACTTAGTATACCCTCTTCACAACTAGTTGAGGTCGAGGGTATAATAGCAACAACAACAATACTTCCCTAAAATTACAAAACGCATACATTGGAGTTTTAAATTTGCCGGATTTACTTTTAACGATCAATGAGACAGCGCAAAAAAAATAAGCCGCCGCAAATAAATTACAAGAGAGACATTTTTTAAATACAAACAAAAAAACTCGCCAATCATGATAGAAATCTTAAAACAAAATGGCGCTTCATTTAAATCAAAGTCAGTGGTCGGCCAGTCCTGTTATAAAGCGGCGACATAAACCATAAAATCAGTAAATGCAAAGAGGCTAGAGATGTTGAGGATTTTTAGACGGGTACTCAAAATACCATGTAACGATTTTATATTCGAACAAGGCAGCCTTAAGAAAACTGCACTACGAAAGGCAGCTCTAAAACGCTATAAAGACAAGGAATACATTATATCTGAAACATATTATGAGGAACCTAAATTATAAGCCTTGTGCAAACCATAATGCGAGCAAATATTAAAGAAAGACCATTAAGAGGGCGAAAAGCAACAACATGTACCGACATCTGAGATGTGGGAAGGCTTCTGAGCGAGGCAAGAGATAAAGAGGCTTTTGCAGAAGTGCTGAAAAATCTATAGAATTTATTGAAAATGTAATCAATTGTAATTTGTATTGGCCGTTAAAATTCCAAAATCAAATTGGCAAAAAAAGCAAAAGAATTTACTCTTTCTTTACCAACTCGAGTTGTAATTTTGCTTCTAATAACAAAAAAAAAATATTTCAAAGCTTATTTTGCTATGGAAGTCTGTATGTTTGTTGAAAACACGCGTCCGAACGATTTATTAGCAAATAATAATTCTGGTATCAAATAGTTTCTAGTTCTCCTATGCAAATTGATATGGAAATCCTGTTGAAAAAAAAGTTGCTTATCATAAGAATTTTCATTCAAAAAACATTTTTGTTAACGTTTTTAAAATTTTTTATCAGTTGTTCGTATTTTCGAGGAGAAGGTTTTTACGGAAAGTCGGAAAATTGGAAAAATCGAAAATCGAGTTTTAGTATGAAACTTTGTGTAAAATAATTCCTTAATGGCTTTCCAAATCAAACAATTGAAAGTTCTTAGAGTAAATCATGTAAAATTGTGGAAAATGCGAATTGCGGGAAATTGGAAAATCCCTCCGCAAAAGTCGGAAAATTGGAAAAATCGAAAATTGATTTTTTTTTTGTACGAAATTTTGTGTGATATTATTCCTTAATGGATTTCCAAATGAAAAAATAGAAAGTTCTCAGCCAAAATCAGATAGATGGCATTAAACGTTGACTTAGACTTTGCGCAAACTGACAGGTGTCATTTTGGCATTGTAATTTTCTACAGTAAATGTGCTATTTTTCTTGTGCAATTTATTTATTTTGTGATAACAAAAAAAAGTTTTGAGCTCGATTATACGGATTTCTTTCGGTTCGTTTCGTTATTGGTACCGTAGTCACAGCACGATTCATTATTTACGTACGTTTCTTCATTCTTCGTCAGTATGTCAGAATTGTAAAAAACTGATTAGTGGAGTCGGACTTCGCTTCATTGAAATGTCTTATTTTTGTGTCTTTCCTTTGTTCTCTTCACTCAACTTCTTTGATATCCCTTCATTTTTGTAAACGTCAAAGTTTATTCAGAAAAAGTTTAACATTTTGCATACGTGGTTTCGCTACTCTGTTTCCCTTACTTTTCTCCCAACCAGTCAATATAACGAATAACGTTGGGGCCAGGTGAGGCGAAGTTCGCCGGATCCGCTAGTTTTTCACCGAGTTTTTTTAAAACTTTTTTGCTATCTTATACTATGTTCACACTTGAGTTCTTAAACGCGTTTAAGCAGCTCGAACGTGATTAAGCTCTAATCACTTCAAAATAGAGATGATTAACCAAACATTGAAGTGATTTGTTAATCACTTCAAATCGACATGATTACAACTAAATCACTTCATAAACCACATAGAATCCACTGAACATGCCTAATAATATAGAATCGCCAACATGTCGTGTACAACCGGCCAAGATTTCTGCTTAATGTTTTTATTTTTTTCCTTAAATAATTCATAAATTTTCACAATTTCATCATTAAAATGATTAAAATAATCTTCTGATAACTTATTTTTAATACTTTAAAGATATATAAATTTGTTTGATTTTTTTTTTGTGTGTTTGTTGTGTGTTTTTTTCTTAATCATCTGTCATCTTAATCATCTCAAATGTAATGTGAACAGCTTTGATTAGCTAAATCAACATTTTGCTTAAACGCGTTTAAAAGCCCAAGTGTGAACTTAGCATTATCTCGACTTAAGATGTTTCGTCAGAGTGCCACAGATATGTAAATAACTATATTAAAGCTCAATGCGGCACGTGTTAGAATCAAAATATCGATTCAAGGTGTGAATCGCAATTGGAGTCGGAGTCGTGATAAAAAAAATTCTACAGATGGAGTCGGCACAAATTCGTTGTATATGACTAAAAATTCTTCCACCAACTTTCATTTCGATGGATCCATAATTTGGCAAATTACTTTAAAACTCCTAAAGTGCTTAGCAATATGTTATTGTAATGAAATAAGTTTCAAATTAATTTGCTATGACTACCCTGCGGGAAATTTGTGTCAATTGGTCCAACAGACTGGTCCTGGGAGTTGTGAAAATAGAACAGGTACAAAACTCATGACCAGTGAAAGGAGCACCAATCATGTAACTGGCTTATGAAGAACAAAAAGGTAGAAAAAGTAATGAATTACAGTATAGTCTTCACCGGTATTGTGATAAATTTTTTTGGGACTTTCTAAAATTTGGCTCTTGAATTTAATTCTAGGACTTTTTTTTTAAATAAAACTACATCGTATTGAAATAATACAAAATTTTAGTAACTGTCACTAAACACGTCCATTGAGAATACACCGAAAAAATTTTCTTCACAGGTCCAATGAAATTTACATTAAAATTCAACCTATGTAACCTTTCATTGTATTAATGAAGGATTAATAAAATCAATGACAAAATTTTCATTGATTTTATGAATCCTCATTGAAAAAATTGATAAAATAAACGTTTGTCATTAAACTAATGCAAAATTTTCATTGGTTTTATGAAACATTTCATTAATCCAATGAAAGGTTACATAGGTTGAATTTTAATGTAAATTTCATTGGATCTGTGAAGAAAATTTTTTCAGTGTAGATTTCTGACTGATCAAATGGTGTCAATTGACCCCCTCCAATGACAACCCCATGTAAAAGTGGTAGGTCTTATTCATAGAAAGTGTTAAAACTAGAACCGGTCTCTACCACCAAAGACCTTTCACGGGACTACTTTGGTGTCAGTTCGCTTCCCTCCAGGGTAATAACACCCGACAAATTTTCTGTTGATCGGTTCACATTTTACCATATATCCCACATAAAGCCTTAAACTGTAACGAATCATAATAATACTATCAATAAGTTTGGCACACTTTACACAGAAAAAATTAAAAATTGTCTCTTATCACCAAGTTTGTTCCAAATTCATAGAATCAAGCAACCCATTTGTTGATTTTGCACCTATTACCAAAATGATTATATTGATTACTAAAAATTGTAAAAATTTAATATTTTAAATATTTTTTTCTCAATTAATGATATTTTTAAATTTAATTAAAAAAATGTTTAAAAAAACTTGGCCATTTTAAACAATGTGTTGATTGATTTCGACAATTTCCAACAACAATTTCACAAGTTTGAATTATTTTGTTTTAAACGAAATAACTTTTTTTTAATTAATTAATTTCTTAATTCAAAATTTATTTCAAAACAACTAAAATGTTAATTAAATCAAAATTATATATTTAATTTTCATTCAACAAAAAAAATGATTGATTCAATCATCACACTAATTAAATTTAAACTAGATGACCCGTGCGAATATTTCGCACCGTAATTTTTATCAATGAAAATATTAATTTTTCAATTTCTAATTATTTTTCGTCATTAGTGTTAGAAATAAGCTTTAAAATGAGATATCATTCATTGAATTTGATGCGGTGGTATGGGAGATATTTGCAACCGACAAAAAAAAGTGCTTTAGAAATAATATATATGATACTTTTTAAATAATTTTTTTGATTGATAAAAAACTACTAATAATTTTTTCTGTGTAGTTTTATATGACTAAAAATAGCGAAGCCCTTTTTTATAATGATTGATTTCGAAGTTCTCACGTATTCTATAAAAAATTCTAAACCGAAAAATCCACAGAAAAAATTATTGGCAGTTTTTTTTTCAATTAATAGTGATTTTTGAATTTTAAAATAAATTTGATTACGTTTTTAATTGATTGAATTAAAAAAAATATTTTTTTTCAATTAAAATTTTACTTGATTTTAAGCTTAATTTTAATTATAAGTTTAATTGAATCAATCAACTCGGTTGTTTGAATTGAACACTTTGTTGCTTTCTCCTAGTTGCTTTCCTCCCTCATCAACAGTTTGCGAAAAATGTTACAAGTGCAACCAACATCTTTATAAATTTATTGTCTTTGCCCTTACATGTACATACACACATGTTTTTGTCATCCAAAAGAACAGTAAGCGTCGCGTGCAAAAAAAAACTATCAACAAGTAAAAAATTAACTGAAATTTGTTATAGACGAAATACAATTATGACCACCAACAATGTCAATAATGAGCCTACTTACATATGTATATTATGCGTAAAATAAAAAATCGCCTTGTGGCTGACCACAATGTTGACGGTGGTTGTGGTCGCTATCGAAATTTGGTGTTTATTTTCTTTGTTTGTTAATTCTTGAATTATTTTTGGCGTCATTTCATGTTGTGCGTTTAAAGTGAATAGGTGAAAAAAAGTGCAGCCAAATTACACAACAAAAACAGTTTTTTGTTTTCAATCTTTAATACCCTGAAGAATCAGAGTTATTCTACAATTTTAAACAAAGTTGTATGTATGAAATTCCTCTGTCAAAAAATCTTCCAAAATTTGTACAATTAAGCATAAGCTATTACAATTAAACAAATAAAACAAGTTATTTTTAAACCATATTTAAATAAAACATACATATATTTTAAATATTATTATTTTGCTTCATTTAACCATCAACTGAATTCATTTAACAAACTTATTCAATTAACAATTTGTTTGATTGAATAATTTGCGTAATTGAATTTAGAGTGTATTTCAAATACACTGTTTAATTTATTCAATTAAAAATTTAATCGATTTAATGAAAAAATTCAATCACTGTTTTAATCAATACAATTATTAAAATAACTAATTTTTTGTATCGTAATCAATTACTTTTGATTGATTTTTTTTTAATTAATTTGTTAATTCATTCAATTAAAATATTGTTTAATATTAATAATTTTTTCAATTATTTTTGTAATTAAAATGTAAAAACTTTTTAATTGGAAAAAAAATCCTTGTTTTGCAATTTTTGCAATTGGTATAATGATTTCGGTGATAGGCGCAAAATTAAACAATTGTTTGCTTGTTTCAATTATTTTGGTGATCAAAACCGTTTTTTACTTTTTTCTGTGTCATTAAGAAAATGATACAACCGAATATAAAATTTGTTCACGTTTCACATTCTTTTAAATTTTTTTCAAGCTTGACGTTAGAGGGTCATTAGAATAAAATCATTAAAATACAACAACTAAACAAAAGACTTAAGACACATACCTAACAACGTGAAAGTATTTCTTTTAGAATTTTTCTGCTCTTCCCATTAATTAAGCAAAATTTCCATATTTCTTTTCAATTACACAGTTGATAGGACCTCCTTGACAGTTTTTCTTGTAAAGGTGGTGGTCAACTTTAATAAAAACAAAAAAAAATAAACGAAAGAATAACATACATAAATATTTTTTATTAAATTAATTCTGGCAGGAAAAAATATTGAATTTCTTCAGAATATTTATTTTTAAAAAAAATTTCTCAAGAAAACAAATTCCATAAATTCTTTTAAATTTTAACAAGTTTTTTTTATTAATATTTTATTATATTTAATTAAAATAATAAATAAATTTATGCCATTTCTATTGTGTTGAGTTCAGACATTTGTGTCGATTTAAACACACAAAAAGTGTTGCTGGTTAAGAATTTTTCTATTAAATTTTTTTTTTTTTTTATCAATGAAAAAATTTACATGTCAAAACACAACAATTTCCATTAGCATATGAAAACAGAAAATAGAAATTCTTTTACTATAAAAGTAAAAAACTCAACACTCACACCTTTTTACGTCAGAAACAAAACAAAATCAATCATAAACGTTTGCACTGAAAACCGAGGGGAAATGATTATTTTTATTATGACAAGCACATACAACCATAAAAATTATAATAATAAAAAATGTTTATAAAATAATTATGACCGCTCTTTACAGTAAATAAATAATAGTAAAAACTTATTGTTGTTATTGTAAATAGGCATATATGTACATACAAATACACTTTTAAATATGTTTAAAAGTATGTTTAAACGTTTACGTATGTATGTAAGAGAGTGTGTACTTTGAGTTTATGGTTTAAAATATTTGTACTCTCGTGTATTTTTTTAAAGCACACTAAGGTCTGGTTAAACGGCGGAAAATACGATTTTTATTAAAAAAAAAACTTTCACTGAAAAAAGTGAAATAAAATGTTTGTGATAATTGCAAATTTCAGTAAAATAACATATTTAATAAAAATTAATGTAAATTTTTGCTTAAATTTTACATTTTCGGTTAACCCTCTAAAATACTGAAATTTTTGATACTTCAATGGGAAAAAAAAGTATCAAAAATTGGAAACACGGGAAATTTAATTGTTTTCTTTTACTTCTCTGCTACAGCTTATGGCAGTTTTGGAATTTTCTATGGTATTAAACTTAGAAACAAAAAATTACGGGTACAGGGTCCCGAGTGAATAAATACCTATAAGATGACAAGACAGTGACAATTGACAATTGAAATAGAAGCATTAAACTAAACATGAATTGTTCTTAGTAAATAAGAAGTAGCTTTTAGTACTTTGAGAATCTTTAAAAGGGAACTTTTTGGTACTTTTTTGTTCTTCAACTGGTACTTTTTGAATTTCCGTTAGTATTAGTCCTAGAAACATAAAAAAACACTCAAGGTCCCGAGTGACAAAAAATTCGTAAGGAAGAGCTTTTTGGTAATTGTTCCTTCTACAAATTGTACTTTTTTATTTTTGTTAATATTGGACCTAGAAACATTAAATTAAACATGCGAGGTCCTGAGTGGGTGAGAATCTTTAAAGGGGAACTTTTTGGTACTTTTTTGTTCTCCAACTAGTACTTTTTACTATCCGTTAGCTAGGTCCCGAATAAATGAGAATCTGTTAGAGGGATCTTTTTGGTAATTGTTCCTTCTACAAGTGGTACTTTTTTATTTTTGTTAATATTGGACCTAGAAACATTAAATTAAACATGCGAGCTTCTGAGTGGGTGAGAATCTTTAAAAGGGAACTTTTTGGTACTTTTTTGTTCTCCAACTAGTACTTTTTGAATATCCGTTAGTTAGGTTCCGAATAAATGAGAATCTGTTAAAGGGATATTTTTGGTACTTTTTGGTTCTTTAACTGGTACTTTTGGATTTTTTATTAATACCGAACCTGGAAACATAAAATTCAACATGCTAAGATAGTTTCGTTTGACTTTTGGTACTTTTTTGATTTCTAACTGATACATTCTGTTTTTTTTTTATATTATTGAAAAAATTACAAATTTTACTAAAAATTACAAATTTTACTAAAAATTGCGAATTTTACTTCATATATTTCGAGCTAGAGAATTTTGATGGAGTTTTAGCCTTTTTAAATATTTTATCGAATATTTCGTGATCATAGTTTTTACTGATGGCACATTGAGTCCCTTGTGTATATTCAAAGAAGTTAGTTTCGAGGTTTTTTGAATTTTTCTTTCACCTTTACTGAAAAACATAGCACCAGATTGGCTTTAAAATAGAGTTGTAACCCAGCGGTAAATTTGATCAACTGTTCTTAATGCACTTATCTCACGACCAGTGAACACAATATTCTAATGAAACGGAACGTTATCACAATACGTGAAAACAGGACAAAACACTTAACAGGTGGTTATGTGTTTGAAGTGTAGCTACTTCAGAGGAAGATGCTTCCTTGTGGGACTCCAGCGTTAACTGGTTGAAGAGAACTTGTCGCCTTCTCTAATAATGAATTTTCGACTGACTAAGTAATAAGCTGCCTGAATTTAATGATAGAAATAAAGTTAATTTGACGGAACTGAAAAGTATTGCAAATATACGCTTCAGATGGAGATTTCTTATTGAGAGCCTATGCCCACAATGAGGTTGCTCTACAATAATTTTAGAGCAAGGCTTATTATTTATTATTATTAAGTAACTTTGCCTTGAGAAAATTTGTGTTATCGATACATTTTCTTTAGAAAGCTTTTGTTATGGCAAATTTCTTGCCTATAATTTCTGCTATCGATGGATGCATTATTCATTAAAAAATGTATGTTATCAACAAAATTTTTTTAGTTAAATCAAATCCATAAATATTTTTTGGAAAAACTATTTTGTTCCATTTCTGTTTTCAATATTTTTTTTTTAATTTTATTAAGAAAATAACACATATCGATTTATTTTTTAAAGAAAATTGTTTGCCATAAATTTTTAAAAAATGAACAAAAATTTTAATCTATATTAAAGATCAATTTTTTGTTTAAGATTGATGTTGTTGCAAGTTTTCTTTACAAATTTTTTTATCCGCGATAGATTTAATGTTGTGTTAAATTTCCAGGCCTGAGTGTGCGCCTTCAAAAAGAAATGTAACTATGATAAATGAAAGCTTTTTTTCTTTCTATAGAGTTCAACAGGCTCGCACAACAACAGTGTAAAATACAACATTAAAAAGTTTACAAATATTATTTATTTCTTTATATTTTTTGTTGTGTTTTTTTTTTTGTATTTTTGCGGTCAATCACCTGTACGTGTTTGTGATTGCAATCAAATGATTGACTATTAAATGAACAAATATGTTTGATTTTAACAATCAGACTTTATAATTTCTTAAATGAAATAAATTCCTTTGTAAGTTTTACATTTTGAATAAAAATGTTTTAACGAAATAAACAAATTCAGACAAATGAATTTTTATTAATTAATACCCCTATTAAATTACACTAAAGAGACATTTAACAGTTGTTAAGTCTTCTAAGATTTTGTCAACAAATCTCAACGACTCGAAGGTATTATAAATCGTGACTTTGTTGTCGTCTATTTTTAAACCTACACCTCAAATTTGGTTGTTGAGTTTAGACAGCCCCCACACTTTGTTAGAAATTCATTTGATGTTTGTTGCGCTTCAAAAATTAAACATGTCTTTGACGCATATTGATAGTTTTAAGATTTTTCTAATTGTTGTAAAGAAAAAGAGTCTGATGTAGTTTTCCTAATAATATTTTGTTAACATGGTCTGTTTTTGTTTGTTGGTGTGATCACGTTAATTCCATGTTAAATCATTCATGATTTCCTGTCGCGTGTTTTTTCTTAAAAAAGACACCCTTGTTTAACCAGCAAGGAGGTCCTACTTATTGGGATTTTAGAAAATATATTTACATTGGACATCTTGTGGAAAATATTAATAATTATGACAGAAACATTTATACGTTTACAAATATGCGTCTTCGTAATATTAAAACTAGGGATATAACGATATGCCTTTTTGCCGATAAGATACCGATACCGATACGCATATTGAATATTGATTTCAAGTAATTATAACCAAAACTCAAGTAGCGTAATTTTTTATTTCACAAAATAACAGCGTAAAGGGTTATTAATATTAAAAGGTTAAAAGGTTATTAAAAAAAAAAAAAAAGAAACAACAAAGAATAAAATGAAAATTCATGATAAAATTCTTTATTTAAGTAATTTAACTTAAATTTAATTCAACGAACTTTAGCATAGAAAATGAAAGTGTTTGTTAAAAAATACCCCAACAAAAATATTAAAAAAGTATCGTCGTATCGACAGCAAAGTATCGCCGATGCCGATATATCGGAAAACCTGAAATATCATTGATATATCAGTATCGCTATTCGTTACATCCCTTATTAAAAGTTATTGACAATCGAAATGCATTTGAAATTGGAATTATTTTAATAATAATGATTAATTCATAGAAGCACGAGGTTAATCAAAAATTATCTAATCGATAAATTTTTGTTTACAAAATTTTGTTGTCGATAATTTAAACCAAAAAATAGCTATATCCATTAATATTTTAGAGAATATTATAGTAACCGATATATTTTCTATAGAAAATTACAGTTATCGATAACTTTTCTACAATAATTATAGCTATCGATATATTTTCTAAGGAAAATAAAAGTTAGCGAAAAATTTTTTACAAAAATTATAGCTTATCTAAAGAAAACTATTATTATCGATAAATATTTTATAAAAAATTAAATTAATCCATACATTTTCCTTAAAAGTTAGCGATGAATTTCCTTTGGAAAATTATAGTTGTCGATAAATTCTGTAAAAATTTATAATATATTTTATTAAACAATTAGAACTATCGAAAAATATTTATTATAGTTACAGATAAATAAAAAAAAAAATTTTTTTTAAATCATAGCTATCGATAAAATTTCTATAAAAAATTAGTTATCGATAAATATTTTATGAAAAATTTTTAATATTTTTAATTAGGCTTAAGTTCATTAAATTTAATTTTCATTAAATTATTTTTATGAAGAAAGAAATTTTACAACATGAAAATCAATTAAAATTTACTGATAATTTTTCATTCTTGACTCAATCTGGTCTCGAACCCAGGTGCTTACGGACAGGTTACCCTGACATGTTTCGATTGCAACCACTCAATCTCCTCAGAGGGCTTGCCGTTTAACACTCGCAGCCATCGACGACTGCTGACGTCATTAGTCAAACATCAATCCTTAAACCAAATTGTATTCAACCTTTGGTAGATCGAAATTTGCTTTGAATGATTATCTATTTTAATTTATTTTAACATGTTGTTCCTTTACTTCTGTTTTTCGTACTTTTGTCAAGAATTCTTCTTGAAGTTCAAAGTACATATTTTTTGTTTTTTCATTTTTTTGTCTCTCTTTTTCTTGTTGACCTTTTCAGCACAACTTGAAGGACAAATGCAAACATAGAGCTCGTGCCTTAGCTTTAACAATTATCAGTATTGTGGTCATTTTATTGAACTATTTATGGTTTTTAATCCAAATTTTTAATATTTTTAATTAGGCTTAAGTTCATTAAATTTAATTTTCATTAAATTATTTTTATGAAGAAAGGAATTTTACAACATGAAAATCAATTAAAATTTACTGATAATTTTTCATTCTTGACTCAATCTGGGCTCGAACCCAGGTGCTTACGGACAGGTTAAGTAGTCCACATACTTTTTTTAAATTATAGTTATCGATGAATATTCTTTAGAAAACAAGAATTTTCGATAAATATTCAAAAAATCTTTATAGTTACAAATTAACTATAGAAATTTCTAGTTATCGATAACTCATAGCTATAGATAAACATTCTATAGAGAATTATAGTTACCGATAAATTGTCTATAGAAGATTATAGTTATAAATACATATTTTTTAAATTAAAATAATTCATACATTTTCCTTGAAAAAATCAATAGCTATCGATGAATTTTTTATAAAAAAAATTTTAGTTGTCGGTAAATATTCGTGAAAAAATTAAAGTTTCGATAAATTTTGCAAAAAAAATAAAGTAATCGATAAAAACTCAAAAAACAAAATTTTGTTGTCGATAAATTAATTCAAAAATATATCATCCATTAATAGTGGAGAGAATATTATAGTAACCGATGAATTTTCTATAAAAAATTAGAGTTATCGATAACTGTTCTACAATAATTATAATTATCGATATATTTTCCAAGGAACTAAGGAACTATAATTTATCTATAAATTTTTTTATTGAAAATTATAGGTATTGAATTTCCCACATTACTTACAATTATCGATAAAATGTCTATAAAAAACTATGGTTATCGATAAAAAAAATTCAGCTAATAATAAGTTTTCTTTATAAATGTAAGCTATCGATATCATTTCCAATTTATGTCATCAGTAAATTTTTTGTTGGAAATGGGTCGAAGATATTTTTTGTATTGTTTACCTGATTCACCTTTTTTTGATTTTCGGAAATTTAAATAAATTTAACTTTATCCCAACATGATTGATTTCCTCTAACAATTAATTTAAAAAAAAGGTGTTATTTTTATAGAAAGACGTTTAAAATTTATTATCTTCAACCTAAAAACTTTCAAATAAAAATTAATCTAAATTACTATTTTGGCATATTTTATTAATAAAATTACAAACTTTCTTCAAAAATATTTGTCTCTCCAGCCAACAAAACATTAAACCAAGCTGAGATTACATAAAAGTTTTCCCCTTTAAAATTATAAATGGCATTAAATATCACCATTTAAAAGCTTTAAGTGTAACATTTAGGCATATTTTTAACCGAAAATAAAAAAAACCGAAACTAAATAACAAATTATTTAAATTAGTTTTGGAAATTATTTCAATATGACAAATTATGTACATACATAATTCCCACAGCAACTTTTTAATACAAAAATAAAGAGACAAAAGCTTAAATAGGCCACAAAAGACAAAATCCAAATGAATGAATTAAAATGAAACCCACCCAATGTTTAGAGTAAATCTACAATCAATTGTAATTCATATGACTTTTTTGAAATGTTTGGTATTAAATATTACTATTTTTGTAATTTTTATGCATGCCACACCATTTTTCAGTCACTCGTCTATTTAACCAACAAACGAATGTCAAAAAAACCTCGAACAAACCTCATCATTATAATCATCATCATCATCATTGCTAACATCAATTGTCTTTCAACACATGTCAACTCAATGGAAAAGTGTTAAAATCGTTCACATATTTTGATAGAAATTGTCAGTGATTTCTATATCATTTAGTTGAATATGATAAGAGATATTTAGTGGACGCACCTCTCTAAACACAGGCCAGAAACGAAAAAAAAGTTGTCTTCAAAATAAATGTCCACTGGCTTGTTTTGAAAGTCTAAAACATAAAATATAAAATTTGTATCTCAGAATACACTCTAAATCACATGTAATCATATTAAACTCATACTTAAGTACACATTCTGAATTACGATTAGAAGTAACAAGAAAAGTTTTGCCGTGCTGGTGGTTTGTATTGTTGAAAATGATTATGACAATCTGATTTCAGGAAGACTTTTGCAGGTTGAAGACTTTAAAAGTCAGACATTTGCATAATTTTTTCTTTTTTTTTTTCTCTTTTTCTGTTATGCACATTAAATTTTTACATTTTAACGCAAGAAAACAAGAACCTTTTTGTGTTAAAAAAGTACTTTTTTGTTTACAAAAAAAAATTTTTTTATAAAAGTAAAGGTTGAAGGTTGTTTTTAAAGCTCGATAGAATAACTCGATAGAGCTCGATAGAATAACACACAAAATTTAAATTTCAATCAAAACAATTTTATATTCAATCATTCCAACACAGTTTTTTCCCTCGAAATTTGGCTTTTCCTCACACATTTTTGAGGGAAAACTTAAGAAATTTCGAGGGAAATTTTATTCACGACGGCGATTAATATTTGGATAAGATTTGGGCCATATAAGCACCGCGGCAGTTCTTGAAGAAGCGCATTCTGGACGTCCAACTTGGCCCACTTTAACGAGCATTGCTGGCCTCACGTCACGAATATTACGAACAATGGTCGCCTCCGATGCGACAATTCTTGTTACCAGCGACCTCAAGTTAGCCTCCAAAGCGTCAATTCTTGTTGCCAGTGACCTCACGTAACCCCAATGGAAATACTCGAGAGGTGTGAAATCGCGCTATCTTGGAGGCCAATTAATAGGTCCATTTCTCGAAATTAACTTATTGCCAAATTTCGATTGAAATAAGTTAATGGTTGCGGTCGCTGTTTAGCACGTAACGCCTTCCTGTTAAAACAACATCTAGCCCGGATCAATCCCATCTTTTTTTTCAAACAAAAAATCATTGATCATAAAGCCTCGGCTTTATTTTTGAAGCTATACGGTCTGATGATGTCAGCAGCATGCAAACGGCACCAGTCGAGCGAGCTTCATCTTCATTTTTATAAAGATGAAGATTATCTCACTCAATATTTGGCATTTTTTGTTTATTCATAAAAGCCGTTAAGTCAGAAATGTGCCTTATTGTTGATCACAATTTTGGAATAGGAGATCGTTGACTGATTTTGCAAGTAAATTTGGTAGCGTTGCTAAAGCGTTAACGCCCAACTAAAATATGCATGAGCTAGCTTAAGCTACTGTCAAAAATTAACGAAAAGCCTCTGAAATGCATTTGAAGAAACCAAAATCGAAAAAAAATTGATTCCTTAAGGAATATGCGATTAGTTGCGCTCTTTGCTTAAGAAAATGACATTTTCATTAACCTTAAGAAAAAGTTTCTTTTAATTCAATATGGTTTGACCCATAAGATTTACATGTATTTGCACAGTTGCTTATGCCAGCTAATGCATATTAAAGTTAGGCTTTTAAACCTTTTCATGATGAATTGGCACAGTAAAATAATCATATTTGACCTTTTGAGTGATCGCAGTGTAACAGTTCGTTTGACAGCTAACGCTGATGTTAAATCTATTGGCCTTAAAAAATTACCCTTTAATATACTTTTTATCGAAAGTAAAAGGGTATAAACATACACCTAAGTTTGCCGTTCCGTTTCTCATTTCAACAATATTAATCTAAGACCCTATAAAGTATATATCTGTGGCATTTTGACAAAACATCTTAAGTCGAGATAAGATAGAAAAAAAGTTTTATAAAACAACTAGCTGGCCCGGCAAACGTTGTTCTGCCATATAACATATTTCTTTCAGATTTTACAGTGTCTGCATGCCAAATTTAAAGAAAACCGGTGGATTGGTTAAGAAAATAATAAAAATTATAGGCTTTAGTTCTTTCCAGATGTTATACTATTTGTCCGCCAAATTTAAAGAAAATGAGTTGATTAGTTAAGAAGATATAGGAAAGGGAGCTTTTACCCCTCCTGCTTCACGCCCTAAATAAATATATAGCTGTAACGCTATTTAGCTGCGAAATTTCAAGAAGATATTGGGAGGGGGAGCTTTTACTCTTCTTGCCCTATTTCACAACCTATTCCCTATTTCCTTTCAGATGTTGCAGTATCTGCATGCCAAATTTTAAGAAACCCGGTTGATTAGTTTAAAAGATATAGGGAAGGGGAGCTTTTACCGCTATTGCCCTATCTCACGCCCTATTCCCTATTTCCTTTCAGTTGTTACAGTGTCTGCATGCCAAATTTTAAGAAACCCGGCTGATTAGCTTAAAACAATTGGGAGAGGGAGCTTTTACCTCTACTGCCCTATTTCACGCCCTAAATAATAAAAGCTTGAGGCTATAGTCCTTTCCAGATGTTACACTATTTTCCTGCAAAATTTCAAGAAAATCGGTCGGTTTGTTAAGCAGATATAGGGAGGGGGAGCTTTTACTCCTCTTGCCCTATTTCACGCCCTATTCATTGTTTTCTTTCAGATGTAGTGCCTACATGCCAAATTTTAAGAAAACAGGTTGATCAGCTAAGGATATATAGGGATATAAGCTCCCCCTATGCCCTATTTTGCGCCCTCTAGCGATATGAAATATACTCTACGACCTATTCTCATACCTAGCAAAAACACATACAAAATTTCATAAAAATCTGTCAAGTCAAAATGGAGGTCATTTTGTTGATATTTGTATGGGAATATATAGGAAAATCTAAATGCCATATCTCCGGAACCACTGCGCCGATTTCATGCAAACTTTACATAAACCATCTAGAGACTATCCCCAATGTACCCAAACGTTTTTGTTAAAATCGGTGTAACCGTTTTTGCAGTTAGTGGTGACATCAAAGTGTACACTTCTTTTTATATATATAGATTCGGTGGAAAAAACCATTTTTTTCAAATAATAAAATAAATCAAAATTAAAGAAAAATTTCGTTTACAATAAAAAATTTTAAAAACGTAAACAAAAATGTTTTTTGAAACAAAATGCGTATAATTAACATTATTTTTTTTAAATTTGACTTAAGTTGTTTTGTCCAAATTGATTTAACGTCTGTGTGTTGATATGTGTTTTCCAAAGACCCCATATGTGATAGGGGCTTGGTTGGTATATATTTATGCCACAGAAGCTCCGTTAAATTGGGCTAAAATACAGCTTGATCGGTCTACAAATGGCTGAGATATAAAAAAACACGACTGCCTCTAATTTTCCCCAAAAATCCCTTGTCGTTTTTTTTTTTGTATGTAGAACAACAAGAGCCGAAGTGTCCAAATTAGGTACATCTTGGCATCTTCGTAATCAATACACAACATCCAAAAAAATGTGGGCGGGATTGGTCAAGTAGGCGTGGCACATTCCATACAAAAATATAAGAGGCATAGTTTCTAAGTTAGATACAAGCATCTTGGTTATCACTAGACAATATCAGCCAAAATGTGGGCGGGATAGGTGAAGTGGGCGTGGCACAAAAATAGATTTATTTATATCTAAAGAACGGTAAGAGAAAAATGTTTGGTACACAAGCCGGGTTATTAATACAGAACCTTTCTAAAATCATGGGTGTGGTTGAAAAAGTAGGCGTGGCACCTCCCGTACAAAGACATAGATTTCAGTATATCTGGAGAAGGGCACAGAGCCAAATGTTCTGAATTAAGTACAAGCATATTGGTTTTGAAAACAAAGCATTTGACAAAATGTGGGCGGGATTGGGGAAGAAGGCGTGGCACAAAACAGTTGTATTTATATCTAAAGAAAGGTATCTGTTCTTATCGCACCATGGGGACGGGGTATATAAGATACAGCATAGCTGAATTTTGCACAGTTCCTTGTTTTTTAAAAAACTTTAAAGAAGGTACTTTTTAAAAAAAGTACTATAAAAAGATACTTTTTTCAAAAAATTATGATCGCTTGAAAACTAAAGATTTTAAAAATAATTTATACTTATTTATAGATTAATTAGATCAACAAAAAAAAGTACCTTTTTAAAAAAGTATATGGCAAATCTATAAACATATTTGAAATACTTCTTGTAAATAATTTAAGCCCTTCAAGTAAAAATATTTACTCTTTACATTTTAAGAAAAAAAAAACAAATAAAAAGACACACCGTTGTTACTCATTTTACCACCGTACCTCTTAATGACTGACTGTTTGTCAGTCCTCAAAGACTCAATCACTTGTTATTTCACCAAACAACAAAAGACAAGCAAAAAAATATTTTGTTGTTAAGGAAAACAAAAAAAAAGAAAAAGCCAACAACCCAAAAGACAAAACAGAAACAAGTAAATTAATGTGTGTGATTGTGTGTGCGGTACGAACGAACGTAGTTCAGCTATTTATTATGCAACTAACGTATCCATGAAGTTGAGTATCATTTTTTCCTTCTTTAAATACAACAATAACAAACATAAGAGAGTTGAAAAAAAAATACAGAAAAATAAACTCAAACACCAGAATAACGATTTGTACTCTGCGGTATTGAACACGTTTGTATTCATTCGTATGTTAATGTGAGTTTTTTTATTGTGTTGTTGTTGTTTTCTGGTTGGTATGACAAAATTGTACAATATGACATTACGGTTTTCAGCCATTAGTCTATATTAACAGGTGATTTGGCAAAATTCGGGAAAAAAAAGTGTGTAAACAGAAACAGATACTAAAGACAAAAATAAAAAACTGAAACAAAACAATACTTTCCGAATTTTGTAAAAACTGTTGAGAATTTTTTGTTATTTTAAAAAAAGAAACGCTGTGTTGCAGTGTAAAAATCTTTTAGATACACACGTTTTGTTTTAATTTTTTTTTTTTTTTTTTTTTTTTCTTTCAAGATTTTTATCATTTTGAAAATTATGAGGTGATTAAGTATTCATACTCTTACAACAAAATTGTGCCGAAAAAATAAGCAGAAACAATATTTGCACAACAAGTAAATTTGAAATGACAAAAACCGAATGCAAAAACGATTTTCAAAAGATTAAATTAAATAAATTTTTTATAATGGTTTTCCGAGAAAATGAAATGTAGGAAAAAAAAAAATTTTAGTTTTTTTTTTAAAGTACATTGACCGTTTGATATAGTTAAGAAAAATAATTACACTGTTGAACAAAATTCGGGTCATCGCCGCCAGCCTCAATACTTGCAACGCGAAATGAGCAAATCTGCCAAAGGGTTTTGCAAAGTTAGCTCAAGCTCCCGGAATATGGGCCCCTAAAGTTTTTGAATTTTTTAAAAAGGCGTTTGGTATAACATACTAAATGTACTTCTGAGCTAAAAAAAATAATTTCAGATGCCTTCAGTAGAATCGTATGACGATTCTTTTCTTAGAATTTATCAACCCTGTAACTCTCATGTTAAGGGGTAATTTTTGTCCTTTTCCCCAACTCTTACACAAAAGTATACTAAAACGGCACTTTTAAGGGTTAAAATGTTCCAGGAATATTTTTTGCATCATATTTCACTTGGAGTCTTCTATGACCAAAAAATCGTGCAATTTATGTAAAACGGGTTTTCGAAAGTCATGGCCTTGAATTTTTTAATTTTTCGGTATTTTCCTGGGTATATTCCTGGAGCCCAAGCTAACTTTTCAAAACCCTTTGGCAGATTTTCTCTACTAGTAGTCTTCTTTCATTTCGCTTTGCAAGTATTGAGGCTGTTTTTTTTTTTTTTTTTTTGTTGCACAGTGTTATTAGACAAAAGTATCACTTGAAAAAAAGACTTTTGAAACACTTTTTGAACAAAAAAAAAAAAAAAAAAGTTTTCAAAAAAGTTTTTTTTTTGCGATATACCAATTTAAATTAAAACAAAACTTTGAAGTCTACTAGGCTTATTAAAAAAACAACTTCAATTACTCTTTAAATATGATTTCAATAAAAACATTTTGTGTAAGTCTACATTATTATAATAATATTGTGGTCGGGATTGTAAAAAAGATAAACTCACTGTTTATTGTTGTTGTTTTTGTTTAAGCTTTGGTATTGTTACAAGTTAAACTGGGGCTTATAATTCTTATTCGCTTAACAGTTTTATTTGTATAATATCTTTAGTTTTTCTTAAATGTTTGGATGAAGTTTTCTGACGATCTGGCCTAAGCAACCAGTGAAATGCGCATAGGAATAGCTTATGCCATCAACAATAAACTTTAGTTTGTCAATAGTATGAAATGGGATTTTAGCACATTATAACGAAAGATTGATAATTAATTTTTGAATCCCAAGAAAAACTTTGATATTATTTAAAAATGGCAAAAATGTAGTGTATTCCAGAAGTCTACTACTTTTCAAAGCATTTAAAGCCATATATTGGCAATAGTCTGAACAGTGTTACTAAAATGTTTACATTAACGAAAGGCTTCAGGTAAACTTTAGCTACGGTTTTAAGATGACGAGCGCAAAACTCACTCGTTTAACAAATTTTAAAATTTTGTTTTAAATGTAAGTTAAGCGAGTTAGTTTTGCGCTCGTCATCAAAAAACAGGCAGTAAGAGTAATTTTGTTGAACCGTTCGAGACAAAAACAACCGCTTCTAAAAACGACGCATTATATAACTTGGGTCAAACATCTTAACCAATTGGTAGCCAAAAATATTAAAATCCACACTATCTTCTCTCTCTCTCTCAATCTCTCCTCATGTGCTTTGCTCGTTTCGAACGTTGACTATCATAATTTATATTTTCACTTTATCACAGCTGCTCTGAAAAGGGATCTTGTACTTGTGTTGAACCATTGTCGTAGGGTTTTAAGCCATAAGACTTTTCTCCTCCCTGAACCTCTACTTCCTTCTATGCTTCCTTCTATTATTAATTGAAATAGTCCATATTTTTTATAATTAAGGAATTAGTAAAAATGACGTTCAAGGTAATTTTAACACGGAAGTGGAAAGAGATATGTACCGGGAATCACTGTATAATATGATATGATGATAACAACGAGATAGCCAAAAGATTTGTTCAATTCCTTCAGGTATAGGAAAAGAAGATTATGAACTCTCTGTTTAGTCTTCCACCCAGTAAATTGTATGCTTGTAAATCTCCAGAATAAAATGGGAAATATTATAAGCAACCAAATTGATTTTATCTTCACAAACAAACTTTTCTGCACATCTATAACAACACATCCAGGAGCAGATGTACCACCCGACTATAATCTTTTTATGGCAAATTATTTCACACTCGAAGAAAAAATACAATCTTAGTACTTGACACCCATCGGTAAGCTCGAATACATAAATACAGAACTGAATAATATTTAAAGAGAGGATGTGAAAAAAATGTGGACGACAAAAAACAAATACTTTTATTCCAGTCAATCAGAATACTCTTGGAAATTATTCAAGGTCGAAAAGTAAAGATTGGATGAGAACGGAAATACAACAGCTTATGGAAGAAAGTCGTAAATATAAAAATTCAGATTATGCATTATACACTTAACCGAAAAGTGTTCATAATATGAACGAACAACGTTTATTAAAATAATTTTCGAAGGCTTAATGAATTATTCGTTAATATAATGAAAAATGAAATTATCCAGGTATTTAAATTTACGTACACTTCATTGACTCAATGAATATGTCTTTATTAAATATTTATTTAACATGAATTAATAATGAATAATATGCAATACGTTGTTATAATGAAAGTACTCAAAGAATAATAAAACTTTTATTTGGCATAGGAATAGTTTATTGAAACATAATCATATGCCCCGGTAGACTAGAGCTTGTCTATCAGCGCCGGGGTTGCGGGTTCGATTCCCGCCAGAGACTCTGGTTTCTTTCCTGCAGACAAGCGTAGAGCTTCGCGGGATTAGCGTAGGGAATTAAAAAATAAAAAATTCTTTAAAAAAAAATTCTTTAATTCACGTTAAAGTCAATTAAATGTTCGTTGAGCTAACGAAACATTTATTTAATCTTATTAAACCAAAATCGTGTAAATTTTATAAACTATTCGTTAAAATTAATAAAGTGTTCGTTGGGCTATCGAGAGACTTAACAAATGTTTTTAACATAATAGAGCGAAAATGCAACAAACTGTTCGCTGTCATACCAAACCTGTACGTTAAAATTAATAAAGTTTTCATTTAGTTAACGAAACTTTTATTTAAAATTATCCCCACACATAAAAAATAGTTCATTGAGGCAATGACATTGTGTTCGTTAAGTCAACAAATTTGTAAAAAAAAAGTATTCGTTGAATTTACGAAAAGGTTCACTGAATTAACGAATAAGTGCATTGAATAAATGTATTCTTGCATTAAATTATGATCTTACAGAAAACGAACTTTGTTCGTTAAATTAATTAATTTTTTTGTTATATTAACGAACACCTCATTTAATTACTAAAATAAAATCTTTGAAAGAATGGTCATTCACAGTCACAAAGAACAAATTCATTAGACGAAAATTTATAATTCTTTCGTTTGCTGAACGTTTATTTTCGTTGTCTTCACGTCTGAGAGCTAACGCGTGCTGCTAAGAATAGACTCCTACAAATCCATGCCAGGAGATTTAGGGTCTAAGACTCAGGCACGACAATTTCAACTTACATAAAAACTAAAAGCAGCCGCAAATATTTACCGCAGAAAAAAAACCTTCATCATGATCATGATCATAAAAAATTATGTAGCTCAAAAGTTTCCGTTCCGTTATTAAAAATTTCTATAAGCTAAATCAAAAAAAGCAAATCTCGTTTGTATCTTTTCCTTGGATTTTTTTCTTATTTTTTTTATTAATTCTTTAAACATACTTGTCTCATTATTTATTTAACACATTTTCATCATTTTGATGACATTACTCATCATTTAGGCAACCAAAGTTAAAGAAAATAAAATAAATCCCTCCGTATACCTATAAATTTTTTGAAATAGTCATCGTTTCAAGTATTCTAGAAGTCCGTAACAAAATCCTTTGTTCTTTTGGCCATGTTTATTTAACAATTAAAAGAAGAAAAAAATCCAATAAAACCAACAAAAATTAATATTAAAATTGCTAAAGTTTATTTAAATTGTTCTTTTTATTTAAAGAAAAACACTACAGTTAATAAAAATAAATAAAAAACAAACAAAAAATACAAAAAAAAAAGTTTTACTCAAGAATTTCAAAAGATACTTTGAGTATGAATATTTAAATAAAATAACATTCATAAAAATGTTGAAGTTTAAAAAAAATGAATGCATGAAGTTAATGACTAAAGAAATACGCACTTTTTTGAATTATTTCAAAAAAAATACTGTGGGAATTTTATTTTTTAAAAAACTTTCTTTATTCAATAAAAACATTTAACGCTTCCGATTAATATAATTTATTTATTAATATTTCTTTTAAGATCTTCCGACATTTTTTATTTTTTTGAGGTTATTTTGAGCATTTAGCGTTTTTTTTTTTTTTTTTTTGTTCATTTACATGCCAGTTTTATTTCAGTTTAAAAAACTACTATTAACGACTGGTTACAAAACTCATTAATTAAATTTAATATTTTTTAATCGCTGGTTTTTGTGTTCAATAATTTTGTTTATAAAATGTCTGCACTTACACTTCCAGTTAATAAAAATTGCTTAATGAAATAATTTACATATTTTTGAAATTCCGGCAGCATATTGAATTTAAATGCTCGGTCGCTTGAAACTGAACACATCCCAACAAACACGGAGGTCTGATTTCAAATTGAAAATGATTTGAAATCAAACGTTTTCTCAAATGACAAACGTTTGATAATGATTTGAAAATCATAGCGTTCTCAACAAAAAGGAGAAATTATTTTCAAATTGAAAAATGCCTTTATTTTCAACTTGCTTTCAAACGTTATTCTCAAAAGTTTTTCAAATGTGGAATATAAATAAAAATATTTTATTTTTTTTAATTTAAATTTATTATTTATTTAAATAAACTGTGAGATAAACATTCGGCCCCATAGCGTAAAGATGAAATAATGTTCTTTCCGTCCTCTAACTCTTGGAAAGACAAACTACTTGGCTCCATTTTATTTGGAGGATTGTAGCACCGCGATCGTTCAACAAACCTTCTTCACTTTCCTGTTTTATTTTCCTCTTTTTCGTATTTTTAATCATTGTAATTACTCACAAATAATATTATTTTTCACAAGAAATAAGCTGTTCACTTTATATTAAAAATTATTTTTAATAGTAAAACACATGTAACCACGAAGTAAAAAATGTAACTTTAATCGCCATTTTTAATGATACCATTTATTTTTCGCTTTAGTATTGCCAAGTTTATTTTTGATTTGAATTTAACATTTGACATCAAATTGATAAAACATTTGATATCAAATGTCTATTTTCAAATCATAATCAATTTGAATTTAAATTGTAAATAAAACAATTGAAAAACGTTAGAGAATTGTTTTTGATGTCAAATGACAAAGTCATTTCATATCAAAGGTTTGACGGAGCTTTGATTTCAAATTGAAAATGATTTGAAATCAAAGGTTTTCTCAAACGACAAACGTTTGATAATAATTTGAAAATCATTTGAAAATCATAGCATTCTCAACAAAAAGGGGAAATTATTATCAAGTTGAAAAATGCCTTTATTTTCAACTTGCTTTCAAACGTAATTGTCAAATGTTTTTCAAATGTGGATAGTAATACAATGTGGAACATGAATAAAAATATGTTATTTTCTTAATTTAAATTTATTATTTATTGAAATAAACTTTGAGATAAATATTCGGCAACATAGATAAAAGATGAAATGAGGTTCTTTCCGTCCTCTAATTCTTGCAAAGACGACATTTGCTCCCTCTTATTTTGAGGATTGTAGCACCGCGATCGTTCAACAAACTTTCTTCACTTTCCCGTTTTATTTTCCTTTTTTTTTGTATTCTTACCCTCATATTCATAAAAAATATTTCAGGTTTATGACAGGTTTATGAAATCAATTTTCTATGAAAATTTGTTTAATAAACCTTTTATTGTTTAAAAATATTTTTTATGAATATGGGGGTTAATCATTGGAATTACTCAATAATTTTTAATTTTCACAAGAAATAAACTGTTCACTTTATATATTTTTAATAGTAAAACACATGCAACCATAAAGTAAAAAATTTAACTTTAATCGCCATTTTTAATGCTTTTTTCGCTTTAGTGTAGCCAAGTTTATTTTTGATTTGAATTTAACATTTGAAAAACATTTGACATCAAATTGATAAAACATTTGATATCAAATGTTTATTTTGAAATCATTATCAATTTGAATTTAAATGTTAAATCAAACAATTGAAAAACGTTAGAGAATTGTGTCTGATGTCAAATGATAAAGTCATTTCATATCAAAGGTTTGACTTCGTGTTTGTTGGGATACCACCGCTTGTTTGGTATGTATGTATGTGTATAAAAAGAGTTGGTTGGGAAAAGTAGTATTAAAAATGGTTGTTTACATCAGTCCCAAAAATTAAGTTCGCAACTTCGTTGTAAAGTTTGGAAACTAGCCATTCATAAGCTTTACAAAATTCTATCTTGTTATTACTTAAAGTCTTTCTTTATCTTCCTCTCTATCTGTCTCCTTTCTTTCTTTGGCTGTCTATTTGACAATCAGTTTTGTAATTTCGCTAAAAAGTGTAAAAACTAAACGCTTCTTTACTCTGACGTAAACGTATACTTTGCAGGTCAGCTGTTCCGTTTTTCTTATGATGGTTCACACCAGTGCTGGTATATTTTTACGGTCGTGGGTAGAGCGTGGGTAATTTCTCTTAGGTGTAATTCAGGTGTAATTTGAAACTTTTACTTCAGATGCCCAAATAAAATCAAGATTCGATTTCAGCGATGACATTTATTTCTTTTTAAATATTGTTGCTAAGAAACGCACTTCAATCATTAAACATACATATATTTTTGTTTGGTAATGAATGTCGCAAGATGGACCCTTAGATTTGGATAAAGATGCCTATCATAGTGACTTAGAACCTGAAGTTTATTGAAAAAAGTTATTCAAACTAAAAACTTGCCTTGGGGAAGATATGTTTCCAATATTGCAACATATAATTAATTTAATTTCTATCTTGCTACTTTTTAATGCTTTAGTTTAAAGAATATTTAACGCCCTGTACAGTTGTAAAACTGAATTACGTAAGGGACAGTTGTATAAAACTCTGCAGGCATCTTGTTTACTAAATAAGGTATAAAGGGTATTTTTGAATACCATAAAACTTAAAATGGTAGACAACACAAAAAAAAATTAATTTTAATCGCAGATTGATACACGGCATTACGATTAGACACCGCGTCTGTCCTTGACGAAACGCATTGCAGGCGTCCAATTTTGTTTCTCTTTTTCGAATAAAATGAACAATGTTGACCTCCAAGATACCGATTGCTGCTGGCTTACTAGCATTAACCACTGACTTCACAGCCCTACGGAAAACAATCAATAAGTGTCACATCGCACGGCCTTGAAGTCTAATTGACAGTTTATTTTCTCTAAATCAACACATTGCCTTCATTTGTGAAAAAAGTTGCGTCATTTAAATCATGAAGTCACCTTTAAGTTGCGAAAATCGATGGCTGATTTTCAAAGTATATTTGGATAATTTGGTGGCGTTGTTCAAGCATGAATTTATTCATGATGATGTGCCTGATCAAAAAGTGAAAATAGTATGACAGTTCGTTAGACAGCTAACCTTTCGTAAGCTCTATGGGGCTAAAAAAATACCCATTATAAAGCAATGACAAGCAACATTTTAAACCTTGCCAAGATATATCAACCAAATGTGGAAGTTAAACTCTTTATTTAAGCAGTTTTATTTTATGTTTTATTAATTTTTTTTAGGTCTTTATTGTTATTTTTGTTAATTTAAATAAAATTCTCAGTTTGACTTATATTGATCTTGTTTTGATGAGTTTGTTGTGTTTTTGCTTCTTTGTAAATGTCTTTTTATTAAATAAAACTTAAATTTTATATCAGGTGTAATTTCATTTAATTCGGGTAATTTTGCTTCATCTCAAGTGTAATTTTGAATCTTGCTGGTGGTAACACTGGTTTACACTCTTCAAGTTTTAGCTATAGGAGAGAAGGGAAAAGAGAATGGCATTTCTTTTTCTCTCTCTCTCTCTCTCTCTCCTAAAAACTCAAGACTTGACGGCAAAAATTTGTAGAGTACGAGCGAGCACTTACCAAGCTTATGTATAAATAGGTACTTTTACGTAAACGTGACGTTGCATATGAACCTGATAAATTTAAAATTAACTACGTTTTGAAGTATCAGCTTTTAACAAATTTTAAGTTAAGGACTCACACGCACATATTTATATATTTTTATACAAAACGCACAATAACAAATGCTAAAAGTTATAAATTATAAAAATTTTCTCTTATTTTTTCCATTTAACACATTTTAACACTTTTACGTATTTTTAGTAACTGCCGACTATTGAAGTCGACCACAACGTTAACGTGTGCGCAATATTTACGTATGAGTAACGAGGCCTTTCCTATATACAAGTCTATCTTTCTTTCTCTCTCGCTTTTTTTGTATGACAGTTATATTCCATAATAAATTTTATAAGTATACACAATGTTTTAAAGTTAAAGCAACTGAATTAACAATTTTCTTGTAAAATCATAACTTTAAAATAAGCCGACAATGTATCTGCCTGTTTGACAAGTTATAAGTTTATTGACTTTCAAACTATTTATTACTTGTATATTCTAAAACTAAAAACAATTTGTCGCTTTTGTCGTCATTTTTACTGTATAGTAATTTTCATACAAAATGTTTTGAAAAACATTGTAATTATACCTAAATTTGTAAAAATCTTTTTAGAATATGATAACAAACACCACAAATTGTATTGTTTTTAATGACTTATATAACTATTGAATTAATTAATAAATAATATATGTTCAATTCATTTTATTTTATTTTTTTAATTATTTTAATGAAAATTTCTTATCAACTAACTCTAATAATCATTTTAACTCAAATTGAAATTCCCTTCCCTGGCTTAATTTTATGGTATCAACCAATGTGATTGGCAAATTTTATTTAAGAAGAAGAAAAAATGAACAAAAACCAAGAGTAAAGTACCACTCAATTTACATGATGAATTTTATGACGTCCAATTTTAGACGTCATTTTTTGTTTGGTAGCAAGCGGTGTAGAGAAGAAAGAGGAAGCGAAAACAGAAATCATGTCTATTTTTCTACCCCTCTTTCTTCTCTACACCGCTTGCTACCAAACAAAAAAATGACGTCCAAAATCGAGTGGAGAAGCAGCTCGCGCTTTTTGTCATTTTTCTTAAGGGCAAACAGGTCGTTTTTGTTTGTCTGCTTTTGTTGCGTTTCGCGGTGTCACCCCGCATTGGTTAGTGTTTCGGTGTCGTATAACTGTACCGAGTTCCGGTTTTTGCGGTATCTGCATTAACTACATATGTATGTATGTATATGCAATCGTTTTTTACCTCAATTTGAGGTTTTGTCTGGTGGAGAACCATTAATAACTCAATGTGACTGGTGGAGAACCAAATATAACTCATACGTTTTACTGGTGGAGTACCAAGGAAATAACTCAGAAGATTACTGGTGGAGACCAATATACTCTGGAGCGGATTCTGGAAGCTCTCGCCTTCCTATACGAAGGTTTAGGTCGAACGAGGACTTTGCGGTTGATGCTCCTAAAATGTGTGTGATACCCTGGCAATATAACTATAAATAGTTCGCCAAAAAATTTTAGTGTTAAGAAAGCCAAAAAAGTTTACTCAAAGTGAATTGACAATGCACATTGAATTGATATTTCAGTTTATGACATTCGGCAATACGATAAAGTAACGATTAGGGTATTCATTTAACCGGGCTTTTGATTTAATCGGTAAATCGCTCGATTAATTAACCGAGGTTTTTGTTTAATCGGTTAATAATCGGTTAATTTTGTTATTGATCGGTTAACCGATTAATAAAGTAATTTTTTTTTTTTAAATTAGGTAATTTCAATGAATAAAAATTAAAATTATTTATTATTGCAGTTTAGTAGTAAAAAAAAACAATAACATTACAGTACGTGAACTAAAAGGGGGAAAAAAATAATTCATAACTCTACATAATACATATTTTTTAATTAATGCATATATGCACATATAAATAATGCACGTGAAATTGAAATCGAAGGAGATTTTAAGTTAAATTTTTTTTAAATGAACATAGCTTTTCCTGAGTTCGAAAGTAGTTTTAGTAAAGATATGTGTATGAGGTAATGAAAAAGAAATATTTTTATCAATTTTAAACACAGGATAGAATTAAAAACTTGCTCGATTTCAATTTCACGTGATTTCGATTTCCAGAACAAGACCGATTATGTATTTATTAAAAAATAAACTGTGAGATAATTTTATTAGTAATTTAAATAGTTTAAGAAGATCTTATAAAATAATCGTTTATAAATAATTTGGTTAAAATGTATTGGATTAAAGCGACTTCTTTCTTTAGTTTTGATAAATTTTGACTTGAAAAAATTTCTTTCACTTATCGTAGATGTTGAAGAAGAAATAATACAGAACATCTAAATTCTCAGTCTTTTTTCAGGAGTTCTCTAAACATATAAAATCTTCCATTATACCATTTAAATCCTGTTTTATTTTTAATACTTTTAATTGTTTGGGTTAATTCTGTTGTTGCGTTACTATCGTAAGTTTCTTCTGGTGTCAGGTCATCATCTAGCTCGTCCTGGCAAAGCTCAGCACCGAATATTCTACAAAAAACTTCATTTCCGAATCCTTAATTTCTGTTTTTGTACCATATTTTAAAAATGTATTTATAGAAGGTTATCTATTGTATAAAAGAATAATTCTCAACACAACTTTTTTTTGGTTCACTTTGGCAACGTTTTTGGTGAATTTTGGTACGGAGAACGTTGTAAAATTGTTCATAGTTACACTGTAGAATGTATTTAAAAAAGCGAGTTGCTTTGCGACCGACGTTTTGGAACTCACCCATTATTTAAAACAAAAAAAAAAAAATTGGTTTAATACTACAAAAAATTATAATTTTTGTTATAACGGTTAATCGGCTAAGCGACTGAAATTAGCCGGTTTAATCGTTAATCGAAAAAAGCTAATTTTAAATTAAACGATTAGATAATCGGGTTGTAATTAATCGGTAAACCGATTAACGGTCAACCGAATGAATACCCTAGTAACGATATAACAAATTTTTTCTGTTCACAAGTGCATAAACAAAAATTGTATTTTTTAAACTTGCTTGTGAATTGTAGAATTATTTATTAACAATTATATTCATTCTCTTAATTTTTTTTTTTTATTTTTTGCAGCACAATGGTTTCCAGAAGAAAAATACTCTCACGTTCTAGAGATGATCTGAATTTGGATCAGACATTTAGTCCACAAGAAGAGGAAGAAGATGTTTGGTATCAAAAAGATAAATTATACAAAGTAAGTAAAATTAATAACTTTTAAAATTAAATAAATTTAAGGATAATTGTTAAGAGAATT
Organism: Pollenia angustigena; assembly: GCA_930367215.1. Classification (NCBI taxonomy): domain Eukaryota; kingdom Metazoa; phylum Arthropoda; class Insecta; order Diptera; family Polleniidae; genus Pollenia; species Pollenia angustigena. The sequence continues at coordinate 211,479,325 of OV884060.1, forward strand.
TAAGACTTAAGAGAGCAGAAATAAAAAAAGCTTTTTTTTTAACCTATAAAAATTCGTTATAGAAAAATGAGAAATTTTGTTTTCAATTGACTTAGAAAATGTGAAAGCTTGGCAGTGATTTCAGCAATGCGAATTCATTAGAGGTAATATCGATACTACAACTCGTACAACAACCACAAGCATTTTGTTTCTGTAAAATAATTGTACAATGTCAAAAGCAGAAACAAAACGGAAACAAAGATAATAAACAAATTTTTGACATCTTTCAATTATAAAGCTATAAAAAAAAACTTTCAGCAGGGCTTTTAAGACCACCTTTAATGAATTCGCCTTGTTATTTAAGAATTAAATTTTTTAAAACCTTGTCTTTGGAATTTAATAAAATGTTTTTTTTATTATTTTCGAATATTTTAAAAGAAAAAATAAAGTTTTTAGTTGTTTAAATCCATACCCATATTTTAAATTCAGGGTCAAGATAATTAAAAAAATCACAAAATATTTAAAACGAAGTGATAATAATCTTAAAATAAAATGTAAAAAGTCTAAACAAAAGAAAAAATATCCAAAGAAACGCATTTTATACTCCCAACTTTAAATTTTATGCACTTAAGGGCTGCTTGAAGCGGTCGCACTTGGTAAAAATTTGACAAAATCCAAATTTTTAATTTATTTTAAACCGGGCGTAAGTTCATCAAATTCCTTTTTCATTAAATAATTTTTAATGAAATGGATTAATTAAAATTTATTGGCAATTTTCATTCTTGACGTACCCAGGGCTCGATCTCGGGTCGAATTTACATGTTTCGAGAACAGCCACATTCTCGTCATCAGATTTATTTGCAGTTTTTTAAATTGATTTTAATGGCATAAATTTCTTAAAAATTTTGGTGTTGATATAAAATGTGACTACAATAACTTTTTTTTTATTTTTTAATATGGCAAATTTTGGTGATGGTAGGCTCAGAGTTGATCAAAGGCTCTTGCGGATCTCGACATAAACAAGTCTCCTGGGCCGGATGGTATACCTGCACTGGTCTTGAAGCAGTGCTCTTCGACGCTAGCTCGTCCCTTAGCAAATCTTTTCAGCACTTTATACCGTACCGCGGAATTTCCAGTCTGCTGGAAAGTTGCTAACGTAACGCCAATTCCTAAAAAAGGAATGGCTAATAACCCTGAAAATTACCGCCCAATTGCAATTTGTTCGGCACTTTCCAAAGTTGTGGAGAGTATGGTAAATTACCATCTTGTCAAATATTTAGAGTCAAACTACCTACTAAGCGACCGCCAGTATAGCTTTCGTAGAGGTCGCTCTACTGGAGACTTACTAGCTGTTTTATCGGAAAAATGGTGCCGTTCCATTCACCATTTTGCCGAAAGTTAGGTAATTGCTTTAGATATTTCCAAGGCGTTTGACAGAGTCTGGCATGGTGCACTCTTGTCAAAACTTCCTGCATTTGGTGTCGGTGATAATTTCCTGCGATTTATATCGAGTTTTCTCAGAGATCGCACTATACGAGTTGTTATTGATGGGGTTTCATCAAACGAGTTCAAGATTCATTCAGGGGTGCCGCAAGGCTCCGTTCTTTCTCCTACTCTATTTCTTATCTCTCTAAATGACCTCCTTTGTCAAAATTCCAACCCTATCTACTCTTTTGCAGATGACAGCAACCTTTGCCATTCGTACTCATTTGAATGCAGACCAAGCGTATCCGATGTCGGTGCTATGAGGCAAAATATGTATGATACGCTTTGCCGAGAGCTTGACATAGTCTCAAAATGGGGTCGTGCGAATAGGGTCGGTTTTAATGCGCGAAAAACCCAATGTTGCGTTCTGACGCATAAACGCGCGGCAAACCAGGGTGCCTCATCTGTATATATGGGTGGCATAAGTATTGAGGAATCAGAATCTCTTGATGTTCTAGGCATGAACAAGGCGTCGAAAGAAGCATTCAAGTGCCGCGGTTTTCTAAGACGGTGTAAGATAAACTTCACTCCATCTGATCTCCTTACTATTTATACCATCTATATCCGACCGCGTATGGAATACGACTCTCATGTGTGGGCCGGTGCTTCAAAGTCTATTTTGGAGCTTTTCGACCGCGTGCAGGAGAGGGCGAAGGTTCTTATTGGTGACAGTAGGGTATCCAATTCTATTGACTCCCTTGAGCACCGTCGCAATGTGGGTTGTATTTGCCTTTTTTATCGTTACTACAATGGGATGTGTTCTAACGAAATTAGGGATCTGGTTCCCGAAACCCGTACGTTTGTTCGTAATACACGTTTTTCCTCAAGAGCCCATCCTTATGTGGTCGATTGGCAGGTGAATCTTACAACGCATAACAGAGAGAATTCATTTTTTTCCCGGACTGTTCGTATGTGGAACAACCTTCCTGCAGAAGTCTTCCCTCTCACTTAAAACATGATTAAGTTCAAATCGAATGTTCACAAGCACTACTCCCTCTATCCTCCTTCCCACAACCTATTTTCCTAGTTCCAACACAATGCAATGCCTTAGTAGGGGGCATCCCCTGCGTGCTAGTCCTAACAGTAAAAGAAAAACAAAAAGAAAAAGGTTATATATTAACGTCCTCCCTAAAATCACTTTAAGGTGAAAAAAACTCATATATGTAAGTATCGATATGTATATAACATTCGATACAAATAGCTCTTAAATAAATCCTAACCTAATCACATAATTTTGTTTTAGCGGGTCCTTGTTTGCCTTCGGTTCCCAAACAGCGTAGACTCCCAAAAATTTGTCTCTTAATACTATAGTTTAGGGTTATATATGTTCTGCCTTGATCGACTATTCGTACTTGTTTTTTGTTTTAATTTTTTTAATCCGGAATTGTTTAAGAAAGTGCAGCCTTTAAGAATTCGTGGTGTCGGTCGGCTTCATTAAGAGTTATAGATTTTAAAACTTAAACTTGACTGCAACATTTTATTAGAACCTTAACGTTTAAAAACTGCAAATGTATGTTTTTCTTCTTCATTGTAAAATCTCATGCTGTGTGTTATTTAAAAAGAAAAAACTCAAGATTATTCCATAAAATTACCATCATTAAAAACGTCGTTGAATTGAAACAATGTTTAAAACTAATAAAATAATTATTCAGCAAAAAATAAAATAAAGGGTGCTTTTTAAGCATGATGGAATTTGAAATTGAAAAAAAAATAATAAGACGAAAAAGTTAAGTTTTTAACGAAATAACGTCCAAGAATCATACAGGTTTATATTTGAATAAAAAATTTAATACTAACTTTTTTACAAATTCCGATGTTCTTTGATGAGATATGTACATTAACCCGAACGCGATCTCCAGATTCATCTTGGAAGAACTAAGGTCCGAAGTTAACATCATCCCTAAGTCTGAGTTCATACGGCTCATGTCTTATTGACAAGATTCTTCCTTTTTCTTCTTTGAACATGAATTGGCGTTTAAATGAATCATGTCATGTTGACGACATGTTTTTTATTTTGTTTTATTCGATATTGAAAACAAAAACAAAATTAATTAAAGAATAAGAAAGCAAAACGTAAAGACAGTACATGCATCTGTGTACTCGTTTCTTTTCCCCTCGTCCCTCTCGCCTATAACCCCACGTCTCCATGCGCTTTCGATTAGAACATGACATGACCATAACGCCGGCAGAGCAACGGTATTAATTTGTTCATGTTCTTGTATGTGGCGAATACGTGTTGATGTTCATGTTCTGATTGACCACAATTATTGTTGTTGTGCGTTTGGTTTTATACAGAAAATACATTGTATGGCCAACATCATGGCGCACATGGATGCTAAGACGAATGTTTAGGCAACGATGGCAGCACATGGACGAAACATGAACAGTCTACACGAGTAGAATTCATGTGCGACATGCTTTTCTTATCAAGTTGATGGATGGTGGAGTAGCAATCTTGTCAAAAAGACATGAGCCGTATGAACACAGACTTAACGTAATTCTCCATCTTTAAGTTGAACCAAAAAATAGTAAAAATCTATTTCAATTAAAAAAATTTGTGATATTAATTAAAAAATTAATTAAATTTCCACCAGTAAACATATTAAATCATATCAATTAATAAACTTGATTAAACGTTTAATTCACTTGATTAAACGTTTAATTCACTTGATTAAATTTTTAATTAAAAATAATTTTATTTTTGACTAGCATTTAACCCGCTACTTCGTTGGCGTCTCCTTTTTCTTCGTGGACATATCAGCATGCCAAAACTAATTTTCTCCTTCACTCAGGGCCTTGCATGTTTATCTTTCTAGGTCTTTCTAGGTCCAATACCAACTGAAATTCAAAAAGTACCAATCAAAGAATAAAAAAGTACCAAAAAGTTCATTCTTATAGATTCTCATCCATCCAGGACATTGCATATTGAATTTTATGTTTCTAGGTCCAATACTAAAGGAAATTCAAAAAGGACCAGTTAAAGAACAAAAACGTACCAAAAAGTTCCGTCATAGATTCTTATCCACTCACGACATTGCATGTTGAATCTTATGTTTTTAGGTCCAACATAACGATAATTTAAAAAATACCAAAAAGTTAAGTAAAATATCAAATTTCCTGTTTTCCCCCTTTTTGGTACTATTTTTCACCCCATTAAAGTATAAAAAATTTCAGTATTATAGTGGCAGCCCATAATTTAGTACGAATATTTCAAAAAATGGAAAAAATGTTTTTTAAAAAAAGTACCAAAAATAATTACGATTTTTACCCCTTAAATGTTCGAATTTCGAAAAAGTACCAAATTTATATTCGTATTTTTTTGATAAGTTTTGAATGCGGTATTAACTTTGTTTCTATGTTTATTGGTTCAAAAGATAGATGGGGTGTCAAAAAAGTACTAAAATTCAGATTTTACACGTTTACTCCCAAATAGGGCCGAATTTCAAAAAAGTACCAGACACCTGTCCGCTTATTTTTCTAAAGAACTACGATAGGTATTAAATTTTTTTTGTATCTCCTTTAGTTTTGGAGATATAAGGTTACCGAATTTTCCCGTTTTTACCCTTTTTCACCCCCTAAACATTCGAATTTCCAAAAATCCCGTCTTAGTGGATCGATTTGGGGAGTGACCAATGTCTGGTCCAAATTTCAAGTGTCTAGCTTCAGGCGTTTAGGCTGTGCGATGATGAATCAGTGAGTCAGTCTGTGAGTCAGTCAGTCAGTAACGTTACAATTTTATATATATAGATTAATGAATGCTTTAAATGGTAAAAAATTTTGAAGAATTTTCGATGACTGATTTTCAAATTAAATTTGGATAATTGTGAAGCGTTGATCAAATGTCAATCTATTCATGATTATCTGTCAAACAGTAGGCGCCTTATTGTTTCACAAATAACCCTGGCGTAAGTTCTATCGGCCTTAAAAAAAATACCCTTTGTCTTAATCTTTGATAAAAAAAAAGACTAATTGTTAAACATTAGCAATATTAATAAGAACTAATTAAAACACGAAACTAAAAAGCTTAACAGATTATAATGTTAAAATATTAAATATGATACATAAATTTAAACAAGCAGCAACAAAGAAAAAATAACAACATTAAAAAACTTAATTAAATGGTTTTTAAGCAACATGACTTTATAAGAAAAACAAAAGACTTAAGACACATACATGATTTTTATTGTTCAGCCCTTAATAAACACAAGTAACTAAAAACAGTTTTCAAATTAATTAAACATATTAATAACTAATTTAATGATTTATTAAAAGAATTTTTTTATATTTTTTTTTTTTGTACTGGAACTCGAATTTAAAGCAAACATATTTTTAATCATTGACCTATTTTTATTTAAACATTTTATTTCTTGTAAATTGTTCTTGACACAAAAACTTAAATACAAAAACATTATTGAAAAAATGCAAGAAGACCTTAAAACTCAAAACATGTCGTTTGGTTTGGAAAAATCAGCGTTTACCTTTAAAATTACAAAAAAAAATTGTAGTGGCTTTTTTGAGAAATTTATTTGTAAACTATAGGCCAATTGCATTAATAACCGTTAGGTTTCCAGCTAAACTCAAAACTTGGCTTCATAAACATGAGTATTTGTTTACTCATACACTAAATTTCGTATGTCCGTCCGTCTGGACAACTGTGGTTTTGGCGTTCAATGCGTATTTTTTAATTTTTTTTTTTTTTTTTTCTTCTTACCAATAATTGTTAAACAAAACACATACTTTTAAGTCGCCAGAAACTTCCATTAATATTAATATGAAAAAAGAAATACACTGCTAAATTGGTAAATAATATTTGTTGTATGCCAAAAGACTACAATAACAACAGCAACTTAAACAAAAACTTAAAAAAAAGTCATTGAGGTTGCTTGTTGTAATTTTATGTCAAAATAAATAAAAAAAAAACAATTTTTTTTTTGTTAATACATATTTTCATTTGGCAAAAGCTGTAATCAAAGCTATTGCGTTTTCTTTAATCAACTGAAATCAAGCGACATCGGGCGGTAGTTAAAGTAAACTGAAATTTGCCGCTTAAAAGTTGTCGTTATTTAAAAAAAAAAAATAATTAAAAATATGTTGAAAGTATGCATTTTTTTGAAAGAAGTTTAAATCATTTGATAAAAAAAAAATCCCAAAAAATACAATTTCCAAAAAAAATTTGCTATTTTTTAAGAAGCTCTTAACAAATTCACTGTGTTTACGAAAATTTTGGAAAAAAAATTTTGTTTTTAGAAAAAAATTGCTATTTTAAAGTATTGGTTAAATTTCAAGGGCCGATGTTGATTTTGAATAAAACACAAACTATTTAGGAAATTATTGTAATTTTATTTTATTATGATATATTGGTATTACTCAATTATGTATGGAACAAAATATCGGCCAAATGGGTGCCGCGACCACGGCGGCACACCTCCATCCGATGGTCCAAATTTTCGATGACCCTGAGGCATAATGGAGGTTCTATGCCGTTAATGTGCCGAATTATCCCATCCTTTAGCTCTTGAATTGTTGCTGGCTTATCGACGTACACCTTTTCTTTCAAATAACCCCAAAGAAAAAAGTCCAACGGTGTCAAATCACATGATCTTGGCGGCCAATTGACATCGCTATTACGTGAGATAACACGGCCATTGAATTTGTTGCGCAAAAGAGCCATTGTTTCGTTAGCTGTGTGGCAAGTGGCACCGTCCTGCTGAAACCACATATCGTCCACATCCATATCTTCCAATTCGGGCCATAAAAAGTTCGTTATCATCTCACGACAGCGAACACCATTCACAGTAACTGCCTGACCGGCCTCATTTTGGAAAAAATACGGCCCGATGATGCCGCCAGCCCATAAACCGCACCAAACAGTCACTCTTTGTGAGTGCATTGGTTTTTCGACAATCACTCTTGGATTCTCATTCGCCCAAATGCGGCAATTCTGTTTATTGACGAATCCACTGAGGTGAAAATGTGCCTCATCACTGAAGATGATTTTCTTCGAAAATTGATCATCCACTGTTGCCATTTCTTGCCACCATTCTGCCCATTCACGACGTTTGGAATGGTCAAGAGGCTTTAGTTCTTGAGCCAATTGCACCTTGTAAGCGTGTAAATGCAAGTCTTTATGCATAATGTTCATCAACGACGAGCGTGAGAGGTGCAATTGTTGGGCACGACGACGAGTTGAGGTGGACGGCTCTTCAGCCACACTATCGCGAACAGCAGCAATATTTTCTGCAGTACGAGCTGTACGAGCATGCACTGGTGTTCTCACATCTTCTACAGACCCGGTTTGCTTGAATTTTTCCACGATTTTTGCGATTGTACGCACATTTGGACGATCAAATTGACCAAAAAAATCACGAAGTGCACGATATGCATTTTGATTTGAACGCCCATTTTCATAATAAGTCTGGATAACTTTCACACGTTGTTGGATTGTGTATCTCTCCATGGTCAAATAAAATTCGGAAAAAAACTTGGCGTTTAGGTGTGGTTCACATTCAACATCGGCCCTTACAATTTAACCACCATACAATTTTGGGCTAATAGAGTTATTGACACAACCAAAATACTTCTGACAAGTAGAAAATAAGAAGTTTGAATTGAAACCGTAAAGGCCCAGCAATGGTATAAAGAAGGTAGAGCTCCAGACAAATTTAAAAAAAAAATAATGTTAGGTCCTTGTGCTTTTTATATGACGATATGTGCCTACATTTTTATATATGTAGAAGCTTAACCTACCAGATTTTGTAGTAATTAATTAATAATTGAGCCAAAAAACAAGTGGTATAATTATAAGTGCAATAATGCCAGAAAAAATGCTATGATACACTTAAATAAATATAGATCAATACAAACTATCAAAAACAAGGAATTATCTAAAAAAGCAGGCTAAATAAAAATTAATATGTAAAGAAAGTAAAGAAAATTATTATCAGCAGCTTTCAAGCAAAATAAACAGTATAAATAATAGTAAATAGTGGTGGAAGTTTGCGAGAGAAGTACGTGGACAAAATAACCAAATAGGACGGAGTATATCATCGTATGAGTTTAAAGCATACTTCGCTGATCTTCTTATTCCACCGCAAGGCCCTCAATAATTTTTGTATGCGCCAATACTAACTAAGGATGATAAACTTGATTCAAGTATTACCCTTGATGAACTCAATAGTGCATTAAAGAATGTTAAGCCAAACAAAGCCCCTGGGGAAGATGGTATTTCATACGAATTTATAATAAATGCCACTGATGATTTCCAGAAACAGCTAGTAAATGCATATAATAAAACGTACAGTGATTGCGAAATTGATGAAGTTTTTTGCAAAACGGTTATTGTTCCTATATATAAAAAGGGCGATCCTAATATGCCAGGAAATTACAGGGGCATTTCTTGTATGAACTGTGTGGCAAAAGTATTCATGGGTATTCTTAACAACAGACTATGTGAATGGGTGGAGAGATATAATATTTTAACAGAGTACCAGGCTGGCTTTAGAAAGAAATACTCAACAGTCGACAATATATGCAACCTCGCAGGCATTGTACATATAAAGTTGTTTGAAAAAAAAGAAAGTCTATCATTTTTTGTCGATTTCAAGGCCGCATTCGTTAAGGTAGCTAGAAAATCTCTAATACAATTTATATTATTCAAAGGGCATATCGTATAAATTTATTAAGCAATTAAAGGCAATCTATAGTAACACAAAATCAGCAATATGGAACGGAGAAGAATTATCAGACTATTTTAACACTAACTCAGGTGTGAAGCAAGGATGCTTGCTATCCGCGCTCTTGGTTTCACTTTATATAAATGATCTTCGTGAGTGTCTTTGGTGGTGGTATAAGAGTGGAAAATCTTAATATCCGTCTTCTTATGTATGCTGACGATATAGTTATTCTAGCTGACTATATAAATGTTCTTCAGAAAATGATTTTAAAACTAGAAGGTTACTGTAAATTATGGAATCTTGAAGTGAATTTGAGCAAATGACAAATAATGGTCTTTAGAAATGGTGGAAGACTTAAAAGAGCAGGAAAATGACAGTTTAACGGAGAAGACATAATTATCACCAACGAATTTAATTATCTTGAAGTAATTCTAACCCCAAAGATGAAATTTTCTAAACATGTTAATAATAGAAACGTAAAAGCAAGAAATGCCATAAATACCACATGGACAAACTTTATTAAAAACAAGTAAGAGTGCTATATTCGGCTGTGCCGAATCTTATATACCCTTCACCATTGTGCGAGCAGAATACAGAGCAGCTAGACAAAAACTAAATAAAACTGGTAAATATTTTTTTTTTAAATAAGAGACAACCGGTTTTGAACTTCGCTTTTCATAAGGGCCCAGAATATATGTACTTTATAGGGTGTAGGATCAATATTGCATATACCTTTTTACCTTCGGTGAAGGGTATAAAAAGAGTAATTTTTGGGAATTCAGGGTTCTAATCACTGCAATCGATACTGTCGTATCGAATAAACTATTGAATTTTTTTGCATACGATAGACACTGGCGTATCGAATGAAAACTCGATAAATGTAATGTCGAGTTACTCGATTATTTCAAATTCAATACATTTCATTCGATATCGAGTTTCAAGATACCAAAATAAATAATTTCGATGAATTTTGCTCGATATCGTATGCGGTGATTAGACCCCAGTATTTCGGTTATAACTCATACAAATTTCCGACATTTTGCTATATAAGTCATATCCATAGGACATATGGCAGCCCTAAAATTTAGGTTTTTATAAAAATTTTGATGTTTTTTAGCTCATTTTTGGAGTATTTTGCTCAAAAATTACCCATTGTCTAACCGATTTGATAGTTTTATATACCGACGTGTTAAGGAAGAATTTTACCATTTACTTAAGTTATATTTATATATAAACATTTATATAAACTTGTAAATATATATTTTAACAAAGTTAATTATAAAAAAGAGTAATTTTTGTGGATTCAGTATTTCGGTTATAACTCTGCCATTTTTAACCGATTTGGCAGATTTATATACCGACGTGTTGAAGAAGAAATTTACCATTTACTTTAGTTATAAAGCTTGGACTCGGGGAGATCTATGGTTCCCGAAAGTGGGTATTTAAAAAAAAAAATTTAATTTTGGTCATAACTTTTTTGTATCTGAACCGATTTTTCCGAGTTTTTTATAAAATATGTTCTACTAAAAATATTTTGATATATAAGTCATATCCATAGGACATATGGCAGCCCTTAAATTTTGGTTTTTATAAAATTTTTAATTTTTTTTGTACGGGAGGTACCACGCCCACTTCTCCAATCCCGCCCACATTTTGTAGGATGGTGTGTATTGGCAACCTAAATGTGTGTACCTAATTTGGAAACTTTGGCTCTTGTCGTTCTCAAGATATACAGAAATAAAAAAATACAACAACAACAAGGGATTTTTGGAAAAATTTAGAGGTAGTCGTGGTTTTTAGCTCATATCTACGTCATTTTTGGACCGATCTGGCTGAATTTCAATAGCAAGAAATGGTGGACTGTATGTTACATAAATGTAAAACAACCTAGCCGCTATCATGTCTGGATTATCCGGAAAACACATATCAAACGTAAGACGGACAGACGGACAGACGGACAGACGGTCAGACGGACAGACGGACATCGTTAAATCAACTTCTCTTCTCATATCTACCCAGAATATATATACTTTATGGGGTCTAAAATCAATATTGTGGAAATTACGAACGTTATGACAAACTTATATATACCCTTTTACACCTGTGGTGAAGGGTATAATAAACAAATAAACCTGAGACAAAAATGGAATCTATTTTTGGCTGTATGCAGATCGATCTAATCATATGCGGCACAAGTATGGGGTTACGGATATTTTGATGAGGTTGATACTTTACAACGTTTTTTTATGAAAAGAATTTTAAATCTTCTGAGTTTTACGCCTAACTACGCACTAATGCTGGAAACTGGGGCTGTTAATAACCATATAATAAACACTCGAATTACATCTACAATATATAACGAGAGTATTATTCCATTATGACACCAGTCGATTGCCTCTACAAATTACACAAATTCTCCTTCGCAAGGAGTTATTTTCGGTAAGAGAACTAAAAACAGTTGCTAGCAATCTAAACATTACCTGTACTGAAATTCTGTAACTTTTTAACGACAAAAAATTGTCGTTAAGTAGTCAAAATTCGTTAGCTAACGAAAATTGTCGTTAAGAGCTATTCTGTAATTAAATTTTAACAATTTTTATCGGCAAAAAATGTCGGTAGCTAACGACACAAAAAAAGTTCTTGTTAAATAATAACGACAACAAATGTACTGTTAACAGATTAAAACTATAGAGTAAAGTAGCCAATTTTTAACACAAAAAAAGTAAGAAAGTATAGTCGATCAAGTCCGACTCTATATTGCAGTATTTGGGCGATCATGTTTTCGCCAGAAAGAGTATGGGTGAGTTCCAAAACATCAGTAGCAAAGCAACTCGCTTTTTTAAGTGCTTTCTACCAAGCAACCGTGAAAAATGTTACAATGTTATCTGTACCAAAGTTCACTAAAAACAATATCGATGCGTACACAATAATCAAACTAGATATAGTTAAACTCTATGATACTTTTTTGACTTTGACTGCAAAGTATTATGATGTTTAGGAACTCAGCCTATGTTGTGAGGTTAATATTCACATAAGACATTTTTGTGCCTAATATTATCTAAGTATCTACTACCATTATTAGTGCATTCGTATGGGAGCTGGGTCAAATATGGACCGATTCTAAAAAAATTTGTTCTGGTGATTTATGTAGGTTGCGACAAAATATTTTTGGATCTTATTCAACTCAAATGTCTATAAAACAAAATGGCTATTAATAGGCACAAGCCCCTATTCCGGAAAGAAGTTTTCATGCGGGATATTTAAATTAAATAACTGCTTCTCACCATTACAAAAAGGCTTCGACCTTGTGACAATAAACGCATATGTGCCAAATTTTATAAAATTATTTTTAAAATTGCGACCTGTAATATGCGCACAAGGTTATCTTGGACAGACTAACAGCCATCCTGATAGAAGGACGGGCTTCGTTAAATGGATTCTGACATTGATTCTGAGTTAATCGGTATACTAAAAGGCAGGCCCAGAACCTTTATTTAAATGTGTTACACACATTCGTACAAACACATAATATCCTCTTCACATACAGTAGTGTAGGTATAAAAAGTAAGAGCAGAAATGTTGTGCTAGAGTGGCTCAGTCACCTGGAAGTTTTTCCCTATTTATAAAAAGATTTAAAACCAACATATTTGTTTAGAAATATATTCAATATTTACGCGTTTTCATTCATGTTTAGTTAAAATAAATGCAATAAAGTAAATTTATTTTGTATTTTTTTATTAATTTTAAAAAATTTTCACTTTGACGTTCTTATATTTTTACCGATATTTGTCGTCAATACTTCTAAACAAAAATATTTGTTTATTTAAAATACAGAATAACAAATTCGTTAATGTAACCGAGATTTCTCGTTTATTAACGATATCGGTAGTTAAATTCAAAAAGTTACAGAATTGAGGTACTGGTCTAGTACACAACTCCAAAAACAGCTGTGGATTAAACAAAATATCGATCTTTTAAACACAATGCATGAAAAACAACATTTAAACTTTTTACGAAACCAAGTACAATGCTCCAGAGTTTAGAAATACCTTGATCACAATAGAGGGCATAGTTATATAATAGATACCACAAACCCATCTAAGATAACATGGATTTTCAAAGCACGTTGTGGTCTTATCATGTTAAATTACAACGCATTCGGTGTATTGGAAGAAAATAGGCTTTGCAACCTATGCAATCTGCACGAGATAGAAACTTTTCAACACTTTTTGTGCGCTTGTCCGGTTCTTAAAGAGTTCCGACGGGCGTGTTTTGGAAAAACAACTCTATTACTAACAGACCCGAACAAGCTGGCTTCCGACCCCAAAAATCTTGTATAGACCACATCAATAGTCTCCGAATAATCATAGAACAATCGAAAGAACTTCGTTCTCCGCTCTACCTGTTGTTTATAGATTTTGAAAAAGCTTTTGATACCCTGAATCAAAACGCAATATGGAGTGCTCTAGCTTGCAAAGGGGTCCGACCCAAAATCATAAGCCTTACTCAGGAGCTGTACCGTAATGTTAAATGTCGTGTTGTCCACAATAATGCTCTGAGCAACAGTTTCGATTTTGTAGCTGGTGTTCGCCAGGGTTGTGTACTGTCTCCCTTGCTGTTTAACATCGTTCTAGATGTTATAGTTCGCAATGCTACTAAAGCAAAGAGAGGTATCAACTGGGGTCTTAACCAACAGCTCGAGAGCCTAGAATATGCTGATGATATCTGCCTGCTTGCACACAGTTATAAAGATATGACATCTAAGTTGAAATGCATCGAAACAGAAGCTGCAAAAGCTGGCTTAAAAATAAACATAGGCAAGAGCAAAGTGATGCGCTGCAATACAACAAACACCAACAAATTCTGCATAGGAAATACCGACCTGGAAGAAGTTGCGTCTTTTTGCTACCTCGGCAGCATCATTACAAACAGAGGTGGTTCTAGTAATGATGTCACGTACCGAATCTCTAAAGCTAACCAAGCATTTGGTACCCTTCGGTCAGTATGGAAATCTTCAGCCATATCCAAGGACACTAAGATTCGTATTTTTAACTCTTGTGTTAAGTCTGTGCTCCTTTATGCATGTGAGACATGGAATACAACAGATCACGTGGTAAACACTCTACAAGTGTTTGTTAATCGATGTCTTCGACGCATCCTAAAGGTTTTTTAGCCCAACACCATCTCCAATATGGAACTTTGGAGTCAAACAAATCAGCAGCCAATCCATACTGACATACTTAACCGCAAATGGCGCTGGATTGGCCATACGCTACGTAGGCCTCCAAATGACACAGCAAAAATTGCCATTGATTAGAATCCACATGGTACATCCCGCAGATTAGGCAGACCATCTCACACCTGGCGTCGACAATTGAACATCGAAATTAGACGCATCGATCTCAGCTGGGGAGAAATAAAACGTATATCATCAAACCGGACCGAATGGAATAGATTCGTTGTGGCCCTTTGTTCCGAATAGGAACCACAGGACATTATATATATATATATATATATATATATTACTAACAGAAATGGTTGTCATACTAAATGGAATTGGAAATAGTGATTGGAACAATTTAGTTACATACCTAAAAGCTGCTTTACAATACAGAAGTTTTTTAATACAAGAATTCAATTAAATTTAGCTTTGTTACCATAAATGCTAAATATTTCATATCGACAGACGTTTGGAAAGAAAACATGTCGTATTTTACTTTTTCTTTTTTTGCAATAGTTATTTCAAATTGTATACATTAATATAAGATTTAAATAAAATATTGTTAATTGATCTTATTGTAAATAAAGAAATTACTACTACTACTACTATTAATTAATGCTAACATTTGCTTTTTATAGGAACTTTTATTTCTTATTTTGTTCAAAATTTTTTTACCAAATTTGCTATCTTTAAAGTTTCATATATTTTAGAAATTTTGCCTATTTTTTTATGAAACTTAACAGAAAATTGGTTTTTTTTTTTTTTTTGGAGAAATTTTGTTGAAAATCTGATTTTTTTAGGAAAATTTGCCTAACATTAATTGTTTGAACTTAAAATTTTAGATTTGTGGCCAAATTACGGCTTTCGCTACTTATCAACGGAAATATCGATCGATATATTATGCCCTTATTTGCGCCCTGGGGACTAATTCCGGCAGTCGTGATCAAATACTTTTTCGATTCGAAAGCAATTTTATTTCAGATGCTGTTCGTCGATACTCTAAACGAATCGAAATTATTTGTTCAGTGTTGCAAAGCATTTGTTTAAGTTTTTACAACACTGAACAAATAACTTCGTTTTCTTCAGTATCGACTCAAAGAATCAGAAATAAAATTGCTTTCGAATCGAAAAAGTATTCAATCACGACTGCCAGAATTAGTCCCCTGGGCTTTGTTTAGAAAATGCAGACCTCTTTTTGCTAATAGTTTTATATATTTTTGACATAAAGTATTCTATGTTTGGTTGATTAACGTAGTAGCACGCCCAAAAACTAGGCGTGCTGCAAGTAGAATCGACAGTGGCTCCGAGATGAAATACTGTCTCCTTAATTCCAGGTTTTCTGCAGCTGCAACAGCATTCAAGAAAAGGAAGACTCATGTGTGGTTTATGGAACACGAGCGCAAAACTCGTCCGTTTAACTTACATTTAAAACAAAAACAAATTTGGAAGTTTAACGGACGGGTTTTGTGTTCGTGTTCTATAAACCACACATCTGTCTCAAAGCGTGCTTAACGATTGTCCAGCGACCAGTGAGTACGTACACCAGTCTCGAAATATCCCTTCAACTGAAGTTAAGAAGCCGTTTAGAGCGACTCATGTCGTATGTGGTCGCCCTGGTAGCCATCCAGCTTCTTCCATCTATCATTAGCCATATCCAGATAGTATCTAAAGATTTTACTTCTGATAGTTCCTAAGGGCACAACCTGCGAAATATCAAAAGCAGCTCCAGTCTTGGCCAGCACAACTGCTTGTTCATTGCCGTAATGGTCCCTATGTCCAGGGTCCCAAACTAAGATAATGTTTGAAAGGCTGCCCAGTCTGGATAGTCCTTCCTTACACTCAAAGAAAAATTCTCCAAAATTGTTCACCAATTAAACCATTAATCAAAAATAAATTCAGTTTTAATTAAACATTTAATAAAGTTAAGTTAAGTCAAGTGCATTAAACGTTTAATCAAGTGCATTAAACGTTGAATCAAGTGCACTAAACTTTGAATTGATATGTGCTATTAATTTGTTTACTATCACAAAATTTTTATTTGAAATAAATATTTTTTCCTGTGCCTGTTAACGAGAATTGACGTTGACAATTATGCCAATTCGGCCGCTAATATTCCTGTTATGCAGTGCTATACATAACTCTCTTATCGACAGTATTTCATCTTTAAATACGCTTGCTTCATCCGGAAGATGGAAAAAGAGATTTATCTGCAGCTCTTCCAACAAAATGCCAGAGCAAACACCACAAGTATCTTTGATCCATAAGTTCAGTATTCATTAGCCAGGATTCTGCTTCCGTAGAAGGCAATTCCCAAATAATCCATGACGTGTTGTGATTTATCTGCAGCTCTTCGGAGAAAACCCCAGAGCCAACAACGCAGGTCATTTTTGACCGAACAGTGTAAACGCTAGTGCAGTATTCATTAACCAGGATTCTCCTTCTCCACTCCCGCTTTGAAAGAAATATGGTTTAATAGCACCTTTAAATAATTTTTCCTATGCTCTTTAAAATTTTTTTATCAATTCGTTTTAAGTTTAATTTAAACTTTCATTCTTCATCTATAATTTTCTCTAACTTAAGTTTTTTTTTATGATTTCTAAAATGTACCATAAACAATTAACTTTATTTAAACAAAACACACACAAACTTATAAAAACAAGAAAAAAAACTAAATTAAGTATTTAATAATGAAATCAACAAAATGACATCATTATCATCATCAATCATGAAGAAAGTAAGAGTTGTCAATTAATCATAAAAAGCACATTAAAAAAATTAGAAGAAAAAAACGTTTAATTTGACTATTCATTTATTTATTACTGTTTTGTTGTATCTTTATTTTGAAAATGATATAATTCCACTATTTTTAGGTTTCATTAAAAAACAAAATTCCTTCATATAGGAAAAAACGTGCATACAAAAACGAAAGATTTAGAAAACAAACTTTATTTATAGAACATCGAGTATGACAACAATTGTATTAAATAACTTCAGTTTGTTTTAAAGCCATTTTATTCTAAATTTAATTTTTTTTTTTTTTTTAATATTTTATTGTTTATTAGTAAACATTTAATTTTCTTAATGACTTTAACAATTAAAAAATATGACATTCATTAGCACCTACATAATACATCAAGACATTTTTTTAAAAGCTATTAGCACTCGAACAGCATAAATTTGTTTGAACATTTTAAAGTTGTAATTTAGTCATTCTTAAATGTTTTGTTTCCCCCTCGTATTCCAACTTGATAATTTTAATATTTCTTATGCAATTTTTTTTTATATTAAATGGCATTTTAAAATTGAACTCTTGACATTCTGTTTTATTTAAAGGCAAAATGAGAAGAAAAAAAATAATAATAATAAAACTCAAATAGACATTGAATGATGTTTATGATCGACAGACCAATAATTTATGGTTAATTGATTGATAAATTTATAGTAAATGTTTGAATTTTTTATATATTTTCTGCTTAGTTAACGGTGATTAAATTGCCAAAAACTGAAAAAAAAAGATTCACACAGTTGTCAGTT
The DNA here is from genome assembly GCA_930367215.1 of Pollenia angustigena. Lineage (NCBI taxonomy): Eukaryota > Metazoa > Arthropoda > Insecta > Diptera > Polleniidae > Pollenia > Pollenia angustigena. Next base: position 211,497,217 of record OV884060.1, read on the forward strand.
GTAGAAAAATGCATATAATAAAACAAAAGACTTAAGAGGTACGACAGAAGAGATGGTAAAATGGAAACAAATTTAAGCCGATCTCTATAAAAATTGGTATTACTATTTATAGAAGAGGGGTCTGCCTTTTAGAATAGTATAAAAGTAGACTAAAGTAAGAAAGTAGAGGGAAGAGGTTGAAAAGGAAAGTCGTAGTTGACCTTTAAAAGAGACCTTTATACATTTAGGCCCGTTTTCACAACTTACCGATAGCTAAAGGTAGGATTTTATCGGCCGTATAAAAAGTATTCCATTATTACAACTTTACTTTAACCTACCAGGTAGGATGAACCTTAATTTACTTTATCGCTCATTTAAGGTTAAAGTATAGTTTTAATAATGGAACACTTTTTATAAGGCCATTTAAAGTCTACTTTTAGTTATCGGTAAGTTCACGCAAAGAAAAAACATGGTTATGGTAAACATATTCTAAGAGCAACATATTATGATAAGAATTATGATTGTAGTCACCATATTAAGATTATTATTGAATCATATTATGACTAAATATACTCGTAATATGTCATCATAATATTTTTCCCTTAATCATATTATCTTTCTGTTAATCATACTAAGTTAAGAAGTCATCAAATTATTGTCATGTTAATCATAATAAGCTAAGAAATAATCATATTATCATCATGTTAATCATAATAAATTTAGAAGCAATCATATTATGATACAGCACCTTTCATAGCTGTCATAAAAATACAAAATAAATTAAAATATGTTTGCATCGATTTTTTATTTTGTGGCTTTTTACAATTTTTCTTAATGTTAATCAAATAGCGCAGTTCAATAAAAGGCTTGCAAAAGAGCAAAGGAAAAATCTCTGGTTTTCATGGGCAACCGCGTGTGTCCATTTTTTTCGATTTTAAGATGTTGATGCCAAATTGCCTAATTTTGAACGCTCTTTACATTTTTTTGAAAAAAGATGGATCAATTCCGATTTTTTAACGTAATGACAAGGTTTAAAATGTGCAATACCTAGCCCGTAGTTTAATCTAGAATGGTTTTTCGGCTTTCCTGAACAATTTGTTTTAAGACATACGCGGTTGCCTATGAAAACCACCGAAATATCGTAGCACTTTTATAAAATATAACGAAATCTCTGTGTGTTTTGTTGTTGGGTTATACAAAAAAACTATGATATTTTGCATTTGCACTATTATATCACTAATACTTGAATGAACTCCACTAATATTTTAATTTTTTAATTTCTTTAAACATATTTTCTTATGGAATTTTATCTTTTAATTGTTTAACCGCTCACAAATAAAAAAAACCGACCCAATTTCTTCAAAATTATTTTACAAATGGCGCTAACAAAATATTATTAGAGTAAAAATAGTTTGATTGCATCTTTAACATAATATGACAAATGTATAGAAAGTTATCATGTTATGGCTATTAAATATCATGAAATGGTTGTGAGAAATATAATATGTTTAGAAAGTTATCATAATTAAGTTGTTAGAAAAATAGTTATTTTTCGGTCAACAATACTCAAATTCATAATTGCGATAAACATTGATATGTTTACAGTAACTATAATATTGATGATATTAAATAAAACTAACAATTATTTGTGTACGACAACAATATATTGTTACATTAAACATAGTGTTGTTGCCGTAACCATGCCCAACCATATTTTTTCTCTGCGTGTTGTGAAAATGGGCCTTAATCTTGAACATTTTTTACAAGTAACTAAACTTGTCAAACTATGCAGGAAAATATTAGAAAAAAATATCTCTGTAAACCAAATCCCGCCCTTTTCCTTCTTGAATTTGCCATTTAGTAGGAAATGGGCTTCATTGCAGAATTTCAAATTGTGAATGAAGGGTAACACAATAAAATGTTGCTTTTTTTATATTTATATATTTGCTTATATAAATGTTGCTTTGACAAATACTCAATTGTTTAGGTACGTTGCTCGATTCTGTAGTTACCCTGTAGTAAATAAAATAGTCAGTTGCAAAAAACACTAACTATAAATTAACTATTTTTCAAATGACTACAAATTCGTTTAAATCTCATGCAGATATCAACCAAACATTTTGCATAGAGGCACACGTAAAACAAGTATGCCATGAAGTCAAATGAAAAAATATATACAAACATATTTAAATAATAATTATTGAAAATAATTAAAAATGAACGCAATACAAATCTGTTTATGAACAAGAAATTATGTAGCGTTTTTATTTTAGAACTATTATGCATCATCATTTAATGCAATTTCATGCAAAATTTTGTTAAATAATTGAAGCACAGCCGCGAATAACGTTGTAAGCGCCACATTTTGCAAAAACTGTTTTTTTGCAGATAACCATTAACCTTACTCTCTTACACAGTTTAAACATCAAATCAACCAAAACTATGCACCTTAACGCCTTCAAAATGGCGTACAAAGTGTCGGCCAGTGGAAGAACATTGCAAGTTACTAACAAAATGATGAAACCGAAATGGTTTTGCAGTGCGGAATAATGTTTTTAAAGCCTTTTGCATTAAAGTTTTTATTATCATTATTTTTAATAATAGAAAAAAACAATTTTCAAAACAAATAATGCTGCCTGTCAAAAAACTTTTTTTTGCTCTCCTGAAAAATTCTTATTTTGTAACTTAAAACGTTATTCGCGGCTGTGCTTCAATTATCTATTATATAAAAATAAGTCGGGTTTTCCTTCCTGTCGCTATAACTCCAGAACACACGAACCGATTTTCACGGTTTTGCATTCGTTGGAAAGGTCTTGGGCTCCGTGAGGTTTATAGCATATAAAATTGTTCCCCGCCCACTTTTACGCCCACTTTTTTCGATTTACCTAAAATCAGAAAACGGCTCCATCGATTTGACTAAGTTTTCTTTCAAATGTTCGTATTATTCCATTTTAAGTTTTCATCGAAAGAAAAATGTACCACGCCTACTTTTACGCCTTCTACGAAACAATCAAAGCCGATTTGGAGGTACGATGATTTGTTGTCAGGTGATTTTTGGCAAACACTTCCAGTGATACCACGATCAACGCCCGCCGATAAATTAAATGCATGTTTGAAGTCGTCTGCTTTGTGGAAACACGTTAGGAAGCTCAAATTGACTCTGAAAATGCGTTTCGAGCTGCAAAACAATCAATCTCGAAACGTATTTTCCAAACAATTGCTGGACATAGGAAACGACAAAATCCCGGTGGATATTTCAATTTCTGCCGGTTCACCGAATCAAAGTCCGAACTCATCCGAAAGGTGTTTTCAAACATTACACAACATTACAGAAATCATGATTTGTTGAGCGAACGTGCTATATTAGCTACGTTGATGTCGACGAACTGAATTTTAAGATTCAAAGTGAAATCGCTGGCAAATTGGAGACGTACAAATCGGTAGATTCCATTACTTCTCAGAACGATGTCGTCAACCACGTCTTTGTAACGGTAAAAAAAAACTGATGAATAACGACATCGAAGCAACAATGCTTAAAGGAAAGTACAAGGGAGAAAATGTTTTGATACCTCGGATCCCAATGATTCCAACCGACATGGCATTCAATTTTAACGCCATTTACTTAGAGAAGTTCAACTACTCAGAAAAAATTATTTTTCCAATTCAAACAAAAAATTTGTAGAATCAAACAATTTTTTGTCTGAAATCGGTCCTATAAACAAATTCGCTTATTCAAACAATTTATTTGCATTTTGTTTATTGAAAAAAACACTGATGTTTTCAAACAAATAATTTAACTGAATCAAACAAAAAGTTTACTGAAATTCATATACAAAATTTCAAAATCAAAAAAAAACAGGTTTTTGCACAAGCAATGATGCGCACACAAGCAGGCACTGTATTAGAAGATGATGGCAGAGAGAGCAGAGCGGCCTTTGAAACACATTTTTTTGTTGGAATAATTTTTGAACGAAGTTCTTTTTTTATACACACAATGTTTTTCGTCATCACTCACTGTTGCTGTATCCTTTCCTTTGCTAATGAAGAAGAAATGTAACCCAAATATCGATATGTTTTTCGTCATCATTATATTTTTGTATTTGATGTATTTAAGCAAACAGTTTGAAAAAATTGAATACGGGATTTTGGTTTTTTTTAACCAACTTTGAAACCAACCAAAAATTTATTTTGTTTCTTATAATGTTGTTGTTGTTTCTGTTGTTTAAAAAGAGTGAAACGTTTTTTTACCTGCTATTTTTTTTTTTTTTTTTTTTTTTTTTTACTTCAAACCTCTTCATCTTTCTTACTGTTGTACTTTTTTAAAGTGTCCAAAAATAGACTGTATGTGTTTTTTGTTGTAGTTCTTATATTTCACATTAGGAAGTGTTGCTTACGATCAAATAAAAAAATGCAAAAAGACGACAACATTAAAAAGCGTTAAATATTTCATACAAAATTATGAAAACTTGAAACCAATAACGCGTGTATTATATTTTTGAATGGTTGTCAACATTTTTGTTGGTTAAATAAAAATCAAACAAAAATTTTAATTGAATCAGTAAAAAAATTTGTAGAAATTAAAAAAATTTTCAAACAAGCGTTTGTTTGAAAATTATTCGGCAATAATTTTTTCTGTGTACATAACACTTCATAAAACAAAAAAAAATTGTTCTTCATCTTTTAATCACCAAACGAAATGTCACATAAAACGAAGCCATCTAGTGGCGAAACAGTGTTCGCCAGGTTTGCTAGTTTCTATATAAAAATATATACAGATATACATACATACATATGTACATAAATACATACATACATATATTTTTTGACAAAAATTATTTAAAATTTAAATAATTTATTATAAACTGACTATACTATTAATTAACTACAAATAGGTTGAAAAATAAGTAGTTAGTAGTCAGTTAAAAACTCATGCAAAAATGGCCTATTGACTACTGCCTATGACATGCCTATGTTAAAATAATGAGTCGTCGACAAGGAAAAAAGTCACTTAATCAAGTAGTTGTGGTTATAAAAAAACCAGTTTGAAGTTAGTTATAAATGTGTTTGACTTCCTACTGGGTATTAGAGGTCTGCACAATTCCATTTGAACATACACATTCAAATCATTGAAAAATTTTCAAACTCTACACTGTAGTGTCGTTGTCATAAGCAAATACTGAAGACAAGTCGTGACCTTAGAACAAAAAGGTTTTCTTCGCACCTTAACTAGATGTTAGGTAGAACTCTGTTGCCCTAAGGTCGCGAAGTATAGACGACCAAATTACGAAAGTGTGTAAACTTTTAGAAGCAAAAAATAAATGATAGTGAAAATGCGGGCGGGTATAAAAAATACTCTCAAAAATTAACAAGGGAATGAAAAATACACATAGCAATGAGAGTGGGAACAAAAAACACACATTTTCTTTATTCTTTTATTTTGTATGTTTATTTCTTTGAAAATATTGCAAAAATTCTTTACAACAAAAATCACATACGGCACACAAGTAAACATAAAAAATTCTTTGCATACATCCGTTACATACGACACACAAGTAAACATTACAAATTTTCGCAGACTGCACGAGATAATTTTCAAATACTAGGAGTATAAGCAACATTTTTTACTGTATGAAAAGGTTTTAAAAGAAGCAAACACTGTCTGGAGTGTATTTCTTTAAATTCTCGTGCCGTGAAAACACTATTTAAATTGTGCACTGAACAGTACCAAATACCATTTGTCATTGTGGTTGTACACAAACGTTTTGTACTCACATTTAATTAATGTTCTGCGTTTGATTTTCCCTTGCATTTATTTATGCCGACCTTTAGTACGTTATGATTTATTTAATGAATAACTTTTGTCTTTTTGATTTTATTTCACATTGGAATTTATTAAAACTTAGATTAAAGTTTAGAAATATGTTCGCATTATGCTTTAAGTCAACAATAGGCACCATTCATTGTTTGCTTAAGCTTAAAGTCCCACCCAGCGCACTCACTCTTCTCGGATATTTGAAATATTGTTAGATCCGCAATTCTATACTTCAGGCATTAAGCATTTTTCAATCAATGTCCGGTCATGTCATTCGCAATAACCCCAACCCATTCGTCGTTTCGAAAAAATATGGTCAAACAAATATGTGCATCTAAGTGGTTGCATTTAATATTCAACAATTTTTTCTTGGATTTCGGGTGCCCCAATTCCATTTATTCACGTGACTATTAAGGTGAAAACGGACCATATCGCAAATTAAGCGATATTATCTTTTTGTCTGAAAAATAGAATGTTAACTTTTAAGACAAAATTTAGCACCTTTGGTTCTTTGTTCTGTGTTGAGTCTTTCCATTACAAATTTCCCAAGTTTTTCAAAGTTTATTCTGCAAAAACAAGAAAAAAAAACGTAACAAAAAACTTATTTTATTATTAAATTATAAAGTTATTTATGCGCTAACCTGTAGTTATTCATATGAAATTCCCCAATTTCTCTTCAGCAAATTCTGAAAAGAAAACAAAGAAAAAATAATAATTAAAAAAAATTATAAAAAATTAAAAGCTCATTTTACGCTCATTTTAAATTAACGCCTTTGTAAAACGCAACGCAATCCCAAAAATAACATTGAAAGCAAAAACAATGTCAAAAATTTTTCAAAATTTTGTTGTTGCTTTCTACAGAAATACATATTGCGTTTAAAAATTATCAACGCCACAAGATATGCAGCGTTTAAAATTTAAAAATTCAATATTCATTTCTATAGAAAACAACAACAAAATTATGAAATATTTTCGATTTTGTTTTTGCTTTCATTATAATTTTTGGCGTTGCTTTTGCGTTTTACAAATTTAGGGCCTAAGCCCAATAAACAATAGGATGTCCCAAAAAGAATTTTCGGAAGAGGTTTAGAGGTCGCGCAAATGAAGTTTTCATAAAAAAAACGGAGTTTTAGGTCTTTTTTTAACTTTACTCATAAGTTGGTTAATACCACGAGTTTCTTCACTCCTGAGGAAACAGTTTTAAAGAAAAGTATCCAAACTTTATTCCTGTGTGAAAAAACTATAAGTTTTGGTGATGAGTTTACTCATTTAGATACCCTTAATTACAATTTTTCGTAATTTTTTCAAAAATTTTGTAATAACGCTTTACAACTTTTTAAGTTTAAATAGAAACGAAAAAAACTAATGATGCAGTTTGAAAGACAAATTAATTCTTATTAATATGAATAAACAATTTTTAAATTTATTCTTACCGTTCCTGAGTTATACCCGTTTTTATCTTTATACCCAGTATATGTTATTATAAGCTGTTTGCCAGTTCACCAATCTTACCCAATCAACAAAAAAAAAACTTTTCTTTTGCTCTGTGAAAAATCATTTATTGAGGTTCTTGCGATGTAGTTCTATACCTTGCAATAAGTTCCGGTAATCAGTTTCAGAAGTTGTGACATTAATATAAGTATTAGCCAAAGCGACACCTCGTTCTGCCACATCATTTACCACTTGTAATTGTTGAACTTTTTCTTTGCCTCCTGACTTGAGACTGGCTTTTGAAATGAATTGTTGAATTTCTTTATTTCTAAAGTTTTCTTGTGTTAAAGTTCCATTTGCTACTTCATAATCGCTGCATGGAGTATCTGCAGCAGTGCTAAGTTTTGGTGTCGATACGTTCATCAAAAAACGCTGGGGCAGCCAATTTCGGAGTAAAGTACCACTGATGACCTAGAAAAGTTAAAGCCAGGCTTTTGCAACTGCTTTATTAATAATTTTATAACTATCAAATTCCTTTAATAGGCTCAGATCATTGAGAGGAGCGTATCGAGGGCACTGGCAGAGGTACCAATATTTGATATTTATTCTTAAAATAAATGAACTAAATTCAAGAAAGGCATCAACTGTTGATTTGTCTATATAAGAGTGCAACTGGTTTCGGAAAATGCATGTTTTCAAAGAATACATAATTTTCATTATCCAGCGAGCCCGATTGATAGCTCCTGGAGCACACATAAAATAGAAAGTGAAAATGACAGCGTGTAACGGTTTAGATCAATAAATGTCAGAAGTTAATGACAGTTAAAACGTAACTATAAAAATTAATAAAAATATACAATAATTATAACGAAAAAAGTATCACCATTTTTAAGGTACAAACTATAAATATAGTGTAACTCGGAAACTGGAGGACAAAATTCCATTTTTGTTTTCCTTAATTGTTTAGAACGTATCGGTATTCAAAATCGCATCACTAGTTTTTATACCTTTCATATAAATTTGAAAAGTAATAAACCGTTTTTTACAGAATTTTTTAAAAAATTACAAAAGAACTTAATATTATTGCCGAAACTTAAAGTTTTTGCATATGGAAATAAAGTTAGGGAAATTTTCTTTGGAAATATTCGGTCAAAAAATTAAATGAACGGTGTTATTGACAAAGTTATGAGTCAAGTTTGAAAAAAGGCCGAAAAACCAGATTTTTAACAAAGACTTGATTTGCGCGACCTCTAAACCTCTTCCTAAAAATTAAAAAAAAAAATTCAAAAATACTGGAACCTATAAGCTTTCAAATTATGCTTGAGCCTCTGACAAAAAAAATTTTGGGACACCCTAATGGAAATATGGCATTCAATTATGGGGTACTGCATGCGCATCAATCATCCAAAAGCTTTAAAGAAGACAGTCTAGAATATTACGACAAGTTGTCTGCGCCCCATGGTATATACATACGTAATGATATTATCCACAGAGATCTCAACGTCCCCACTATCCAGGAGGAAATTAAAAAATATTCAATAAGCTACATAGATAAACTAATGGTCCACCCTAACTACCTCGCTCGGGGTCTGCTTCAGTTCGAAGGTCACCAGAGGCTAAAAAGAACCAATACTTTGAGCCTAACTAGAAGACATTTTTAAAGTTTGAATACGGCAGCTAGTGGTTACATTGGTAACAACTAATAAACAACAAGTAGAATTAAGATTTGAAAACATATTGTAAATTTCGATAAGAAAGATTCAATAATAAAAATAAATTAAAAAAAAAAAAAAATACGATTTAAACATGAAAATTATGTTAATAATGCGCAAAATGTCGTATTGAATTGATGCCACTGTAGTCATAGCCATAGACGACGCATAAAAATATGACAAAATTTTACGATGACGTTAGTCATTAGATGGATGTCACTGTAGTCATGGCATAGATGACGCATGAAATATGACAAAATTTCATGATGACGTTCGTCATTGAATTGATGTCACTGTAGTCATAGCATAGATGACGGATAAAATATGACAAAATTTTACGATGACGTTATTCATTAGATGGATGTCACTGTAGTCATGGCATAGATGACGCATAAAATATGACAATATTTCATGATGACGTTCGTCATTGAATTGATGTCACTGTAGTCATAGCATAAATGACGGATAAAATATGACAAAATTTAACGATGACGTTAGTCATTAGATGGATGTCACTGTAGTCATGGCATAGATGACGCATAAAATATGACAATATTTCATGATGACGTTCGTCATTGGATTGATGTCACTTTTTGCCTCATTGATGCCATTTGTAATAACATTAATGTCACAATTCTAATGTTGGGGCATCATCAATATGAAGATGCATTTTTCTATGAGTTGTTGCATTGCAAAAATTAGACTTTTCGCTGGAAATGCCCATATCGAATAAGAAATCGAACATCGTGAAAAGTTTCGCACAAAGTTTATGTTCTGTTGATTGTAAAATGTTTGGTTAACATTTTAATTTACAAAGTTTTCAATAAATATCTTATCACTTTCTAACTTAGCGCGCACTCACACACAAACTCACTTCGAAACCCTGCAGTCAAAAACAGCTTTTTATTGTTTCAAAATTTCAAATTAGTAAAATGCATTCTGCAGTCGAATTGTTCTTAACTTTAGTTTACCTCATTAGTTTCTTAAGCCTTCTTGTTTAACTATTTTTTTTTTTTATTATTATTATTATTAAAAACTGCTGATTTATTTTTTTTTTTTTTTTTTGTTTTGTTTTATTCCCATTAAAAAAAGCTTTAACAGCAACACAGCCAACGAAAATAAAGTTAATGTAACATACGTTTTGTTGCTTTTCCTCTCAATCTAAACTGGCTTTAAGCAACAAACAACAACACCAACAAACCAAAAAAAGCCTGCAAATAAAAAAACAAATCTGGCAAAGTAGCAAATCTGGTTGTTGGCTTGAAAAAATTTTGCAATAAACGAAAGTTGTTTTTATACATATTTTTTTTTTTTTCTTTATTTATTTATTAACTTGGTTTTAGTCATTTGTAACGTTACAGTGGTCTCCTTTAAATTAATGTTTTGTTGTTGTTGTTAATGCTGCTGTTTGAATTTGTTAGCGATTTTTTTTTTAATTTTTTCCTTAGGAGTTGGCGTTTAACGTCAAATCTCGAATGTATCAGACCAGTTTTGGTAATTTACAATTAGCTGGTCATGATTTATTTCTAACGTTTAGATGAAGTAAATTCGTTAGATTTATGTTAATTTTACATTTTATTTGGATTATTTTTAATAAAAATTTCTGCATAAAATTGTTGTTAAAATATTTCATATAAATAAAACAAAAACAGATTTTTAATATAAAATTTATGTTAAATTTGAATTTAAAACGACCTTGATATAGTTTTAGATAGAAAAACAAATACGTATGTATATAAATTAATAAGAGAATTAAGATGCTCTAAAATGAAAAAGTTGATTATAAAAAGTTATAAAAATTTAAAAAAAAAATATATTAGAAGAAAAGTTGTTTATGTAGGAAAAATTACGGAAAAAGGCTATTTGTACTGAGAAATACAATAATAAAAAGCTTTTGCGTTAAAATAATAATATATTCAGTTGAAAGAGCTCTTACCGCAAAAAAAAAAGCTTAAACGCCATCATTTGAAATTTTTGTTTTTATTTAATCAACTTAAATGTCATGGTCTCAAAAGGTACAGTTTTTACGATTTTATAGCATAAATAATTTTAACTTAAACGCCAACCTTCATACAAAATGTTTATGTAATATAGGCCCAAATTGTGTTAAACTCAACGCAACGCCAAAAAATACATTGAAAGCCCAAATAATGTCAAAAATATTTCATAATTTTGTTGTTGCTTTCCATAGAAATTCATATTTCGTGTTAAAATTTTCAACGCCATAAGATATGCAGCGTTTAATACATGTTGCTGTAGAAAGCAACAACAAAATATATTTGACATTGTTTGTGCTTTGAATGTATTTTTTGGCGTTGCGTTGCGTTATGCACAATAAGGGCCTTAATAAAAAAAAACCTTTTCCTGCAAAATGGTGTTTTTGTCGCTTAAGTTTTTTTTTCGTAAAGGCTCGATATAATAATAAAATTACAATAAATAGATATTTAATTAAAAGGCTTCTTCTTTAATATAAAATGTTTATTAACACAGTCAAAAACTTTAATAAATTTGGTGAACAAATTCATCTAAATGCTTTCGAATGAATTTCGATTCGTTTAATATCGACTGAAAGAATTAGAAATAAAATTGCTTTTGAATCCAAAAAGTATTCGCTCACGACTTCCAAAATTAACCTCCTGGTATTTTGATAAATTTTTCAAATTTGTATAGATCCTGAGATGAACTGTATGTTTGGAAATATTGATCTAAAAAAATAATATAATGTTTTTTCAATAATTAGTGTTGAGGTTATTTTATTGAACTGTTCATAGTTTTTTATCCAAGTTTTGATATTTTTATCAAGATAAAGTTCATTGAATTTAATTTTCATTAAATCATATTTTCTATGAAGACAGGAATTTTTACAACATGAAATGAACTAAAATTTATTGATGTTTTTCATTCTTGGCTGCCGCGGGAATTGAACCCGGGCTTTTACGGACAGGTTACCCTTCCATGTTTCGATTGCAACCACTCAATCTCTTCAAAAGGGTTGGCCGTTTAACACTCACAACCATTAACGACTGCTGGCAGTCAATAGCCAAACATCAATCTTTAAACCAAATTGTATTTAACTACCCGTCTCCACCATCCATCAACTTGGTAAGAACAGCATGTCGCACATGAATTCTACTCGTGTAGACTGTTCATGTTCATGTTTTGTCCATGTGCTGCCATCGTTGCCTAAACATTCGTCTTAGCAACCATGTACGCCATGATGTTGGCCATACAATGTATTTTCTGTATACAACCAAACGCACAAAAACAAAAATTGCGGTCAATCAGAACATGAACATCAACACGTATTCGCCACATACAAGAACATAAACAAATTAATACCGTTGCTCTGGCGGCGTTATGGTCTTGTCAGGTTCTAATCGAAAGCGCATGGAGACGTGGGGTAACCTTTGGTAGATCGAAATTTGCTTTGAATGATTATCTACTTTTAATTGATTTACATGTTCATCCCTAATTCTGCTTTTTCGTACTTTTTGTCAAGCATTCTTCTTGAAATCCGAAGTGCATTTTTCTGTTTGTCATGTTTTTATCTTTCTTTTTTCTTGTTGACCTTAATAATATGTTTTTTTTTTTTTTTCAACGGCCTAAGGAAATATAATAATATCTGATCCAGCAACACAAATAAAATCCCAATAAAAAATGGAGCTTCCAACGAAGCAGGTTTGTAAGGGAGAAACATAAACGTTTTGCTTACCATTGCGCCTACGGAAGACATGCATTTTAAATGGCGAGTTCCCACATTTCAGTGTTTGACAAATTCAAATTCAACCATGGAGAGGTAAACAATTGAGCAGCTCGTTAAGATTGTTGAAGCCTTTTACGAAAATGAGCGTTTAAATCAAAGTGCATTTCGTGAACTTCGTGAGCTGTACACTAACATAGTGAATTTTTTCATATCACAATCTCTAAATCTTTTGTTTGTGTTTGTGAATTTGTACACAAACAAAAAATGGTACACAACGATTGTAAGCTGGCGAACACAAACACTTAAATAACTTACCGAACTTGTTTTAGCGTACGTACGCTTTTAAGGGTTCTGTACTTGTTAGCGTACGCGTAGTGAACTTTTTTTTCTCTAAGTATCTGCGTATTCAGCGTTTTATGTATTTGTTTTTTTTTCTAAGGAAAAGATTTTAAATAATAAATTCTTTGTATGTGTGGGAATGGAAATAAGAAATATAATTTTTTTAATGGTTTATATAACAGGAGTGCAAAAATACTCTATCGATAACATTGAAAATAAAATATGATTTGTCATCCATGGCTATCAAAAACAGCTGACAAGTTTTTCACCACACATGCGACGCATACAATAGTCACATACAACTAAACGGATGATACTAACAATTTGCAGCATGAGACAAGTCGATCAACAATGAAAGCCAACGATAAAATAACAGTTTTCATTCGAATTTTCGGTTTCTATTCAGACATGTCTAACCAACACGTTTGTTTTGTTTGTAGGCGATCGGGGAAGAGCAGAAAGAGGGGTTGCCAAACAGACATGAAATGAGTTTTCATGTTTCTCTATAAGAATTTTCACGTTTTCAATGTGTATGTATGTGTATATTAGAGTATTACACCCAATTTGCATGATGATTTTTTCCCCTATTTTTGAAACATGTCTTTTTTAGTTTGATAGCGAGCGGGGGAGTGAAGTAAGCAGGGTAGAAAAAAAGACATAAATCGTATTTTCTGTGATTTTTTTGACATTCCTCTTTGCACTTAATTTTGTTTTTTTTATTTATGTTGTATTTTTTTTCAAAATGACAATTGCTTTTTAAAATATAAAAAAATAAACAAATTTTATTTAAAAAAAATTCAATACATTCATACATAAATAAGGAAAACAGAAAAAATCAAACAAAAAAAGAAACATTGTGAAAATTTTACATGTTTTTGGAAGTTTCTTTAAAAGAGAACTACAAAAAAGACATGTCTTTTAAATCATCGTGAAAATTAGGTGTTAGACATGAGAACAGTCATGTTTGGGAAGACATCGTGAAAAGAGAATAGGTTTTTGGAAGCATGTTCAAAAGAGAATGTCAAAAACAGACATGTCTGGAAACACTCCGTGTAAACTCCCTCTAAGAAATATTACGCGACAACAAATGTCAAAATCAGTCAGTTGTATTGTGGTTGTCAAGAGAGGCATTTTGTTAAAATATTAAACGAAATTTAGCTTAACACACTGCATAATATTTTTTCATAAATAGGTTTTTTTAATTGACACCACTAAAAAAATTTTATTGTTTTTTAAAATATTTTTCGAAAAATTCTTTTCTAAATTTGTTGTTAACTGCTTTTTTGTTTTCTCCTTTGTTTTTTATTCTGCTTTGTTTGTAGCACAGAGTTGTATTTTTATGGCTTAATTTCTATATTTTGCCGATTTTAATTTTCAAACTAGCGTTTCATTTGTGGAATTGTTGATGCGGCAATACATTCATTTGGCGATACATAAATGGGTTAAGTTAGAAACGTAATACATATCTTCTGACCAAAAGTGGATTACATTAGAAACGTAACATCTTTCGACCAACAAGTCGATAGTTTGTGGATCCGCTTAAGAGATCGATAATAAGTGACTTGTCGTCGGTCACTTAAAGGCACAAATACACTGATCAAAATACTCGTCAAGCATTGTGGTTGTATGTGTCACACCGACAATGCTGGATGGAAAATCCAAAAATTTAGATATCACGGCGAATATTGCGTCCAGCACACGTACACGTGTGAATTCACCTGCTGGACAAGCATTTGGCAAGTGTGTTTGGCCCTTAAGATATCGACCGACATCGTGGGCCTGGCTATTAATAAAGAATAGATTTTATTTATAATTTTCAATGGATTAAGATTTTCTTAAGCCCTTATGACACTACATTTTTAATGCATTGTTCAAGTTTTGGTGAACGTGCAAATATAAAGTAATATAAAAATTTACCAGGTGCGAAGCGTTCAGCTTAGGGATGCCAAACGAGATATCCCGAATCCCGAAATCCCGGGATTTTTCGGGATTGATAAATCCCGAATCCCGGGATTTTTAATATATCAACTTTTGTGTACAAAAATGTTTGTTTTTATTGAATTTTTATACTCTATACAAAAAAAAAATTATTAAAAATTATATTTCAGTTTTATTTTTATAATTCTTATTTTTCTTTTTTAAAAATATACTTATGTTAAATATATAATACCTTTTGTAAATTCATAAATAAATAAAAAGTGTTGTTTATTTAAAAAAAATCCCGAAATCCCTGGAAATCCCTGGAAATCCCGGGATCCAGAAATCCCGGCATTTCGGGATCGGGTTTAAAAAATCCCGAATCCCGGGATTTTCTGAAATCAATCCCGATTGGCATCCTTAGTTCAGCTGTATAAATATAAATGGCAAGGTGTCAAAAATTTTACTAAAGTTATCGATAAAAAATTAAGTTATATCAAAAAAAAATGTAAAATTGTTCAACTTAAAATTGACATTTCAAGCTTGAAAAACAAAAGAGTTGCTGAATCAGTGGTTTATGGGCAATTTCAGCGATTTACCGCTTTTTGTTTTTAGTTTTCTCATAAACAAAAAGTTGGCAACATTTAATAAAATTAACAGAACAGGGATGGCTAAGTTGTTTCAATTGTACTTTTGTGTTGATACTTTTTAAACTAAGATTTATAATACGTTTTTGTAGTGTTTTTTAAGAACATAAATAAAATTAATTTCAACAAAAAAAAAATCTTTTAGTACAATTAGGTACAATTTTTAAAGGTTGTTCGTACAATTTTAAAAATTCGCAACGCCACCCCTGAAACAAAAGCATAACAAGAGAAAAAAAACTAAAACACTTTGTTTACATTTTTTATAGTTTTCTATTTCTAGCATTTGCCGTTTCTTTCTATCAATTCTATATCAATTAGTCTGGGTTTACACTAGAGTTGTCAATTATTCGCCTTTCAACTTTGTTCGAATAATTCAAATAATTGTTTTTGTTCGTTCGACCAAACGATAAAATCTAAAAAATTATTCGATTAATCGATGAGAATAACGAATAAAAAAATTATTTTTACAAAAAAATTACTATGGAAAATCTTCTATTCCATCCGCTATGACTTCTTCTTTTTTTGATGCATAGCATTTTTCATCTTAACTCCATATCGTTGTATAACTTAAAGTCATCGTAAAACCCTTAATTCCTTAATAATCCGATATTACTCAGGATTTTCGAAAGGCGTTGGCACACCTACACCATCTTCAGCCAAACTTCTGTCTACAATTTCTTCTATAGAACAGCCGCTGTCTATCTTAATTTATTTTTCCATTGAACCAAGTTCAGCGTTTCTTGATGTCGTTGGATTATCTTCCACTACATCGATTTCAATGGTAATATTGTGACACATGCAACAACATTTTCTACATTCAAGATATGATTTATATAAATCAATTCTTTATTTTTAAGCTTTTTGTTTATTTCTAAATGTTTCACCCGAAATTGAAAAATACCCTTTCTTGAAAATTTTTTAACGTTTGATTTAAAAATAAAACAGCTGATACAATTGAGAAGGTGAGTTGCAAAATTAAAAATACGAGATGGCAAATGATTCTTTCAGTTGTTTTGGCGCTTTATTAGACGAAATATTCTGATTGCATCAATGCATGTCCGTGCTAAAATCACGGAAGAGAACATGCATTATTGATACAATTAGTACATTTCTTCTCATTAAGCGCCAAAAGAACTATTAGAATCAATTGTCATCTCGTATTTTTAATTTTGTTACGAACGAGTTTTGCAACTCACCTACTCAATTGTTTGTTAAGATTTGTTTAATAAGAACATAAAATACATTTCTAAAATACACACAGAAAAAATTATTTTTCCAATTCAAAGAAAAAATTTGTAGAATCAAACAATTTTTTGCCTGAAATCGGTCCTATAAACAAATTCGCATATTCAAACAATTTATTTGCATTTGGTTTATTGAAAAAAACACTGATTTTTTCAAATAAATAATTTAACTGAATCAAACAAAAAGTTTACTGAAATTCATATACCAAATTTCAAAATCAAAAAAAAACAGGTTTTTGCACAAGCAATGATGCGCACACAAGCCGGCACTGTATTAGAAGATGATGGCAGAGAGAGCAGAGCGGCCGGCTGGCTTTGAGACACATTTTTTTGTTGGAATAATTTTTGAACGAAGTTGTATTTTTATACACACAATGTTTTTCGTCATCACTCACTGTTGCTGTATCCTTTCCTTTGCTAATGAAGAAGAAATGTAACCCAAAAACGGCGACAGGCCGACTCGATATGTTTTTCGTCATCATTATATTTTTGTATTTAATGTATTTAAGCAAACAGTTTGAAAAAATTGAATACGGGATTTTGGTTTTTTTTTTAACCAACTTTGAAACCAACCAAAAATTTATTTGTTTCTTATAATGTTGTTGTTGTTTCTGTTGTTTAAAAAGAGTGAAACGTTTTTTTACCTGTTATTTTTTTTTTTTTTTACTTCAAACCTCTTCATCTTTCTTACTGTTGTACTTTTTTAAAGTGTCCAAAAATAGACTGTATGTGTTTTTTGTTGTAGTTCTTATATTTCACATTAGGAAGTGTTGCTTACGATGAAATAAAAAAATGCAAAAAGACGACAACATTAAAAAGCGTTAAATATTTCATACAAAATTATGAAAACTTGAAACCAATAACGCGTGTATTATATTTTTGAATGGTTGTCAACATTTTTGTTGGTTAAATAAAAATCAAACAAAAATTTTAATTGAATCAGTAAAAAAATTTGTAGAAATTAAAAAAATTATCAAACAAGCGTTTGTTTGAAAATAATTCGGCAATAATTTTTTCTGTGCAATGAGAACACAACATGGTTTTTGCTTACTAAACATTGAGATTAATTACAACCAGGGCTATAGCAACAATATTTTTTAACTTTCCCACATTTTGTATAAAATTACTAAAAACTTATGAGAGTAAACTAAATTCTAAGCTTTTATTTAATTTATTTTTTAATAAAAAAAAAATTGTTCGATTAATCGACATTAACTAATCGATTTATTCGTTAATCGAAAATCGTCGTTTTAAAATTATTCGAACAAGACTTTGGTTTTGTTTCATCGATTAATCGAATAATTCTTAATCGGTTGACAACTCTAGTTTACACTATGAAAGTTTTCTTTCAGAAAGTCTCATTTTTTTGGTGAGAGGGGAAGAGAATATGCCACTTTCCTCTCCCCTACCCTCTAACACACTAACATTTTCTGAAAACAAAACTTTCATAGTGTGAACCCAGATTTAATGAATAAAAAATGAAACGTCATAAGGGCTTTAATAATACAGTAGACGCTCAGAGATTCGAACTCTCAGAAATTAGAATTTCCAGAAATTCGAATCAGTGTTTTCATTACATTTGGCGCTCTAAAATTAGAATCCAAAATTCGAATTTCCGAGTGGTTTTTTTTTTTCTTTTTATTGTAAACACTAAAATTTCGACAGTTTAGTTTTACCAAATACAAAGTAAAAAGGGGAATCCCATTTTAAAAGATGATTTACAGATTTTGTAGATGTTGTTAGAGTTTAAAAGTCAGTTTTTTTGGTGTTAGTATTACACATGCTAAATAAAGTCAAATTAACTGAATTGTTATTTTTTGTTATATTTCGTTAAGTTTTTATAGTTTTTATGTTAAATTAACTAAAATTAAAAAAAAGAATAGTTTTTTATATTTTTATGGTCAAATTTACCTAAATTTTTGTGTAAAAAACCGTCCAGAAATTCGAATAATTCGGAAATTCGAATCGCCCTAAAAACAAAGTGGTTCGAATTTCCGAGCGTTTACTGTATTTTAGAATTAATTAATGATATGAAATATTTTTTTTTGAGGGCTGTACTATTTTTTGTTTCCTTGACCTAATTTCAAATTCTAAAGACTTCCAACCCATTTTTCCCACCCATAATTTCCCACAATTAATTCGAAATCTTTTTAACTATTTCAATTCGTTTTTCTTTTAAGCAATTGTCATTTGGCCTTTGGTTGTAATAAAGTTGTTTTTGTGAATTTATTTTCAATTAAATTTTATATTTTTACAGTGATCTTTTTATTGTTGTTGTTGTTTTTGGTATCATTATTTAGGGCTTTTCCCATGACAATTTAACATTTCTTAATTTTATGTTGCTTTTTTGCACTATTTTTTTCCAAAAAAAAAAAAAAAATATATAAAGAGAAAAAGAAAAAAAACAACAATCACAACCCCAAAACAAAAGTTTTCCTTTACAACCTTTTGTTCGTGTGTTTTTATTTTGCCTCGGCTATTATGCCTTTAAGCTGGAAATCAAGCTGAAGTTGAAAACAAAACGACATAATAAAATAAAAAGCAAAACAAAAAAAAACCTTAAGATTAAGCAATAATTGCTTTAGTAATGTAATTTTTTTTTTTGTTTTACTTTTTTATAAGAAAAAAAAATTTTTTGCAAAGAAAAGGAAATGAAAAATAAAAACAGTTTTGTCATTGTATTTTAGTTTTAAATATAATTTTTTTATTTGTGGAAGCATTTTTATATTTGGTTGATGCATAAGTACTATAGAAAGGAAAAAAAACACTTTTTTACCAGGGCCCTGTTTCTGAAAATTAGGAGTTAAAAATCTACAAGTAAAATACATTAAAAAAAAGTAAGTAAAATATATTTTACTTGTAGAGCTGTAACTTGCAGTTTTGAGAAACATGGCCCAGAAATTTGTTAACAGCAGACGAACAAAAAATCTTCAAATTGCGTTTTTAAGATTTAAAAAAAAAAATTTAAGGCCCCTTTTCATTTCAAGTAACGATAGGATAGGTATGGAATTTCGACAAAGCTTTAAAGAAAATTTAAAATTACCCTAATGAAAAACTAAACAACAACAACTAGTGTGAATTTTTGAAAAACTCAACAACAACAAGAAAACACACAGTAGTAAACAAAAGACTTAAGCAATAAACTTGTTTAATGTGCGAATGTGTGTGCAAATACGTTTTTCCCAAATTTGAAAAAAATATGTATAAAAAAATTGTCTAAAGAATTAACAGACTTCTATTAATATGACAAAATACTAAATTTTAAAAAAAATGGCACAAACTTAAGGCGTAATCACCCATTAATTCCGAAGAAAAATAAATTTTTTTAGTTTGAACTTAGCTACACATGATTTGTTCATATAGTAAAAGGTATTGTACAAAAAAACAAGAAAATTTCAAACATTAAATTTTTTTCTTAAATTTGCTTTTTAACAAAAAAAAGATTAGTTAAGGTTTTTTGGCCAGCCAAAGCGTTTTCTTGAAAAACAAAGCTTCTTAAATTTATTTTAAACGAATTATGGTGTAAAATCGAGAATTGTTCAAGAATGACAGATGTCTCCGGAGGATTTGGCGGGTCCCTGGGCACAGGAACAAACATATATTACTCGTTGGCGCATCTGGCCCATTTAATAAGGAAAAAAAGACTAAGCGGTCATTAAAGCTGCACAGACATCAATTTAGGTACCGTATTCTGGTTATAACTGGAAATGAGAGGGTTGGGCTCCCTTACAATCACCTGTTAAGAAGTTGCAACGACGAGGAAGACGTGAGGTCAATGGAACATATCGTCGGTTCATAATTTAAGTGTCGTATGTGGATTCCGATAGTTTCGAGTAAATTGAGTTTGAAGTTTGAAAATTGCTTCAGCAAATACCACATACGACAAACTTAATACTCCATATCTCGAAAACCCTATGAGGTATCGAAAAACTGATTACGCCAAATGAAAGATCAGGTCGGAAAACCTAAGGAATCGATCTTAACTCAAAACCGCAAAAAATCCACATACGACAATTAAATTATCAACCGACGTTATGTATATGGGTGTTTCTACGTTAATAGGTACTATCGACGGCTACATTAAAAAATCAAATATAATTTTTAAATTTGTGGAAATATCAAATGTGTTAAATAATAAATACAGTATACTTTTTACCAAGAAATTGCAATACCTAAATTACCTTAGTTAAGTCATAACTTCATGTTTACCTAGAAAAAAGTACCTACCCTGGCCTGTCCCTTTAGTATTCTCTTACAAAATCTTTGAAATTTAACACATTACTAATTTATTAAACATTTAATCGTTAGTTATAACATAAAGTAGTATAAATAACAATGGTAATCATTATTTAAAAAAAGTTTCAAAATACTTTTTTGACATATTTTTTGTCCCTCGCATTTTAAGTCTCTTCCCCTGAACATTTTTCGATCGTTTAAAAATGCCGCTAAAATGCGGTGACTCTGCAAATTTAAATAGCAAAACATTTGTTTCGAAGTGAATTTAACAATAAAAATCGTGTTCTTAATTGGCCAATAATTCGATCAAACCTCTCGGGTTGCTCGCACGAGTCAGTGATTAATGTATCTCCACTGGAGAGTTGTATTCCCTTGTTATTTGTGGTTTCAGTTTGTTTGTAATATTTATTTATTTTAATTTCAGTATAATTTACTGTGTTAGTTTGATTTTTCGTTACAATACATATTTTTTCGATTGTGCTAGTTTTTTAATGAAAACATCTCTCCCCTGCCGTATTTCCCCTGCTTCATCTGATACCAGGGTAGAGATTTTGCGTCCAGGGTAGATAAGGAAGTGAGAAATTACTTTTTTCTTAGTATTTTACGTTAAACCAACACATTTCCACTATATACGTTATACGTGTGTTAACGCTTCAAAAATGTATGTATGCCTTATTTAATGTGAATTTTGTTTTAAGTTAGTTTTATACTACTAACATACATATGTAGCATTATACACTAATAGAAGGTAGTCCAGTTCTTTCTTTCGTTGCCGTATTAACGTTCTGACATTCAAGAGTTATAAAAAATCGTAATAACCAACTTTTTAATAAAATCCAATATTCGATTTTTATGTTTTATGCACTGGCAACCAAATTGCTAACTAAATTAAGTAAAATTCACGTGGAATTAAAATTCACGTGGAATTACCACGGCAAGGGCGCTTTTGATGGAGTAGGTGCGACGTGCAAAAGGACTACTGATAGACTTGTTGAAGCTGGGAATGACAATTCATCGCTGGAAGATTAAGCAAGCGCCATTCAGAAAAATTGTTCTAATGTAAAAGTGTTCACCATTGATGACGAAGACATTTTAAGGAAAGAAGAGGGACTTAATAAAAAAAGTTTTAAAAGTTCCATAGCCACTATGAAGGTCCATCAAATTACTGGAAGTATAGTTTGCCCCAATAAATTGACTATGAAGATCTTAAGCTGTTTCTGTGATCTTGAAGTATCCAATAATTTTGTGGTCGGCACTTTGGATTTTGCTTCCATGAAAACCAAACCGCGCCTTAATGTTGATTATGTATATGGGCCTGAAAGTGAATCTAACGACGAACCACTAATAAAGTGTCTTCTCAGTATTGTTCTCAAGCAGTTACCGAGAAGGCATGCCTGGACAAAAGATTTTTGAGTTTTTGACGAAAGTGTTAATATCATTGAACAGGCGTGATCTCAAAAGTTATATTTTTTAATGTTTGTTTTTATAAGTAAAAGTTCTTATATAAGTTTAAAGTTTTTATTGAAGCATGGATGCTCTATATATTTTTGTCACCTTATGTTGCAAAATATGTGCAATTAAATAATAAGCTTTTTTCGACTACGTTTATGTAAGCAGATACTAATTTTGTTTGTTTTCTAAGTTACATAAAAGAAGACTCTATGGAGTTAGTCTAATTTTTTTTTGTTTTAAACTATCATCCAATATTGAATAATTGATTCTTACGAAAATAAGTTTTGTTTTCAATTTATCTTTCCACTTAAAGTAAGGTATCTTGTCCTGGCCGTCATGTCTTTACCCTGTGTAGAGTATCTCCCCTGGTCATTCAAAATACCGGAAAAAGTAGATAACTTGACTGGCCATTATTAAACATGCATTCAAACTTGCTGATTATATACGATTGTATTGAAAAAAATCATTATTTTAAATATTTTTATCACGCCGCTATTTATAATATCAAATAACCTCTTAACGTTGAATGACCCATATATGTCATTGCCCGGCATTCGGATGTTTAAGACTCAAACTGTTTGGTCGAAAATCCCTAGGGGACAAAACTTGTCACTCTGGCATTGATTTGAATAGGATCCTCTCCTATTCAACTTAAATTGAAGCAACTGGCTGGCTGAGTAAAAATGTCGGCGATAGGTAACATAAGGCCCGTAGGAGACAGTGAAACATGGTAACCAAATGGGAACTAAATGCTGAATCTACGTCTGCTGTGCCTGATTGCGGCGCCCAATGAAAATGAAAGCTCATCAAAAGCTTAAATTAAAAAAAAAGTATTTTTAATAAAAAAAAATAAAGTTTTCAAATATGTAGTAGCTTTTGAAAAAAGAATTCTAGAATTTCTACTATTTATTAAAAGGTATTTTTTTAATAAAAAATATTTTTTTTCAAGTTTTTTTTTTTATTTTTTTTTTTTAATCAAAAGCTTCAAAATTTTTTTATATTAAAAAAAATATTTCTAACTAAACAAAAAAATACTTTAATTTAGTAAAAAAAAATATTTTTATATCAAAATTTTATTTAAAAATATTTTAGAAGTAAATAATGTGTTTTGCAGAACTCAGCTTCCTGTTATCACAAAAGCTTTAACGGTTTTATGTGCTTTAATAAGAAAAAGTCCCTTAAAGCTTTTTTTAAAACTTTTTGAATTTTTATTAATTTATAAATTTCCTTGAGTTTTAAGCGTGTAGTAATTTTCAATAATATTTTGTCAAATATTTTTTTTTAATCGCTCTCATCTAAATGAGAATTATTCGATAGTTTTGTATTTGTGTAATTTTATGTTTTTTTTTAACACTTTAAACAAAGTTTATTCACTTGTAACGGCTTTTAAAGCATCATTAAATTCTTGCCTAATTAAAAACTAAATGCCAACAACACCTGAAACTGCAGCATTCAACTATAAAATAACAATTGTAAATTAACTATAAAAACAAAAACAAAAACAAAAAAAAAACTTCAACACAATTGTGTCTAAACGTCATTTTGTTAATAGAGACAGAATTTAGCGCAATTTCTTAAATAATTATTTTGCTAAACACAAACATCCGTTTTAGTCGAACACTTGATTTTTATTTGAAATGACAAAATGTCTTTAAGAAAATATTTATAAACTGAAATATTTGTAATTTTAGTAGAGTAAGACAGACGACTCAAGCACGTTTATGGATCAGTTGTTCTTTTTTTTTAAGATTGTTTATAGATTATTTTTTTTTTTTTTATTATTTTTTTTATTTAAAAGTTATTTAACACTTTTTTCTTAACTTTTTTTTTAAAGGGCTTGTTCTGAAAAACACTACTTTATTTTTAGTTTTAAATTTTAAAATCTGGCTGGTTGGTTTACTTTTTTTTCTAATGTTTTAAGAAAAAATGTTGTTGAACTTTTAAAGTCACGATTTTTATGACTTTAAGCACATGAGTTTTTTCTATTTCGTCTTGGTCTTCGTTTATTTATTTCAAATTTGCAATATTTTTTGCAATTTTTTTTTTCTCCAGCACGCTTTTTCAGCGATGGAAGATGCGTCTTTTTAATGTATTTTTTTTTTCTTGCTAAGAGGTGGTTTTGTTTGAAGCCACTAAGTAAAAAAAAACTTGTGTAAAAATCAGAAAATGTTGACATTTATTACTTGTGCTTAAGATTTGTTAAAAAAAAGAAGTTGTGTAATATTTGTTCAATTTTTGTTTTTTACGGATTATTTTTTAATAACAAAAGACTGTTACACAAGTTGGAGATTTTTATAATAATTTAAAAGTAATTGTACACTAAAGTTCAATTCGGTAAACCTTTTTTTAATAAGAGTAAAGAGGGCAACATCAAAAATACTGTAAACTATTTACTATGCACCAGACTAAAAATTAGACTAGAAACAAAGTTAAAAAGTAGACTAGAAACAGAGCAAAAGATAAAACTAGAGACTAGATTAGTAGTTGGACTGAATGCTGGAACATTAATTTTAATTACCCTAGAGCAGTGATAGCCACTCCATAGCCTCGCGAGGCAGTCAATAATCGAATTTTTACACAGGCACGGTCTGCAATTCACATGTATACAACAACCTTGTTCGTTTCAAAACAACAGACTATCATCAGTCTCTTCGAGCGCACACAAGCACATAATATCTTTGTGTGCGTGCGTTCGGGGCTTGGTTATCACTGCCCTAGAGACAATTCTATACACCAAGCTATAGACAAGACCAATAAATACTAGACTGTAAATTAGACTAGATAAGAGATTAAACTACGAACTTGATAAGATACGTTACTAGAAACTAAACTAAAGACTAGCGTAGAAACTAAACTAGAGGAAATACTGGACTAGAGAACAGACTTAAGACAAAATTAAATTCTAGTCTAAAGACTAGATTAGATTTTAAACTACCCAAGAGACTTATTTAAATAGCAGACTAGGGACTAGACTAAAAGCTCTTCTAAAAATCAAGCTAGAGCCAAGACTATTAAAAGCTGGATAAGACTACGAACTAGACAAGATAATATATTCAAAACTAAACTAGAGACTAGATTAGAGAATAGATGCGATACTGTACTAGAGGATAGACAAATTAAATTCTCTTCCAAACATAAGATTAGATATAAAACAAGAGACTTATTTATGGAGCAGACTAGGAACTAGACTAGAGAGTATTCTTTATATCAAACTAAAGACAAGGCTAGACTCGACTAGAAATTAGAGTAGGGAAGACTACGAAACATAAATGACACAACACTAGCAAGTAAACTGAAGACTAGACGAGATACTGGACTAGAGTATAGACTATAGACAAAATTCTAGTCTATTAGAGTAAAAGGAAATAGACTTAAGGCTATTCTAAATAATAAACTAGAGACAAGACTTTTAAATACAAAGCCAAAAATTAGACTAGAAACTAGATAACAGATTAGACTACAAGCTAGACAAGACGCTATACTAGAAACTAAACTAAGGATTAGACCAGAGACTAGAGAACATACTATAGACAATATTAAATTCTAGTCGAAAGACTTGATTAGATTTGAAACTAGGCAAAACACCTTTTTAGTGAACAGTCTGGGACTAGGCACGAGACTATTCTATACACCAAGCTGGAGATATGACTTATAAATACAAGACTAGCAACAGGCTTGAGATTCGATAATAGATTAAACTACAAACTGGACGAGACACAATACTAGAAACTAGACTATAGACTAGGCTAGATACCTACACAGACTATAAACTAGAAGAGATACGAGAATAGAGGACAGACTAAAGACAAAATTGAATTATAAAGACTATTTAGATTAGATTTTAAACTAAACTAGGGTTTAGACTAGAGACTAGACTATAGAGAGGTTTATAAAACAGACAAGAGGCCTAGTTCGAGAGTAGATAAGGGTCTTGACAAGACCCTATACTGGAAACCCTATACTGGAAACTAAACTAGAGACTACAAAAGATACTGGACTAGAGAACAGACTATAAACAAAAATAAATTCAAGCCTTAAGACAAGATTTTATTTGAAACTAGGCAAGAGACTTATTTAGTGAACAGACTAGAGACATTCTATGTACCAAGCTAGAGACAAGACTAATAAATTCTACACTAGAAATTTGAGAAGAAGATATAAGATAAGAGATTGGACTACGCCATACTACAAACTCGACTACAGAGTAGACTAGAGTAACTCTACATTTAACTTTGAGAAGAGACTAGACTAAAAATGATATTTAAGCCTAAACACTAGGTTAAACTTGAAAATAGTCGAGAAACTAGTCAAGAGACTTAACTACACGGAAAAAAATAAAAATTGATATCAAATCAAAAATTTGTAATATTAATTTAAATATTTTTTAAATTTGCACCAGTAAACAAATTAATAGTAATAATTCAATGTATTTGATATTGACAACATTTTCTGCATTAATATTATTGATATAAGTAAACGTTTAATTGACTTGATAAAATTTTTAATTAAAGCTGATTTTATTTTTGATTGATGGTTTATGCCCCTATTGCGGTTCTCCACTTCTGTAACAGTTTGGTTGTCTTTGATAAATTCACATTGTCATTCTCAACTCAACTGCCAGTTGGCTATTCAGTTGTGTATCTGTTTGTTTCGTGGTATTGCCGTTTTCAACTTTATAAAAGTTTGGTCGACAAAAATGTTAAATACACACAACTGCTAAAAAGTTGTTGTGTTATTGGCAGTTTAAGTTTATTTCTTTTAAATTCGGTGAAAATCGAAAACAAAATGGAGAAATCGTATAAATTTTTGTAATAACTTTTTCGGGTTTTGTTAAAAACTTTTATTAGTTGGAAAATAAAAACGAAAGCTCAATTTGAGCGGCTCGTCAAGAGAAACTTAGAAATTGTTCGCGGAAAACACCAAAGTTTGATATGATGAAAAATTCATGTAAGCAGTTATGGATAGAGTTTATAGTGGAGTTAAATAGTTTGGGACCACGACAAGAACTTCTTTTAAACACTTATAATCTTCTTAATCTAATTATAATATTCTTGGCACAGGTTTGGATACACTACAAGCCAAGTATAAAGAAAAAACTTGCCAACAATAAAAGAAACACTCAAGCGACAGGGGGAGGGCTATCACAAGAAGTTCCATTAAATAGCATTGAGGAAACTGTTTCGCAGCTCTTGTATTGCAAGTCCCGACAAGTATTTGGTGTGGAAAATATTCCACCATCAAGTGACAATTTTACTGAGTCAGTTTCACCAATAATACAACCAGCAGATTGGCCAACAGCTACCCCAACCAGAGGCAACCATCAGGCACAAGAAAGTTTCGTTACTTATTAGAAATTCTTACTTGGCACTGGGAAGTTCAAGGGGGTTGGAATCATCACGAATTTGTCTTCTTGTACGTAACACGTCTAGACAATAGTTTTCCTTTTCACTAATATCAATTATAAATACTTTTTATTTAACACAACAATTCAAAATACTTTTAGTTTAAAAAATTATTTAATTTTATAAAATTTTCACTTGTCAAACGTTATATTTAAAGTTGGCAAAACGATATTTTAAGTTGGCAACTTTATAGCAAACTCAACTAAAAACAGTTGGGTATCACAATACCTAAAATGAGTTTGGTTGTGCATAAGTTGGGTTGACTTCAACACGACCAAACTGAGTTGAGTGGAGAACCGCAATAGGGGCATTAATAAAAAAAAATTGTCGAGAATTTTTTCTGTCTATAAACAAGATTATGGCCCAGAACGGACTGTGAAACGAAACTACAGCTCCTTTTTTGAGTTCCATTTGAGTGTATGCCGTAGACAACCTTAAACCGACGTGCATGAAACTCGTGTTTGTGATTCATCTTCAAAAATAAGCTTTGTTAATTCCACAGAAAACCAAAACCAAATACAGTAGAATCCCGATAATTCGTAATAGCAAGGGACCGGCCATTTCTTACGAATTATAGGGGTTTTCGATTTAGAGGGGTTTCGATTTAACGGGGTTAAAATAAATACGAATTAACGGGGTTTTTTAATTTATTTACTAAGACGATAAAAAAAGCAAAAAAGTATTGTTATATATACAAATTAATCATTTAACCAACTGATCTTCAGAAAATAAACACACACACAAGCAAAAACAAAAACCCACTCCAAACAAAAATATTGGTAAACAAAAAAAAACATTCTTTCCATGTTTCAGTAGTTTTTATTACGAATTATAACGATTTATAAGACGTAAAGAAGGTTTTATTTGAAAAAAAAATTACGAATTAGCGAGGGGACCAAAATGAATGGAAATTTTACGAATTAACGAGATTTTTTCAAGGGACCGACAGTTTATTACGAATTATCGGGAACTACGATTTATCGGGGTACGAATTATCGGGATTTGACTGTAATTGTTACGATTTATTAAAACTTATTAATATTTAGTAGTTATTATTAATAGGAACTTGGTAAAATTAATTTTCTTTTAAGCAAAAAGTTTTTAGTATTATTTAAGCATTTAAAAGCTCATCAGAGATTCTATTCCTAGTCCTTGTTGATATGTATATTGCCTGCTTCCGAAAACGTGCTCTCGCTTTATACATACGTTGGTTTTATAGTAAGAAGCGCATCATACAAAGATTATAAATTTGTTAGCCTGTTACCCGTGACTTCATGAACATCAAATTCTTTTTTTTAAGATATTTTCAGGCTTTAGTATTTTATTTACATTTATTTTTTTAGAATTTGTAGATGGTTTATCATCTGGTATTGGTGTTGGTGTATCGTGTACATTTTCGTTTTCTACTTCAAGAAGCTTTTTAGACATTGCATGAGCAATTTAAAAGGCCGGTGATTTATTGGCGTTGAAAAAAATTCGATTTTTAGATAGTTTTTAGTTATTTAAGTAAAGAATATATTTCAACAAATTAAAATTTCAAAAAATTTAATTTGAAATGCCCGGAAAAAATTTCCCGGGATTATTTAAAAAATATGTCCCGGGATTCCCGGGAACTCTTTCCCGCGTAGAAACTCTAATTGAATTTGACATAAATTAATATCTTTATAAATCTATTCTTACAACCACTTTAACAACTTTTAACGAAATTAAAAAAAAAACAAATCAAAGATATCTTTATCTAATAATTGTTAAAAATTTAAATCAAATAGATTTTAAGAAAAAATAAGTTAGAGTGCTATATTCGGCTGTGCCGAATCTTTGATACCCTCCACCGACACTTCGAATGTTTTAGGACTAATATCTGTATGATGTCTATTTATTATTATAATCTTTGTAAAAACAGACATCTGCATTAAAATTTGTTGCGGTTTAGACCTATATACAATTATTGATCGACAATCAGAATCAATTTTAAAAAGTTTGAGTAGAATATCAGTTTAAGATGAACTTAAATGATTTTCAAGAGAACAAATTATATAAAAGCCATGGTAAGCTATGAACCAATCATCCCAAATTCTGCAGAACGATTTCTGGTATTAAAAAACATAAATTTCAATACAGCGGTGCAATTAGTTTAAGCGTTTGCAGTAAATTTCAAAAGGCTGCTGAAATGGAATATAAGGAAAATTATGGACCGTATATCACAAAATTGCATAACATTTTTTCTGGCCATATGAAGCTAAACTGGAAGAAAGTTTACCGCGTATTTTATTATTTTACCAGAGTGGGCTTTATATGAGGCCTATGGTAAGCTATGCACCGATCTTCACCAAATTTCACAGTGTCATTTCTAGTTCTATAAAACTGTGATGTATCAAATTTTGTTATGATAGCGTTATTTTTTACGTTTTTAGGCGTACTAAGCTGTTTTCCGGGAGTAAGGTTTATATGGGGCCTATGGTAAATGATGTACCGTTCTTCACAAAATTTTAAAGTCTTATTTCTCGTTCAATAAAACTGTGATGTACCAAATTTTGTTATGATAGCATTATTTTTTACGGATTTAGGCGTACTAAACTGTTTTCCGGAAGTAGGTTTTATATGGGGTCTATGGTAAATTATGGACCGATGTTCACGAAACTTAACAGTTTCATTTCTAGTCCTATTTAACTGTGACGTGCCAAAATTTGTTATGATAGCATTGTTAGTTAGGGTTTTAGGCTTACTATACTGTTTTCCGGGAGTAGGGCTTATATGGGGCCTAGGGTAAATCATGGACAGATCTTCAAGATATTTTACAGCTAGATTTCCAGTTAAATAAAACGAACTGTTGCGAAATCTTATATCATTCTGTGCATTTTTCCACCATTTATGTTAGTTTTTGTAACAAAATTATCAATTTTTTTTAGGTGGTGGTTCCACATTTTGATTCATAGCTCAGATCCTATTGAACCGATTTTGCTGGATTTCAATCTCAAACTGCTTAGGATAACTGCAAGCAATTTGACACCAAGTTTGTTTATTTCTTTTGAGTTTTTCGAAAGTGAGCGTGTTTTCAACAGACGGACACACGGACAGACGGACAGACAGACGGACATGGCTAAATCGACTTAAAATTACTCAAGGACCCAGAATATATATACTTTATAGGGTCTGAGATGAATAATAAAAAAGTTTCACACGGAATGACAAACTTAATATACCCTCTTCACAACTAATTGTGGTGGAGGGTATAAAAATTATGTATTTATAAAATGAATACCACAAAAAATACTACAAAAAAGCTTTTTGTTTAAAAACCCGGTTTTTTTATTAACAATTTAAAATCTTAAACAATTAATTTAAAATACAAAAACATGTTTTAAACATATTTTTGAAAAATTCTTGAAATCAAAAAAAAAATTTTTAAAAAAAATGTCAAATCATTGATTTAATATTTACTGGCAAAATTCACACACCTAAACTTTGATATTTAAAGAAACCAGCTTAAGAAAAAGATGCTCAATTCTTTTTTTTTATATAAAAATAATAAACTTGCTTATAAACAACGAAAAAAAAACACAAATAAAATAATAATGTAATGCTTAAGCAAATACTTAAAAGCCTATTGCTTAAAGTCGTTAAATAACATTATTTTTTGTTTGTCTTGAGCTTCTTAAAGATCCATTAAATCACATAAGAAGTGTCTTAAACAAGAAACACATACGATTGCTAGTTTTTTTTTTAAGTATTTGTGTTCAAATATACTATTTATGCCATGGTATAAGTGTTATATAGTTTGTTAATAATTTATACCACATTTAACATTTATGTTAGCATATGAAAAAAAAACATTTACATTTTGTGTTTATATGGGGGGCATTTCGTATCAAGTAATCTGTGATAAAATACCGAAAAAGAGGAACTGGCAAGAGTGTTCAAACTGGAGAGGTATAACTCTCCTTAATTTGGTAAATAAAATCATAGCAGGCATCCTCACCCACCGCATATCAAGCGCAAAAAAGCCACAGCTAAGGCGTGGTCAAAT
Source organism: Pollenia angustigena (assembly GCA_930367215.1). NCBI lineage: Eukaryota > Metazoa > Arthropoda > Insecta > Diptera > Polleniidae > Pollenia > Pollenia angustigena. Next base: position 211,529,118 of record OV884060.1, read on the forward strand.
GTATGGACCTCATTAACAGCACGAGAATAATTGTTAAATGAGGCTCACCGTTATATTTAGTGTTTGTTGATTCCATGCGTTTATTTGATACCTTACAACGCAATGCGATACGGAAAGCCTTAAGATATAAAGGTGTTCCCGAGTAGATTATAAGGCTCATTTAAGAGCTTTACAATACCATCAAAATTAACATGGTAGTACAACAAGGCTGTGTTCTTTTTCCACTATTGTAAAACATGTTCTCATTCTTGACGTAGTAATGAGCCACTCTATATCCAGGCAGCATGCACGCAAAGACAAAACATGGTTGTGGTAAGCATATTCTAAGAGCAACATATTATGGTAAGATTCATGATTGTAGTAAACATATTACGATTATTCTTGAGCTATCATTTTATGGTTGTAAGAAATTTAATATGTTTTCAACGTTATCATTATTTAGTGGCTTATTTTTCAGTCTACAATACTCAAATTTATAATTGCGATAAAAATTGATATGCTTACAGTAACTATAATATTGCTTGTATTTAAAAAATAACAATCTTTTGTGTACGACAACAATATATTGTTACAACATACATACATAGTGTAGTTGCCGTAACCATGGCCAACAATATTTTTTCTCTGCGTGTTGTATTAATTGGGGACTCCACGAAAATTTAAATGACATCGATTATGCGGACGAAGTCTGTCTTCTATTCCACCGCTTATCTAGTATTCAATTGCAACTGCCGCGGCTGAAGCAGGCTTACAAACTAACATCGGCAAAAAGAAGACGATGCGTTTGAAATCATCCTGCACTACGAAATTCCAGATAGAAAGCTTTTGCTATCTGGGCAATATCATAACCTAAAGTGGAGCAGCAAACAGGACATTAAAAATGGGCTTTTTAAGTCAAAACTGGCTTACGTAGCTCTCTTGTTCCTGGAGACCAAGCAGCCCTGCCAACACTTGGAGACGCCAGATCGAAGAAGAACTCCAAGATCATGGTAAAGAAAATGCAAAAACAATGCATTTTTATTTTTACACAATTCTAGTTATCATCATCATCTTGTAGCGTTACAGCTCGGGGTGAGCTTTAGCCTGATCTGTTATTCTCATCCACTGTTCTCTATTTTCGGCTTTTTGTTGCCAGTTTCTTACACCCAATATTTAAAAGTTGTCTTCCACACGGTCCCTCCATCTCGTTCGCGGTCGTCCCCGACGCCTGTCGAATCTGAAACCGTAGCTTAGCATTACCTTTTGCGGCCTGCTGTTGTCCATGCTGCTTAAGCGCTGCGCTTTTATGTACTTTAAGATGCTTTCACCTTGAAATATTTCCAGCAATTCACCGATGCCTTTTTGAGCGTAGTCTCTAATAGTATACCGCGTAGGGCTGCATATTTTTTGGTAAAATTTTGCTCTCAAAAATTCTAAAACGCTGCTGGTCGCTCGCAGTCATGGACCAAGTTTCGCAACCATACGTTGCCGTGGGTTTGATGATCGTTTTGTAAACGCTTAAATTACACGACGATATTGCATTAACAATGCACTATTCATGATGAGTTTTAATAATAATGCAAAAGTAGTGCAATAATGTGCATACAATTTAATGGTATTTAAAAAATAATGCACTACAAAAATAATGCACTTTAAGAAAATAATGAAAAGTAAAAAATTGTGCATTCAAATGGTTAAAGTTAATTCCCAATAAAAAATGGAGCTTCCAACGAAGCAGGTTTGTAAGGGAGAAACATAAACGTTTCGCTTACCATTGCGCTTACGGAAGACATGAATTTTATATGGCGAGTTCCCACTTTGAAGCAATACATTTTTGACACATGAAGCGCATTATTCAGCGCATTTAAAAATTGTTATATGTAGCGATCAGCCTTACACACTGAATGTTTTGATACAGTTATTTTTATGTTTTCTCCCTTACAAACCTGCTTCGTAGTAAGGGAATGCCGTAGCACTTGAAATGTTATTTTTTTTTTTATAAGAGTTGTTGAAAGTTCTTTCACTTACTTTACTGCATTTCTGTATGTCTTATTGCGTAGCGCATGATTGTGCGCTTATTTTTTTAAATGTACCATTAGCGCTTCGCAAAATGATAAAATTTTTTATTGGGTTGTAATGCAATAAATTTGCATTACCATTGATTTGATTCAATGTTTAAAAAAATTGTTAATGCAGTAGCATATTTAATGCATTTGTCAAAGTTCTGCAACTAATTTAATGAACCAATTAAAATTGTTGATTAGATTTTAAGTTTAACGATTCACTTCAGTATTTGGGTATTCAAAATTGGCTGGATTCGTACTTGGAACAAAAAAGAGCAGTTCTTTTGACGTCGAATCCATGTGCTGCCAGAAATATGGGCCAATGCTTTGAACAAATTTGCATTGTTATAACACTCAAGTTATAAACCTAATTGTGTTTTGTATTTTATATCATAAACTAAGCTTCAGGTTAGATTATATAATAAGTTACAGCCTAAACTATTAATTAGACTTAACTATAGATTACATTTATCTATATGACACTGATAGAAAAGACGTCAAAACACTGATGTATTTTGACATCAGTACTATGACAAGTGTTTTCGTCTTTGGCCCCATGACACTTTTCATCATTGTGATGCCAGCCTTAACATCGCTTATCCAAATTGTCATCAGATGAGATTATGTCATCAATAGGATGACACATCGGCATTACAGAAATAACAAATCGAAAAAAACATGCCATCAGTGCAATGACTCAGTAGCATTAGAGAAAGGACTCATTAAACAGTTGTCATTAAAATGAGTCATTAGGATTGACTTAAGTCAAAGTGAGAGAATATTATTATTTACTTACCCGTTACATATGTTTGTTTCACTTTTGTTGTATTCTGGGTCGTGATCGAGTAGTTTCTCGCTTCTAAAGCAATTTAATATCTAATTATTTCAGTCAATATTGAACGAATCGGAATTATTTTTTCATTGTTGTAAAGCATTAATTTGAGTTTCACATTACTGAAAAAATAATTTCTATTCGTTCAGTATCGACTATAAAAATTAGAAATTAAATTGCTTTCGAATCGAGCAAGTACTAGATCACGACTGCCAGAATTAGGCCCCAGCCCTTTGTTTACAGAAGAATTCTCAAATGTAAGACACCAGCAGCTTGCCCGTTTTGATGTTTTTACCTTAAATAAATAGAATATGGGAATTTTTGCTTCTAATTTTACTTTTTTAACAGGAAAATAATGTTAATAGTACACAAAATGATGCATGGAATTGATGTCACTGTATTCATAGCATAGATCACGCATAAATTATGACAAAATTTAACGCTGACGTTAGTCATTAGATGGATGTCACTGTAGTCTTCGCAACAAATTGAGACAGAACCACGAGTCTGCAATAGAAGGCTATCTAAACAGCCTGGACGCCACAAAAAACTCCAATTATAGCTTATGGAAGGCCGTACGGCATATGGAATGCCCTATAACCCAAGAATCTCCATTAAGACTGGAAAACCGCACTTGGGCCAAAAACACACATGAAAAATTAAACGCTTTCGCGGGCCACCTTGAAAAAGTTTTCACGCCACATGATGCACATACTTGTTCCTGTCGTCCAATCATTCCTGATAAGGTAAACCATCCATTAAAATTTAACATAACTCAAGTAAAATCTGCAATAGAAAAAGTGAATATTAGAGAAATCTCCCGGACCTGACCGCATCACAGGGTCAATGATAAGAAACCTACCATCGTCTGCTTCCAGAATCTTGCTGCTCATTTCTAACGCTATATTAAGAGTCGGATACTTCCCATCCTCATGGAAGAGGTCTATAATTGTTATGATTCCCAAGCCAGGAAAAGATGCTAGCCAGGTTGCGTCGTACAGACCGATAAGCTTATTGTCAATCCTATCGAAGCTTTTCGAAAAAAAAATTCGTTTTAAGTATAACTCCTCATCTAAATGAACACGACATCATCCCGGATCACCAGTTCGGATTCAGAGCGAAACATGGTACAATAGAACAAGTGCATTGAATTGTCACCCTTGTTAGATCGGCGTTTGAGAAAAAGCAATACTGCTCAGCCCTGTTTATAGACATTTCCCAAGCATTTGACAAAGTTTGGCATGATGGGCTACTCATCAAAATAACACGAATGCTTCCTCAAAACACTCACAAACTTCTGGAGAGCTATCTAACAGGCAGAACATTCATAGTAAGGTCGCAAGATAAATACTCCCGCCTCAAGAAAATTACTGCCGGTGTCACCCAAGGCAGCATATTAGGACCGCTACTATATATAATATACACAGCGGATATGCCAACAAACCTGAGCACGCATACCTCTACATTTGCAGACGACACAGCATTTATTAGCGTTAACCATGACCCAAAAGTCGCATCGCAAAATCTGCAGTCCCACATCAATGGACTAGAGGCCTGGCTAGAAAAATGGAGAATAAAGGTTAACCCGGCTAAATGTGCTCACTTAACTTTCACGCTCAGAAGACAAACGTGCCCAGCTGTAAAAATAAATAACATCACTGTTCCGATAGAAAACCATGTTAAGTACTTGGGAATTCATATAGATAGACGCTTGACCTGGTCGCGTCATATTGAAGCGAAAATAACGGCTATGAAACTTAAAGCAGCTCATCTACATTGGCTTCTCAGTCGAAACTAAAAACTTGTCCTTAGACAACAAAATTCTCTTACACAAGTCCATCATAAAACCAATATGGACATATGGCATCCAATTATGGGGTACTGCATGCGCATCTAACATCCAAAAGCTTCAAAGAAGACAGTCTAGAATATTACGACAAATTGTCTGCGCCCCATGGTATATACGTAATGATATTATCCACAGAGATCTCAACGTCCCCGCTATCCAGGAGGAAATTAAAAAATATTGAATAAGTTACATCGATAAACTAATGGCCCACCCTAACTACCTCGCTCGGGGTCTGCTTCAGTTCGAAGGTCACCAGAGGCCAAAAAGAACCGATACTTTGAGCCTAACTAGAAGACATTTTTAAAATTTGAATACAGCAGTTAGTGGTTACACTGGTAACAACTTATAAACAACAAGTAGAATTAAGATTTGAATTCATATTGTAAATTTCGATAAGAAAGATTCAATAATAAAAATAAATTAAAAAAAAAAAAAAAAAAAAAAAAAAAACTGTAGTCATTGCACAGATTACGCATAAATTATGACAAAATGTTACGATGACGTTCGTCATTAGATGGATGTCACTTTTTGCCTCATTGATGCCATTTGTAATAACATTTCTGTCACAATTCTGATGTTAGGACATCATCAATATGAAGATGCATTTTTTAGTGCCTATTACAACAAAAACAAAATTATATGGAAATCTTTATTGATATATAAATACAGTGTAAATTCGGTAATCCGGACTCCACTAATCCGGAATATTCGTTAATCCGGACAGAATTTTGCAGCTCATTGCGTATTCTATAATCCGGATTGCTTGCAACTCTATAGTCCGGATTGAATAACGAAATTGTCAAACGAAATTAATATTATTTATTGTTAAGTATGTTTGTATGTAAATGTGTATTTTTTTATTTTATAATTTTTGATAAATACATAAGTACATGCGGTAATCCGGATAGTACGCAAATCCGGATTGGGGTCTGCAATCAATTATCCGGATTATCGAATTTTTACTGTACAGTTGGTGAAATTGGCCCTTAGAGTTTACCTCTGAAAGTCTTTTAATATTATTAACTATTTGTAGCATTTGTATGAAACTTTCCATATATTTACTAAAACATGCATAATATTCAAACTGAAAAATGAAAACATTTTCAGTTGTATGTGAATCTTCATTGTTTTTGTTAATGGTTGTTGGTTTTTGTTGCTAATAATATATTTTTTTATGGTTATTAAAATTTTGTTGCCACTAGTGCTAAAGCGTCTTCTATTTATTAAAAGTGCAGTTCTACTAGTTTTACCATATTTTATAATTTTTTTTATTTAGCAATGAAATTAAAAGTGGTTTCTTTTTAATATGTTTTTTTCTGACTTTAAACTTTATGTTAAAAAAAAAAAAATCAAGTACTTGGAGTTTTTTATTTAAGGGATCGACACTGATATCAAGAACATGTTTTAATAAAAAAAAAAAAATTAAAAATTTTTTAACAAGTTAATAATTTTTCGAAATTTATAGAAACACCAAAAATGAAATTAATATTAAACAAACCCACTTGAAACTACAACAAGAAATCATAAAATATGTATGTTTTTTTAAATTTTTTGTTCATAAAGGTTAACAAGTTTTCCTTTTTTTTTTTTTTTTTGTAATTTAAAAAAAAAAAAGAAACGACAAACTTGGGATTTGCTTCGTTTAATAAAATTGTCATTAAAGCAAATGGTTAATTGAATATATATAAAAAATATATTAAACAATTTAGTTAAAAATGTTAAAAAACAAATGGTGGGAAAATAAATTCACTAAAAAAGCAGTGCTATATTCGGCTATGCCGAATCTTATACAGAGGATTCAGAGCTGAACCGAACCAAGTCATACAATTCAATCGATATATGTATGTGACAGCGCATAGAGAAAGGGACCAGTAAGGTAAAGGGAACAGTAAAAACCAACTACACAAAACAAGAGGTAGGGACGACCCACGCGCGTTTTCAAGGTTGACCAGCAAGGTTGAGATGTGTCGCTTTCAAATGAGACCGATACCAACACGCTCAGTGATGGTACATCAAAGATACAAAGATAAAATGGCTCTCCTGAACAAAACCCGTAGGTCCATTTCTATTTTTCGCGTCACATATGAATTTCAAAACTAGTGCGAAATTCTCCGCAAAGTTTTACTCCATACATTTCTGTAAGGGATTAAATCAAAAAGGGATTCGTTTCTAAGGTAAGGGTAATACACCCAAGTCAGTGGTTTCAGAAATTGATGGAAGTTCACTTACTCAAGCCCAAAATATGTAAAAACAGAAAGTTACCCAGTAAAAAAAATTTTGATATTTTGAAGCACTACAGAGAAAAAGCGCATAATCAAGCGGTTCAATTAGAGAGCTCTTATAAAGCAGTAAATGATAAAGAATTAAACATACAAAAAAGCTGACATTTAAGTGCTGACAACGAAGCATGTTTTAAATATATTATGGTTTACGAAAATGATTGAAAAAAGGCATTTAAACAAGTAAAAGCAAAACATGAATGAATATTTAATATAGTTAGCCCTTAAAAAACCACTTTAGGAGCGCTTTGATTGCATGTTAAAAGAAGCGCTTATTGTCAGCAGAAAATAGTCCTCCAAACCGGGAACACCCCATACAAAAATCAGGCATCCCATCAGCAGGTTTGAAGCGCTTTGATGTATGAATTCATACAAAAAACCTGCTCCTTTTGGAGCACATTTTTTACTGGGTATATAAATACCGTTCTTTAGATATAGGTTAATCTATTTTGTGTCACGCCCACTTGACCAATCCCGCCCACATTTTGTCAGATGTCGTGTATTGATAACCAAGATGCATGGACCTAATTGGGAAACCTTGGTTTTTGCCATTCTCAAGATATTCAGAAATCTATTTCTTTGTGTGGAAGGTGCCATGCCCACTTCTTTAATCCCGCTAATTTTTGGAGGTGTTGTGTATTGATAACCCAGCTATATATAAATTAATTTATTTTGTGTTACGCCCACTTGTCCCATCCCGCCCACATTTTTTCGGATGTTGTGTATTGATAACCAAGATGCATGGACCTAACCGGAAAACCTTGGTTCTTGCCGTTCTCCAGATATACAGAAATCTATTTCTTTGTGTGGAAGGTGCCATGCCAACTTCTTTAATCCCGCTAATTTTTGGAGGTGTTGTGTATTGATAACCCAGCTATGTTAACCAAATTTGGATAATTTTTCTTTTACCGTTCTTTAGATATAAGTAATCTATTTTGTACCACGCCCACTTGGCCAATCCCGCCCACATTTTGTCGGATGTTGTGTATTGATAACCAAGATGCATGGACCTTATTGGGAAACCTTGGTTCTTGCCGTTCTCCAGATATACAGAAATCTATTTCTTTGTAAGGAAGGTGCTACATTTTGTCGGATGTTGTGTATTGATAACCAAGATGCATGGACCTAATTGGGAAACCTTGGTTCTTGTCGTTCTCCAGATATACAGAAATCTATTTCTTTGTAAGGAAGGTGCCATGCCCACTCTTTAATCTCGCCAATTTGTTAAAGATTTTGTGTATTGATGATTGAGCTATGTTAACCAAGTTTGTACAATTTTTCTTTTACCGTTCTTTGATAAAAATAAATTAATTTTTTGTTACGCCCACTTATCCACGCCCCCGGTTTGTAGGATGTTGCCTATTAATAACCAAAATGCTTGTACCTTACTTGGAAACTTTGGCCCTTGCTGTTTCCCGGATATACAGAAATCTATAATGCCTTCGTATTGGGAGTGCCAGGCAAACTTATCCAATCCCGCCCACATTTTGTCTTATGTTGATCACCTTATTGCTTGCAACTTATTTGGATGCTTTGGCTCTTGCCGTTCTCCAGACATACATAAAAAAAACTACAAGAAGGAAGGCTTTTATGGGTAAAATTAGAGGCAGTCGTGGTTTTTGCTCATATATCGGCCATTTATGATCGATTAGACTGAATTCCAATATCAAACAATTCTGGACTGTATGTTACATAAATATATAAATACCTGTGGGGTAATTCTGTAACTTTTTAAGGACAAAAATTTGTCGTTAAGTAGAAAATTTCAAGTATTTTTAAGTCAAAATTTTCTACTTAACGACAAATTTTTGTCGTTAAAAAGTTACATAATTGCCCCACTGGTCGCGTAATATTCGCAAAACCAATTACCATGGACAGGCGGACCGAAGATCAGACGGAAGGACAAACAGAAGGACAGACGGACATCGTTAAATCAACTTCGCTACTGCTTAGGACCCAGAATTTATATACTTCATAGAGTCTTAGATCAATATTGTAGAAATAACAAACAGTATGACAAACGAATATTGTTATCTAGAACGCAAAAGCCTAACTAACCAAAAAATAATTATCGATTTTTCCATTGATTCTGATGTATAGCATCAACACAAATGTCCTCAAATCTTTCTTTGGAATCTTCCGATCAAAATTAGAGATTTTATTAACAAAAACAAACGGCCCTTTCTACAAAATTATATGAATAACGCTAAAAGACCTAACTGAGCTACCTAAACAAGAGCGGAAAGCGTTTTTTTTTAACATGAAAATTCTACTGCTTATACATTTTCAATAAAACAAAACGACCAAGCGATCTATCAAATAAGATTTTCCAGCCAGGTGGTTTTAAATTCGCGTTCTAAAGTTTTATTTCGTATAAAATGTGTAAAAATGAAAAGCTTTGACATAGAAAAGACGCTTGCAGCTCTTATTAAGGTAGCTCAGTAACTAATAGTTTGCATAATATACAACATTGTCAATTGTCAAATCAACTGATAGATTTTACAGGAAAAATAAATAATAAACAGTTCAAGGCAATTTACCAATTAAACATTTTAAATAGTTCGGTGCTTCCCGTGTAAAAAGTTTAAAATGTAAGAAAAGGCCTTCCGTTTTAGTTTCGGTGAACGGTATGAATATGCTTATGGATAATAGAAGTAAATTTTCAATTTTTTTTTTTTTTTCATTATTACCATGCAGTTTTGAAAATAAGAAAAACCCTTAACTTTTAGCTACCAAATTAAAAAAAAATAGTTTTTTTTTTTATTTAACTCCTTTTGTAAATTTTTGCTCACATTTAGTTTTAAGTGCTGCATTGTTGTGTATTGAATTAACAATTTGCATTGTTTGCTTAAAACACGTTTGTCTCTTAAATATTTTGCTTTGTAACATGTTTAATAAAAAAAAAAGCCGAAAACAATTGTTTTGTTATTACTTATTGTGTGTTAACATTTAATTTTAAATCCTTAACGGTGTTTATTGCTATAAACTTTTTTTTTTACCAAAAAAAAAAAGAACTTCAACATTTAAATAAAATTATTTTAACGTTTCCCTGTAGGAAATGTCACTAGTGAATCTGTACTGATTCACTACTGACACAGTCACCAGTACACAGAGAAAACAGATTCGTGATCACAACCGAATTTGGCGCCAATCGAATTTCGTCGGTTGCATGTACTATCACACAATTCGGTTCCAATAACTGAAAATTTCGTTGCTTAAGGTGTTATGATACTTGCTATTTTTTGTATTGGATTTTTTTAGGATTGACTGAATGAAACAACAAATGCGAGAAAGAACCAGAAATACAATTTGATAAAATGTAAACAAAACAAACAATACTGCCCACGTTTTTTCCCCACAAAAATACGACGGTAAAAATCGCAGAAAAAAGTCAAAACCCGTTTCTTTCGATCAAAAACTGAAAAAATTGGCAACAGTGCTAACAATTAATCTGGAAATGTCAATTTTAAGTTAACAAATTTTATATTTTTTTTTGACAGTCTTAGATTATTTATCGATAACACATGTATATTTGTTTGACATTTCAAGATTTTTTATGATATAATCATACTCTTTACACTTAGTCAGTTTTCCTATGCAAATATATTTGCACTGTTCTCCAATATAGAAAAAATACAAAAAATAGCAAGTATCATAACAGCTTTAGCATAATAGTTTTGATAGCAACATTTGAATTTTAGTACACTATCAGTCATAACCAGGGCTGTCAGATATGGCGATTTCTCGCCAAACGTGGCGATTTTGAAACGTTTTTGGCGATGGGATTTTCCATTTGGCGACTGGCGACTTTTGTGGCGATTTTTTATATAACTGGCGATTTACTTGGCTATTTTTACCATTCATATTATTTCAGCGATTTTGAAATAAAAAATTTGCACTTTTTTTACATAAGCGGAGTTAGGCCTCTCCAGCTAAATATATATAAATATATACATACATACTTAGAGATTTTTGAACAGTTTGTCCTTTTTTGTTATCATTACTAGTTTAAAAAAAATCTGGCTAATTTTTTTCACATGATTTTTGTTTTATTATCCTTTTAAGTGAATTATTCAGTCACTTTTTAATTCCAAGGTTAAAAAAAACTGCAGTCGAAACCAAAACCTGTCGAACAAAAAACGAAAATTTGTCTACAATTTTTCGCTTTTTGATTTGGTTTGACAGCGACTATTTACATTTAATGAATTACAAGTAAAAGCAAAAGTTTTTTTTTTTTGCCAATGACGAATGAAAAAGTGGAAGAGTTACTAAAGGCGACCGTACACGACATGTTTTTGTCATCTGACATGTCAAATTCCCCACTGCAAAATACATTCATGTCGTGTGTTACCTTTTAAACTTTGCTTCTGTAAAAGTCAGATGCAAAGTCATCTGACAAAATTTCAATTAGAGCTTGCCCTATTTTCTTCTGACAAACCATCTGACATCAGAAATCTATGCCGAGAGGAAACCGGCAGCGGCGTCCACTATTGACGGAATTATTAGCCGCATGATAATATTTTACAATACCGAGATATGTATGATCATCCCACTATTGAATAGAATTTTTGTAAATATATATGTATATAAAAACCGTTTCATTATGATATCCTAAATTGGTATCTTTGAATTAAAAAAAAAATATGTTAAGATGGCTAAATTATTTTACGGCGTAAATTAAAATTTTTGCAACAACTATGGGAAAAAACTGAGACAATGTTAGAAGCAAATTACATGTACGTTTGTGACCGAATATTATAAACCTTTTGTAAAATAGCCATTTTGACAGACATGCACAATTACATGTGACTTGAAAAGTTGTAAAAAACATGTCGTCTACATGTACCTTAAACAAATTTTACTTTCGGCGATTTTTTGTATTTTTTCTCAGTTTTTGGCGATTTTTGACTGCAATATTATATCAGCTTTTTTTTTTTGTATGCAAAATTTAATTAAAAAAAAAAAAAAAGATTTCGAAAACTGAACAAAATTGACGTTTGGCGATTTACGACATCCGGTTTGGCGATGGAGCTCAAAAAAATCTGACAACCCTGGTCATAACAACAGATATTGTTAGTTGTTAGTATGATTATTAGAAACAAAATTGTGCTTATACCCGAATAAATGATAGGTGCAACTTAATTAACACATAATTGGTGTTCATAACAAGAGATTTTATTGTCGTTATCAATATATTTTTTTTAACCGGTCAAATGCAGCCCATAAGGGCAAGGACTTGTCCAAAGGTAATCTCAATGAATGGAAAAAATGGGTGTCCTAGGGCAGGACCATATAACCCAGCTTGCATTACATAGGGGAAGTCTTAAAACTACTCCATGGTATACTCCAGAGGATTAGCTTTGAAATCGTTTCAAAACGAAAACATGTCGTTAAAAAACGAAGACATGTCGTTTCACTGCAAGCTCTTTTTAATAATGACATGGTCCATACTTGCACTAGATTGGACCAGTCCAGGATAAAAATGGATCAAGAAGTCCAATATAATTTGCAGGGTATAAAAAAAATAATACATACATTCATACATAGATATGTACGTGTATATGTTCATACCTATAAGAATACGTAAAGTACTTACCCCTATTTATTAAGTTTTTCACATTTTCCATTTTTGACCGCAAAGATATTTTTTAAATAAAATATTAACAATTAATTTAATCTATCAAATGTTTTGACAGAAAATTTAGTCAGCAATTGGGGCTTTTAACTATTTTTTGGTTTTGAATTCCGAATAATTATATTTTCATTTGTTGTACTCGAATTGAATCTATTCCAACAATCAATAATTAGCTGCAATAAATGAATAATCGTTTATATTACAAAATTTATTGACGAAAGCAAATTATTGATTGCAATGACCAATATTCAGTATTGCCCTATATTAAACTCGGTTGTGATTCTAACCATTTATACTAATTTTTAGAACTTAATTAAATTATTTATCATAACTAATAAAAGAATTGGAGGAATCATATTTCAGTTGGAACATCATTTTTATAATCAAGAGAATTAAAAATCAGTTAGAACTATACATTTTTAATAGTTGCAATAATAAATCATGTTACTTGATCAATATTTTATTACTGCAACCGTTTCCCAACCAATTTGTTTTCTGTGTGTACTAAAAACTTATTATACCCCAGATAACGTTATTTACAAAAGAAATTTAACATGTGCGTGTCATTGGAAATCTACTACTGACGTTGGTACTATTGACTTGGTAGTTATTTTGGGACCATATCTAGACATTGCAACCAGAGAATCACAAGTACATAATAGAAAATCTAGTCTACACTTTTGATACTTTTTTAAAGTAGATGTCGAAATGAAAATGTTTTTTTTTTAACATTTAATTATTTTGTGATTTTTTTTTAGTTGAACTGTCGATTTTTAATTTGAAATTTTGATACTTAGTTAGGCTTGAGCTCATCAAATTTAATTTTCGTTCAATTATTTTTACTGCAGGAAGGAATTTTACAACACGAAATTTATTTAAATTTATTGATAATTTGTATTCTTGGCTGAGCTGAGGCTTGAACTCGGGTATAACCCCATTCTCATCATCAGAATTCTTTGCGTTCTACCCCTGCCAGCCAACAGTCAAACACGTGTGATTTAACACCTTTTGGATTACATTTATGGGGCGATGTGAAGTCATCGACAGAGCAGAAACTCCTGAAGCTTTGGGAGCCAATATTCAAGCCAACATTGCACCATACGGCCAGACAGCCTAATTGAAAAAAAGTAGTCAAAAATTGGGCAGATCGAATGGACCATGTAACACGTAGTCGCGGCGGACATATGCCGGAAATCAGATTTTAAAAATAAATGCCATGAAATTCTCAACCAGCTTAAAAAAAACTCCAATCCAACAATTTTTCCCAATAACATTTCTATCATTTTAAGTTTTCATGCAGCTAAAAAAAAAACACTATGTAACATTGTACGACAAATTTCAACTTTTGGCCTCACCCATGATCAAACTGACCAAATTCTGAAAATATAGCTTAAAAAAATATACGTTTCTCTCAGTTTTTCTTGTGTAGGTCCCAGATTAGGTACGTCGAATTCTTAGTCACCTTCATAGTCAACAACACACTCCGCGAAACTGCCAGAAAGTACTAATTTGCGCTATGTTCAGCTTTTCACTGATTTTTGGCTAACTTTCGGCTTTGTGATTGCGTGATAGACTTGTCTGCCGCACAATAAATTTTTTACAAAAAGAAGTTAGATGAGTATTTATCAATCTTGTTCTTATTAGAAAATTTCTTTAATATGGTTGTCGTCCTTAATTGTTTTCCTACGCATGACTTTGAAGCTGTTCGTACTTCTTCAAATTCTTCGCAAATAAAAACGAAATGCTCTACTGTTTCTTGTTCCTCTGGGCATTTTATGCATCTTGGTGAGTTGCCTTGCCTACAGTGGTGCAAATAACTCCTTTAGCATGTAAGAAATTGACTCATATGGTAGATTAAGGCGCTTAAGTGTCGCGTCCCTCCGAGGCAAATCAAGGTCAATCCTGGGATCCGTAACGATAAAAATTTGACCAATCAATGAATAACTGGCAACAATTGACTCGCACATAGAGAAGGTATGTTTTCTGCTTTATAGTCGTACTTCCATGGAGTTTTTCGAAACAGAGACATGGTAGCGGGCTAGAGGATCATGACAGTTTACAGTTATGTCGATATACATACCTAGGTTGCGGTAAGCATCCGAAATGAAAGGGATCTTTGGGGTCTTATGATTTCAAGGAGTGAGTAGCTGCACGTCAGTTCCAAACTGATGGTGTCTCGGAAGTCAGTAGCACCCGGCTTGGCAAACTGGTTGATGAGATCTTCGTAAGTATGCTTTCTTAGACATGCTTTCTGAATCCTGAGGACTCGGAAGATGGTCTTATCCTTCTTTGAAGGAATAATTTCGAAGAGCACGAGGTGGCTGGGGTTAGATCCACATCGCAGGTAAATACATGGTGTCATTATGCGTAGGGGAGCCCATGTGGAGTGGGCACCTACTGCGATGCTAAATCATCCTAAGGTTCTGTTGATATCAGTACGGAAACGGCTTTAAATAAAATTATCAGTGTAGGTTTGATAGCTCCAGCTCCTAAACAAGGGGAAGGTGTGATTTCATCGATTATACTCTCAAATTGCAACCTGTTTAGGCAAAAAATTCTCGGATACACAGAGGTACTTGGTAAATATGTATATAAGTAAATCGCCAAGTTGTTAAGATCCAACATGAGATTAGGCCATAGTGCAGGTGCTCATGTAGATTAAAAGCACAGCTACAATCTGGTGCATGTAACAGATGGATTTTACACTAGACTATATAATTGACTTTAGATTGAGATATATCATCATAGTACATCTCTTGTAATAGTTATAGACTAAGAATATAGTGATAGCTAGATTATAGACTGCTGTATAGAAATAACTATAGACTTAACTTTAAAAAATACTAAACATGCAAATATAAAACAAACTTCAATTACCCTACGTTTCCAAATGCAAGTAATTACTTGCAAGTAGTGTATAAGTATTATCAACGCGAAATCGAGAAAACAGCCGATTTTCTAAAAATAAATTAACAGTGTTTCAAAGCACCCATCAACTAGATGCTTTTTATTTTTGCTTTTGCCACTGCCATTGAAATTTTTATTTTTTTTATCAACAGCCAATGTTCTGTTTTTCGTTTGTGCAAAAAAGCATATCCCTTGTTTTTTATATTTTTATTTTTTGACAATTGCTTTTTTACCAGCTAGCGACAAGAAGTGCCAGCCACCAAAAAGCAAAAGCTCAAAATGATTCTTTCGCCTTTTCCGTTTTTACTTTTTCCTAAAAGAAGAGCTAATTAAAAAAGACAAAACTAAAAAATCTAAAAATCAAATTCTTCCCTGGCTGATAAAAATACTGATTCAAGAAAAAAGCCACATCCAGAGAAAAAAAACAAGCCGCACTTATAAGTGCTTAAAGCAGCCAAACTTTGTGCTTTTAGAAAGTTTTTAGGAACCGATGTATGTTTGAGTAGAAATGTACATATTTGCACAAAAACGATACATGTGTCAATATCCAAATAAGCATGTAAATACGTATGCGCATACTTAAGGCTCGGTTAGGCGAACGTTGCTGTACCCGTAATGTACCGCACCGTACTGTAAGCACGTTGCTGCACTTATAGAACGTTTAAAAACGTGTCATATGTTTTCCCATACATAAACAAAAAGCAATAGTATACATAAAACAAAACACACAGTGATGGGAATCAAAAATGTTTAAATGGTGACCGTTGTGCAGAAAAGGTACCACGTGATTTAAATGGCATTAAAAAAGTATTTTGTGTATGTAAAAAATGTTAATAATTTAATATTTATATTATAGATTTACAATTAATAAATTTGTATTTTAGCATATATAAATTATTAGCAAACATATATTGTAAATGTGCATACAACTAACAAGGTTTTGATATCATTTAAAGTCTTTTATATGTTTCACATTTCCATTGTATGTGTATATGCATTTGTTTATTTTAAACATCTTAACATATGTATATTTGGAAATATGTTGAATTGTAAGTTGTTTTGTCGCAATTCTATAGATATACTGAAAAAAGTACCAAAAAAAAGATAAAATTACCCGCATTCAATGTAACATACAAGCCGCCCATCACTGTCTTACAAATGTCACGTAACAACGGCATGAAATTCTATTTTATACAGATTGGTACGTTGCAACTACGGTACATTGCATTTCGGTAAGCTTTTGTATTGGTTTTTATATAACAAAAAGCGAACAGCTGATGGATACAGTACAGATACGGTACAGCAACGTTCGCCTAACTGAGCCTTTAGTTTTTGCAAACAAATTGTTTTTGGTTTTCATATAAAATGTAACAAGGCAATGCACAACATTTTTGAAGTGGTTTCATTTTTTAATTGTATAGAAAACAAAAACAAATTCTTGTTGTGGTTGTTTTGTATGAAAAATATTACTTGTCGTCGACGAGTGTCTCTATGCAATCATGTGCCTTTAGCAACCTTTTGTGCTGCTATTCACCCCTATCGCGAATGTTATGGGAATATGTTATATGGGAGCAAACCTATATTCCCATCCCCAACAAATCGGTATCGCAAATATTTTGGGACTAAAAAATTACTATTGTGCATTATTTGTTAGTATTTTATAAACAAACTTCTCTATTGTGAATAACTTGTCAGTGCTTGTATTGTGAAAGAAAAATATACAAAATAAAATACTAATAAAAATATAATAAAATAAATAATGAATAATGTTTATCTTCATTACCTTAATTAAAGCTCCTTCTACAAAAGAAAAAAGATATATAATTGAGTCAAACCTTAGAATACAAATTAAAATTTACATGTTCCCTTCTCGTTCACATTAACACTTGTTGGGAATTTATTTAGTAACATTTTTCGAAGCCAAATTTTTTAAGTTTGGGAATTCATTCCCAAAAAATTTGTAATGGGAATCATTCACAATACGAAATAAAAAAAAAAAATGGGAATATTTTCATAGGAGTAGTTGTTTGCGATAGGGGTGATTATCTCCTGTTTTGCGGATTTTAGCAAAAATTGTTTTTTGATTTGGTGGCTGTTTTTCGTACATATTTTTTGCTATTATTAAAAAAGCAAAAGTTGGAAAAAGCCAGTGCCCATTAAAAAGTTAATTTTGAAAAACCGTGTGTTTATTTTGCTGCTGCCTTTGAAAAGTGCTGGCTTTTTTAGCAGTGGAACTTGTCGGCTTTTAATTTCGATTTTTTTTTTTCTCAATTAGGAAAAATTCAAAATTTGGCTGCTTTTGCTAATATTTCGATAGCATTTTAACCCCTGTAAAATAATTGAATTGAGTGAAAAAGTGTGAGTGTATTGAGTTTTTCGAACTTGCACTTGCATGTGAAAACGGGGGGCTAAGCAAGCTTAGGCTATAGAATAAATATTCATTTATTTTTATTAAATTTTAATTTTAAACTTTTAAATAAACAATATTATAACTTTAGAATGGATTTTGTAAAGGAATATACAAAAATCTGGATTAAGACTCAACAAATTTCAAATAAATAATAGTCAATTATATCACATTTATGTTTAAAAAATTTAAAAAAAAAATACAAAAATTTCAGCAACTGTTCTGCAATATTAGCTAATTTTAGATTAAATTTTTTTGTAAAAATAATTGCAGAAACACTTAAAAATACAATCTAAATAAAAGTAAAATGTTCGTGTCTTAAATCTTTAGTAATGTTTGCCTTTTGCTTGTAAACAACAACCAAACACCCCCTTTCAAATTCCTTAAATTTCTTTAAAATCCATTACGAAAAAAAAACAAAACTTTCAAATATTTTTTGCCAAATTTTAGATTTCTTACGCCATGACGCAACTAATGGAATATAATTTGTTTGCTTTTATATTTATTTACGTATTTTATTAATATTTGTTTTTGTTGTTGTTTCTTTTTCATAATTTGCATTTTAGCCTTAAAGCCAGTCATTTTAAATATAACAATATTTTCATAAGCGAAATGAAACTAAAGCACAAACTTTGTTTACTGTGCAGCAGTATGGCCAAACTGAAATTCAAATACAAAAAATTTTGCAAGGCCGTTCACTTAATTGTTGTAGAAGGAGAGGGAAACAACTTGATTTTATATATGGAATTAAAGCTTTAAGCAAAAATGAAAAAATAAACTATAACAATTTTCAAACAACAAAATACTTTCGGTTTTCCTAAACAAAAATGTTTAAAGAAACAAAAAAAAAACAAAAAAAAACAAGAAAACACAGCAAAACGAGTTAATGGCTGGATAAGAAAATAAAAAAAAAATTGAAAGTGAAAATTGTTTAACGTTAAATTTAAAAAGACACAAAATTTCTTGATGTTAAACATTTTTTGGAAAACGTTTGTTTCAATTAAATTAAAAATAAAAGTTTTTTTTTTAAATAAAAAATCTAATAGTATTTTGTTTGCTTTATTTACAGGAACACATACAGGAAGTTCTAGACAAATGGACCCAAATTGATGATGAAATTTGGGCTAAAGTAATTGTCTTCGAACGTAATCGGCGTGTGGCCAAAGCCTATGCCCGAGCACCAGTATTAACCATAAATGGTTCAGATGATGGTTTTGATGGCATGAGGTAACAAAATTTTAATTATATACTGTTTTTTTTTTTTTTATTTAAAATTAAGTTTCAGTGATTAAAACCTGGCCAAAGTTTAATAATAGACTAAATATGTAATTGCTTACCCTTGACCTAGAAAATAGGAAGACTCTGCTGCTACTAAATACAGCCAATTATTTATGCTTAAAAACAAAAATTAAAGCTAATAAATTATAAGTAACACACAAAACTAAAAGACATAACGCATCATCATGATGTTTTAAGCTGATACACAGACTGACAAGCATCATCAATTTCAATCACCTTTTTAGTTTTTTTTTTTTTTTAATTAAAAATCACTTACACTTTTTATAGTTTTAACATTTAATAATGCAAAAAAAAAAAAAAAGACAACAACTATTATTTAATAATATAACTACTCCAAGAGATTTTAGATTTTAAAGAGCAGCAACAAAAAAAAAATACACAAATTTGTCTTTGATTTTTATTATATGACAAGGCAATTTTTTTTTTTTTTTTTTTTGTTTTTAATAATTTTTTTTGAAAATGTGAGAATTTAAAGCCCTTCACTAACTCTGTTTAGAGACTTTTGAATTTGAACAAGAATCCATCAGATCAAGCTAATTAAAGTAACAAATCTTGAAAATTTTATTTTAGTCCAAGTTATAAATATGTTAAATTTAATTACACCTTTTTATAAAAAATATTAAAATAAAATTTGTTTAATATCTTTAGCTTTTTTAAAATCTTTGGATGAAGTTTCCTGACGATCTGGCCTAAGCAACCAGTGAAATGCGCATAGGAATAGCTTATCCCATCAACAATAAACTTCAGTGTTTTTATCAATAATATATCATGCTTTTGTATAGCAACAAAAGACTAAAGCAACAAACTTAATCGACTTTTGAAAATACAAATTTTTAAAAATCTAAAGGGTGGTCCAACCCAAACGCAGGATGTTAGTTGTAAATAACACAAAAAGTTTTTAGAGAACTATCTTATTATTATACCCTTCACCACAGGTGTAAAGGGGTATATATAAGTTTGTCATAACGTTTGTAATTTCCACAATATTGATTTTAGACCTTATAAAGTATATATATTCTGGGTCCATATGAGAAGTGAAGTTGATTTAACAATGTCCGTCTGACCGTCTGTCCGTCTTACGTTTGATATGTGTTTTCCGGATAATCCAGACATGATAGCGGCTAAGTTGTTTTACATTAATGTTACATACAGTCAACCATTTCTTGCTATTGAAATTCAGCCAGATCGGTCCAAAAATGACGTAGATATGAGCAAAAAACCACGACTACCTCTAAATTTTTCCAAAAATCCCTTGTTGTTGTTGTATTTTTTTTATTTCTATATATCTTGAGAACGGCAAGAGCCAAAGTTTCCAAATTAGGTACACACATTCAGGTTGCAAATACACACCATCCTACAAAATGTGGGCGGGATTGGAGAAGTGGACGTGGTACCTCCCGTACAAAAAAAATTCAAAATTTTATAAAAACCTAAATTTAAGGGCTGCCATATGTCCTATGGATATGACTTATATATCAAAATATCGGAAATTTTAAGTAGGACTTATTTTATAAAAAACTCGGGAAAATCGGTTCAGATACAAAAAAGTTATGACCAAAATTAAATTTTTTTTTTTAAATACCCAACTTTCGGGAACCATAGATCTCCCCGAGTCCAAGCTTTATAACTAAAGTAAATGGTAAATTTCTTCTTCAACACGTCGGTATATAAATCTGTTAAAAAATGTCAGAGTTATATAAATCGGTTAAAAAATGGCAGAGTTATAACCGAAATACTGAATCCACAAAAATTACTCTTTTTTTATAATTAACTTTGTTAAAATATATATTTACAAGTTTATATAAATGTTTATATGTAAATATAACTTAAGTCAATGGTAAAATTCTTCCTTAACACGTCGGTATATAAAACTATCAAATCGGTTAGACAATGGGTAATTTATGAGCAAAATACTCCAAAAATGGGCTAAAAAACATAAAAATTGTTATAAAAACCAAAATTTTAGGGCTGCCATATGTCCTATGGATATGACTTATATACCAAAATATCGGAAATTTTGTATGAGTTATAACCGAAATACTGGGGTCTTATCACTACATACGATATCGAGCAAAATTGATCGAAATGATTTATTTTGGTGTCTTGAAACTCGATATCGAATGAAATGTATTGAATTTAAAATAATAGCATTCTACATCGAGTAACTCGACATTACATTTATCGAGTTTTTATTCGATACGCAGGTATATATAACTGTAATTTCTACAATATTGATCCTACACCCTATAAAGTATATATATTCTGGGCACTTATGAAAACCGAAGTTCAAAACCGGTTGTCTCTTATTTAAAAAAATATTTACCAGTTTTATTTAGTTTTTGTCTAGTTGCTCTGTATTCTGCTCGCACAATGGTGAAGGGTATATAAGATTCGGCATAGCCGGATATAGCACTCTTACTTGTTTTTTATTATGATAGCATAATCTACAACAATTACGTGTGAAACAACATATAGGCCAAATGCCCGCCACGGTTTCGGTGGCATACTTCTATCCGTTCCGGTCCATATTTTCATTGACTCTGAGACATAATTGAGGTTCAATGTCGTTAATGTGGCGAATTATCTCATCCTTTAGCTCTTGAATTGTTCTTGACTTATTGACGTACACTTTTTCTTTTCAATATCTTCAAAGAAGGAAGTGCGACGGTGTCACATCATATGATCGTGACTGCCAATTAACGTGATATAACATGGCCATTAAATTTCTCGCGTAAAAGAGCCATTGTTCGTCTTTAAATTATAAAATTGTTTGCTTCTCCTATAAAAAATGAAAAGTGCAGTTACGGCCATTTCGATTTAAAGTGATAATTGGGGGATTCACAAATTGTCATAAAGTCATAAGTAGGGATGAGATTTTCATACACTAAAAAATCGAAAATATGCACTAAAAAATCTAAAATATGCACTACAAAAATAAAAAAATATGCACTAAAAACTTGAAAATTTTACACAAAAAATCTTTTTTTCATTTTACTAAAAATATAAAAAATGCAGTATATTGTTATTAAAATATCTTAAAAAAACTAAGTACTGTTTTATTAAAAGTAAAAATGTCTTGTACTTGAAGAATGCCAATGCATTTTTGAAAAATTTATTGTCCAATCACACTTTGACTCCAGATCAGATCAAATATATTTGAAATTATTTTGAAATCCTAAAATTTTTTTTGCAAAACGTGTTAGATTTTTTTTTTCATTTGTCGGACTATTCTTCCTTCCACATTGTTAATTTTACTTTCTGCAATATCAATTAATTTGACTTGAGTATTAGCTGAACTAAATCCCTCCTAATTATTTATTTTTTCACCAATATATCCGTTATTGGAAAATACAAATGCTTATTGACTTCTGATGTTTTTTCTGCTTTTTTAATTGCACAATCATCGGCATTAACAAGCTCTTCTAAAATTCTTAAATTACTCGAAGTTTTTTAAATAGATTTCTCAAGCATGTAGCCAGGCTTCCATTTTGCTTCTACTGGCTGCCGTGGCAGGGGAATCAAGGGCTATATTTCATTAAAAATTGCAATACTATCGAATTGGCTTCTTAATTATCTGCAACCATTGTGCCAAGCAAGTAGCTTGTAACAGATTTGGATACAAATTTTTAAGCCCATTGGAAGCCTTAACTATGTAAGGTACTGCATCGGTTTAAAAAAGAAGCATCTTTTGTCGAAATCTTGAAAATCTTGTATTTAAAGCAAAGCTCCAGAAGAATTTATTTATTTTTTAAAAAAATTTTTGGAAATTTTTTTTTTTTTTTTTTGTATTTACAAAATTTTTTAAGAACTTTTTATAATATGGAAATTTACAAAAAATCACTCAAAAATGTCAAAATATGCAGAAATATGCATTCAAACCCTAAATATGCAAAAATATGCATTTTCACCAAATTATGCAAAAACAAATCGATGCCATTTTATCGCAAATTTAATGATTCGGAAAGATAATTGATCCACATCGTTCTTAGACTACCGACAAAAAACATGCATTTGCATGGAAATCGCATCCCTAGTCTTAATATAATAACATGAAAAAATACGACTGTTGTGAACAACCCCTAAAAATTCAGTGTGATATTTTGAATTTAAATCAGCTGATTTAAAACAAATATAAAAAATAAATATTTACCAAAAATAAAAATATTTTTTAATTCCATTTTTATTTATTTATTCTTAAATAAGACTTCCATTTTTTAGACGCAAATCAGAAATAAATTTTATTTTGTTTGTTTACCGAACAGCAGAGTCCTAAGCCGATCTGATTTAATGCCGCCAGTGATTTGTTGCAAAAATTGATAGCCGCAGGCTAAATTCGGATGTTAGCCGGATAAAATTTTACCATCGACGGCGCCGGCTTACAATAACAAATGCCGTTCAGCGCAGGTCTCTTCTGATTAATTTCGACAGCACAATAAACATAGCAAACAAAGTTCTATTAATTTAATACACTTTTTGTTTACAAAGCAACAACAATATGTTTAAACCATTGTAAAATGTTAGAACATTATGACAATATATCATGATAGCACACCTTGTGAATACCCCAAATATGTAATAACTTTCTTTTTTGTTTCTTATGACATACCAATTTTATTAATAATTAAAATAATTATATGAAATTCTAAAACTTAATATGTGATTTATCAATAATCGCAATTAAAGCCTCAGACGCCTCATCAGACGAGACTCGTACAGAAGGGCTCAGGGGATATGGCAGGGGGAGCATTTGTACGTATGTTGGTTTAACTTTAATGGGCTTTTCTCTTTTTATTAATTGTTTAAATCTTATTCCTTTTAAAAATCAAAATGATGCTTTTTGGAATGAATTTGATTTGAATACTCAATTGGATTACGAAAAATCTGATTTTGTTTTTTAAAAACCTGAATTTGATTTTGAAAAGGCCGAAATTGAAGTTAAAATCCTATACCTACATAAAAAGTGTCTCAAATTTAAAATGTTGATACATTATAACAAGAGCTAATGCTTTTTCCAATCCAAGACGATTTCTATGGTTATTCTATATTTTTTTTTTTTTACTGTTAGGACCAGCACTCAGGGGATGACCCCTACTAATGCATTGCATTGTGTTGGAACTAGGAAAATAGGTTGTGGGAAGGAGGATAGAGGGAGTAGTGTTTGTGAACATTCGATTTGAACTTAATCATGTTGTAGGTGAGAGGGAAGACTTCTGCAGGAAGGTTATTCCACATACGAACTGTGCGGGAAAAAAATGAATTCTCTCTGTAATGCGTTGTACGATTCACCTGCCAATCGACCACATAAGGATGGGCTCTTGAGGAAAAACGTGTATACGAACAAACGTACGGGTTTCGGGAACCAGATTCCTAATTTCGTCAGAACACATCCCATTGTAGTAACGATAAAACAGACAAATACAACCCACATTGCGACGGTGCTCGAGGGAGTCAATAGAATTGGATACCCTACTGTCACCAATGAGAACCTTCGCCCTCTCCTGCACGCGGTCGAGAAGCTCCAAAATAGACTTTGAAGCACCGCCCCACACATGAGAGTTGTATTCCATACGCGGTCGGATATAGGTGGTATAAATAGTAAGGAGATCAGATGGAGTGAAGTATATCTTACACCGTCTTAGAAAACCGAGGCACTTGAATGCTTCTTTCGACACCTTGAATATATGTTCTGTCCATCGGACATCACATTGTATCCTCATGCCCAGAACATCAAGAGATTCTGATTCCTCAATAATTATACCACCCATATATACAGATGAGGCACCTTGATTTGTCGCGCGTTTATGCGTCAGCACGCAACATTGGGTTTTTCGGGCATTAAAATCGACCCTATTCGCACGACCCCATTCCGAGATTATGTCAAGGTCTCGGCCAAGCGTATCATTCATATTCTGCCTCATAGCAGCGACATCGGATACGCTTGGTCTACATTCGAATGAGAACGAGTTGCAAAGGTTGCTGTCATCTGCAAAAGAGTAGATAGGATTGTAAGTTTGACAAAGGAGGTCGTTTAGAAAGATAAGAAATAGAGTAGGAGAAAGAACGGAGCCTTTCGGCACCCCTGAATGAATCTTGAACTCGTTTGACGAAACCCCATCTATAACAACTCGTATAGTGCGATCTCTGAGAAAACTCGATATAAATCGAGAGAAATTATCACCGACACCAAATGCAGCAAGTTTTGACAAGAGTGCACCATGCCAGACTCTGTCAAACGCCTTAGAAATATCCAAAGCAATTACCTTACTTTCGCCAAAATGGTGAATGGAATGGCACCATTTTTCCGATAACAGAGCTAGTAAGTCTCGAGTAGAGCGACCTCTACGAAAGCCATACTGGCGGTCGCTTAGTAGGTAGTTTGACTCTAAATATTTGACAAGATGGTAATTTACCATACTCTCCATAACTTTGGAAAGTGCCGAACAAATTGCAATTGGGCGGTAATTTTCAGGGTTATTAGCGGTTCCCTTTTTAGGCATTGGCGTTACGTAAGCAACTTTCCAGCAGACTGGAAATTCCGCGGCACGGTATAAAGTGCTGAAAAGATTTGCTAAGGGACGAGCTAGCGTCGAAGAGCACTGCTTCAAGACCAGTGCAGGTATACCATCCGGCCCAGGAGACTTGTTTATGTCGAGATCCGCAAGAACCCTTTTAACACCTCGACCCCGAAAAAATATTCTAGGCATAGTTACGGATACTTTTTCGAGTTCGGGTAGTGGTTGATTGCTATCTGGTAGGTAAGAATTATTAGCAAATAATTCGGCAAAACAATTAGCCTTATCAACCGGGTCCGTGAATGATCGGCCATCCTTTAAAAGAGTTGGTATTGAAGAACTAGCATTAACCCTTACTCTTTTAACGAATGACCAGAAGCTTTTACTACCCCGGGACAATTGAACTCATGTCGAATGTCTTTATTATAATTTAAAAGTAAAATATGTACAAAATATTTGTCGTGTCAAATAAACAGCCTGTCATCTTATTATTACGTCTTTAAGGGAAATAGATTATAAATATGAAAATAATGTTAAATGGAAAAAACTGCAATGTTGCAACTTCTTAACCAGATTGTTTACACTTGGTTTAGGGCTGTTTAAATTGCAGCTTTTAGTGTAAATACTTTTTCTTGTGTGCTTTTTCCATTTTTTCAATCAAATAAAATCTGAACTGAATACCGTAATTGTGTAAAATATATTCTGCAACTTAAATTTTAAATGCCAAAAACAGGGTGCAAGAAATGAGAGTTGCTTATGACTTATCCATTCTTCTGCTATCTACGTTTTCTTGACTAATTTGTTTGTATACATTCTTATATACATATTTGGGATGCATCACATTCGACAAATAATGAGTTGGAGTAAGTAGACTTTTCAACAAAATTCCGTTTTGACAGTAGTATATCATTGTTCAATAAATTACATCAATATAGATATTTTTGAACTTTGAGTAACATTTGTTGGAGATTCAAAGCTTCTTTATACAACTGAACGTTATTTAAAATTCTATGAATGTCACTGTCAAATTCAATATAATCACTTGGCAGTTGAGGCATCCATGCATTTGATGATGATGCCATAAAAAAATATTGAAGATTTTCTTGCTAAATCTATACCGAAAAGAGCTGAGTTGGCAACATTGCTTAGACCATTACACGAAAAACAACAAAACCCAATTAAACCCATGAAAAAACCTACTGGGTTGGGTTTTTTTTTTTAAAAATCCCGGGTTTTTGCCAGCCCTGCTCTAAGGTCGTAGAATTGGACGGACACCTCTCGATTATTTTTCGTGAGAATACGTCAAGTTACTGGTTAATGCTCATAAACCAGCCACAATTATCTTCTTGGATGCCAACATTGTACGTGTTTTTCGTGACTTACGGCCAGCAATGGTAGTAAAAGTGCGCCAAAATTGGACGTTCAATCAAACAAGCAAGAGTAACTTAGGCCGTTAGCCCATTATTATGATACAGTCCAGAGTTTTTGGCGGGAATAGAACCCGAAACCTTCTAATAAAATTTCCCATAACAAAAAAATAACATCCGCAAAGTATTTGTGTCAATTATTTTAACTTCAAATATCAAAATAGTTCGTTTCTAATTCGACAATACTTTTTTTTTTTTTTTTTTTGATCACAACCCTTCACATAGTTTATTTGAACTTTTGCGTTAACAAAAGAAACCGAAAACTTTTGCAAATGAAAAAAAAAAAAAATATAATTTATTTACATTAAAATAATTTGAAAACCAAAAAAAAAAAGAAGAAATTCAATTGAAGCACGTTTACATCTTGTATTTAGAGATATCAACTTTACAACAAAATGTCACAACTTTAATTCTAAACAAATAACAAAGAACAACAACAATCCCTATTTTAATGCAGGCTAAGCCAACAAAAACATTTTCCAAAAAAAAAAAAAAAAATCATTAAAACTCTAAAATAAAATAAGAAAACAAAATGTAAAGTACATGACTGACTGACTTACCCATTTTGATTTGAAACTAAAAAGGAGCTTTTTTTCTAGTTTATTGTCTGTTTGTCGTTGGATTCACGTCGTTGATGAAATAGAATGAAATGCAAATCATGTTTTTGGAAGAAGATGACTATAATGATGATGATGACAATGATGGAGTTAAACAAGAGTTTTAAAAGCCGCCACCAAGATGGTTCTGGGCTTATTTTCTAGTCAGTTTTTTTATTTTATTTTGGATTTTGTTTTAAACTATGCCAAGTCATATTGTAAAGTGCACTCACTCACTTATTCACTGTAGTCGTCGTTGTTAATACAAGATGTAAAATAGATGATATGATGGCTTGTTGCTGTTTTTTTTTTTTTGCTTCTACTTTGCAACTTCTTGTTGCTGCTGCTGCTTCTTTTTTTGTTTGCTGTCTTTGTTGCAGTCTTTAAATAGCGAAAGTCAAACGTGACGAGGTCATTGTAATCATCATCTTAAACGCGATAGTTTAAATATTTGAATTTATGATGAATTTCTGTTGAATTTGTGAGTTTTTTTACTGCAAGTCTTTGCCTCTTTTTTTTTTGAATTTTGTTCCATCATTTTCAACGGAAATCATAACAAGTGCTTGTTATAAAAGTTCAACCTTAAGTCTGGTTGGTATCAAAAAAAAAAAAAAGGTACAAAAATCGGGCGGCTTAACTGAAAATGTACATAAACAAATAATAAGTAGTGAATTACAATACCAATGAAAAAAATTTATTAAATCAGGTGCTAAAATGTAAATTTTAAAACTAAATAGGGTTTTAAAAAGGTTAATAAACAGTTTTATTGTTACAAGCAAAAAAACAAACAAAAAAGGAAACCTCTTTAAAAGTAATAATTCATATGTAAAAATTGAGTGAAAAATCAAATAAAAAGGGCGCATAAAAACAAAAGACTTAAGACAAAAACTTGGCAGCAACATAACCACGTTTTAGTCTTAAGTCTTTTAAAGCTGGTGCCAAAATGTAAATTAAGTAGGATTCTTCAAAGATAAGGATTTAAAACCTGAAAATGCGAAATGTTTTCCAAATTTGTAGGAATTATTGTGGAGCATTGCTTCAATTTATATTTATTAAAAGTATTCGCCAACGTTAGCTATGAGTTTCTTCCATCTTTCTGGCAACATATCGATAACGTCTGGATCATCTGCAAACGTCTGGTGTGTTAAATGCAGCATATAATAGAACTACTCTGGCTTTATGGATAAACGTGGGAACAGATTTACATGAGCAACTGCTATATGGCCTTATCTCGTGGTGGATTTTAAACACTGGGTGGTCACTTATGCATTTACGAAATGCCCCTGTGTGTGCATGGATACTTTAGACACAGGTAGCAATTTTAGGAGCCGGAGCGATTTGTAACATCCATTGCTATATTTAAGCCAGCAGCATATGTCGCATCTAGCCTAGTAAAAACTTTGCCTACAAAATAAAGTGTTGATTAATCAGAAAAAAGTAAGAGTACAACTTACTTTTCTACTGAAAGAACCAATGAATTTTACAAGGGATGTCCCAAAATGAACGCATTCAAAAGTAAGTCATTATTTTTTACCTAATCTGAAAAACAAGTAGGTTTAGTAGTTTCATAGAAGAAATTTACGTAGTAATGAATGAAAGAAGCGATTAATTTTGAAAAAAAGGCAAAGTTTTTACTGGGAGGGAGAACCTCCATTGGCCGAACTTTCCCACAATGGTTAAAAACCAGCCTTGCATATGAAAGTCTCCCTCCTCGCGGTTTTAGGTATAAGCCACAGCCTTTACGTGATCCCCGAAAGTATCCCTTCGTCAAGAAACGCAGCTATCCATCAGAAAAGCAAGGCTTTCGCAAAGACAATTATCTTGAAAGGCAAGAAGCATTTCTCACAAGAAGTATACCATGGAGGGGCTCAACCAATAGTCAGACCGCTCACAGGGGGCTTCTGTCTCCTTTAGCACCAGAACTAAATAGTTTGGTAGAATTTTGAACTCGAAAACCCAAAGGACCTCAGAAACCCTGTCATTTTGGCAAAACCCAGTAATTTTCTCCAGTTATGCATACAACTATTATTTTCCAGAGTGGATATAACATCAAAAGGTCGAAGGTCCTTAAGATGGTTTACTACGAACTCTGAAAGGCGTAGCACATCCTCCGGGAGAAGGTTTTGTGGATATAAATATTAGGTGGATCTTACCCATTGTTATATGCATTTACCAAGTGCCCCTGTATATGTGAGAGCCATTTCTCATACACAGGTTGTAATTAGATCGTATAACCAACAAAATTATACTCTCCCCCTTGTTTAGGCGCTGGAGCTATCTACCCTCCGCTGCCAATTTATTCAAAGGCATGGTAGCAACAGAGCCTTAGGACGATTAAATCATCGCAGCTGGTGCCCTCTCCACATGACCACTCCTAATTATAATTACACACCGTATAAGCCACGATTTAGGCCTAACCAAAGCCACTAGGTGATTCTCGAAAGTATCCTTAAAAGTAGGACATGACAATCTTTCGAGTTCCTGGAATTCAGGAAGCATTTCTTGGAAATCATTCTAACGGAGACTTTAATCGGTATGCTACCCATCGGGGACTAATGACTCCAGTAGCTCCAAATCACAATCACTCAAGAAATCGGTAAACTTCAGAAGCCCTGCCACTACAGATGTTTGTCGCATCCTAATAACCATACACCTGCAGCATTATCTATGCTCTCAATGTCCTAGGAAAGAATATCATATAAACCGCTACCATATCTCCGTTTCGAAGAACTCTATGGAATAAACAAACCGATCTTGTTGAAAATTTGTGTCTAAACTACTATCCCATAGGACTAACCTTGGTTCAAATTTCAACCAAATTGGAAGACATCGATTTAAAAAATTGGGTCACTTAGCATTAAATGCCCCATACGTAAAGTAGACT
This sequence comes from Pollenia angustigena, assembly GCA_930367215.1. NCBI lineage: Eukaryota > Metazoa > Arthropoda > Insecta > Diptera > Polleniidae > Pollenia > Pollenia angustigena. Next base: position 211,559,787 of record OV884060.1, read on the forward strand.
GGTCCTTATTTTCTGATTTAAAAATGTTTAACGTAGATCCTCTTAAAATTTTTTATTTTCGAAAATATTAGAAAAATTTTTTATTCTTTTGTGACGAAAAATTTTGTAGGCGGAGTCGGAGTCGCGAGTCCGACTCCGGTACAAAAACCTCAACTCCGTCTCCACAGCCCTGTACGTCTATTTTATAAAAAAATGTAATTGAAAATCTTCATCGATTTCAATATAAAGAAAATTTAATTGTAAATCCACCTCGATTAAAAATTTACTTGATTTGAATATCCAGCCAGAACACGGTTGAACAAGAGTGCAGAAAAACCAAAGACTTACGATGCAAACTTGACAATAGCAAAATTTGTAATTGCCAAGTTTTGATCTTAAATCTTTTGTTTCTAAGCACCCTCGTGTTGTTCCCTCGATAAACGTTATATATTTTGCAACAAGGCTTTATGATTACCAAATTAATTATCTTTAAACTATAAAAAGGCTTCTGTTTTATTCCTTGGTCCATTCCAACAATTTGTTCCTTAAAGCACTTCTAATTAATACTTGTTTATAAAAAAAAGACAATGTCGTCTTATGCAAATTTGCGTTGTTGCTAAAAAAAAAAAAGGCAGACGAAAATGACTAACAAGACATCATTAAAGTTCTACATATAAAAAAAAAGAAGAAGGTAAACTATTAAACATAAATTAACTCAACACTTTTGCCACAAATTGTGGCGTAAAAGCAAGCAACAAAAGTATCCTCCCCGCTCAAATCTTTTTGCAACTTTCAAAGTATGCGTGAGTGTTTTCGTGACAGTTGTTTATTTAATTAATAGACATTTTATGGTTAATGTTGGTGTCTTGAGCTGACTTCTAGTGTCAGTAGGTGGCAGAGCTGACAATAAAAAATAACTTTTCTGGACATTTTATTGTTTGTCTGCCGATACCATCCTTTAACGCAAACTATAAATAATGTCTTGCTGTTAATCATTTAACTGGTTGAGTTTAATCGCTGGGCCATTTATATCGTGTTTATTGACATTGTCAAACACAAATATAATTACAGCACGAGGTGCAGAGAGAAACTAAGATAGAATTCATCTTTTAAGTAAAATTTTTTAACAAAAAGTTATTTTTTTAACAAAAAGGGTTAAAACAAAAAGGGCGGTTTGCAATAAATGATAATTTTTTTCTTTAACCAAAAAAGGCTTTTAGATAAAAATAAAAAACTTTTTGAAGAACAAAAATTACCATTTCAAGTATACATCAGGAATGTTAGATGTGACAATTTTACGTCATTTTGACGATTTTTTTCGATGAATTTACCAAAATGACGATTGACGATTTTAAATGTAGAGTAACTTAGGTTTTGACGATTTAATCCTGTCAATAAATTTATTTTAAACTTTAATCTGTCATCAATTTTATAACACTTCAATCTGGCAAGTTAAGTTTTTTCTTAGTTTGTATATGTGTGTAGAGGCGAATATATATTTATACTAGCGGACCCGATGAACTTCGCCTGAGAATATTAATACAACACAAATATTTAAATTTTCAATGTGATTTATTTGAATGGAATCAGTAGAGAGCGATTTGATGAACAATGTTTTTTCGATTTGTTTTCCGGCGCAAAAACAAATAGCGAAGATGGTTTTCCAACACGCGAACATGCAACGTACAGCTGACCGTGCGGAAAACAGGGAAATTCGAGATTAATCCCACAAACTTCTAGGGATTGGCGTTGCGATTTATTGATTGTCATTGCAAATGCCAATCGAACGGGGAACTGAATCCGCTTGAATTGGAATGGAAGGTCAGTTGGAATAATGGGAATTCGTGGGATAAGGACTTACTCTCCTTTGAATTTGCCCTTGATGATTGTCGCCTGAATCACATTGTTCATTAGCTTTTTGACGGTCAACCGCGTACAGTTGCACATTTTTTGAGGATTGAGATTCCGCAACATTATTATGATCGATACCACCTTCAGCTGTTAATTATGCGGCGGAGTTCCTGGTACGTCAAGCGAGTTCAAAAATTCCGACGGGTAGGTGGTCGGTTCATTTTCGTCGGTCACGCAGTCAACAGATTTGTACGTTTGCAGTTGTCCTGCGATTTGACTTTGAATAATTAAGTTTGAGCTATCGACGTCCTTATTCTTCGCTGCTAGTATTGCCCGTTCACGAATCCAATCGAGATTTTTGTAATTTTGTGCAATGCCAGGGAACACTTTGCTGATAAGTTCTTCCTTGGACGATGTGAATTTCAGGGAACGATAACAATCCATTCGAAACATCAACAGGAATTTGGCCGTTGCCAAGCTCCAGCAGTTGTCCCGAGAATTTAGCAGCCGATGGGTCGTTTTGCAACGCGACTCTCATGTTTGTGTTCAATTGCAACTTCTGGACACGCCTCCACAAAGACGACGATTACAGGCACGCGTTAAGTTCATCCGCAGCAGAAGATTTGGGGATGACAGGAAGTGTTTGACGAAAATCTCCGGTGAGCAATATCAAAGCCTCACCAAATCGTCTTATGTATTAAAAATTCTATATTTGTTGGTTTTGTATAATTTTATACTTAATTATTTGTTTATGTTTTAATAGAGTAATTAATCCGTGTTGATAAAAAATCGATTTTTTATATGACGATTTTTTTACGTTTTTTTCCGAACTAATGACGATTATGACGATTTTTTTCAAATTTTGACGATAATTCGAAAAAACATCTAACATCACTGGTATACATATTTAATTGCTCTCTTAAAATTTAGTTTTCGCAAATTACTCCCTTTTTGGAAATCTAACGTTTTGACAACTATTTTGAGAGAGAGAAACTTTTTGACAAAAACTTCTTTTTTACAAAATCTTTAATTTTTTTAACACTAAAATTGTCATTTAATTTAGATTTTAAAATTTATACGAATCCGCTTTAAAATTGATCCTTCTTAAATGGCGCCACAACAAAAAGTCTTTCTTATCTTTTGATTTACAGAGATTTAAATTTACTATTTCATGCCAATAAAAATAAACAGCCCTGTGGGCGTCATTTATTATAAAACTTTAAGAATAGAAAAAATAATACAATAAATCATGCTTTTATTGCCAATATATGGCGTTTTTTTTAGGAAATTAAAAAATAAATCGCAAAATTTCGCTTGACATATTGTCAATTGTTGTTGATAGATGGTGTAAATGTAAAAATAAAAATAGATTAGAAATAAAAAAAATAAACAGTTAAACATTTAAATAACCGAATTATTTCTTATTTAGTGGTTGTGGTCACCAGTTCAAGTAGAAGAAATAAGCCATGGAGTAGCATTATTCAAGGAGTGCCAAGGTTCTCTCTTTATTGAATCAGCAAATAAATTACGTTAACAGGCAGGCAGGCAGGCAGACAGACAGACAGACAGACAGACAGACAGTTATTAAGACCGAATGAAAAATATAGGTTAAACGTTAACTATTTAACACAACAATACACACGTTTAGTAAAATTTATTTCATTGGTAACTTTGACTTGAAAAAAAAACACTAACAAAACTAAACTCAAGTAAATGGGTTGAAATTTGCATTTTAATGGATTTGAGACAGGCAAGAACAAGAAAAAAAATTAGACCAATGAAAAAAAATATTAAAGTAAATGATTAACAAAAAGCTTCTATTACAAAAAGAAAACTATTTTTAAAAGAAGGTAGGTCCATGAAAAAGTTGTTTTTAACTTTAAAAAAAAGCAATTTTTTTAAAAGAGCCTTTAGAAAAGTACTTTTTAAAAAATGTTTTGCTATACCTTTCACCACTAGTGGTGACTGAGGGTATACGAAGTTTGGCTTTCTGAGTGAAACTTTTGCTATATTCGTCTCAGAGCCCATAAAGTTTATACAATGTATATATTCTGAGTCCTTGAGTAATTCCAAGTCGATTTAGCCATGTTCGATTGTTTGTCCATCCGTCCGTCCGTCTGTCTGTTTGTCCATCTGTTGAAGTCACGCTCACTTTCGAATAACTCAAAAAAAAATAACACTATTGGTATCTAGTTGTTTCTAGGTTTCCTGAGCAGTACCGCAGAACCGGTGCAATAGGATAAAAGTTACGAATCCAAATGTGAAATAACCACCCTCAAAAATTAAAAATTTTGCTACAAAAACCAACATAAATAACTGACAGAATGCACTGATTCTTCTTAAATTTTGGACAAATGCGTTTTTTGTAAAGATTGTACCATAATTTCCAATAGGTCCCCCATAAAGCCCACTCTCGGAAAATACTAAAGTTAGACTAAAACCATAGTAAATAACACTACTACAGTAAAAGTCAGCCTGTCATAGTTTTATAAGATTAAAAAACACTTTGCTAAATTTCGTGAATATCGATCCATAATTTCCCTTAGGTCCCATTTAAAATCTGCTCTCGGAAAACACTTTAGTACGCCTGAAACCGTAACGAATAATGAAATTAAAGTAAAATTGTTTCATTAGATTAGACATCACTCTGACAAATTCTTTTGAAGTTCATATTTTCCTTAGGCCCCATATAAAGCCCACTCTGCGAAATCATATGAATACGACTAAAACCCTTACAAATATAGATATTGTGGTAAAGTATGGTCCAATTTAGCTTTATATGACCAGAAAAAACACCATGAAAATTTGTGAAAATCGGTGTATAATTAACGATTGAGAAGCATTTTAGTATCAAATCTAATTTCCTCTACAACGCGGTATAACCCATGGGTCAAGTAACACTATCGGATAAAATATTTTAAAACCATTAGCCATGTAAGGTGCTGCATCGTTTTAACCCATTCCCAGCCATTGTAATCGCTTGGGTACAGAAAAAAGGCAATATTTAAGTGCGCATAAATTTTTTATTAAAAGAAATTAGACAACGTTTGTTATGCTTTTGCATTCAACACATTGTGCTTTAAAGACACACATAAAAAAATGTAAAGAAAAATATACCGTTATAGTGTATTTTCTTTTGTTTTTGTAACACTTTATCATTTTTGTGATTTTTAGCTAGGCCAGTAACAATTGAGCTGCATAGAGTAAATACTGTTTTGTTGAAGCAAAAATTTATTTTAGATTCCTGTAGAAGAGTGTTTGTTGCACATTTAAAAAAAAAGTTACAAGAAATTTTTTTTTTCGGCAACGTTATGTGAGTAGCGAAATCGCTGTACCCAATCGAGTACAATGGCTTGATACGTATAATTTTATGAAAATTTTTGTTGGACCAAAATGGAATTTCAAACCATCAAACCGTCAAGTTTTGTGTTAAAGCTTTTACAAATTTAAGCAGATAAATGAAGATGATCACAAAAATTTCGATATAGCTATAATTTTACCAGATTCGGACTATAACGCAGATGAAGAGGAGGGGAATGCTTTTTGATCGCATGCCAAATGATGTACCAGGTAAAGTCGAAGTATTTTTCGGCATAGAAAGCGAAGATTATATCCCACTTGAGCAAATGCGACAAAAAATAAAGATTTCAAAATCAAGCAAAATAGCTCCTAAGTGGACAAGAGACCTTGTGATATTCAAATGCATCATACCAATTTTTTTTTGGTAGCCACTCTTTAAAATAATTCATAAGAGTTAAACCAGTGAGATTTGGTTTCAAAAATAGGATGCTAACGAGCAGCTCCGGTTATTTATACCAATTCGATACCTACTGTGCGGCCAAAGGTATAAGATCAAAACTCCCTCTTGGATCCCGAGGCGTGCTTGATTCTTTGGACAACGTTCCTAACCCTTTATATCATGCCCGATTTTATTTGCGAATCTGTACCCAGAAAGTGAATATTTCCAAACGGTCGGTAGCTGCTGGTGTTGCAACTAGCGGTGAAAACCTCTTTCCTAAATGGATAAAAAATCAGTTACGATGTCGTGAGTGTCATAACAGAATAAGATGGGTATTTGAGCAATGCGATGTTGCTCTATGTGTTGAAAAAGTATGTTTTAAAAATGTTCATACCTAAAAAATTGCATACTCATGACGCCACTGTACCCGTCCGAGTACAGCCCTAAAAACACACTTCCAGAAATTTTTTTTTAATTTTTTGCTTTTTCTATATTTATTAACTGTATTTAATTATAAACAAATAAATGAATTTAAATTTTTTTTGTTTTTAATGGTCTTGGCCTTTAATGGGTTAAAATAGAAGGATCTTTTGTCGAAATATTGAAAATCTTGTATTTAAAGCAAAACTCAAAAATAATTTATTTATTAATTTTAACATTTTTTTTAAGGTTTTTTTGTGTATTTAAAATTTTATTTAAGAACTTTTTTTAAAATATGCAAATTAAAAAAATCACTCAAAAATGTCAAAGTGTGCAAAAATATGAAACATAAAATGCAAAAACAAATCGATGCCATTTTAATGCAAATTTAATGATTTGCAAAGATAACACTATGCAACAGATGGGAAGTTTTTTTCCCCCTGAATAAACACTATATTTTTTTGATCGGCTATAGTCACCTTCCTGCAAAAATCATCATTATTTAAAATTCTATGGTAAGGTTTTTTTTTAAATTAAGATTTTTGAAAAGGCAGCTCCTTACATCTTATCGTAACTTTGGAACGACGTACTCGATTATCTTATGCAATCCGTCAAAACATTTTAAATTACGCCAGATTTAAGTTTCTCTAATATAATTTTTTAATTTAGCCATTATTTTTGGAGTTATTGAGGCCGAAGTGGCAAAAAAAAATATTTTTCTTTTTGTTTTTTTTTTTTTTTATAAAACCTTTGAATTAAAAAAATTCATAAAAAATTTAAATCAACAAATACTTATCAGTTTTAGTACTTAAGATCAAAGCTGCATGTATAAGAAGTAAAATAAATTTTATTTTATATAAATCCATGGTCAAATTCCTGTTTTATTTCCGATAAACTGAAAGTACCTAGTTTTGACAATTTTTATCGCAAATTTGTGTACAGCAACATGTTTATTTATGTTTGCAACATGTTGCTCGACACAAATTTGCGATAAAAAAAAGGCAAAACTACCCAATGAAAAATGGAGCTTCCAACGAATTTTCATATTGTGGAGGACAGATTATATAAAAATTGGTTTACAAATTATAGATCCCATTAACAGCCCATTCCTGAAATATTCGTACTCTCGGTGGAGGCTATTGAGTAAATTCTTGAGTTTAATGCAATTTTGTAAACTAAAGGATGCTTAAAAACTGTAGTGCTACCAAAACATCGGACACTTTTAGATCGTGGTAGTTTCAAGCACATCGTTAGTTCATCTCTAGTTAAGTTTTTTTTTCTTCGGACGTTTAGTGTTTGGTTTTTTTTGTTATTAAAATAAATAAAAGTAAAAATTATATTTAGGGAAAGCTACAAGAAAAGCAAAAAACTTAAAGTATATGCGGATTTAGTTCTTCAAGTTCTACTCCATAGTGGGAATTTGACCGAAGTCTAAAATTAATTTTATGTGTTTAAGACACAACTGTTTGGTAAACTTTTGGTGGACTAATTTCAACATTAAATTAAATTAAATTATTTCAACAATATCTGTGTCCATAAGTTCATTTAAACCTGAATTTTTTTATTTGTATTTACTTACTGACCAAAATTTCATTAACTTTCTTTGAGTCGTCCCAAATGCCCTGTACTTAAACAGAAATAACTCTACGCGACGTCGACTTAATGCGCCATTAAAGAAACCAAGTGACTGTCAATAGTAATCGATTAATGTCAATAACGAATAAGGAAATGCAATCATTGTTTCGCTGTCTTCCAAAAGAGTCGACGTTAACTTTCATAATAGGGGTGATTATTTGGTAGACAGGGGCCAATGTTTTATATTTTACTTAATTTAAAGAATTGGAGGCAAAACTGTGGCCGATATTTATAAAGTTGTGGCCGAAAAACTCATATAAACGTATGAATACATTCAATCAGTACAATTTTTCAATTTCGGTTTAATTAAAAAAAACTTTTAAATGAATGTTTACGACGGCTCTTAACCTATTGTATAAGATTTCAAGCAAAGATTTTCGATCGACTATTCTTAATCGAATGTCATAATTTCAAATTTACATACAATCTATTCGACATCGAATACGGCGATCTCAATTATGATTTCGGTCAAATTCAGTCGAGCGCGAATGATTCGGCTGCAGATATCATGCAAACCAAAACTTTTTTGTGTTTGTTTTTTATCAAATTTGTAATTAAATATCAATAAAATCAAATATGATTTGAAAATCGCGATATTCTATTCTTGATTAATAATCTAAAACGAGTTTTGAATAAAACAAAAATATCTGACATATAAATATTGAAAATATTCCATTAAACTTGGTTGACTTGAAATATTTTTGTGTTAAATATAAAAACCACAAAAATTCTGTTGACTATAGAAAAGGCGTTGTATGTACGTAAAAATATGTACATGTAGATATAATGTAAAATGTACATTCATATATTTAAAAATAAATTTCATACTGTTTCGCTCTTTACGTATGTATTAAGGAGTCATGTTAATAAATGCGCCTCTTGATATTCAAAAAAAAAAACCAACCATGCACAAGAAATAATAATAAAAAAAAAAAAAAAAACTGAAACAAAAACCAAAATTGTAATAAAAAATCGAAACAGTGGATGACCTTGCAACCGTTGCACTCGCATAAGCCACTTCTTTAACTGTAGAAAACATTATATGATTGCATTTGGTTTTTTTTTTAAGTTTTTAATTTTTAACTAAACAAGTCTGTATTAAATAATGAAGTTATGGTGTGGTTTGCAGCAGGTTTCTGCTTCGCTGATTTTTTTGTATTCTGTTTTTTTTTTTTTTAGTACAAAACTACTATATCTTTTAAGTGTTTTAGTTTTGAAGTTTTATTACTTTTTACAGTTTTTTTTTTTTTTTGCAAAAACTATTTTTAGACTTAAAACATTTTTCAGCTTGGAACATTAAAAGTAAAAGTGAATTTTGGCTTTAAAATAAACAGAAGAAAACTGAAATTGAAAGCTGCTTAAAAATGCAAGAAAAACAAGTAAGAAAGTATAGTCGGTCAAGCCCGACCATATGATACCCTACACCACAGTATTAAAAAACACATCATGCTTATATGTCCATATAAATATGGATTTATCTATGCTTATAAAACTTATTAAAATCGGGCTAAAAGTTTGTGAGGGGCAGAAATTGCCCCCTACCTCTCCTTGTGGTCCTATTTTTGAAAAACTGTACAGCTTATGTGTCTATATAGATATGGATCTATCTATGTTTTGAATTTCATTAAAATCGGTTTGAGAGGCAGAAATTGGCCCTATCTCCCCTCGTGGTCCTATTTTTTAAAAAATACATCCCTTTTGTGTCCATGAAGATATGGTTCTATGTTAGTTTTAAATTTTATTAAAATCGGTTTGATAGTTTCTGAGAGGAAGAAATTTCCCCCTATCTTCCCTCGTGGTCCTACGATTTGGCCCATTTTCAATAATCTTGGTCCTTGAGTCAATAAGAATCAAATTATCTCTAAAATTGCGACCTGTACTTTGCGCACAAGGTTACATGGACATCCAGCCAGCCGGACGGACATCGTTAGTTCGACTCAGAAAATGATTCTGAGTCGATCGGTATACTTTAAGGTGGGTCTAGGACCAATATTTTAAGGCGTTACATACATCAGCACAAATGCATAATACCCTCTCCACTATTGTGGTGTGGGTATAATGATTCGGAATCAAAAATCGTTTTTCATTTGAATCTTGAATTTTTTGTTTTGTGGTTTTTTTGTTAAATAAGGGCTGTTTTCCTAAACGCCTGTTGCATTGTAGTAATACATGGCAACATGTTCTTAAATGCAACCATAACAATTTTGACAATGCATTTAGCTCCGAAATGCAACTTTGTAGTTGTCACTGCGCAGAGAAAAGCAAATAAAGCAGTTAAAATAATGTAGATGCAAACCATATTCATATACAATACAAAGTATGTGAAAATTTAAGTACACAATGCATCAACACGGTATTGATACATTGTGAACACACGTTTAGGAAAACGGCCAAGTTCTCTATAATGGTTTTTTATGGGAGTTTCAATGCCCACTTATCCTTTCCCTTCTACTTTTTGACGGATTTTGTGTATTGATAACTCAGCTATGTGTACCAAATTTGGAAAGCTTGGCTCTTGCCATTCTTCAGAAATACAGAAATCTATAATGTATGGAAGTACCACGCCCACTTCTCTTCTCCCGCTTAGATTTTGTCAGATGCCAAGATGCTTGTACCTGATTTAAAAACTTTGGATCTTGCCGTGCTCCAGATATATATAAAAGAAAAGAAAAAAAATAACAACAAGGGATTTATGGGTAATACTAGAGGCAGTCATGGTTTTTTTCTCATAACTCATCCATTTGTGGACCCATCAGACTGAATTTTAATAGCAAGCCTTTTGGGACTATATGTGACATAAGTATTGAACGCCTAGCACCCCGTCTTATCTTGGGTCTTCGGAAAACCCATTTCAACGGACGTACAGACAGACAGACGGACATTGTGATTTGATCCAGAATCCATATACTTTATAGCGTCGAGGATCAATATTATAGAAATTACAAACGTAAAGAAACAGATATAAACCCTTTTACTTTTGGTGAAGGGTATAACAAGAAAGAGCGCTATATTCGGCAGTGCCGAATCTTTAATACCCTCCACGGCGAGTTCAATTAGTAAAAAAAAGGCTTTAAAAGGGACACAGAAAGTGATTCTGAGTCGATCGGTATACTTTAAGATAGATTTATGACCAACATTTTAAGATGTTACAAACATCAGCACAAATGCGTAATACCTTATCCCTTATTGTGGTGTGGGTATAAAAACAGTTTTTTTTTCTCTACACTCAAAATATTATGTAGGTAAAATCAGCGTAAAATGAAATATAAAACAAATGAATGTTCATTTAAAATCCGGTCAACTCATTTTTCATTTAAATCAGACTAAAAATACTTTTATTTTTACATGTTAAAAAAATAACTCACTAATTACAGTAGAAATGACTGATGTTAACTTTTATTTCGAACATTTAACTATCAATAAAACAAATTACAATTTCCGTAAAAATGGCGGATTTTAACTTTCGTTTCAAAAATTTTACTATCAAAAACACAAACTACAATTTCCGTAAAAATTACGGATTTTAATTTTTTTTTCTAATTTTTAACTACAAAGAAAACAAGTTTTTAAAAGAAAATATTTTTTTATTTTTATAACAAAAAGTATATTTACAAAAGGAACTTATGATATACGCTTAAAAATAAGTAAAAAGAAAAAAATTCTTAACTGGAGAACACGCCTGAAATCGAAAAAAAAACAATAAAAAAATTCAGAATTCATAATACTTATATATTATGTAGTATGAAAGTTTTAAGAAAAGGAAAGTTTATCTAAAATTAACGTATTATTTTTATTATTATTATTACTATTACCTTATAAAGTAGCTAGTGATATGGGTCTATGAAATAACTCCCACGAAATAAGTCCCACTTTTAAAAACGAAATAAGTCCCACAAAAAATTGCTGTTTTGAAAGTGGGAGTTATTTCGTTTTTAAAAGTGCGACTTATTTCGTCAATTGATGGGACTTATTTCGTTACGCGTTTTTATTTTAAGTGGGACTTATTTCGTTTTGAGTGGGAATAAATTCGTTTTGTAAAGTGGGAGTTATTTCATACCCCTAGAATACAATTAATAATAATATGTGCGTGGTTTGTTTCATAAAGCAGCCAAATATCTTATTTTTTCCTTGTAAGCACTTGAAAACTTGCAGTGAATGCTGTCTTACAATGCAAACTCACAAAATTGATCAAACCAGTAAACTAGTATGTCCATTCTGTCGTGCAGAAGTTCATGAAACCCTTCAAATATTTATCTGATAAATAAATGATTTTTTTATGGAGGAGTGCGATAGAGCCATGAAATATAAGGCCATTTTGGCTTTATTTCTCATTTTTTTCTTATGCAAAAAGTTATATATTGGACATTTCGTAAAAGGGACAACTATAATTTTTTGTCCTTATCTCTCATGGCTCTCCTTTTTTTGTTATTAATTACTTTATACTTACTATAATAAAAAAAACTTTAAAGAAATGTGTACAAATAGGTACCGAACTTAACTACTGGAAAAACAATATTAAAAAAAATTGTTGACGTAATTACGTATGTATGTGTTTTATTATATTTTTAGTAGGAAATTGGAATTCGTGTTCCATGTTTTCTAATATCACCATTACAAAATACAACTAATCCCAATGCCACGTTAAAACTATAATACCGGCTACCATGCACTGAATCTTCAAGCCATTTATAAAGGTCGATAATTTTAATCTGATGGTGCTTCCGAAACGGTTTCCATCTTAATAATAAGAACAATTGATCTGTACTTAATCCATTTACGAATCCAAACGTTGTTACTAGTAGGCGTTCTATATACGTTCCTTGACCGAAAAAAGAATTAATAATAAATTCTGGAACTCTATCAAAATTCGTAATATCCATTCCATTAAGAAGCCTTCTGCAAGCTTGCATACGATTTTTCTTTATTATTCCTCTGTTTTGATTATTCATATTATTCGACGTGTTTTTTTCGAAGAGCCAAATACTTCTTATTTGAAATCGCATTAAACAGTGAAAAAGTGTGACTTATTTCGTTTATGAAAGTGGGACTTAATTCATTTAAGAAATATATTATTCAAGGGGGAGTTTTTTCATTTTGAGTGGGAGTTATTTCATTTCAAGTAAATTTTTAAATCATTTCATTTTGGTGGGACTTATTTCGCTTTCAAAAGTGGGACTTATTTCGTTGGAGTTACTTCATTTTTTAATGAAATTTTTGGTGAGACTTACTTCGTTTTTAAAAGTGGGACTTATTTCGTGGGAGTTATTTCATAGACCCAGTGATATATGTACTTATGAATACATATAAGTCTTGTTTTTATATACATATGTAAGGTCAATGTAATGTAAATAAATAAATAAATACATACATTATAAATAACCTTTATAAGCAGGGAAAAATGAGACAACTTGCAATGCCAGATATCGCAAGTACGCTGAATCCAACCTCTTATTTTTCAAAACGTAGAATTCAATAATGGCCTTCGTTAATTTGTTCTGCTCTGAAGTACCCAAGCTGCCGTGTTTATCATAGTATGATTTCAGTTCAGCGTAGTCCTCTTGCTTTCATAACGGGGTTCCACAATAGTACAAACTCAAAACGGCGAAAATCCTTCTTCAGGGCTTTAAGAACAAATAGTTTTATATATTTTCATTTGGAACGTATTTATGACTTTATAGGAGGATTACCTGTACAGTTAAACCGATTATTAGCTATGTAAATATATTTATGTATATAAATAGTGGCATGTCATAACGTTCAGTTTCATAACGTCAACGGACGTTATCACACATCAAAAAGTTTCATAATGTCCACCGACGCTATGACACTTTTACAAGTGTCACAATGTCCACCGACGCTATGACACTTTTACAAGTGTCACAATGTCCCTGGACATTATGACACTTTTAATAACTTATAATCAATTTGTAGTTGTTTCAATTATTGTCAAACTCTGGGACGAAAGATTTAACAAAATCGCGAATTTTTTTTTTGGCGGCATGAAAAAACCCCCCAAAATATAACCCCCAAAAAAATAATGAAAAAACCCCCCAAAAGTTTGTAGAGAGAACAACAAAAACGATTTTTGGGGCGTTATTTCATTTTGTTTGGGGTGTTATTTCATTTTTTTAATTGGGGTATTATTTCATATGAAATTATCCCCCAAAAAATCATTATGAAATAAAGCCCCAATATTTTTTTGGGGGATTTTTTCATTTTTAAATTTATAATGAAAACGTTTTTGGGCGCAAGGATTTATCCACTTGAGTATACAGAACACCGGCTTCGAAAAATAAAGCTACCCTGCATAACCGGCCTTCGGCCGGGCGCAATGATTTCTTCCTCTATGGTATACCAAACACCGGCTTCGCTAACTAAAGCTTCCCTTCGTAGGCGGGTCGAGTCGGTGTTTGTATACAATAGAGGAGAAAATCCTGGCGCTATGCAAAGAAGCGTTAGTTAGCGAAGCCGGTATTCGGTATACCATAGAGTAAAAAGTCATTGCGGCCGGCCAAAGGCCGGCAATGCAGAAAAGCCTTAGTTGACGAAGCTTGTGTTTGGTATATCATATCATGATATCTATCGCGTGATTCTTAATAGCAAAACTGTGTAATTAATTGAATTACAAATATTGGGCTCTTATTTCAGAAATTGGGGTTTTATTTCATATGAAATAAGCCCCCAAAAATTAGGGAATTATTTCATATATGTTTGGGGCTTTATCTCATTTCGTTGGGGGCTAATTTCAGTTTAAAAATTGGGGCTTTATTGCATATGACATAAGGCCCCACGCTTTGGGGGGTTATTTCATTATTTTCATACATTGGGGGGTTATATTTTGGGGAATTATTTCATACCGCCTTTTTTTTTATCTCGAATTTCAAAATATTGAATCTCCAAATCCCGAAATTTATAAAGCCAAATTTTGACATCCTAAGTTTAAAAATCTCGAATTAAGAAACTTTATTCCATGTGACTCGGCTTTTTGTACAGCCGGTGTTTGTTATATCATAGAGGAGACACAAACCATTACTTCGCTAACTAAAGATTCTCCGCATAGAGGGGTTTGGTCGGCTGCAAGTATTTTCTACACTTTGGTATAACAAACACCTGCTGCACTAGAAGCCGAGTCACATAGAATACTTTGTAGTTTAAACGTCCCTTTTTTAACTAACAACTACGTTGAAATATTGGTTTTATATTCTATGGTATAACAAACTTGGACGTTATGACATGCGACCATATATATGTATATAGTTACCTTATAGAAAGGCCATAACTCATGCTTTTTTTAACCACCGTTTTATCAAAATAAACAAAAATCTCGGCTAAAGCCTAGTACTCTGTTCAAATTTATGAAAAATGTTGAGCAACATTTATTATTTCACACGAACATTTTCACATGTATCGATGTTGCCTATCATGCGAGTTTGTACAATTTGCCGATTTTATTCATGCAAAGTATGCGACATTGTTTTGCGTATGTAAACAAACCCCACATGTATTTTATAAAATAATTTTTTTTAATAAAAAAGAAAGTAATTATGGATAAAAAACTGTTGCCGGTTGTGTTATATTAATTTTTTATTTCTTATTAAATAATCGGTTCATCCTTTTTTGCTTTTGCTTAAAATTCCACGTGAAATAAGTGCAGCTTACTTTATTTCGCAGTTGTAAAAAAATGTTGCCAGAAACATTTCGGAACTTTTTCATAAAATGAACAGAGTACAACTCTATCAACATTATTTCATAGATATTCCGCACAAGTTTTTTTCATATGCGTTTTGACAGCATTTCACGTGAAATGTTAAACAGAGTACCAGGATTAAGCAAAAAAACATGAGTTAGAGCTTTGAATATTAAGGTAACGATAAATATATTAAGAAATACATACACACATATCGTCCGCTCATTACTGGTTTGACCTACCGACCATTTTTAAAAAAAATGAGTTAGGTATGTGGAATATATTTTTTTAATACCCTCTTTCTAAATCAAAAACCTGTTTCGCGAAAATTTTTATGGTTTCTGAGATATAAAGCATTCATTTTGCTGCATATCAACTGTTTCAAAATTTTTTAAGTACTGTTTTGCTCTACAAGCCATTGTTTGGCGATTGCAGCAAATTCTTCATACAAAAACGTACAAAATAAATTTTACTGTTGCTTTGCTGCATTGCCGTAAGAAAAAAAAAGTAGTTAAAGCAAAAGCAAAGTAGAATGACAACAAGAAAATAAATTTGTGAAAAATAGTTTAATAATGGACCCAACCAAGTGTACGGTTTGCTATTATTTGTGTTTTTAGCCTACCTAAGGGAAATTTTTCAAAATTTTACTACAAACGAAAATTAAATATGTTTAATCTTACAGCAACCATTATTATGTCATATATACCAACTTTTACTTATTGTGCCTTTTTGACGGAAGCTCATAGTGGTCGGAGTGGTAACAATATTGCTAGTGCTTAAATTAAAATTTTAAATGAATTAATAAAAGATTATTCACTTATTAAAACTTTGACATTATGGAGCGATTCTTGCGTACCTCAAAATAAAAATCAAATTAACGCAACCGCAATCAAAATGTTCTTTAAACAAAATAATATGAATGCCGTAATACAAAAGTCTTCAGAACCAGAACATTCTTTAATTCAAGAAGTGGACTGTGTCCATGGTGTTATTGACCGGTACTTAAAGAATATAGAAATTCATAGTCCTCTTCATTTACTAAATTTGCTTAAAACAATGCCAAATAATAAAACAAAACTTAAAGTTATGGAAATGCTTCCGGAAAATTTTCGCACATACTCGTTGGAAGCAAATAAAATGGACTTTCGAAAAGTCCCTTTTGCTAAAATTAAAGTACTTCTATACAGTTAAAATAATGATTTATGTATATATTACAAAACTTCTACCAGAGAGGAAAAATATAAAAATGCAATTTTGGTTAAGTCTGCATCAAAAAATGGTTTGAAAACTCCTGAGAATTTGTTGACGAATGTCTTGAAAATATCGAAACCATCATTTATTTCCAACGATAAAAATAGAGACATAAAAGACTTGCTTATATTTCTTCCACGTGTTGATAAAGCTTATTATAAAAATTTACTCAATATTAAGTTTTAAATTTTCTTTTTACTTTTGCATTATTTAAGTTGTTTAATTTGTGGCTTTTTATGTAACTTTTCATAACAGTAGAACTGTTTTTTCTGTTTTTGTTAAGTAAAATCAAATAAAAAAACTATTAAAAAAAATTCGTCTGAACAACAAGTTACTCAATACACAGCAATAAGTATACGTATGCAGCACAAAAAGCCACTTTTTTAATTTTTTTTTTTTAGAAAAGTGGCGTATGCGGCACAAAACAATATTTTTCATTTTCAAAAAAATACTGTTAAATTCTAACTTTATTCATGAAAGTGCGCAAAAATTTGAATTTTTCTTCAAAACATATACCGGAAGCAGTGGTAAAAATATAAAAAAATTCTATCGGGTACAATTTGAGAAATCTTCATGTAAATCTTCTTTGTCGTTTTTTCCACTCCGACTTTTTGGCATATGCGCCAAACCAATTCTGAGCTGACGATATGTAATACCTTGTTAAAATTCTTTTGAATAAATCTTATCTTCAGAAAAATTTAATGTATAATACCAGTCCTGAAAAAATGTAATCTTATATGATTTAAAAACGAGATTTTGAAAAAAAAAACATTTATACTTACCAATTGGTTTTGTCTATTTTTCCGGACAATTTTCAAAATAAAATTGTTTTTCTTTTTCTTTCTTATGAAAAACAAATCAAACAAACTATGTTTTTTTTAAATAACAAAAAAAAAACAACTGAATATTTTAAATGAACGGAAATTTCGTTCGTCTTTTGTAATTTTTTTTCTAAACAACGTGCCTAAAAAGTTAAAAAGTAATTTTCGTACTAAAATAACTATTTTGGTTTAATTTTAACTAAACGGAAAAATGTTAAAACAAACTACAAACAGTTAATGTAAAACTTTTTTAAGTATACTGAAAATCAATTCAATTGAAATCAAACAAATTTTAAAACGATCCTGTTTTAAAGGTTCATAAAAATATTCCGTATGAATACTTTCAGTACCACTTATATTTATTAAAATAACTCTAAAAATCATAAAAATCTACGGCTATTTTTGAAAAAATTTTATTGAAAATATCCTTTGATTTCCATTCTACTCGATTTCGATTTTTAGAACATGGCAAAAAGTTCTTTTTGCTTATAAAGGTACTGTATTTTTAATAAAGTGAATGTCTGTTTAAATAGTACTTTTTGTGTAACATATACCTTTTGGTACCAAGTTGTGTGATTGGTTCAAAAAGAAAATTTTGAAAAGAGAATTTTTTATTTACAAAGCACTGTTTTCCAAAAAAAAAGGTACATTTTGTTAAAAAACAATACATCTTTTGTAATTTTGGTAATAAAGATTTGTTTCAAAGGGAACTAATTACTACATGTTTTATTAAATTCACTGATGGTTAGAAAATATACATTTCCTTTTAAAAGATTTGTGAACTTGTATTGCTTTAAAATGCATTTACTTATTTAAAAAATAAGTCATTATATAAAAAGTACTTTTTATTTTTTTTATTTTATTTGATGTTTTTGCTAACTTCTTGAAAACTATTTTCTCGTTTCCATAACAAACTTTAATTGCAGTTTTTTTTTTCAAAAGCTTAAATATCATGTCAAATTTCTGTTTAGCAAATACATCTAATACTTGTTCCCATTATGAGAGATTGTTTGAATGTCTGTATGTCTGTCTGTCTGCCCGCTTGTTTTAAACTTAAATGTTACATGTCAAAATACCTTAAACGACATATGGCGGTGTTTTGTATTATATATTGCCATGGCATGGCGTGGTAGATTCTGGTGTGGTTTTTCTTTTAGATCAGTTTGTTGCTTGTTGACTTTTTTGTTGCTGGATTTTATTAACATTTAACACACGAATTTAAACGTTGAAAGACAAAAAAAAACAATATTTAATGCAATTTTGTTGCTGTATTTTTTTAATAATTTTAAGCCATAAAAATCTCAACATTCTTATGCAAAATATATTTTATGTTAGCCACTTAAACTTTTAATAACTCTCGTAAATCAACACATATAGTTTTTTTTTTTTTTTTTTGTACTTTTAATACTTTAATGTGTTTGGAGGTTTAAAAGTCATAATATTTTGCCAAAAATACCAAAATTTTTCTTAGGAAAAATATTTTTTTTCTTAAAATTTTTATTATGATTCATAAGAAAAATCTAACGATATTTGAGGGGTGATATCAGTCAAATATGAAATGTCTTCAAAACTATATTTACATTGTAAAAAAAAATATTTTTTTGAGCTAAGGATTTTTTCGCAAAATGTTTATATTTATGGTAAAACATTTTTAAGTAGAAAAGTAGTTTTTGTTTAAGTGCAAAGTACTTTTTTGAAAAAGGTAAAATTTTAAGAAAAAATATATTTAAGAAAGTATGTTTGTTAAAAATACAACTTTTGGTCCAAAAGAATACATTTTTGAAAAAGGAACTTAAATGAATTCGTTTTTATAAAAATAAACAATTCTTTTTCTTAAAAAGTACTTTGTCTTAGATAGTACTTTTTCTTAAAAAGTACTTTTCTTAAAAAGTTAATATCTTAAAAAGTACTTTTCCTTAACAAGTACTTTTCTTAAAAAGTACTTTTCCTTTAAAAGTACTTTATGGTAAAAAAGTACTTTTTCTTAAAAAGAATTGTTTATTTTTAGGAAAACGCATCCATTAAAGTACCTTTTTAAAAATGTATTCTTTGTAGAAAAGTAAAATTTTTTAAGTTTTTTTTTCCTAAATAGTACCTTTTCTTAAAAATACAATATGTATATTTTTTTTTTTTTTTTGTAATAAAACTTTAAAAAAGTACCATTTATTAAAAAAAAGTACTAAAAGGTACGCGTTGTCTTAAAAACATACAATACTTTTTCCTAAAAAGTACTTTTTCGTAAAAATAACTTTTTTCTTATACTTCTTTAAAAACTAAAATTTTTTCTAAAGAGGTACTATTTTGTTTTAATTATTTATTTGAAATTCAGTGAAAAAATGTTTTAAATTAAAACTTTTTATTTTCGTTTTATTACAGAATCGGCTTATGTGGTTTTGACAATCCAATGCGAGATCAAAAAACTGAAGAACTAAAAAAACACATTGGCCAGGTGAGTAAATGATTAGCACAGAGTAAAATTTTCTTATCATTCACACCCGTATCCACACACATTTTCCAAATTATTAATTAAAAAATGTTCATACAAATAAAGAAAAAAAAACTCATACCAGATTCATATCTTTTGTTTTTTAAAGAACAAACTTAGTAACGCGATAAAAAATTAAATTCATTAATAACTATCAAATGAACAATATGGAAAAATACATATTGTCATTTTTAATGCGAAAAAGCTACACCCACCCCCACCTACTCTTTAGAATTATTGTCACAAATTATTGGCCAGTTAAATGGCTGCCTGGTTGTTTGGCAAAGCAAAAATAAAGTCTTTTGCCCAAAAACCAAATTAATCATGAAGCAAACAAAAAAAAAGAATATTTATAGAAATATTAAAGATCATAAATGTTAAAAAAAAGAAACATGAATTATAATCCAACCGAACAACAAAAATAAATCTTTAATAGCGAGTGACGCCACTTCTAATACTCATCTCATGTGTGTGTGTGTGGATGACCAAAAAAAGTGTCAGTGGCATTTTATTTTATTAAAAAAATCAAGAATGTAACTCTAATAAATAAAAAATCTTGCCCAGTTTCGTAATTTTTACGTAAATATTCACCACAAGTTTGTAAATGTTTCGTAATAAATAATTCAATTTGATAAATTGCCTTAAATTTTTTGTTCTTTTTTATTCAAGGAAATTCTTAATTGTTTCATATTTGTCAGTATTTAAAGTTTAAAAATTATTGTATTAAGATAAAGAAAATTTCAATTTTTTTTTTTTTTAATAAATTAAGACATGCTTAAGTAATTAAGATCAAAAGATCGTATTCAGATCAAACACTTGGGCAAAGAATTGCCAATTCATTTAACATTTGTAAACAGCAAATCACTGGAAAAATTAAGGTGTGAAAAGGTTTTTTTAGTCTCATATAAATCAGTTTTTAATTAGTTTAAGAAGAAATTAGTTTTTTTTTGGCAAAAGGGATTTTGAAGATTTTTAAATAATGTAATCATAAATTATAATATTGAAGATAAGCTTGATTCTTGGTGCATTTTTAAGTGAAATAACCGATCACAAATTGTCTTTTTTAAAGCCCGAAATAACTAACGAAAGGGTTAGCTGTGAAAGGAATTGGCATACCGCGCTCAATTGTTGACATTTTCGATCAGTACACTTTGGCAAATCATCATGAATAAAATCACGCTTAAACAACGCTACCGAATAATTTAAATTGTCCTTGATAGCCAGTGCAACCTTTAGAATGCGATATCAACACCACCCGGTTAGAAGATCATTGTTGACAGATCGCTAGGTCGGATTGTTTAACAGAAAATGTATTGCCAATATAATTTTCGTGTTTAAAAAACGCTTGACGCTCTTTTGGTTTAAAATGTTCGCCTATCAAGCAAGGTCAATTCACAACAGACTAGGAATGGGCAAAAAATATCGATGTATCAAAATATCGATATTTTAAAAAAAAATAATCGATATATATCGCCGATATTTAAAATACCGATACATCGATGTATCGATATTGAAATACGACTATCGAATTCGATATTTTTTACAGTCAGTCTTCATTAAAAACTCAAAATTTTAGACGTTTTTCAAACAATATGTTTTTTAAGAATTGACATCACTGCATGCATCATGTTTTTTTAACTAATATGAATATCTATAACTCCCCGTCTACAACTGACTTGATTTGCTGTTATAACGTGATGTTAAAAAAGCGTTGTTAAATATTTGCTTTAACAACTGTGTTATAACATGAGAACACCTCTAACATGATGAGTTTATACTTAACACTAACATCATATTAGTGTTAATATTATGCATTTCATATCAGTTGTAGACTGCATGTAAAGATTGGCATTAATAAGAAGAAGAATTAAAAAAGCGGGGTTTTCACATTGCCGATTTCTAATTGAAACAGAAAAGTCAAACAAACTTGAAAATATTTATTTTATGCGGTTTTGGAACTATATGTGCCTATATATATTTGGAACAGTGTTGCCACTTTGTGGGTAATTACCCGAATTTGGTATAATTTTTACTGTCGTGGGTAGAGCGTGGGTAATTTCTCTTAGGTAAAATTGAGGTGTTATTTGAAATTCTTACTTCAGATACCCAAATAAAATCAAGATTCGATTTCAGTGATGACATTTATTTCTTTTTAAATATTGTTGATAAAAAATGCACAGTCTTCTGAACTAAAGTCTCGGGTTCTTTTAAGGAAACGACTTCAATCATTAAATATATATTTTAAAAAGTTTGGTAATAAATGTCTATCATAGTGATTTAGAACTTGGAGTTTATTCAAAAAAATTATTCAAACTACAAACTAGCCTGGAGGTAAAAATGTTTCTAATATTCCAACATATTATCAAAAAGTAATTTCTTTGGGAATACAAAATTTTAATTTCAAAAGATTTAGTTATTCGTGCTTAATGTAAGATGAGATAAACTCACTGTTTATTGTTGATGTTTTTTGTTTAAACTTTGATATTGTTACAAGTAGAACTATTGCTTATAAGTCTTATACGTTAAACGGTTTTATTTGGTTTAATATCTTTAGTTTTTCTAAAATCTTTATGGATGAAGTTTCCTGATGATCTGGCCTAAGCAACCAGTGAAATGCGCATAGG
Source organism: Pollenia angustigena (assembly GCA_930367215.1). NCBI lineage: Eukaryota > Metazoa > Arthropoda > Insecta > Diptera > Polleniidae > Pollenia > Pollenia angustigena. The sequence goes on from OV884060.1 coordinate 211,582,279, forward strand.
AATAGCTAATCAATAATAAAAACTGGGAATTAAGCACGAATAACAAAATCTTTTGAAATTCCAACATTTATAATTAATTTTATTTGTGTCTGGAAACTTTCAAATGCTTTAGTTTGAAGAATATTTATCGTCCTAAACAGTTGTAAAACTGAATTACGAAAGGAACAGTTGTACAAAACCCTGCTGGCATTTAGTTTACTAAATATGGTATAAAGGGTATTTTTTAAAGACCATGCAACTTAAAATTATAGAAAACACAAATCAAATGAATTTTAATTGCAAATTTATACACGGCGCTACCATTTGAAACTGATTTTAATAAATAGACATCACCGCGCCTGTCCTTGACGAAACGCATCGCAGACGTTCAATTTTGTTCCTCTTTTTCGAGCATTGCTGGCTGCATGTCACGAATAAATTAACAATGTTGACTTCCAATATGTCAATTGTTGCTGGCTTATCGGCATAATATGGCTGATTTTCAAAGAAAATTTGTATAATTTGGTGACGTTGTTCAAGCATAAATTTATCTATCCATGATGATGTGCCTGATCAAAAAGTGAGTGCAGTATGACAGTTTGTTTGACAGCTAACCTTTCGTAAGCTCTGGCAATGAACAATTTGAACCTACCTAGAATTTTTGCAACCAAATGTGGAAGTTAAACTCATTATTTTAGGAGTTTTATTTTATGTTTTATTATTTGTTTTTAAGTCTTAAATATTATTTATTATAATGTTAATTTATTATAAATTGCAATAAGAATGTTAACAGTTTGACTAATATTGATCTTCTTTCAATGAGTTTGTTGTGTTTTTGCTTCTTTGTAAATGCCTTTTATAAAATAAAACTTATATTTTATATCAGGTGTAATTTCATTGAAATCGGGTAATTTTGCTTCATCTCAAGTGTAATTTTGAATTTTGCTGGTGGTAACACTGATTTGGAATAATAATAAGATTTGTGCATATATATATATAAATATGTATCATAGCTGTAAGATATGAATTAAATACAAAATTAAAATACTTTTTTTTAATATTAATTTCTATTTTATAAAATAAAATAAAAACAATTTTAGTTTAAGATTTTTTGTTAAAATATTTGTGGTATTAATTTTTATAAAATCGAATAAAATTCTGATATAGTTAGATATTTCTAATTAAAATGTACTATAAAAAAAATTATTCGAACTTTTTAATATTAAATAAGTTGGATTCTCAAAAATTTTCTATAATTCTTTTTATATTCAAATATTCTAAGCTGAATATATTCAAATCAATTTAATTCAAATAAAAAAAATTTCATTTGTAGCTTTAGAATTGTTATTCAACAAAATTGGTAGAAAATAAAAATATTCAAACAAAAAAATTTTAAATACAAAAATTTCTATTAATTTTTTTTTAATTTTTTCTTGAAAAATGAGGAAGACAATGTAATAAAATACTGGGATAAAACAAGTTCAGCTCCATTTTAAAATAAAAGCATTAAAAGTAAGACGATATCGTATTTGAAAATTTAACAAATTAACGATATTATATACTTACTGGTTACTTAACTACCACAAGTTTATTTTCCATGGCATTTAGACATAAATTCGGCGGAAAACTAACTGCCCAGAAACTAAAAGCAATATTATATTCCTTGAATTTTGGTAAAGTGCAATTTGTGAGGTTGTTTTGAGGTTGAATTGCTCGAAGCGAACGGTTGTAAGACCATGGACTGGGCTCTAATCACTTTAAAATAAAACTTCCTTGACATGGTTTTTAAAATAGAAACGTACAGTTATGTGCTAGAAATCAATTTAAATACCACTCTTACTTATTATATCGAGGGTTATTTTTCAAATAGTGCTATCTGAAAAATCACAACTTTACAGGAGAGCGAAAAAACTGATTTATTCGATAACTCTAGGAGTAATAACTAAACTTTATTTTACAATGTTATTAAAAATGAACGTCTAAATCATACATATATTAATGTTTTTTTAATTCATGATATTCGCGCTTATATGTCTGATAGCACTATTTACAAATTAAAATTTTATCGACTTGAACATTGAAATAAGCAGATAGCACTATTTGAACAAAAATAAAATGAGCTGCAATGAATACTTTTTAGACTTTAATTAATTAAGTTCCACGATTTTTTATTCAGTCAGTGAACACGTTGCTATAAAAACTCCATAAATAAAAAAATATTTACTATAGACAAAAACTCATCGACAAATTTTTTGCAGTTTTTTTTTTGCAAAATTTCTACAACGAATTTTAAAATTATCAGCCATGTCACAGAGCACAATTCCGTTCGGAATGATTCCGTTCGGAATTGAAGAAAACATATTTATTTTTATTGATATAAAGTGTATTTTGATAGTTTTTTGGCCTTTCAGATAAAGAAAACTCCCATTACGTGCATGAAAACAAAAATTGTTTCATTCCGAATTTTTTTTCGTCATTTGCTGAAGCACCAAAATACGGAATCAATTCCGTTTCCAAACGGAATTGTACTCTGTGACATGGCTGTATATTAGTTTATTAAATCTAGACACAATTCCTAACCATTTGATGTATAATATGTCTACTTTGTAATAACACTTTTTATCATTTTATTATATGAAGTAATATTTTTTATGTAGATAGCACTTTTTTACCAAAAAAAAAACGTGTGTGTTTTTGTGCTATAAAATATTTATGAAAAAAAACGTTTTGGGAAAAATTTTTTTTCAAATTTAAATGACAGATGACCCTTCCGTAAGTGAACACGTTTCTGTAAAAAAAATTTTTTTGAAAAATTTCAGATAGCACTATTTGAAAAATAACCATCGATATACATTTTTTTTCAATTTTGGAATAAAAAAAAACATAATTACAATTATTATGTTTTTTCGAAGAACAGATTATGAGTAATTCAAAAAATGTTTGTTGAATTAAAATATTTAGGCATTTTTTTTTTAAATTATAAAATTTTTTCATACGAAGTTTAAAATTTTTTTATTCAATAAGACCGCATTTAGATCTATGCAATTAACGCCGAGTTTTTTCTTATTTTCTTTTAAAGTAGTTTCTACGAAACTCTTTTCACACATTTACATTTTTTTCAAGCATTTTTTCAACCCTGTTTCCTTCCCTACACCTCTTGCTAACAAACAAAAAGTTCCATGCGAAAGTTGCGGCGTTAATTGCATAATGTAAATATGGTCTAAGTTTTATACAAATTTATTTTATTTGTTTCTTCTAAATTAATTTTTTTCAAACAAATTTGTGTGCTTTTCTATTGATTTGAATATATTTTTAAAATATTAATTTGAATAATATAAATTCAAATATGTAATAGTGAATTTAACTTCCAAGAAAAGAAATAATATTTCAAAGACATAATCGTAAAATATTTGAAACTGATTTATATTTAATTTAAACAAGTATTAAATAAATTTAACATATTTTAATTTTTGAAAAACAGTTACAAATTGTAAATAATTCATTTTGAGCCAATATTTAGAAGAAAATTATTTACAATGAACAGCTACACGCAAAGAAAAAACATGGTTGTGGTAAACATATTCTAAGAGCAACACATTATGATAAGAATTATGATTGTAGTCACCATATTAAGATTATTATTGAATCATATTATGAATTAATATACTCGTACCATTACATCATAATATTTTTCCCTTAATCATATTATTATTCTGTTAATCATACTAAGTTAAGAAGTAATCAAATTATTGTCATGTTAATCATAATAAGCTAAGAAATTAATCATATTATTGTCATGTCAATCATAATAAGCTAAGAAGTAATCATATTATCATCATGTTAATCATAATAAATTTAGAAGCAATCATATTATGATACAGCACCTTTCATAGCTGTCATAAAAATACAATATAAATTTAAATATTTTTGCATCTATTTTTTATTTTGTGGCTTTTTACAATTTTTCTTAATGGTTATCAAAAAGCGGAGTTCAATATAAGGCTTGCAAAAGAGCAAATGAAAAATCTGTGGTTTTCATGGGCAACCGCGTGTGTCCATTTTTTCGATTTTAAAATGTTGATGCCGTATTGCCTAATTTTGAACGCTCTTTACATTTTTTTGAAAAAAGATGGATCAATTCCGATTTTTTAACGTAATGACAAAGTTTAAAATGTGCAATACCTAGCCCATAGTTTGATCTAGAATGGTTTTTCGGCTTTCCTGAACAATTTGTTTTAAGACATACGCGGTTGCCTATGAAAACCACCGAAATATCGTAGCACTTTTATAAAATATAACGAAATCTCTGTGTGTTTTGTTGTTGGATTGTACAAAAAAACTATGATATTTTGCATTTGCACTATTACATCACTTATACTTGAATGAACTCCGCTAATATTTTAATTTTTTTTTTTTCATGGAATTTTATCTTTTAATTGTTTAACCGCTCACAAATAAAAAAAACGACACAACTTTTTCAAAATTATTTTACAAATGGCGCTAACAAAATATTATTAGAGTACAAATAGTTTGATTGCATCTTTAACATAATATGATAAATGTATAGAAAGTTATCATGTTATGGCTATTAAATATCATGAAATGGTTGTGAGAAATATAATATGTTTAGAAAGTTATCATAATTAAGTTGTTAGAAAAATAATTATTTTTCGGTCAACAATACTCAAATTCATAATTGCGATAAACATTGATATGTTTACAGTAACTATAATATTGATGATATTAAATAAAAATAACAATTATTTGTGTACGACAACAATATATTGTTACATCAAACATATTGTTGCTGCCGTAACCATGCCCAACCATATTTTTTCTCTGCGTGTATGATATGTATATTACATTTTTTAATTTGGTAATAGTTTCAGCGAAATTCGTTTGATATATCGATACAACGATATTTTTGAAATAGACAATATCGATACTATTAAAAAATATCGATTCGATATATATCGATATATTTTTTCAATTTGCCCATCCCTACAACAGACCCCATAGACTCCATTACATATAGAAAAGAGTGCCACTTGATGCCGATTACACGCTCCGTGACATACGGCTAGTAATGTTCAAAAAGGCGGCAAAATTTGGACGTCCAGAATGAGCTTCGTCAAGCACATCATCGGTGACCATATGCCAGACCAAAATCATTTTCAAATGTAAAAGCCACGTATTAATCTTTCAAATAACAATTTTCTTGTTGATTGAAATTTTGTTTTTTGTGTTTCTTTTTACAATTTCAAGTTCTATCGGGCTTAAAAAAACACCAGTGACTCTGTAATAGCTACACAACTGATGAAAAACACTTTAGCAAAATGTCTCTCTCCCTTTCTCTCACTCTCTCTCTCTCTCTACAAATTATTCTTCTCAAAAACTGTTAAATTTTTTAAATTATAATTTACAAAGCGAATTTATGTGAGGTGAATTTGACACTGTCAGAAACTAGTAAAAAATGTAAACAAATAACAAGGCGAATGTTGTATTTAAAAAAATAGATCGTCGAAAAATTTGATGTCGTTCTTGTTTATCTTTAATTAGAGAGAGAAATGTAAAAAGTTGTTTGCGTTTTTGACGTATTGACCAACTTAAGCAACAATAAACAGCTCAGACAAGTTTTTTTCGCTCTCTTTTTGCTCTAATTATCTTTTTACATATGTGGTATTCACAAGGTGTGCTATCATGTTATATTGTCATAATGTTCTTACATTTAACAATGGTTCAAAAATATTGTTGTTGCTTTGTAAAAAAAGTGTCTTTAATTAACAGAACTTTGCTTGCTATGTTTATTGTGCTGTCGTAATAAATCAGAAGAGACCTGCGCTAAGCGAATGAGCCGAGCCGCATTAGTTTTTGTAGCCGTCGTCGTAGATGGTATAGTTTTATCCGGCTAATATCCGAATTTAACCTGCGGCTAGCAATTTTTGCAACAAAACACTTGCGGCGCCAAATTAAATTGGCTTAGGACTCTGGTAAACAAACAAAATAAAATTTATTTGTGATTTGCGTCTAATAATGGAAAATAGTTAGGTAAAAGCTTGGATTCATGGATTAAAAAATATTTTGATGTTAAGTTAATATTTATTTGTTATATTTGTGTTAAATCAGCTGATTTAAATAGCACACGAAATTATGAGGGGTTGTCCATTATTTTTTTCATGTTATTATTTTAAGACTTATTACTTTATGACACCTTGTGAATCCCCCAATAGAACAACGAATAAACAAAGAAACTTGCTAACGAGAAGATGGATCTCCATACCAACCACTTTCTTCTTTGTACTTAAAGCTTAAAAGTTAAAGCGTGTAAACTCTGACTTACCAAACAGAGCTCTAAACGGTTTATGAATTTTCCAAATATGTATGTATGTACATTAGGGGTAGAACCAAAATAAGAACCTATCATTACGGTATGGGCAATGTTATACTGATATTAAAAATCGATATCAGGGGTCATTTCGGTCCAAAAACCTTCGGCACCGAATGCAATTTCTAAAACACCAAACATTTTTTTTTTTTTTTTTGTCGCATAAATTGTAATATAAATTTTTATGGTGGGTATCCTTCCCTTGTACCGTTTTTTTTGTTTCTTTTTTTGGAATGCAAGGAATCGCCATTTCATACAAAAAAAAAACCCCGAAATGCAAAGACCAGCATGGCTTTCGACGTTAGAATTATGGATTTCCTGTAAAACTGAAAAAAATTATAAGCTAAAACTTCATCGCGATCGGTGCCGAACCTTTTTGAACGCTCGCGAAAAAAGGAAGGCACATTTCTTCATATTTTTTATGCACTTTCTCACTATGATAGGTCCTTTTTGATATTTGCAAAAAAATGCAAATGGTTATACCCCTAATGTACATATAAAAAAGAGAGAATGCTTCTTGAAATTCCCGTAATATTACGAGAAACTAACGGGACATTTTTCACAAATAGGGACTCTATCATTGGCACACACAATCAACCACAAAATGCACAATTTCAAAATTAATTATGTATAAAAATTTGCCTCTATAATTTTTTTTTTCAGGGTGTCAAAATTAAAATGGACGATGCTGGCAACATATTGATAAGACGTTATGCCAAAAGTAATGTTTATGTTAAAAGTACAGCCAGCAATCAAAATGAGGAAACGTCTATAGGTGCCGATATATTGAAACTATCAAATCAGGCATTGGAAAGTGAAAAAATAGTCAAAGTAAGTATTACTGAATTAAGGTTTAAGGCAGTGTTCGAAAATAAACAGTACATTTTTTAGCGTTCGGCTCACACACCCAAAAACGATGTCTTTTTTTTAGTGATTATGTAGACGAACACAACCCTTAATACCGTTCGTAACTATTTTCAAGAAAGAGCCGAACATTATATAGTGTTCTTTTCTTCGGTAAAAAAAAAACAGAACAATTGTAGTGATACATTATACAAACATTATATTTTAATGTTCTATAATGTTTCTTTTTTATGTTGATAAAGAAATGAAAAAAAAAAACAATTTTAGCAATGACCGCACAACGAACAGCTTGTGTGTGTATTGTAAAATTATTTTGCTGTCTTTTTGTTTTTTAATTTTAGAATTTTTTTTAAAATTGATTTTAAAAAAACCGAATGGAATTTAATGTTCTCATCTTTTTTAATGATTTTCTACACAAACACTATTAGCTTTTGTGTTTTCCACAAATCTACCGAATCGAACACTAAGGAGCGATATTTAGTGTTTATTTTCGAACACTGGTTTAAGGTCTTTAACGTTATTATTGTGATGAATTTGAAAAATGTGTAATGAACCGTCTAAATTGATATCGAATAAATTAAATTAGGTTTAAAGGCATTACTTGGTAATGAATTACACTTTACGTTACCAGGGATTTTAGAAATTTTATTTTATATATCAAGGCGAATTCATACAAGGTGGTCTTATTTTGAAAATGGATACAACACTGTAAATTTCTTTAACGTTGTGTCAAAATTATACAACACTGTAGTAAACAAATTAGCTGTGTGTCAAAAATATATGCTGTCATATTTCATTTTGTTTTTAATTTTAATTTTAAATCGTGTTTTGTGGAATGCAATAATTTAAAAATGTGTACTTAGAAAACCTTATTTGCAAGAAGTTTTGCTTCTTTTTATTTAAAAAAAAGTGCAGATGAAGCAGACCGATTGCTCATGGAATCTTTTTCTGATAAGGTTTCATTGTATTCACGAGTAAAAGTTTTAAACCTACATAGTTTTAAGAACGCAATGGAAAAAGAGTTATGTTTATACCCTCATCACAATAGTGGAGTTGGTATTATCCCAGCCAGCATTTTTTATTGTGTAAGAGTCTACTAGGAATCTCATTTAGAGCGTTTTTCATCGTCGAAGAGCTCATTTTTAAATCGTAAAAGATTCCTCGCACGGGAGAAACTGTTGCACAAGCTGATTCTTCTGTGAGATACTTCATTAATATATTAGGCGTTTGAGATGTGTGTAAAGATTATCTCACGAGTCTTTCAGAAAGCATGCCAATATTCGCATGAGTTTCATGCTGGAATTATTTTACAACTCGTGAAATGCTCAGCCGTTCAAATGAACTACCTAAGTAAGAGCTTCAAGCGTTTTTTTTTCATGTCAGAAAATCTTATTTGAAAGATCCTAAAGACGGTTTGTTTTATTGAAATTGTTTTGACAATGGAATTTGCATGCTTAAAAAACGCTCTTATTTAGGAAGCTCAGTAATTGCTATATGACTCATACAGGGAGTCGCAAATGATTAATTCGATGATGTTTTAACAAAGGATGAACTAAGTGTAACATTGTAGTTTTTGTACTCTTGAAATAATTATTAAATGATAGTTAGGACTTGCATGGTTACCATTCCAAGATTACTCGTCAAATAATCATCAGAAGATTATTTTAGGAGTTGTGTATTAAATACCATCGCCTACTAAACAGCCTTTGCTAGCTGGGATTCGTTTGTGCAGATGTTTGTAGCACCCTTAAATATTGTTCCTAAACAATCCTTAAGTATACTCTCAGAATTACTTTCTGAGCCGATATAACGATGTTCGTCAAGCTCGAAGAACTCCACTTCCTTCTTTTAAGGTTTTAGGTTTTGCGTGCATGTGTATGATTCATTTTTAATTTATAAAAACAAATCTTGAAATTTATTTTGAATTTAAATAAATATTTAAACAGAAATGTCAAAAAAAGTAACGGCATATCATTTCGACATATAGTTAGTTATCAGCTGTTGCTTACGTAGTAAGCCAAGGTCACCTTGTATGAATTCGCCTTGTTATATATTATTTTTTTTTGATTGAATTTTAATGTTGTTTTTAATTATTTAATAGTTATTTATTATTAAATTACGTTAATTATTCAAAAATCAATTTTAAGTATAAAGAAATATTCATACTTAATAATTCATAATTGTTATTCAAAAAATTTCCCAAGATTCCTAAATTGAATTCTTGGGAATGCAGGAATTGATATCCGGGAAATTTCGCGATGGGAATCCCGGAAAAAACTTCAATTTACTGCCAATTTAACGATGTCGAAAGAACGCTTTTTTTCGCACAAATACAATCGAAACACAAACAAAATTTTTAGAATTTTTTTTTTGTTACAAATGTAGTTGAGCAACACAAATAGTTCTTTCGCCTTCAGTGAAAATGATGGTTAAATATTATTTATTTTAAATATTAATTTGTTTTTTTTTTAACTTTTTTTTCTTCTTTTTCAGTTATTTGATATGAAAAAATTTCAATCGAATGTTAATCGTGAACTGAGACGAGCCTATCCAGATCGTCGTCGTTTGGAAACACAATGTTTGTCAGCGGTAGCTTTTGTTAAATCGGAAAGTGACATATTAGAATGTCCCATATGGGTACTGATTGTAAATGTTGTTGCAATGGATATGCTCAAATCTAAATTGCCACCAGGTAAGTGATTTCCAAACAATTTCAAACACTGTGGGAAATTTAAAAAGAAAATGTTGCTTTTTGTTCAAATGCTTTTAATAAGCAGAACTAAGTGCGTTTATTTATATGATCCTGAGTGTAGGGTAATGACAGCCTATGAAGCATGTAATTGTTTGTTGTGATTTGTGATAATGTTTGTTTTGTGTTGCATTGAATATTGTTGCACAAAGAACAACATTATCATGTATACAAAATATGTAAAATAGATTTTCATTTCCATTTATTTGTTTCTTAGTTACGAGCTTTAGTTTTAGTATTTTTTTTTTTTTTTTTTGAAAAACAATGAAAAACAAGTACAAGGTTGAACACAATATTGTTTGTTTTCTATGAAGAAGATGCTATCAATTAGATACATCAAAACAATGAACATACATACGTTTAACAAACTTTAGTTGTTGTTGATGTTGTTTTACAATCATATAAAAAATGATGAATTTGTTGAATTGATTGTTTCGGAAATAAAGTTAAGGTCGTGTTAATAAATAAAAAAATATATAGAATGTTAATAAAAATTTGACTTTAACATTAAAGCAAACAAATTAAGGACTGATTAAAGAAGAAAATCAACACACTTTTTCTCTAGCAATAAATAAATTAACAATATCTAGATTTCTACAAATTCTAATTCTAATTTAGATTTTTTTTAATTTAATATATCTCAAGTCTTTTCAATAACAAACCCAACAAACATAATCACCCCTATTATACAAGTCGTTGTCGATGCCGACGCCAGTTTAAAATAGTTGTTACACAAGTCGACGACTATATTACTTCGACTTTAATTGGGTATTTTCTAAGAATGGTGTGTCATATATCGATAAAATTTGGACTTTGAGTATTTGTTTTTTTAAATAAATTTTTATTAAAATAAATAATCCTGACAAATTTATTTATTCATGTTCTTCTCCATAGTGGGCAATTGTCCAAAGTCTAAAATTAATTTAATATATGGTGAACTCATTTTAATATTGAATTTTAACAACTTATTATAAAATTTGTGTTTATTAAATTAAATTTAAATCAAAATGTTTTCTTATATCATACGTATTTAATAAATATATTAACTCTCTAACTAAAATGTCTTTAGCTTACGTTTGAGTTGTCTCAAAATTTTCTGTCGACTAAAACAGAGTCAATTATACTTGACGTAGATCTAAAAGCGCCATAGGAAATGCCAAGAGGCTGTCAATAGTAATCAATTGTTGTCAATTACGACTCAGAAAAAAAATTATTGTTCCGTTGCTGTTGACTTGTGTCGACGTCGACTTTCATTATAGTAGTGAATATTTCGATTTTTTTAAATTATTGAAAACTCGCATCTTTTAAAAAAAAAGAAATTTACAAAACTCCGATATTTAAAGAATATTTTATATAAATATTCAAAATTTCACTACTTTTAATAAATTTTGCGGAATTTTCACTATTTTGTACAAATTTCACTAGTTTAAGGAAATTTTGTGCAAATTTCACTATTCAAAAGAATTGTTTGCACAAAGTTGGCAAAAATTTTACTATAGTTTAGCTATTAAAAGAAATTTTTAATCAAATTTAATTTTTTTTAAAAAAATTTGTGCAAATATCACTATTTTTAGGAAATTTTGCAAAAATTAAATTTTTTGTTATATAATTTTGCATAAATTTCACTATTTATAAGAAATTTTATTATTTGAAAATTTGTGCATATATTGCTAGTTTTAGAAAATTTTGCGCAAATACAATTTTTCTTTTTTTATAATTTTGCATAAATTTTACTATTTACAAGAAATTTTTTTATAAATTTCTATTTAAATCTACAAAAAATTAGCCATAAGTTTCACTATTAATAGGAAATTTTGACCAACTGTTACAATTTTTAGGAAATTTTACAAAAATTTTAAATATTTTTAGAAAATTTTACGCAAATTTTAATTTAAAATTAAATTTTACTATTTTTACGAAGTTTTTTGCAAATAAACTATTTCAAATTAACAAATTTCAAAAGTTTAAAGAAATTTTGTGCAAATGTCACTAGGAAATTTTTGCACAAAATTTACCCTAAAATCGCTATTTAAGGAAAATTTTGCTTAGATTTTATTATTTTAACAATTTTGTGTAAATATTTTTGTTTTTAGGAAATTTTGCGCAAATTTTTTTTTAATAAGTTTGCATAAATTTAACTATTTATACGAAATTTTGTGCCAATACAACTATTTTTACGAGTTTTTTATAAATTTCTTTAACATAAATAGAAAATGTTGACCAAATTTTTAGGAAATTTAGCTAAAATTTGATTCAAATTTTATTTTGCATAAATTTTACTAATTTTTAAAAAAGATGAGATGAACCCACTGTTGTTTATTGTTGATGTGTTTTGTTTAAACTTTGATATTGTTACAAGTAGAACTGTTGCTATAATTCTTATACGTTTAACAGTTTTATTTGGTTTAATATCTTTAGTTTGTCTAAAACCTTTATGGATGAAGTTTCCTGATGATCTGGCCTAAGCAACCAGTGAAATGCATAGGAATAGCTTATCCCATCAACAATAAATTTCAAGTGTTTTTATCAATAATAAAAACTGGGAATTAAGCACGAATAACAAAATCTTTTGAAATTAAAATTTTGTATTCCCAAAAATTGAAATTACTTTTTGATAATAAACAGGCAGTGCACGGCCTAAAAAACACTTAATTGACAACATCTTTTGTAAGTTGTTGTTTTTTTCATTTTGTTTTTCTTAACCTACTTACAACTACAATTAATGTTGAGAGAATTTCAACTAATTGTAGTGGGGAAATGTAAGATGAGATGAACCCACTGTTGTTTATTGTTGATGTATTTTGTTCAAGCTTTGATATTGTTACAAGTAAAACTGTTGCTATAAGTCTTATACGTTTAACAGTTTTATTTGGTTTAATATCTTTAGTTTGTCTAAAACCTTTATGGATGAAGTTTCCTGATGATCTGGCCTAAGCAACCAGTGAAATGCATAGGAATAGCTTATCCCATCAACAATAAATTTCAAGTGTTTTTATCAATAATAAAAACTGGGAATTAAGCACGAATAACAAAATCTTTTGAAATTAAAATTTTGTATTCCCAAAAATTGAAATTACTTTTTGATAAATTTCGTTATTTTTAGAATTTTGCGCAAATTTCAATAGTTGAAAAAATTTTCTGTAAATTTTACTATTTTTAGCAAATTTTTGTAAATTATGTTTGCATTACACTTTCTTACGAAATTTTGTGCAAATTCAACTATTTATACGAAATTTTTTTATAAATTTCTATCTACAAATTTTATAATTTTTAGGAAATTTGGTAAAAGTTTTAAATTTTTAAGAAAAAATTTGCGCAAATTTTATTTTGTATAAGTTAATTTTGCCATCAATCTTGTGCAAATTTTAATAGTTAAAACAAAATTTTGTGCAAATTTCATAATTTAAATGAAGTTTTTGCACTAATTAATAGAACATTTTGCGCAAATTTTACCATTTTTAAGACACTACGTTTATCAAATTTTATTTTTTGAGAGAAATTTTGTGCAAATTTCATATTTTAGAAAAATTGGAGCATAAAAAAAATATTTTTTTTTCTTAACTTGCCCTTAAAAAGAATTTTAACAAATTTTACAATTTTTCGCTGTTTTTAGAAAATTTTACGGAAATTCCATTTTTTAGAAATAAATTTTGTATAGATTTCACTATTTTTAACAAAATTTTGCGCAAATATTTTTTATTTATATTTGGCTTAAATTAAACTATTAGAAAGAAATGAAGCACAGCCGCGAATAACGTTGTAAAAGCCACTTTTTGCAAAATCAGTTTTTTTTGCAAATTACCGTTAACATTACTCTCTTACATTGTTTAAACCTCAAATCACCCAAAATGATGCACCATAACGCCATCAAATTACAATCAAAGAGTCAACTAGTGGAAGAACGTTGTAAGTTACTAAAAAAATTATACAATTTAATGGTTTTGTAAATTGGAATAACGTTTTAAAAGCCGCTTGCGTAGTGGAAAAATGTTTTAAATGACATCGCGATTGTGGATATAAAACGTTTTTCCACTAAAAAATAGTTATAAGCTGCAAATTTGCATGTTATATTGAATTTAAATTTCTTGATATTTTGCGTATAACTTTTAATTATCGTTAATTTTTATAATTTAAAAAAAAATTTAAATAAGTAATCCTGCCTTTTAAAAACGTTTTTTTTTTCTCTCCTGAAAAATAATTATTTTGACACTTACAACGTTATTCGCGGTTGTGCTTCAAATGTAGACCAAATTTCAGCATTTGTAGGAAACTTAGCTCAAATTAGATAATTTTACACAAATTTCATTTTTAATCATTTTTTGGCGCAAATTAGACTATTTATAGACAATTTAATGGAATTTGCTCGATTTATAACAAGTTTCTCAAGTTTCGCTTAGTGCTGGTTCACACTCTTCAAGTCTTATCCATCAAGTCTTGAGCTTTTAGGAGAGAAGGTTATTTCTCTTCCTCGCTCTTTTAAAAACTCAAGACTGATATCATTTGTAGGAAATTCTATACAAAAATTTTAACATTTTTAGTTTTCTTTATAATCTTGATCTTGTTATAAATTTTCGAACACGGATGCAAATGATTCTCAATTTAAAAAATTCTTCTTATTTGGAATGTGTATTATTTTATAATCCGTTTCCAATCCGATTCCAACGTTTAACATTTTAATTAAGCATACTGAATTATCATTAAAATAAATTAACTTATTGTTCAACACTTAAAAGCAATTTAGGCTTCAGGAATATTTAAAAATGTTCTTTGTAATAACTTGTTGCTTAACTTCGAAAAATTTGCTATTTCTCTTGAGAAAGTTATTATTTTCTAATCACATTTTGACATTTATCACAGCATCTAATTTCAAATCATTGCCAATTTTATATTAAATATACTTGTTTACTAAGCTTACAAGCACACTCTCGAAAGGGTTGCCCATAAACTATAACTTTTATATAATTTTTGTTTCTTGCAACATTCAAAGCTTTCATTTTCAAATGTCATTTTATGTTTGAACATGAATTGTAACATTGGGCTTTGAATTTAAACCGCCAATTGTTGTGTCAATAATAAAAAAAAGAAGAAAAAACACCGAAAGAATCTTACAATATAATAATGTAAAATGGAAAAAATGTTATGAAAAAAGTAACAAGAATTTGCATATTTTTAAAACAGACCAAACAAACAAATAAAATAGTAAAGCTTAGACCGACAACCGCAATCATATTTCAATGAATAATTGCAAACAATAACGCAAAATACGCAAAATAAAAGGAAAATGGTAACAAAAACTTCTAAACGCACAATCAAATTTCGATTTTCAAAACAATAAGAAGCTCTTTCTTTCTTTTCTTCCATACTTCTTTCCTTCCTTTCTTCCCAGCCCAACAAATGTAATTGATTTATTTTTTAAATACTTGTGCATTTTTATATTTTTTTTAATACTTTATGGCTTTCAAATTCTAGTGCAACGTCCCATTGTGGATATTAAAAATCGTCCTAGAATACCGATACCAGATGAGGATCCCTATAGTGTGGCGGGAAATGGTAGTGGCGGTAGTTCTGGTAGCTCTGGTTTTGGTGCTAGTGCTATGAGTAGTATGATGTCTTTGCAACAGCAGCAACAACTATTACAACAACAACAACAGCAGCAGCAACAATCACAAAGTATGACAAGTAATAATAGTAACAATACTAACAACAACAACAACACAGGGCTCACTTCAAATGGTAGCAGCAATACATTGCAACATTTGAATAATGGCATGGTGGCTGGTATTAATGGCAGCGGTCATGTCGCCGCCACCAGAGAACAATTGATAATGCAATCACAACAATTGGCTCATAAACGTAGCGAGAAACCACCAAAATTGCCACCAAGAGATAATATTTATGGACATGATATACCTAAGGTATGTACAAAATTAAATTTGGTACGAAACTAAAGTAGTTTTACTAAAAAGGTACTTTTTTAAAAGGTACTTTTTTTAAAAAGTACTTTTATATAACTAATATATTATGGTAGTTAAAAAAGAATTATGTTTAAAGGGGTTTAAATTGAAAAAATCAATATTAAATTAATTTTGCTTAAAACGACCTTTTTTAAAGGAATTTTTCGCAAATTAGTTTTATAGTAAAAAAAAGTTGTTTTGTACCGAGTATTATTTTTACAAAGTGATTTTTAAAAAAGGTACGTTTTTCAAAAAATTTATTTTTTTACCGGTACTTTTTTGAAAAGTAACTTTTTAAAACCGATACTTTTTTTAAAAAGGCACCTTTTCAAAAAAGATACTTTTTTAAAAAAAAGGAGTTTAAATTAAAATCCTTAAAACAGTACTTTTCCACCAGGTGTAAAAAGTAGGAGAAAATTGTTTTAGTAAAAGATTTCTTTTGCAATAAAACTTTCTACATATGAGCATTTCTATGTCTTTGTACGTGAGATTTGTTAGCCTTCAGATTGATAGAGATTTTGCAAAAATAAAAGTACATAACTGGAAAATAATTTTATATTATGTTTTATTTAGAGGATATTTTGTTTAAAAAAAAAATTAACATTCGGAAACTTGTTGCCCAAAAAATCGAGCAAAATAGGGACATAAAACGGAAGTGATTTTGGGGTACATGTAAAAATATGCGAATTGTGGTAGGTGTTTTTTTTATAATTTCTTACATTAAACCAAATAATGTTCCTTTATAATCCGTAATTTAAAAAAAAAAATTGGAGCATTTTGTATTGAAGGAAATTTAATATCGTTCGTGACATATCGTACGTGACAGATTTTTCTCTTGTAGTATTTATAAGAAATTAAATACATACATATATATTTTGTAAATATATGTATACAAAAACTTAAAACAAGCAAGAAAGAAAGTATAGGCGGTCAAGCCCGCCCATGTGATTCCCTACACAACAATATTTGAAAAAAAAATTCGAAAGTGTACCCTTTTTTGGACCCATGGGCCAAAACAAAATTATTTTACGCTTCAATTACCCACAATCCTAAAAAATCCCAAAATTAATTATTAGTATTGTGGTTATTTTGTTGAACTGTTTATGGTTTTTAATTTTGATATTTTCAAAAGGCAAAAAAAAGATCATAAAATTTAATTTCCATTAAATTATTTTTATGAAGAAAGAAATTTTACAACATGAAATTAATTTAAATTTAATAAAAAAATTTAATTCTCGACTGCTGCGGGAATCGAACCCAGGCTTTCACGGACACGGAAATGTTTCGATTGCAACCACTCAATCTCTTTAGAGGGGTTGGTTGGTCGTCTAACACTCACAGCCATTGATGACTGCTGGCAGTCAATAGTCAAACATTAATCTTTAAACCAAATTGTAAATAAACTTTGGTAGATCGAAATTTGCTTTGAATAATTATACATTTTAATTGATTTACATGTTCTTCCTTACCTCTGTTTTTACACGTTCGATTCCCGCGGCAGTCAAGAATGAAAAATTATCAATAAAATTTAATTAATTTCATGTTGTAAAATTCCTTTCTTCCCAAAATTATTCCAACTCAAGGCGAATTCATTACATGTATATACATATATATACATGTTAAAGAAGGTATAATTGTGAACATCCCTAAATGAGGCGACCTTACCGACTGCAGGAACTGAAGAGGTATCACAATCCTTAGTGCAGTTAATAAAATTATTGCACATATCATCAAAAAAAAAGAATCTCGGATGCTATTATGGATGATCTCAGACCAGAGCAGGCTGGATTTCGTCCACATAAATCTTGCGTTGACCACATCAATAGCTTGCGAATCATAATTGAGCAGTCCGCAGAGTGGCAGTCCCCCTCTACATGGTCTTTATCGATTTTGAAAGAGCTTTCGACACCTTAAGCCATAATGCAATATGGAGCGCCCTTGCGTGTAAAGATGTTCCACCTAAGATCATCCAACTCACTCAGGCACTGTATGCAGACGTTAAATGTAGAGTTGTTCATGACAACGCTATAAGTAACAGCTTTAATGTGGTAACCGGAGTGCGCCAGGGATGTATACTATCACCCCTTCTCTTCAACATTGTCCTTGACGTCATAGTGCGCAACGCCACTCAAACAAATAGAGGTATAAGATGGGGGCTTACTCAACAACAACTTGAGAGTCTGGAGTACGCCGACGATATCTGCCTCCTATCTCACAGCTATCGTCATATGTCAGCTAAACTAAAATCTCTTGAAACCGAAGCTGCAAAAGCTGGATTAAAAATTAATATTGGAAAGAGTAAGGTAATGCGTTGCAATACCCTCAATAACAGCAAATTTAAAATACATGATGTTGAGCTAGAAGAAGTCAAGTCGTTTTGCTATCTTGGTAGCATTTTAACACATACTGGCGGCTTCAGCAATGATGTGGCCTATCGAATGTCAAAGGCCAAGCAATCATTTGGCATGTTGCGCCCTGTATGGAAATCTGCCTCTATTTCGGAACACACTAAGATTAGCATATTTAATTCTTGCGTCAAATCGGTGCTTCTTTACGCCTGTGAATCATGGAACACGACATCACGAGAAATAAACGCCATTAAGGTGTTTGTTAATCGCTGCCTGCGTAGGATCCTCAAGATATTCTAGCCAAACACCATATCCAACACTAGCCTTTGGCAACGGACAAACCAACGGCCAATTAACATCGAGATCCTTAATCGAAAATGGCGCTGGATATGTCACTCGCTCCGTAGACCACATGGCGACCCTACTAAATCTGCGATTGACTGGAACCCCCATGGTAATACAAGAAGAGTTGGCCGTCCGACGCACACCTGGAGACGTCAACTTGAATCGGAAGTAAGCCAAAGTCGGCTAAGCTGGAGGGAAATTAAACATCTAGCATCAAACCGGATCGAATGGAAAGAGTTCGTTGCGGCCCTTTGTTCCTACTAGGAACCACAGGACATAATATATATATACATATATATCGTGTGATTTTTTAGCTATTATCTTTTTGGCAACACTGGTTTAAACAGCTGAAGCACGTTTCGTGTTTTGTTTCACTGTCAAACATCTTCAGTTTGCTCTATAATTTAACCATGAATCGTCTTACAAACGAACAACGCTTGCAAATTATTGAATTTTATTATCAAAATGCGTGCTGTGTTAAGAATCTTCATCGCGCGCTTGTGTCTTCAATGGGTACGTTAATAAGCAGAATTGTCGATTTTGGAGTGAAGATCAGCCAGAAGCATTGCAAGAGCTACCAATGCATCTAGAAAAAGTAACAGTTCGGTGCGGTTTATGGGCTGGTGGCATCATTGGACCGTACTTCTTCAAAGATGAATCGTAACGTAACTGTGAATGGTGAGCGCTACCGTGAGATGATATCCAACTTTTTTTTGCCCAAAATGCAAGAGCTTGACTTGCATGACATGTGGTTTCAACAAGACGGTGCCACATGCCACACAGCACGCTTAACAATGGACTTATTGAGAGGCAAGTTCGGTGAACATTTTATTTCACGTTCGGGACCGGTCAATTGGCCGCCTAGATCGTGCGATTTAACGCCTTTAGACTATTTTTTTTTTTTGGGCTATGTTAAAGCTCATGTCTATACACACATGCCTGCTTCAATTGACGCATTGGAAGACAACATTGAAGCATTTGTTCATGAGATAACGGCCGAAATGTGGGAAAGAGTATGCCAAAATTGGACTAAGCGGATGGACCATTTGAGGCGCAGTCACGGTCAAAATTTGCATGAAATAATCTTCAAACATTAAATTATATGGACCGTACTATCGATTCAAATAAAGATTTCATGAATTTTTCTGAATTTTATGTGCCTTTTTTAAAACTTTCTTATAGCTCTTAAAAAATCACCCTTTATATAGATGCAGTATATACTGGTAGTGTGTAGAGACATTCCTAAATATAAGTACATATCTATAGCTTTAATGTTAACAAAAAGTTGGCATAAGCAAATAGTATGTGAAATATTGAGAGAATAAGACTATTGTAAAAAGCTTTATAAATTGAAATTTGACTCATAGAAGCACATTCGAAAAAATGGATACCATAACTAAAAAAAAAATAATTTATGAAAAAGAAATAATTCCCAAATTCTTTTTTATTTTTTTCTTTGACAATACGATCGCAAAGTTCGAATGAAATAAAACGAGATCTAAGTCGACGCAGACCTTTAAAAATTAAGAATTAAAAAATTTTAACGACAATCCATATTTTATTGAAAAATCGATTTATCGCAGAAAATTTTTATTTATACCTAAAATCGATATTTTACTTATTTTTAATTCCCTAAGCTAATCCCAGCGAAGCTCTTCGCTTGTCTGCAGGAAAGAAACAGAGTCTCTGGCGGGAATCGAACCCGCAATCCCGGGGCTGATAGACTAGCTCACTACTAGCTAGCCTACCGGCAACATTTTATTGAAAAAAACCTATATTTATCGGTATTTTTGCAGCCTACGCCTGGTGACAGTTCTGATAAGTCTACTAGAATTTTCCTTTGAAGTGTTTGTCAAAAATTCATAAGAGAATTCGAGGAGGATGAACCTCCATCCAACGCTGTGGTTCGAAGAGAAAGAATTTGAGAGATAACAAATATCTCCTTAAATTTCTAGAGACTAGTGCTGGGAAACTATCGATATTATCGATAGTCTTAAAATATCGAAAATATCGATAGGAAAAATATAAAAATCGATATTTTTATTATTTAAAATACAGCTCTGAAGACATCTAACAGCAGCTATACACACACAGTTTCTTGCCGCAAATTTTTACTTGCTATTATTAATTCGCGCTGAATTACAGCAATAAATACAAACAACAAGAATGGCAAGTGGTATGGATTGCTTAGCAGTGCTTTTTACTGCTAATTTAAGGCCTTTAAGTCGAAATTTTTACATTTTTATATAGGGACTGAAATGCCAAATATTTTTGTAATGTTGTAAAAAAAAAATGCAAATCCAAATACAATTGCAAGTATAGGACAAAACAATGAACGACCATTAGAGGATAAGTCTGCTAGATTGATTACCTTTTTCGGTTTAGAATTTAGAAAATTTTTTAAAGTTGCAATGGAATATCTTATAGTCTAACGTGCGTATTAGGGTGGTTATAAGAAAACGCCAACACGTGCCTCATTGAGCATAAATTAGGGAAAAACAGTGATTTTTCACTAAAATTCGTATTTCTTTGTCCTTAATTAATGCTAAATATCACTTTATCTATTGGTATAAGGAACAAAACTATCAATATCAATATTAATAAGAATAAAATTTCCTATAAAACAAGACTCGACTCAGGTTCGTAGAATGAATGGTTTCGGTTATAAAGGCAAAGAAATACGGATTTTAGTGAAAAATCGCTGTTTTCCTTAATTTATTCTCAATGAGGCACATGTTAACATTATCCGATTGGGCTGAAACTTTCTCTATCGCATGCTATTGGCATATATTAGGGAGTTGCGCCGATGGAAAATCCAATATTGATTTCTTGTAACCACCCTAGTGCGTATATGCATACGTCTCATACATTCAATAAAGCAGTGACGGGCACATTTGCAAATCCTTTCTACGCGTGCATAGGAATAAAAATGCTGCTTGTGTGACGTCGACACATATACACTATAAACTTCTTTGTGTGGTCTGTGACAATGTACGTTCGGCTGTTCCCAGTTGGCCCCGTCTTTAAGACATCCTCGAAGACGGATGCACGACAATGTTAATTTCTGCACGACATGTAAGGGACAGCGGGAACAAATCGTCAACGACATTTTCGAACAAGTGTCGCGAAAATCGTGCACGACACAAAGAAAGACAATGTCGCCTACTTTATCATTAACGATTACCTGCATGACAATGTCGTCTATTTTGACGTCCACGACAAAAATTATGATATGGTTATCTAATTCAGAAAGTTTTCTAGTATAGTTTAAATTTTAATTTCTGTTATATGTTTTATATTCAACTCCTATACGCAACTCCATGTAATCCATTTTCCCGCCCGCGAATAATTTCATCATCATTTTTGGTTTTATTGTTTAGAACTAATTTGTAAATTTTTTGTAATTAAAAAAAAAAGAATGTGAGAATTTGAAGAAAACCAAGCAAGTGATTGAATAGCATTCAAGAAAACTTTGTCGTCAGTAGCTTTTAAACAAGACAACTTATAAGACAGTGTCGCTCATACTGTCCCACATAGAGTTTAATAGGCGACAACTTATAAGACAAAGTCGCTCATATTGTCCCACATAAAGCTAAATAGAAGACAACTTACAAGACAACGTCGCTCAAACTGTCGTGCACGACGATTTCCTGTAAATTGTCTTCTAGAAAACCTAATCAACGGGGGACAAGTCGTGCATACATCATTGACGACGATGTCGTCAACGGCAATCTGGCCAACTGGGTTGCTTTGTTGTTATTTCGTCAACACAAGCATAAATGTGATAGTATGTGTGTGCCCTTCACTGCAATAAAGTGATAAAAACAAGGAACGGTAGCCTTATAAAAAAATAATTAAAGTTTTCCTGCACAAGTACAAACATTCAGTCGATAGTAATATCGATATATCGATAGTGAAATCTGAACTATCGATAAATATCGATAGTAGAAAATATCGATAGTATCCCAGCACTACTAGAGATACAGATCTGCTTTTTTCCTGACGCATTGACATGTTTTACCCAAAACTTAAAAAAAAATGCCGTAGAAATACTTAAGTTTTCAAATGAGTTCTGTCGCATCTGAGAGACTTTTAACATTGCACGTCTAGTACAAATGGATTTGCGAAATCTTCTATATCCGCAAACATTGAGAATACTTTGTTTTTTAAATAAAATCTTATTAATATTTATTTTCAATATCAATAATCTCTTAGATATGAGTTTTGTTAATTTAAGCTTGTACTCAAATTGAATATGAGAAGGGAAACCAGAAATATGCTTTAAATGACTTTTATGAGCATTTAATATGCAGCAAAAATTCCAAAATATGCCCTCAAAATTGTTTAAAATATGGCCCAAAAAATCAAAAATTGCTCATTTAAAAAACAAAATATTAAACATTTGCATTTAAAAAAAAACAATACTAAAATTATAATCGGTAAAGTATTTACAGACCAATTCGAAAAGAATTTAACCTGCTGTAAAATATTTTTTGGGCGCATTTTATCTAAATGCCAACATAATTAGATGGCTTACGTAATACGTACATAAATAGTCTAATTTGGAAAAAAGTTCCAAATCACTTTAAAAAGTGATTCTCAGTTGATCGGCGTACTAAAAGATCGGTTCAGATTTCTATGTATTGCACACATCGCCAAAAATTTATGTTTATAATTGCCTTTTCCTTAATTTTTGCTTTTATGTAAAATTTTAAAGTTTAAAATAACATAATCTTTAATGACCACCTGCTTTGTCTTAATTTAAGAGTAAAAATTAAATGTGGATGGCGAAATTAAAGCAACACGTTAGGTATACAGATAGATATTTAGAACAGAAAAGCCATCTGTTAACCAGAATTTCGAAAAAAAAAAAATTTTTTTTTTTTTTTGCTGCGAAAGCTTATCAAAATATGCCTTAAAAAGGCAAAATATGCGCTAAACACTTAAAAAATGCTGCAAAAAGGCTCTTTTAACTGAATTATGCAAAAAAATGCACCAAACGGTAAAATATGCCAAAATATGCACTAACAAATCGATGCCAAAATTCATAAAAAGCTCTAAAACGTATAAATATATAATTTCTGCCTTCATCGATCGCACAAGGAAAAACATGCAATTGCATATGGGCATTTCCTGGGGTCACGGACGTACGTTCGTATGCTTTCGATGTACAAATAATATAGAAAACGTACGCAAAATAGAAGTCAACTTCGGCTGACAGTAGTGAAATGTAAAAATCTGCGAAATGAAACGGAATTTTTAAAAGTGATTAATTTATTTTAAAAGTGTATTAATGTAAGGTTCCATCCAGTATTTACAAAATAAAATATCTCTCTTGGTTTTTATTTAATTGGCTTATGTACCGGTCGCGAATGTACGGATCGCGAACGTACGATTTTTCCATATGTTTTTTTATGATTATCACCACGCATTTTCCCATAAATGTCTTCCAACTTCCTTAACAGAAAAGCTTAATACTCCTTTTACAATTGATTGTAATGGAGAGATTATGAAGAAAGAGTGTAAACATAACATATTTCTTGCATGTAAAATAAGTATATAAAAATGTCTTTAGAAGTAGAAAATACAGAAAAATATAAAATTTTCCAGTTTCCAGCCCAATTTCCTCAAGTAAAACAGCTCAGATATGCTAGGAAACCATTCTTTTATAAGAACATAGATTTTTTTTAATAATAAACAATAAAAGACGATGATAATCAACATTTTATTTTTTCATCCTGGTAGACCATCCTGGGGAAATGCCCATATATATGGTTTCCCTGAATATAAGCATATCCAGCTAAAAGTCTACTTTTTGTAACGTAACGCCAGAAATAATTTAAACTGTTTCTCAAAGATGTTTATGTGTATAATTTACTTTTTTATATTTTTGTGTAAAGTGCAACTAGATCTGCATTTAGTAGATTACATTTATTTGCTTTCTATAGTATATTTTTCGCTGGAAATGCCCATATGCCTTTTCGGTATCGCTGTTATATATTTTTTTTTTTTTTTTTTGAGTATCGGAATCGTATCGGCAAAAAAACGTATCCATATACACGTGCCCGTAGTGGCACAAACGGTAGCACTGCAAAGAATTCTGATGCTGGGGATGTAATAATTCTCGAAACATGTAAGTTCGACCCGGGTTCAATCCCCCATCCAGTCAAGAATAAAATTATCAAAAAATTCCTTTCTTCACTAAAATAATTTAATGAAAATTAATTTGATGCAAATAACAAAAAATTTCAATAAATAAGTGGGGAAATGTAAGATGAGATGAACCCACTGTTGTTTATTGTTGATGTGTTTTGTTTAAACTTTGATATTGTTACAAGTAGAACTGTTGCTGTAATTCTTATACGTTTAACAGTTTTATTTGGTTTAATATCTTTAGTTTGTCTAAAACCTTTATGGATGAAGTTTCCTGATGATCTGGCCTAAGCAACCAGTGAAATGCATTGGAATAGCTTATCCCATCAACAATAAATTTCAAGTGTTTTTATCAATAATAAAAACTGGGAATTAAGCACGAATAACAAAATCTTTTGAAATTTTCAATAAATATTTATACGTATAAATCACAAAACGATATTTATAGTTCAACTGTGATACATTAACCATAACAAGCTGTGATATTTAATTACTTTTTTATTTTTTAATTAATTTTAAACAAATTCGTGTTTTATGTTGTAAAACTTGTGTGTTTTTTATTATAAAATGTAAATGTAACAAAGATTGAATATTTAATAAACTAAACTCCCAGATGAAGTTGGAAAATACCAACGAAACGTAGGATGAAAATATAAATAAATATTCTTTTATTGAAATACAAATGACCTTGGAAGCCTATTTAGAGCAATTCTAAGAAAATAATAAAGATATTTCTTTATTTTCACCAATGAACTATTATTTTATACAAAAATTAAAATGTTTACAAAACGCATTCTAAAATGTCTTTTAGTAACAAAAATCAAAAAGTATCTTTTTGAATCCAAAAAAAAGTACCCTTTTCTATTAAAAAGAATATTTGTGTTAATTTAAACACTGTGCTCGTTTTTAATATTGCATACATACTTTAAACAGGTTGTATTTTAAACCTTAGAAGTTGTATCACATAAATCTTTAACAAAAATCTCTCTTAATAGAATTTACAAAACAAAAGACTTGAGCAGCAAACTTGTTAAATTTTTCTTTTTTTTTTATTTATTTATTCTTATTGAAATCATATTACAATTTCATTACAACAAATATGTTTTGTTTAACAATAATTCTATTTCAATACACAAAAACAAAAAAAATAATGCAATTTCAAAGAAACAGATACTGCTGAAATAAAATTTTGCACTGGCAACAAACAACATTCTTTGCATATTAATTACACGCGATTTCATATTATCAAGTTATGATTTTGTTATAGAGTTTGTTTTCAATTCTTTTTCTTCTATGTTTTGTATTTTTGTGATTTAACCCCCACCAACAGTCAGTGGGCAAACAACACCCCGATATTAAAAGAAAAAAATTATAGTATTTGAAATTTTTTTCTAATTTTAATTGCATGGTATGGTGAAGTCGTCTGTTGGTTTGTTGCCATCGTCGTCTTGGTCTTGGCAAAATATAAATTACAGTGAGCAGCAGTTAGAAGAAATAAAAAAATGCCATAACTATAACACTTAAGGCTTTATTAGATATACTGTGGTACTATTCCATCAGTTTGCCAATTCATTGCTCAATGAAGCTGAAAGTTTATTTTTATTATTTTTTATTTTGTTTAGGTTATTTTTTTTTTCTTGTTTGAAATGATTCTTTTTCATTTATTGTTTAGTTTTTAGATGCTTTACGTGATTTTTTGAAACAAGTGTTTTTTATAAAAAAAATTTTTTTTTTAGTTATTGGCAAGAAATTCTAACTATTTTTTTAATTCAATTGTTTTGGTTTATTGGTTTGTAAAAACGCTGTATAAGTTGAACTGAACTTAAATTAATACATATGTAGTTTAAACTCAACAGCTGTTAATTAGTGCCCCATATACATATCTTATGTAGTTTAAAAAGTTATAATGTGGCAGCACTACAATAAATATTGCCCGCTTTTATGCGTTAGGAGATGGTTTATATGTTGACTGATTTTTAGATGTGCCGGTTTAAAAAAGTTTTAAGACAAAAAGAGAGTTTAACTTGCACTGATTTATTAGCTCTTAGTGTCATAAATATTTTACAAGAGCAAGAATATCTTTGATCTGTACTTTTGCCAGAAATTGCTTTATCAAAGAATAATCGGCCATGTTCAAGAAATTAAAATGCATTGAAATTTAAATCGTTTGAGATCAGCAGCAGACGTACTCTGTAATTCGCTTAGCTAAAGCTAAATCTCGATCGCTAAAATGCCTTAGAGAAAACAAAATGTTAACATTTTAGCGATGACATTGAAAGAAAAAATTGAGGGGAATTAAATTTGTATGGTATTGGCAAATTTAGCAATGCACGTTACAGTATTGCATTTGTAGCCAAAAATCGCTTAATCAACTTTATAGATTTTTAGCGATAGAGATTTAGCTTTAGCGAATTACAGAATACGGCTGCAGCATAGCTTTTCCTGCTTTTAAGAATCGTTTTCTTTGTTTAATCATCCCTTATTCGGATTTTAGTGATCGCACAGTTTTATGTCTATTTATATGTATGTATGTATACGCATAAATGTAAATAGTGATATTATCTTATAATTGGCAGCTCTTTGTTCTTCCCGGCGTATATGAGTTTATTTTCATCGCTTTATCCTGTCCAATTCTGGATGTCTTTTAACCTTGATGTTTCTCTTTTGCCTCCACCACGTCTTGCTTAAATTTTTCCTTTACGGATTCCTTGTAGAATTTTGTATTTATTGGTTCCCAATATGTATCCGAGACAGCGTTGCCGTTGAAAAGTTTCTAAAAGGGACACAAAAAGGGGATTTTCCAAAAAACTGGTCACAAAAAGCACTGATTTGTATTTGTATATCTTAAGTTTCATGTTTTGCCGATTTTATATTTTAATATAGCGTTTTATTTTTGGAATTGTCGATGTGGCAATACCGTCATTTGACAATAAATAAATGGATTACGTTAGAAACGGACAACGTGGCGACCGCCAAGCCGTTAGTTAGTGTGCCGCCTAATGTGTTGTTTCCAGGTGACAAGCAATTGATTGTGTAATAAAATTTATAAGAAAAGCACTCAAAAAACTGAGTTATTTTCATATAAATTGTTCGACACAATCGCCTGTCACCTGGTAACAGCACATAAGAGAACGATAATGAGTGACTTGTTAAGTTGTCGATCGACATCGTGGGCCGTGCTGTATTTCTTCTTAGTACTTGAAGTCCATGGTATTTTCAGAAGGCCTCCAATATCCTCTCATCTCATCTCTTGGACAAATTTCTACCCCATATAGTGGCTCCGAACAAATATAACATTTTATAAAGAGCACTTTTGTTGCTACATTGATAACGGTACTGGTCACCACTTTGTTGTATTTAAAAAAGGTCATCTCTCGCCATCTCCATGCGGCATTTAATTTCTTTTGACGGGTCATTTATCAAGACTTTTAAATATTTAAAACACCGCACTCGTTCGATTTCAATCTATATATGTGACAGCGCATAGAGAAAGGGACCAGTAAGGTAAAGGAAGCAGTAAAAACCAACAACACGAAACAAGAGGTAGGAACGACCTACCTTGTTGGTTGACCAACAATGTTGAGATGTGTTGCTTTCAAATGAGACCAATACCAACACGCTCAGTGATGGTACACCAAAGATACAAAGATAAAATGGCTCTCCTGAAAAAAACCCTTAGGTCCATTTCTATTTTTCGCGTCACATATATAAAATTGTAACGTTACTGACTGATTCATCATCGCACAGCCTAAACGCCGGAAGCTAAAAACTTGAAATTTGGACCGGAGATGGGTCTCTCCTAAGACGGGATTTTTGAAAATTCGAATGTTTAGGGGGTAAAAAGGGGTAAAAACAGGTAAATTCGATAACCGTATATCTCCAAAACTAAAAGAGATACAATAAAACTGTAATACTTAACGTTGTTCTTTAGAAAAATAAGCGAACAAGTGTCTGGTACTTTTATGAAATCCGGCTCTTTTAGAGAGAAAACGGGTAAAACCTGAATTTTGGTACTTTTTTGTCACCCCATCTTTATTTTCAACGAATAAACCTAGACATAAAGTTTATACCACATTCGAAACTTATCAAAAAATACGAATATGAATTTGGTACTTTTTCGAAACTCGAACGTTTAAGGGGTGAAAATCGTTACTATTTTTGGTACTTTTTTAAAAAAACATTTTTCCCCATTTATTGACATATTCGTACTAAATTATGGACTGCCACTACAATGCTGAAATTTTTGATACTTTAATGGGGGAAAAATTCGGGAAATTTAATATTTTTCTTTAGCTTTTTGGTTCTATAACTGGTATTTTTTTTTTAATAAACTTTGGCATAAAAATATGTCCACGAAGGAAAAAGAGACGCTAACGAAGTAGCGGGTTAAATGGTAGTATTTTTATGTTTCTTTTTGTTTCTTCTAGTCTATAGCCACAATTCTGCCGAAGACGGAAAAATTCCAATTGGTTTTCGAGAAAAATTAAGTTTAAGACAAAATCCACATGAGGCCATAAACGCACACAGAAGCTAAAATTAGCTAACAAACCTTAAATGGGGTTTCAATAAGTACTTTGAGAAATTCCACACAAGAAGGAGTTGGAAATTAATGTGTTGCACACTGTAGTTTTAAAACTGTAATCTTTTGACATTTTTAACAAACAAATTTAAATCATTTTGCATAACATTAATTCGTAGTTAAACCCAATTTGTATTTTACCTTTCAAATCTTTGCACAAACTATTTTAATTAAAACGTTTTTTCCTCAATTTGTTTTAAAGTTTGTTTTCATTAATTTTCGGTTTTCTTGTACTTTCAGCCTGACTATGATGACATCGAAGTGGATACACGTATTAAATTGTCACGTGGTAAATCGGATAAAGGCAAAGACAATAAGAAATATGGTGAGTAGTTTTTTTTTTTTTTTTATTTCGTTTGAGGTTTTTGGTTTGGGGGGTCAAATAATCAAAACGACATAACCCAACCCTAAAAACGAAAAACATGCAAACTAAATGGATATTAAACAACAACTAAAAAATAATTGTTAAAAATGTTAAGTACAGTGTTAGGCAAAAAGAAGTGTTTTCATGGAATTTGAGATTTTAAAATTTTTGCCGAAGTAAATTGAAAATTATTAAAGTAGAGAGATTTTTTCGAATGTGCTTTTTTGAGCCAAATTTGAGCTTTTTTGCAACAGTCCCATTCCTTAAATATATCACATAGTTTTTGTTTAAGCCAACCTTTGGCTAACATTGAGGCTCCAGAAAAAAAGTATTTGAAATATTGATGGAACGGCTTTTGCAAGAAAGGTTTATAAGTTAAAATTTAGAGCACATTCAAAAAATATTTATATAATCAAATCTATATATATAAAAATAAGTTGCATTGTGTAAGTAATTGATGTTCGCTAAAATGCGTGAACCGATTTTGTTTCTGTAAAGTTCACGTGGAAGGTGACGTCAATACCAAAGTTTTTATGTATCAACGGTCTTCAAATGTGTATTGGTTCATGAGTTAAAGCCATTACCCTGCAAATAAAATTGGACCACCTGATCCATTTTGATAAAATGGACTACTCCATGGACTGGTCCGATGTAATGCAAGCATGGACCATGTCATTGTAAAAAAGTGTTTGTAGTGAGACGACATGCCTTCGTTT
The DNA here is from genome assembly GCA_930367215.1 of Pollenia angustigena. Taxonomy (NCBI): domain Eukaryota; kingdom Metazoa; phylum Arthropoda; class Insecta; order Diptera; family Polleniidae; genus Pollenia; species Pollenia angustigena. Next base: position 211,612,715 of record OV884060.1, read on the forward strand.
TTTAACGACATGCTTTCGTTTTTAAACGACTTCAAAAGTAATCCTCTTGTGTATACCATGCAGTACACAGAAAAAATTATTTTTCCAATTCAAACAAAAAATTTGTAGAACCAAACAATTTTTTGTCTGAAATCGGTCCTATAAACAAATTTGCATATTCAAACAATTTATTTGCATTTTGTTTACTGAAAAAAAAAACACTGATTTTTTTCAAACAAATAATTTAACTGAATCAAACAAAAAGTTTACTGAAATTCATATATGTACTAAATTTCAAAATCAAAAAAAAAGAAAGTTTTTGCACAAGCGATGACGCGCACACAAGTAAGCACTGTATGTGAAGATGAAGGCAGAGGAAGAGCCGCCGACTGGCTTTGAGACACATTTTTTTTGTTGGAATAATTTTTGAGCGAAGTCTTATTTATACACACAACACAATGTTTTTCTTCATCACTCACTGTTGCTGTATCCTTTCCTTTACTAATGAAGAAGAAATGTAACCAAAAACGGCGGCAGACCGACTCGATATGATTTTCGTCATCATTCTATTTTTGTATTTGATGTATTTAAGTAAACAGTTTGAAAAAATTGAATACGGGCTTGTGTTTCTTATAATATTGTTTCTGTTGTTTAAAAAGAGTGAAACGTTTTTTACCTGCTATTGTTTTTCTTACCGTTGCATTTTTTTAAAGCGTCCAAAAATAGACTGTATGTGTTTTTTGTTGTTGTTCTTATATTTCATATAAAGAAGTGTTGCTTACGATAAAATAAAAAAATGCAAAAAGACGACAACATTAAAGAGCGTTAGATATTTCATACAAAATTATGAAAACTTGACACCAATAACGCGTTTATTATATTTTTGAAGAGTTGTCCACATTTTTGTTGGTTAAATAAAAATCAAACAAAAATATTGATTGAATCAGTAAAAAAATTTATAGAAATTAAAAAAATGTTCAAACAAGCGTTTGTTTGAAAATAATTCGGCAATAATTTTTTCTGTGTAGTTTTAAAACTACTCCATAGTAGTCCAAAGATGGGTTATATGGTCCTCCCCTAGGACATCGTAATGTTAAATAGACCATGTTTTTTCCATACGTTTGGGTTACTTTTGGAGTAGTCCTGGTCCCTTGTGGGCTACTCTTTACACGCGTGTTTGGACTGGTCCTATTATTTGCAGGGTAGTGAACACTGCATTCATTTCGAAGCATGTATTTAGATATATACCCATACAAATATCAACAAAATGCCCTCCATTTTGAACTCCTCCGAAACGGCTTGACCGATTTTTATGAAATTTTGTATGTATATTTGTTAGGTATAAAAATAGGTCGTAGAGTATATTTTATATCGCTAGAGGGCACAAAATATTGCAATAGGTGTAAAAGCTCCCACTCCCCAATCTTCTAAACCAGTGATAGCCACTCCATAGCCTCGCGAGGCAGTCAATAATCGTATTTTTCACACAGCCACGGTCGACAATTCACATGTATACAACAACTCTGTTCGTTTCAAAACATCAGACTATCATCAGTCTCTGCGACCGCACACACGCACATAATATCTTTGTGTGCGTGCGGTCGGGGCTTGGTTAGTTCGGGGCTTGGTTATCACTGTTCTAAACTAATTAACCGGTTTTCTTAAAATTTGGCATGCAGACAATGTAACATCTGAAAGAGAATAGGGAATAGGGTGTGAAAGAGTGTAAGAGGACTAAAAGCTCCCCCTCCCTATTTCTTCTTAACTAATCAACCGATTTTTTTGAAATTTCGCAGGCAAATAGTGGTACAGTTGGAAAGAACTATAGACTGTAGTTTGTTCTTAAAATTTGGCTAGCAGACACTGTTACATCTGAAAGAAATAAGTTGTGTGGCAAAACAACGTTTGCCGGACCAGCTAGTAATTTATAAAAATGAATAAATTCCAACATTGCATCTAAATTTTTATTAAAAAAATTCGAAATGTTTATAGAAAATCCAAATTTTTTTAATAAACAAACAAGATTTTCATAGAATATGAGTGGCTTAATGAAAAAGGGAATTTTGATCAAAAACTCGCATAGAATATCGAAGTTTCCAGTGAATATCGAAATACATATTTACAAAAAATTGCAATTGTCGCAGTGGCGGAAAGGATAGAACTACAAAGATTTCTGACGATGAGAATGTGGCTAATCTCGAACCATGTAAATTCGATCCGAGTTCAATCCCCCGATCAGTCAAGGATAAAAATTATTTTAATTTATTTTATGTTGTAAAACTCCTTCCTTTTTTAAAATAAATTAATGAAAATTAAATTTGATGAACTAAAAATATGTATAACAAAAATTTCAATCAAAAATTTAAATTTTTATAAAAAAAAATCTAAATAATTAGTATTGTGGTGATTTTTGTTGAACAAAATAACCACAATACTTTAATGAAAATTAACTTTGATGAACTTTAGCCTAATTAAAAATGTCAAAATTTGGATTACAAATCTAAATATTTATAGAAAATCAAAATTTTTAAAGAAAATTAAACTTTTTGGAAAAAATCAAAATTTTTAGTAAAAATCAAACTTTTTTGAAAAAATTCAAATTGTTACAAAACTTAAAATTTATTATTTAAAAATTATTAAAAAAAAAAAAAAAATCGTAGTTTTCATAGAAAAATCACAGTATTCGTAAAATTTCGCAATTATAATTTCAAAAGATTTTGTTATTCGTGCTTAATTCCCAGTTTTTATTATTGCTAAAAACACTTAAAATTTATTGTTGATGGGATTAGCTATTCCTATGCATTTCACTGGTTGCTTAGGCCAGATCATCAGGAAACTTCATCCATAAAGATTTTAGACAAACTAAAGATATTAAACCAAATAAAACTGTTAAACGTATAAGAATTATAGCAACAGTTCTACTTGTAATAATATCAAAGTTTAAACAAAACACATCAACAATAAACAGTGGGTTTATCTCATCTTACATTCAATAATAAAAACTGGGAATTGAGCACGAATAACAAAATCTTTTGAAATTAAAATTTTGTATTCCCAAGAATTGAAATTACTTTTTGATAATTTCGCAATTATCATAGAAAATAGCAGGTTTTTTAAAGAAACTTGAAATGTTCATAGAAAATCGAAATTTTTTATATTCACCCTTATTCTATTTGGCGTCGTCAACAGTAAACAACGCCGTTTTTTATGTTTTGTTTCAATTTCGTATTCCCGTTGGCAATATTGCCATATTTCAATGACAGTTAACATATGGTTGGTATTTTCTAAGAAAAATTGGCGTTGTGTTTCAAAAATTTTACGTTATGGTTGGCTGCAATTTTGATTTCTACGGCGATTTTAATATTTTTCTGCATTTGTGTTGTGTTTTGATATATTTTTTTTGGAAATATGTAATTGAAAAAATTAAAATAACAACTAAGTGCCAGTTCGAGAAGCTAGTGGAAGGAAGAGCTTGTAAAAAATCCATCACTAGCCAGAGGATTTTGCATGGTCTCTTTTCCTAATAAATTAAATATCCCTTGTAGTAATGGTGGTCTTGTTTTTTTTTTGAGCTAAAATTTTACTGTGGGTTCCGTACACACAGCCAAATACACCTGGAAATGCTGCTTTTCAAAGAAATGCAACTTTAGTTTATCCATTGTGAACAAAGTTCTCTCTCCATGGGTTCCATAGTGGCTGGGACAGTCCAAAGTTGAAATAATTTCCAACGCTGATCTGGTAGGTACGATCCCTGGGCCAAAAAACGCAATGTTGCTACAAAATATATTGTGTTTGGAACAAACGTCCCCTTTTTTTAAATGACGCTCTATTATTTCCAACACATGTTTAAAAAAAGGTTTATTCAGCCGATAATAACTTTCAAATCTTAAAAAGGTTAAAAAAATCCATTAGGCACTTGGGAAAATTTAATACAATAAAAAATTTAAAAAAATAGAATCTAGGAATTTATTTCTCATTGAAAATATTGAAGGAATAAGCATAATAACGTATAAAAGCTTTTGAGGATTGTAATTTGACTTAGAATACACATTCAAAAATTTATAATAAAAAATTTTTCAAAAATTTATAACAAAAATTTTTTTATTTAAACATCATTTTTTACAAACAAATTTTTATTAAACTCAAAATTTTGCACAAACAGTACAGAATTTTTTTATTTATAAAAAAATAGTAAACAAAATGAATCGGCTGATTCTTATGTTAGAGATGTGTGCTTTATTTTATTAACATTGTCGATAAATAGTCAACGGCGTTATAATACTCTTACAAAATACCAATTTAACCGTTTAATTGCCGTTGTTATTGCCGACGCAAAATAGAATAAGGGTGGTTAAGTCCAAATTTTCAAAAAAAAATAATACAGTTTTTATAGAAAATCCACATTTTAAAAGAAAATCTAAATACATATCGATACCTTCCCATAAGAATGTATTAAGCGACGGCTGTAGGGAATATCGCCTAAAAAAAAATGGCCCAAAAAAAAAATTAAAAATCGCCCAAATGAAGAATCGCCCAAAAGAACATGAAAAATTACCCAAAAAGTTATATATGAAATTTTGCCCAACAAAAACGAAAAAGGGCCCAAAAAAAATGAAAAATGACCCAAAAAGCAAAAACGAATTTTTCCGAAAAAAAATTAAAAATTACCCAATTTGCAAAAAAGTGGTTATTATTCATATAAATTTAGTTCCATACAAGTGTAAGTTTTATGTAAAAAACTGCATTCTATCTTCAATAGCTGCTCGGCAGTAAGGACAGTAATACCGGCTGCGCAAACTTCGCTAAGCTTCTCTGCATAGCCGGCCTTCGGCCGGGCGCCAGGACTTTCTCCTCTATGGTGTAGCAAACACCGGCTTCGCTAACTAAAGCTTCTCTGTATAGCCGGCCTTCGGCCGGGCGCAAGGATTTTCTCCTCTATGGTAGAACAAGTACCGGTTTCGCTAAGTAAAGCTTCTAAAATCTGCCTTGTTTTCGAACGAAGGCCATATACGCAGAGAAGCTTTAGTTAGCGAAGCCGGTGTTTGTTATACCATAGAGGGGAAATCCTTGCGCCCGGCCGAAGGCCGTCTATACAGAGAATCTTTAGTTAGCGAAGCCGGTGTTTGTTATACCATAGAGGAGAAAATCCTTGCGCCCGGCCGAAGGCCGGTTATACAGAGAAGCTTTAGTTAGCGAAGCCGGTGTTTGTTATACCATAGAGGAGAAAATCCATGCGCCCGGCCGAAGGCCGGCTTTGCAGAGAAGCTTTAGTTAGCGCAGCCGGTATATATTATATCCTTGAGGAGAAAATCCTTGCGCCCAAAAGTGTTTTCGTTATATATTTAATATAAACACCCAGAGAAAAAACAACAAACTTATTTTTAAATAAATTACAATTATATTAAATAAAGATGGCCCGAAAAAATGGGCTATTTTTCATATAATATTGTTGGGTGATTTTTCGTTATGAATTTAAAAAACGAAAAATCACCCAATAATAACGAAAAAAAGCCCAAAAATTTTGGGTCACTTTTCATATGAATTAAGGCCCAATTTTACATGGAATTTTTTTGGGTGATTTTTCATTTTTTTTTTTTTTTGGCGATATTTCCTACAGCCTTAAGCGACACTTTTTTCGAAAATTACTTTTTGATGTGGAACTATACTAGAAGTTAAGCGCCACATTTCTGCCTGGGTTTCGCTGCCCTATCATGGATGCAAAGGAAACTAGAGTGAAAATAAAATTGTATCAACCGTCAAGTTTTCTCACTGGAATAATGTTGCACCCTGTAATTTGTATTATCCGCCAAAGAACTTATGCTAAGCCACATTTTTAAATATGTCTTGTATTCTGAAAATCGCTTTCCAAATATGTTCCTTTCAATAAAATCCGAAAAATAAATAACTAAATGAGACGTTTTTTTCGTTTCCTACACAATTTTAGAAATGTCGCTTAATACATTCTTATGGGAAGGTATCGGTATTCATAGGAAATCGAAGTTTTCATAAAAAATCTAAATTTTCAACGCGAAATTTTCTTAGAAAATTGGATGATATATTAAAAGAAAGTCGAAGTTTTCATAGAAAATTAAAGTTTTTATGGAAAATCGATTTTGTTATAAAATAAATATCTTCTATATATAAATCGTCAAAGCAAAATAGTAAAGAACACTTTCCTCCTCTGTTTGTCAACCGAAAAAATACACCATTTGAAAGGGGCACAGCATATATTTTATAAATATCTGAGGGGGTAAAGAGTGGAAATTCGGTAAACTTTTATATCCATAACTAAAAGAGATACAAAAAAATTTAATTCTTATCGTTGTTGTTATCTGGTACTTTTTTTAAATTCTGCCCTTTTAGAAAATAAAAGTTTATAGCCTGTATTTGTCGCACCATCTATCATTTTATCAATAAACATAGAAATAAAGATTATAACAAACTCGTGACTTACCTTAAAAATACAAATATAAATTTGGTAGTTTTTCGAGGGTGGAAATCATACCTTTTTTTATAAAAAATTTTTCTCCGTTCATTGGCATAAACGTATTAAATTATGGGCTTCCACTACAATATTTTTATAATTCAATGGGGAGAAAAAAGTATCGAGAAGGGGAAATTAAACTTCTTTCTTTTACTCTTCCGTGCTGCATGTAGCAATTTTAAGAAACAAAACAATAAAGGAGCATCGTTCTGAGTAAATGAAAAATGTTAGTCCTTTTTTGTTTTTCAACTGGTACTTTTTGATTTTTCATTCACCCTTATTCTATTTGGCGTCGTCAACAGTAAACAACGCCGTTTTTTATATTTTGTTTCAATTTCGTATTCCTGTTGGCAATATTGCCATATTTCGATGACTGTTAACATATGTTTGGTATTTTCTAAGAAAAATTGGCGTTGCTGTTGCCTTAAATTGCCCTTGATTTTGTCGTCGGCATTTTTAGTGTTGTCTTGTGCTAGCCAGAGGATTATGCAGGGTCTCTTTTCCTAATAAATTAAATATCCCTTGCGATTAAAGAAGAGATGGTGGTGGGTTCCGTCCACACAGCCAATTACACCTGGAAATGCTGCTTTTCAAAGAAATGCAACTTTAATTTATCCATTGTGGACAAAGTTCTCTCTTCATGACTTCCAGAATCTCAGACAAAATTTTTAAACTTGTGGCTGGGACAGTCAAAAGTGGAAATAATTTCCAACGCTAAAAAATGGTACGATCCCTGGGTCAAAAAACGCAATGTTGCTGCAAATATATTGTGTTTGGAACAAACGTTCCCTTTTTTAAATGAGGCTCTATTATTTCCAACACATGTTTAAAAGAAAGTTTATTCAGCCGAAAATAACTTTCAGATCTTAAAAAGATTAAAAAAAAATCCATTAGGCACTTGGGAAAATTTAATATAATAAAAAAAAATTTCATTTAACCATTATTTTTTTTACAAACAAATTTTTATTTAACTTAAAATTTGCACAAACAGCACAGAATTTTTTTTTCTTATAAAAAAACAGTAAACAAAATGAATCAGCTGATTTAACATTAGAGATGTGTGCTATATTTTATTAACATTATCGATTAATAGTCAACGGCGTCATAATACTCTTACAAAATACCAATTGATGTTGTCTTTGATAAGAATTGATGTTGCCTTAAAATTGACATTGTTATTGCCGACGCCAAATAGAATAAGGGTGATTATATGAACCTAGAACCTAGAAATATAAAATAAAACATGCATGACCCTAATTGAATAAGAATCTTTAAAGCGGGAGCTTTTGGTACTTTTTCGTTCTACAACCGGTACTCTTTTATTTTCGTTAATATCGGACCTATAAACATAAAATTAAACATGCAATGTCCTGAGCGGATAAGAATCTATAAGATCGAACTTTTAGGAACTTTTTTTGTTCTTCAACTGGTACTTTTTGAATTTTCATTAATACTGAACATAAAAGCATAAAATTCAACATGCAGAGTCCAGAGTGATTAATTTTTTGTTTCTCAATTGATACCTTCTGATTTTTTTTATATTATTAAACTTATAAAATTAAATTAAACATCCACGGACTTGAGTGTAAGATAACAAGATCTCACTCCAAATCGATTCACTACTTATATGTAAGTTTTCTTCATATTCGCGTAAATAGTTATGGTCGAATTTCGACCTCTGGGCAAATACTATTTTGTTTAATTTTAACCGAAACATATTTTAAAAATGACTTCGGGCATATTGGCACCGCAGCAGCTCTTGACAAAGCGCGCTCAAATTTTTTTCTTTTTTGAAGAAACAAGGCCCGGTGAAGCCAATATCATATAAGCCGCATATTTCTGGATGTAATGGGGTCTCTGTAGGGTCAGTTGTGGTTTGTTTGCACCCAAATCCGGCAATTTTGTTGTTTAACAAACCCGTTAAGCCAATAATATGGTAGTCTTGTTCAAGCGTGAATTTATCGATAATGATTTGCCAAAGTATTGATTAAAAATACATATCAAAAATTAGCGCATTATGACAGTTCGCTTAATCGAAAGTCCTTTCGGGTTAATGTTTATAATGCAAAGCCATTTTTAATAGAATTTGAATTCGAACAAAATTTTTGGCAATTGCAAAACTTTGTGATTTCCCATCATCATTTTGAGTTTTGCATTTTCATTTTGTCAATTAATTAAAAACATTGTGGCGTTTTTAAAACTTATGTAAATACATACCTACATATCGTTACCTAAAATGCAAGCGGGCCAAACTAGCCAAAAATGATATATCTACTTTTTCATTGATTCTGATATTTTGCAGCAACACAAGTGTGCACAAAAAATTTTGGAATCTTTGACCAAAATTATTAACAAAAATAACAAAAAACAAACGGACCTATCTACAAAAGATTAAACATACCATAAATGCTTAAAGAACTTACTAAAGCTGGCCACACTTGTTAATGGGGCTGTGCGCGCACAAATCAAAATGTATTTGTTCGATGTGTTAAGGTATGTTCAGACCTAACAAATATTTGACGAAAAAATCCAAGAAAAGCGTGACCAATAAATTGAACAAACTTTAGCTTTATTTTTGACAAGTTCTATTCACTTACTAATCTTTATTTGTAAGAAGAGAATTGTTTAGTGTAATTTAGAAACTCTTTAATGGATTTTAATCAAGCCAAACGTTTAGCAAAAGCAAATAATTCTTTACTAAAGCTAGGGGTTACGTGTAGGATGTCAAATATTTAATAGGTGTGAACGTAGCTTTAGTGGGCTTGTGCGCGAACATTTCAAAATTTTTTCATTTTAGTATGCAACAAAACGTCGAATTGTATCTATTAAGGAGTTGTTTGGCATACAAAAATTTTTTGTATTCTTCTTCGATTTTTTTTCTTTTTTTAATTTTTTTTATTTTTTTTTTTTTTTTTTAATTATCAAAAGGTTAAAATTATCAACCGCTTTACAATTTATGTTGTATTTTTGACTTTAAAGGTTATTGCGATTGGTTCTTCGTATATGTAGACATGGTACGCTAACAAATCACTACTGTGTGATCGGCTTTACAGTTAGCATACATATGGCCATTTTCTCAATGTATCGACAAACTGTCTGTTACTTAATGCCAACATAAATTTATTGGACCGATAAACTGGCCGTTAACGATTTTGGGTTTCTCAATATACCGACAAACAACAAAGTTTTCAGCTGGCAACGCCACTCAAAATACATGTAAAAGATGGGAGTCAGCTGATTGAATTTATCTGTACGGCAAATAAAAGGAAAATAAATAATTGGCAGATGAGTGCCGGTTAGCTTTGCGATTGATTTGATTGCAAATGAGACATTGAGAAAACCAAATTTCTTTAAAGTGCAGTTTTTCGTTGGGAAAAAAGATAATCGCCTAATGAGAAAATGGCCAATAATGTGCAACATTGTCAATTCTCAAAACGGCGTTAGGTCAAAACGCCCAAGGTCGTAACGCCCAAAACCAAAATTGTCATAACGCCCAAAAATTTTATCGTTTTGCCATTTGGGCTATATGACATTGAATTTGGGCGAAATATTTTTTCAAATTATAGTCTAGGTCATAACGCCCAAAAGAAAAACTGTCATAAGGCCCAAAAAAGTAAAAAAAAAATATGAAATATTCGTCAACAATTTTATTTTACTTCTATATGTACATACATATGTACAGACATAAAGATGCAATACGAAAATGACAGCTCAGAAATGCACGCTTTATAAAATGGACGAGGATTAATTTGGTGTCGCGCCGCTCTGTTCGCGTCAGACGCGAACGCAATCCGCCCTCCCCCCTCCCTCCTCGCGCCGGGTAATATTCTAAATCGACTTATCTCTCGCTAACTATTTTAAACATTTTTCTTATACCACTCGAGGCATTGGCGTCAGAAGGATTGCTGCATTGTTTTTTAATGTCCTCAACTGCTTTCAACTCTTTGTAAATCTCTTCCTGCTGGAGGTGATTTGTATGTTCTATTTTTTGTGATTTAACACACGTTTAAGGCACGTGCCTTACAATTGGATGCATAACATGTATAAAATGTTTAGCCTTTAAAAAATGATTTTTTTTTTTTTTTTTTTTTTTGTATAATTGTTTTTCACTTGTTAAATACATTAATTTGGAATTACACCGCTTTCCACTCACGAACTCAAAACTTTCCGTTTGCATTATGTTTAATTTTTTACTAACGACCGCACTCTGTGAAGGCTAAATAATTTTGATTGTTTTGTTAAAGAAGTTTCAAAGTCTTCGAGTAAACTAACTGTTATTATACAGTTTCACTAAAATTAATAGAATTACTTAAAAAATTCATATTTAAGAAAATGTCACAACACCCAAATAAATCTGCCTATTTTTCGAAAAGATGTCGTAACGCTTACAACGCAAATTGTCACAGCACCCAAACTTTTTCATTTCGACGATATAACATAGCATTTGGGCATTTTGCCATTATTATTTTTGGGTTTTGTGCAATACAACAAGATTTGGGCGTTATGACATTTTTGGTTTTGGGCGTTACGACCATGGTCGTTCTGACCTAACGCCTGTCAAAACAAATTGTATATTTTACAAGAAAAATAAATTTTAACCAGTTTAAGGCAATTCATCATTTGAAATAGTTTTTTTCTTCTCCTGTTAAATTTTAAAAATATTAGATAGATCCTTTAGCGTTTTAGGTAACGTTTTGTACATATGTATGTACTTAAATAAAGAAAAAAATGGGCAAGACAATATTCGGTTATATGACATGTATTTTATGGAAAACTTGTAAATTTTGTTTGCATAAAGTTTCGTTTGTGTAATTTATATGTATGTATCTCTTTGACCATTAACAGTTCAAAGCGGAGGCCAATTGTAACGAAAACGAAACAAAATATGAATGTTTTGAAAATATAATATGAGTACATTTTATTTTTCTTTGAAGTGGTTGAAAGAGGGAGTGATTGTTTTGGAGCCACTTTATTCTTTTTTTTTTTTTTTTTTTTTGAAGTGAATGGCATTGGTGGTAATAGACAAATCAATATTAAAGGAAAAAACGAAACTGAAACATGAACAATTCTTTATTAATTTAAGATTTTGTTGTTGCAATAGATACATTTACATACAATTTGGTGCATGCAATTCAGTCATAAACTTTTGTTTGTCTATTAATCTGGGGTACTTAAAATGACTAGTGAACAATGACGACATGGTTGTAGTTTGAAACTTAAATATGTTTGTATGTGTATCGATTTCATGTTGCCTTACAGGAATATTATTTGGTCTAATAAATTTTAGATTTTTATTACAAAATATTGAATACATATTAAAGCCTGCATAAATGTATGTATTTGAAAATTAAACAGACTACAAAAATCTAACACAACCATAGTGACAAATGGTATGTTTCGTATGTATGCATTTCTGTTCATCACTCAATTCAAATAGTTTTGTGAGGGTACAAGAATTCAACGAAATAGCCTCCAGACAGAACTTGTTTCTTTCAAAGCCTTTCAATATAGTAAAAAGTATTTGCCTATACTCCTAGTACTTGTATGCAGAGGACGCATACCAAGAATTTGTTTTGCAAAAATTATTAAGAATATGTGTATTTTTGCCTCCCTTGTGAATATTTGAGAGTATTTTCCATATGCGGCCTATAGTGAAGCATTTATACTTTGCTTCTACACGTTCGCACACTTACGTTAATTGGGCTTCTATACTTCTTTTCAGTATTTGTTTGTGACAGCGACACCACAGTATAGAACTTGAAAATTTTTAATGAATTAAATTAGTGTTCAATTGGAATTGTGCCGGCCTCTAATACATATTGGCCCATAACTATAGTCATAAACAAAGCATACTTTAACAGTTCTAAGGTAAACTTTAACAAAACAATACTTTCCACGTTCAAACCGGTGTTAATTTTAAAACTAGCTAAAGTTGTTTGTAACCAGCGATGCCAACTTAGTGCTTTTGGCACTATTTATGGTGCTTTTTGATGCCTTTAAACGCCAAAATTTTATCCTTAGTGCCAAACTAAGAAAAAGCACTAACTTGGTGGTTTTTCAATTTTTCGTTAGTGCCTTAAGTGCTTTTTACAATTTTTATTTTTTTCTATAATTTTTTAAAACTTCGATTATAAATAAAGAGGATGTATTAGATGAGATTTGCTATTTGGGGTAAAATTTTAAGAAGGCCTGCAACCTGCAACAATTTTTAGATTTCAAATGATAAAAAAAGTGATAAAGTTGATGCCATATTATATTATTTAAAAATATTTTAAGATTATTAATATAGGGTTCCATATTAAACTTTAAAAATTATCTATTATAATATTATGGTTTGGCCATGAAGGCTTTTATTATTACAAAATTTCAAATAAAAAAAAAGGTTATTTACGAGGTTAGAGCTAGGCTTCCTAGCAATTTGGAAATTTTACAAAATGTCACACCTTTTAGCGTTGACAACATATAAAGCAATCGTAAAAAATGATGTATTTGTTTTCAGTAAACATTTTTTAAAGTTGTAGACACTGTTTCAAAAATAGAAAAAGGACGCAAAGACTTTAAAAACAAAAAAAGAGCCATAACTTGATATAAGCAAAGTGTTTAAAGCTACGTTCACAATCAAAAAAACAATTTCGTTTTTTCTTCTATCTTTTTTCTTCCCAAAGTATTTCATATATTTTCCTTTCATTTTTAGAACAAAAATGTAACTAAAATTTCAGCAACAATTTGTATGAAATTATTTCTTACGTTTAAAATAATTTTATTTAGTTTTAAATGAAAATTTTAACAAAATGTTTATAAAAATAAAAATAAATGCAGATTATTGTTGTGGCAAAAATTTGCGAACGGTTTCTTGATGCAAAATGTGTGTGGTTGCAAAAGAAATTGTTGCTCTATTATGAACACCAAATGAAAATGTTTTTTTGATTGTGAACGTAGCTTAATAAATTAAAAACAGCTGACAGAAAATGCTTTTATAACGAGCGTTGTGTAACCTGCCATTTTTCGACGACACTCGTCTCTGATTAACCGCGTGTTGTACACTTCTACCTCTATTGCTACTGCAAAAAGGTCGACTAAGTATCAAAATACAAACATACATGTTTTTTCTATTTTGCACCTTATTTGTCTTCTTTATTCAGAAGCGTACATGGGTTAAAATAATTGGACAATATCATACGCCAATTGTTTTATTTGCTCGATATAGAACTATTTAAACGATAAAATATTAGATTTTTTATTAAAATAAGCAATGGTCGGTCATTGCAAACTTTCGGTAATTGCAACAGGTACGATTTTTTCGAATTACGAAAATCGAGATCGCACTGTATTACTTTAAAACTGTTTTATGGCCAATTCAAACTCAGCTGATGGTGATACAAGTGATTTGGATGATATTTTTATTGAAGATAATAATAATACGTTTAATAATGTTTATATAAAAATGGTAAATATATTTTTTTAATTAAATTTTAAATGAAACCCCTCATCAAAGCCGTCGCCTTTTTTTAATTTTGGAGATATGTCATATTTTGCACAGCCGAATGCAACTTTTTTTGTGTTTAATTAAATTGTAAAAATGGCTTATTGCTTTTTAAAGCTTTTTTTTTTTGTTCGAAATAGTGCTTTTTAGAGCGTTTTTTTAAATTTTAAAGTGCTTTTTGCTCTCAAAAAGTTGACATCACTGTTTGTAACTCATTTAACAACAGCATCAGCTGTTTTCGCCAAATAAAAAAGATCTTGCAGAAAGTTAAAAATTTTAATGTTACAAGATATTGGTCGATATTTTGCAATTATTTGGAGGAAATCTTTTATCTTTTAACACAAAATTGTGTAAAACGCAATGCCAAAAATTACAGTGCAAGCAAAAACAAAGTCAAAAATATTTTGTAATTTTGTTGTTGCTTTCTACATGAATTCACATTCCGTTTTAAAAATTTTGAACGCTACAAGGTATGCAGTGTTTTATTTATATTTTAATTTTCAATGTCAGCTGCTTAGAGTTGCCACTTGCTTATATTTTCTTGTATGTTGTATGAAAAAATTTTCTACATTTGAGGTGGCACCCATTTAAAGTCGGTTCAATTTAAAATATACTTTAGTTTCGACTAAACAGTATAACCCGGTTAATTACCCCACGCTTAAATGCCTTTCACGCTTATTTACCTCGAGTTTTAAATCCCCGTTTTTTTTCTTCCATTTTTTAAACAAAAATCCACGTTTAATTGCCATACGCTTAATTACCCGTTTCGGATAATTGCCTTAAAAATTTAACTCCAAAAACAAAATTATACCTAAATTTCATTCGTTTAATTGCCTCAGTACTATTTGACAAAAACACAGCAAGTAATGCAACCAAGTTTTACATGTTAATAATTTGAAAATATACACTACAATTTTTTTTAAAAAATATGCCTGAAAAACAAAATATTGCTTGATTAAAAGCAAAATATTCAACAAAATAATATTTGTATTAAAAGTTATGTTAAGAGGTCAAGATTCATATAAGAGTTATATATTATCTAGATGCACCAAATTTATGAGATATTTTGTCTTAAAGAGATTAAAGTTTGAAGTTTGCATGGGGACTATGTGATATTATAGACCGATTCTTACAATTTACATAGGTTTCGTCCTTATGACAATTAAACATATTTACCCAATTTTATCAAATTATCTAAAAACTGCTACCTTTGCTTTTCGCACAAGCTTTACATGGACATACAACCAGCAAGATGGACGGACGGACGGACACGAAAAGATTACTTAAAAAAGTGTTTCTGATTCGATCGTTTACTAAGCGATGCGTCTAGGTTTCTATGTTATAAGTTGCGAAAAACATTTATCTTCAACAAAAACTTGCTTTGGCTTAAAATTGTACAGTGAAAATTTTATGTAGGTGGCGAAATTAAAGCAACAGAAAATTCATCTGTTAACCAGAATTTAAAGCAATTTTTTTTTTTTGCTTAACATGTATTAAAATATGTTTTAAAAACTTAAAATATGTGTGCAATAAAATGCAGCAATGGTTAAAATATGGAAATTATTTACAAACAAATCGATACCAAAATTCATTAAAAGCTCTAAACGCATAAATATATTGTTTCTGCATTCATTGGTTGCACAAGAAAAACCATGCAATTTCATATTTACGGCTTCCATGAGTAGTAGTAGGATATGATAGGACATCTCAAAAAGCGCTACAGATAAAATAATAAAGACAACAAATCCCATTGTTTTTTATTGCTTTCTCTTAAGATTTAGCTGGTACATGTAAAAATTCCTTTCTTAAATTTTTTCATACATCAAAGTTAAGTTATCTTGTAAATAAATACGTCTAATTACCTCACTGAGGTATTTAAACGAATTCGCTTAACTACCTCAACGTATTCGTTTAAATGCGTACCCCGCATAATTACCAAAAAACATTGGCATTTTTGTCGAGGTAATTATCCGTGGAATACTGTAGAAGCAAAATAATTAAAAGAATGTTTTTCTTTTAAAGTTGTTTTTAAAAAGAACCGACTTTAGCGTTTGACTATGATTTTGGGCCATTAGTTTACAAAAATATATTCGTTTTATTTAGCTTAAGTTAAAAAAAAAATATCTACATGCAACCGTTTTTTGAAAAAGCTTCAAAAAGAAAATTTTTTTTTTAGATTCCAAGTTATGCGAAAACATTTAAAAAAGCTTGTTCTGAATTTGACCAAAATAAGTTTTATCCTCAACAAAAAATGTTTTTACTTTTTGTACAAAACATTTTTTTATAAAAATATTAAACCAATTTCCTTCTAATTTCAGACGATCCCTATTATTGCGGTCTTCGTGCACGCGTCCCCAACTTCGTGAAAACATCTTCAAAGTCGGCTAAAGAACAGCCAGCACTACAGAATGGCGCTGCGGCTCAACAGCAACACATGAATACATTAACAAACCAAAAGAAGACTTCGGTAATGATGTCTATGCATCCAGCAATGCATGCACCGCAACCTCCACTCATGCATCCCCATCACATCCAGCAACAACAAATGATGGCTGCCGTTGCAGCTCATGCCGCAGCCCAACAGCAACAACACCTTCCCATGCATCATCATCATGTACAGCACGCGGCAGCGGCCCAACAAATGTGGCAAACACGCAGTTATGAAAGCGGCATAGGTATTTATAATCATAATGCAACAACGACAACAACGACAGCTGCAGCTGCACCTGCAGCTACTGCTACGAACATTAATACAGACATACAACTGCAACATCACCAACAACAGTTACAACAGCCACTGTTACAGCAATTACAAACGGCTTCATCTCATTATTATCCTAGCACAAATGCTAGTAGTTCTCTTTATAACTATCTTGCACCTAATTATCAAGAGCACTTTCATCAACAGCAACATCAGCAACAACAACAACTTGCAAATAGTTCTTCCCCTTGCTCTAATTCTCAAACCACAATTACTTCTCCTCTTTCTAACTCTAGCAATCTCATGCAAACAACGCCATCCCTACCAAGTGGACACATGACAAATATCCCAACTGCCATTGCACCATCAACTTCTATACAATTAAGTACTAATCTGACATTCGCTACCAGTCCCTCCTCAATTGAAACGAAAACAAATCACGAAAATTTATACGGACAGACAAGAAATTTAAATTATAAACAGGTCAATACGCCCTCAATGCCCCTTAATAGCTCTCAACATAATCAGGGTCACATTAATAGTGGCCATCATCAACAACATCATTGTCATCGTTCACATCATTCGCATCATCAACACCAGCACCGCCGATCTCGTCATCGTGGTGCTTCTAGTGGTTGTTCAATGCATTCTCCTCGTGCCCCTTTCAAGCGCTTTACACCAGGCGAATTTCATTTTAGGTCCCAAGAACCGCTCTATGATGACTTTCCAAACAGGCACAGCAAACATTCAAGACCTTCACGTCGATCATCTTCCACCACCTCACAGTTAGATAACAATTGCAATTGTGTTAGTTGTTATACGTTGGCCCCTCTTTTTGGAGCCCCCACACCCAAAAGACCCCCGCGAAGTTTGAGTCAGCAACAGCTGAGACAACATCAACGTTTAAGCGGAGCCAAAAATCTCTATAACAATGAACTGAAACATGGTGTATTCAAGTGGTGTAGTGACAGCGATGTTTCTCTGTTGGGTCGTGAAGATCAGGAGCCAAGTGAGGGAACCGATGACTATAGGGTACTTACAGATCCAAAAACCTGCTATGACGATTCATTTAATTATGACGACTTCAATTTAGACCAAGATTTCGATATAGAAAATTTCACTTTGACCCAAATGGACTTTAAGAAGCAAATACAAAAGCCGAAGGCCCACAAATTTAACGGTTACGCTGCCAGACATAAATATATCACAAGCAAAGATCCACAACATCCCTTAACAGATGGTTATGTAGACAAGGCCAGGTTAAGACAAATACGCTCACCTACACCCCAACGTAAAGAGTCTTTACTATCTGCAGAGGGAAAACCGAGAAACCATTTTAATAAGCCCACAAATCTGCTAGCAATGCGTCATAAATCTCAAAGTACCGAAAGTTTTTTCGAACAACCTCAAGAACAGGGTACAATCTATTTGTATGGTGGACGCAAACATATTATAAAAACGCCCTCTACCACCAATATTTACGATCGTGTAAAGGGCCAAGGCAATCCCGTTAGTAGACAAGCCAAACAATATAATTCCCAATTGAATTTAAACAATGACCAGCGTAAACTATTTTCAAACCCTGCTGAAATAAATACTGATCATGATACATTAAAGCCCCTAATACCGCCTCCTTTATGGAGGGGTGCCAAAAGAATGAACCTAAAGGTTTTAGCCAATACAAAACTTAATAATTACCAGAGTTTAGATTACAATAACAATAATACAAATACAAACAGACAAGACAGACAAATTAGTAATCTTCAGGAAACTGAAAATACCAACAAGACTGTGACGAACCCTAAAAATAGTGGGTTGACTAATAACAGTAACGGTACCAGAAACAAAAACAGAAACAGAACCCCAACACAATACAATGCCATGAAACACAATGAAAACGAAAAAACGCATCAGCAGCAACAAAGCTCAGCTCAACAGCAAAGTCATATGGAGACACAACGACCACAGCAACCAACACAATTTAGAATGGCTCGGTCCTCTAGTCGCGTTGATCTTTGTAACATGGAATCGATTTACGGTTATTTAAAACCTCGTAAACCACGAAGCTTAAGCATGAAGAAAATTCAAATACTTGATTATTGAAAAAAAAAACAAACAAAAAATACACAAAATTCGAAATTTTGCAAATAGGAGGTTTGAGTTTTATTTTGATGTGCCCATATTTTTTTTTTTTTTTAATTTGGTGTTTTTTATCAAGGCGAATTCATTCAACTGTTCGCAGGGAGAGTTATGCTGGCAGTCAATTTTTGTTTTCTGGAGTTTGACATTCATTTAAAATACATATGCCTACATACAAAAAGAGACAGCTAGCATAACTCTCTCTCTGATGCGGTCAACTGTATGAATTCGCCTAGTTTTTTATTACGTAGTAGTTGAAGGGGTTTGTTAATTCAAAATTAATTTTTTTTTTATTTTGATATTTTTGAACTACTTGCTGTAAATATTTTTCTAAAAGCTTTTCATTTTTAATTATACCATTCCATTAAAAAAAAAATTACCCTGATTTTGCTTACCCATAACGAAACTTAAAACCTTTTTTGGAACGGTTTAAAACAAGTTACGATATTGATTTTTTGGTACTAACTACTTACACCCAACTTTATATTCTCGCCTATCGCGAATAAATTTTTTCCCACGAAATTTGGCTTTTTCCCATGCATTTTTTTTTTTTTTTAGGGAAAAGAAAACAAATTTCGAAGGAAATTTTATTCCCGATAGGGGTGATTATTTGTATGAATGGTTAAGAATATGACGCTAACTTTTGGTGAAATTGGTTATGAAATTGTGAATTTTGGTTAAGGAAAGATTTGATTAAACTTTTGATTAAATTATTTGATTTTTGAGTCAATCAGAACTATTTAAAGCAGTGGTGCCAACTCTTGGGCGTGAAACAAATCTGAAAATCGGGCCAGAAAGTGATACATTAAAAAAATTACGGTTTTAGTACATCATTATGGCATTAAAATATTTTTTAAAGAAAACTACACACCTCGATCCAAATCTTAACCGAACTTTCAATGCTTTACTATTTAAACGTAGGACAGTTTTCTCAATTCGATATTGCCAGAAAAACAAAATTTATGATCACACCAAACAAAAAGCAGAAACGGGCTAAAAAAGTTAAATTTTAGTTTTTTAGTTTAGGATTTTACTTTTTTCGCGTTTCAGGTACTTAAAAAGGGGCAAATCTAGCCCGAAAAGCAGGGCTGTGAAGTCGGAGTTGAAGTCGGATTGCAGTCGGAGTTGTAGAGTTGGAGTTGAGGTTTCTGTACCGGAGTCGGAGTCGAAGTACCCACAAAAACTTGCGACACCAACTCCATAATTTTTCGGCATTAAAAATTTTCTAATATTTTCCAAAATAAAAAAATTTTTAAGTCAGAAAATAAGGACTAGTCTACTTTACATATAACCAGGGAAAACAGAAATATGCTCTAAAAAACGCGTTTTATGCGCATTAAATATGCAGTAAAAACCCGAAAATATGCCCTAAAAATTAAAAATTTCTCATAAGAAGACACAATATTCAACAATTGAATAATAAAATTTAAAAAAAAACTTTAAAATATTATCGCTTAAGCCCATATTAGGTTAAAATTCATATAAGTGATGTTTGCGCCGATTATTATCGAGATATTAACATCCATATGGGTTTTAAATGGATTTTAGGTACGGTCGCTAAATTGTAAACAAATGTGAACATTTAAAAGAAGTTAAAGCTATTTAAGGATGGAAGCTTTGAGCAAATGTGAACCGATTCGAAAATAATTTAATTTGCAGTAAAATATTTTTGGGACAAATTAAATTTAAATACCATCATAATTAGATAGCTTGCGGACACAAAGAGTCTAATTTGGATGTGAAATTATATACCGATTCTCACCATTTGCATGGACTTCGTCCATATTTGATCAAATTATCTACATAATTGGAACTTGTACATTGCGCACAAGGCTAACATGGACAGACAAGCAGCCAGACGGACGGATGGACATCGTTAGATCACTCTAAAAAGTGATTCTGAGTCGATCGGAATACTAAAAAATTGTTCTAGATACAAATTGCATAACATTTATCCTTAATGACAACCTGCTTTGTCTTACAATTTTATAGTAAAAATTAAATGTAGACGTCGAAATTTAAAAAAAAAAAAAAAAATTATTTGCTGCGAAAGCTTCTGTAGGCATCTAAAAAAATTTTATATTTATCAAAATATGCCTTAAAAGGCAAAATATGCGCTATAAACCTAAAAAATGCTGCAAAACTGCTCTTTTAACGAAATTATGCAAAAAAAAAATGCTGCAAACGGTATAAAAAAAATATGCTCTAACAAATCGATGCCAAAATTCATAAAAAGCTCTAAAACTGATAAATAAATTGTTTCTGTATTCATTGGTCGTACAAGGAAAAACATGCAATTGCATATTTGTGGTTTCCCTGCTTATAACTATACTCAAGCTCAATGTGGCGCGTGTTAGAATTAAAATATGGATTTGAAAATTTTACAGAATAATTTTCTTGCTATATTTTACCATTAAAAAGGTACTGAGTTAAAAAAAAGTTTAAAGTCAAATAACGACCAGTCTCATATACATTTAGCATCAAGGTTAGAGTAGGAGTCGGAGCTGGTGTCGGATTTAAAAAATTTCAGCGGTTGGAGTCGAAGTCGGAGTTAGAACTATTTTTTGTCGACTCCACAGTTCTGCCAAAAAGGGCCTTAGTTGGTATCACAGCACACATGCACATACATACATGGCTCATAGATACGAAACAAAAAGAACTTTCAACCATTTGCACATATGAAAATCTAATGCACATGTGTACCTTAAGGATCTGTCTTGATGGATCGATTACAAAGTACTCTTTATAAAATGAGGCCTTGAAAGGAATGTTTGAACTCTATAATAAAAGAGAAGTTTTGCTTAACTATGTATGTTAGTACTCGTATTTTCCTTTTCAACTTCAAAATATTGGCTGCCATTTCATCCAAAGTTCTGGGAAAAAACTATATCGACCCCTTTGCGCGAAATTATCGTATATGCCAATTTTTTGGAATTTAAGTTTTTGACGCAATCTTGTTCTACATTCAAAGAGACGTCACCTGACAAAATATTGTGGGCGAATTCCACATTGAATGTATATTTTCATTTTGATATTGCAAGTGATAGCAGAGAAAAGAAGAAAAATGGCTCTCCTGTAAAATTTGGTTTTTGTCACATACGATCATTTCGCGCAAAGGGGTCGATATATTTCGTTTGTAGCTTACTTCGACTTTGAAGAATTACTGAGAAATTTTTTTCCATTTCATGACATCTTTAATTAAAAACGAAGATTTGTAAATAAATCATTAAATTACCCATGAATTCCCGTAAATTTTTTCCCCGAATTGGGAGTCCAACTGGTGCCGCTAAGATTACAAGATGACTATAAAAGAAGCAGCAAAACACAAAGTTATTGTCATTGGCATTTGCATAATATAAAATCCTAGCGTACGTGTGTCGACATCGCTGCAGCAGAATGTCGACAGTATAGGAATATGAGAATTGGGCGTCACTATAAAGTATTACGAGCAGAGCTGTGGAGTCGGAGTTGAGGTTTTGTATCGTACGAAAATGAGGTCGGCCAAGCAGTCAACGAGATTGTTGTTCGCTATCGCATGATGATACCGGACTTCTTGTGCCCAGAAAATGAGAATATGGACCTGGTCGATATCTGGTTTCAACAGGATGGTGCCACTTGACACACAGCCAACGAAACAGTGTCTCTTTTGCTCTAGAAATTCAATGGCAGTGTTATCTCACGTCAATAAGCCAAGAATAAGTCAGCAGCTAAATTATAAGATAATTCGGCATATTAATGACATTGAACCTCAATTATGTCTCAGAGTCATTGAAATTATGGAGCATCGGATAGAGTTATGCCACCGAAGCCGTGATGAGCATTTGACCGATATTTTGTTTCACACATAATTGTTATAGATTTTTCTATCATAATAAATAATATTAAGATAATTCTCTAAAAACTTTTTGTTGTGCATATTGGTTGGACCATAAATAATTATATTAAAGCTCAATACGGCACGTGTCAAATAATAACCAGTCTTATATTCATTAAGCATCAAGGTTAGAGCAGGAGTCGAAGCTGGAGTCGGAGTTGAACTAAAAACAAGTTCAGCGGATAAATTCGCGGTCGGAGTTAGAACTATTTTTGAAGACTCCACAGCCCTGGGGGGTTACCGCGTGTTTCGATTCGAAAGAAATCATTTACAGATTCAAACAATTTGTACTATGTATTACGTAATCGTTCGAAACGATGACAAAGGTTGTATTTTTTAAAAAATGGGAAATTTTATGAGCAATTTTTTTTTCTTAATAGAGAGTGGCTTTTAAGAAAGTGGTTTTTTGTTTTCAATAAAGTATGAAAAACGTCCGTTTATTCGAAACAAATATTACGAAAATCGTAATACACAGTACAAATTGTTCGAATCCGTAAATGATTTTTTTCGAATCGAAATACGCGGTAACCCCCCGGATTATGTGGATGTCGGGTTTATCGGACATAGATAAAAAAAGTATTATACATAAATATTTAAGCCTTTGCAGTTTACCTCTATGCTGAAATCGATTATAGAAACTTCCAATATTTTCCGTTCTAAACTTCAAAACATTTCCAGCCGATTTCTTCCCCATTTCACCTAAAGTTTTGTGTATATAAATTATATTTTTATTGGTTAAAGAATTAAAATTAATTGTCATATTCTTAATACATACATACATATACTATATTATATTTATTGGACATATTTGGACGTTAAATAATTTCTCAATTTTATTTGCATTGTTCTTTAAATACGAAAGTTTTATTAAAAAAAAAATTTTTTTTTCTGTACTATTTTTCACACACAGATGCAGATATTGTAGAGTCACCTTATAATCATATTTATGGACGTTTGCCGTTGCCAACACGAGGTTATATACCAACTCCACGTAGCATGTATATTGGTGAATGGGATTGATAAATGTTTTAAGAAAATAATCAAATTTATGAGAAACAATTTTTATAAAAAAAAAAAAAAATGCAAGAAATTTTTAAACACAACAAAAAAATATAGAAGCAACAAGAATAATAAAATATTAATTTAGTTTTAAGTTTAAATTAATGTAAAAGAAAGATATTATAATAAAATTTAACAAACATTTATGTATTTTTGTTGTTTGTAAAAAAAAATATATTTATACATATATATAATATACATGTATATATACTTATGTATGTTTGTATGTATGTATGTATGTATATCGAAGAGATTATAATTGAAAGAAAACTTTTGCGGCCAATTTCACCAAGTTCAGTTATAATTAACTATTCGTTTCTACGTCAAAAGTACTCGGAGTTCAACGAACACCGACCAAGGATTGTCAACTCAGCAACACCCGTTACAAGGCGCATTGACTAGAAGGTGGGGTCAAGTCAACATATGGTGTTTTTTTCCAAGGTAGACTTGTCAAAGTTTGTATACAAACTAGTTTTTTATATAAACAACCCTATTTTTTTACTAGCAATATTTTTGACAACCCGACCACTGAAGCAGTGTTGTAATAGAGTTGACCTCACCTTCTAATCAATTCGCCTTGACCTGTTACAACAGCAACAAAAACCTAATTAACTATTAAATACTATAACTGTTAGTAACCAATATGTTAATTGACAGTTAAAGTAATAGTTAATTATAACTAAACTTTCTGAAATTGGCCGTTAAAAAAAATTAAATTCTTTTAATTAAAAAATAAATATACTAAAAAACGCCATTAATTTTATAATCATCATTATTTCAATGTAAAAAATTCCATAACTTTAAATTAATTCTTAACAAAAAAAAAACAAAACAATAATAATTAAGACAATTTATAATTAAGTTTTATGAAATATGTAATATGAAAAATAAATGATGTATGTAAATGAAAAAACAAAGAGAAATATAAACATTTGCAAGAAAGTCATTTTAGTTTAACAAGAAAAAAAAATTATGTTATTTCTAATAAATTTGATAAAAAATTTTAGTTTATCCCTTTTTCCTTTTATGATGGGATTTAAGGTTTATAATAAATTTTTTTTTTTCTTTTACTGTAAAATTTTTGTATTTGTTTTATAAGTTTATAAAAGAATGATTAAACATATTTTTAACTTTATACTGCCACAAGTTTTTATGTCACATTTTAACTGTAACGATTTATTAGTTAATTTTTTTTAATTTTACAGTAGACCCTCGCAAATTAGAAACACTTTGTTTTTTAAGCTTATTCAAATTTCCGAATATTTAAAATTATGTATAACGTTTACAACAAGTTTAAATGGTATACAGTAAAATCGCGAAATAGTTGACCGACATGTCCCAAGGGTTGTTAACTTGTTCGAACTATTAACTTCTCCAAATGGTTTTATGTTTGGAAAAAATATACAATAATAAACAAAATAACACACATAATTTATTTAAATGACAAACAGCCGTATTCATAACAAAAATTTAGCCGCAGTTTGTACACTACGTACAACGAGCTGCTAACTAGAATGCCGATTAAGCTTAGCAGCTTGTTGGCACAGAGTTAATTCATAACGAACTTTTCTCCATCTGCCAACTTTTAATAAATCAATTCTGAATTTTTATGATGCCACATTGTATTACTCAAAAATGCAACTCGTTTTGCATTAATCATCGCTGAATTTTTCATAAATTCTTTTTTTGGGTTTTCCCTTCACATATAAAAATTTTAAAAAGTTTTTGAAATTAAAATAAAATAAGTAAAAGACAGTCAATAAAAAAACAGTTAATTAAAAAAAACCAAAAAAAATTGTTTGACATTAAACGGCTGTTTTTCACAAGTTGTCAAACGTTTGGCAGCTCGTTAACAAGAGTTTAGCAAATCGTTAGCCAGAGTTTGGTTAGTGTATTATGAATAAACTTTTTGCTAACTTTATGCCAAATTTTCATTATGAATACGGCTGTAAGATTTCATCATAACAAGATGATTTTTAAGATGTCGCCACAGCCTCGAGAATTTATGAAGTTTTTTTCCTTATTTTTGAGATGGCTACTTCAGATACAGCATAATCCAACGCTAATAGTTTTATTTATTATTCAAACTCTCTACTTTCTGCTGTTAATCTTATTTGATTTGCGATGTTTTTTATTAATACGCTCAGAAGGGACGTTTAAATTCGGTTAACTTAACCGCGAGATTAACTTTACGCGATTTAGGGTTTTCACGATTCTACTGTATGTATGTATGTGTTTGTCGTTCCGTTTGTAATATTGATCTAAGACCCTATGAAGTGTATATATATATTCTGGGTCCTTATGGTTAGCGAAGTTGATTTAACGATGTCCTTCTGTACGCGTGTATGTTAAAATAGGGTTTCCGAAGACCACAGAAATAATGGGTTGTTATATAAACTAAATTTCCAACATATTTTTAGAATAGCAGCCAAATTCACTAATTAAAACGCTATCAAAATTGGATTTTCCAATTACAAAGCGTTGACGCCGCGTTATTTGGGTTAACTTCATACATTTTGTATCGGGTGATTTTTTAAGAGCTATAGGAAAGTTAAAAAAAAAACACATAACATTCAGAAAAATGCATGAAATCTTTATTTAAATCGATAGCACGGTCCATATAATTAAATGTTTGAAGATTATTTCATGCCCGTGACTGTGCCTCAAATGGTCCATCCGCTTAGTCCAATTTTGGCATACTCTTTCCAACATTTCAACCGGTATTTCATGAATAAATTCTTCCAAATTGTCTTCCAATGCGTCAATTGAAGCGGGCATGTGTGTATAGATATGAGCTTTAACATAAGCCCACAAAAAATAGTCTAAAGGCGTTAAATCGTATGACCTAGGCGGCCAATTGACCGGTCCCGAACGTGAAATAAAATGTTCACCGAACTCGCCTCTCAATAAGTCCATTGTTAAGCGTGCTGTGTGGCATGTGGCACCGTCTTGTTGAAACCACATGTCATGCAAGTCAAGCTCTTGCATTTTGGGCAAAAAAGTTGGATATCATCTCACGTTGTTGAGTAACAGAGGCCCAACTGCTGCGAACGGCGACGAATCGATAATTGATGGTCATCATTAACACTGGCCGATACAGCTGCGATATTTTCTTCACTTCGCACTCTACGTAAGCGTGTTGGTGGTTTAATGTCCAGCAATGTAAATTTGGCCGCTTCAGTGGGTCGATTAAACTGACCATAAAATGGAAGAAGCGCGCGATGAACTTTCTTAACAGAGCACGCATTTTGAGTATAAAATTCAATAATTTGCAAGCGTTGTTCGTTTGAAAGACGATTCATGGTTAAATTATAGACCAAACTCAAGGCGAATTCATGTAAACGGTGGTGTCTATACTACAACAAGTAACAACACCAAAAACACAACAATGTATTTTGTTGTTGCTTTCGTTGGCCGATATGACAAAAACACAAGTAACTTTTGTCATTCCTCTCTCTAATTTAAAAAAAAAAAAGTAGCACAGCTGTGCTTTCAACGCCACCTGAAAAATGAATTCGCCTTGACCAAACTGAAGATGTTTGACAGTGAAACAAAACACGAAACGTGCGTCAGCTGTTTAAACCAGTGTTGCCAAAAAGATAATAGCTAAAAAATCACCCGATATAACCACATATTTCATCTTGCATCGAAAAGATGTGAAACAAAATATTCCATCGTTTCTCGAAAAGTGAGAAAAAAAGTGTGTCTGTAACTCATATCGAAAACTATCAAAAGATATTACGTCGTAACGTTATAAATGTCATAACATTGTACTTGAAGCCGATGTGACCATGCAGACGTTGAGAATGCCAGTCGCACATATCGTTGACGGCGACCAAAATTTACTAAAATTGAAAAATTTTCAACGACGGCGGGGTCTAATCACCCCTGTAATCGCCGTATCGAATGAAAACTAGCTAAATGTAATGTCGAGTTACTCGACATCAAATTCAATACATTTCATTGGATATCGAGTTTCATGATGCCAAAATAAATAATTTCGATCAATTTTGCTCGATATCGTATACGGTGACTAGACCCCAGCACTCTTACTTTTTTGTTTAATTTTTTTTTATATACAAAAATAAAAGTGAATTTGCCCATAAAAATATGTTTTTATGGCTTCAAATATGTATGTCTGAAGAAAGACTATCGCTATAAAGTACATGTAGTAGATTCATCTTCAACATATCGTCGGCTTAATATGCAAACCTGCTAGATCCATTTCTTAAGTAAATTGAGATTTTGAGGCCGTGTGGTTGAGAAAGATACGCCTCGTCGACCAGCATGTACTTTTTCTTCAATTTGAGTCTTGTAGTGTGTAAAACCAACTATATTTTTGGTTTTGCTCTCAAGCCAAATATGAAATACAAAAAGCTTTTTGCCGCTTCTGTAAAATGTGCTGAATTTGGTGTTAGCAGGTTTGCATATTAAGCCGACGATATATTTATTCCATTTCTTCTAAATGTTTGTTGTATTAAAACTACCTATTCTAATTTCTGAAAGTTTTAATTACTTTGAGTTCTAATTTGTGAGCGTCTAGATACTGTCTATTTCTCTATATTAGTAATAATTTAATTAAATTTTATTATTTTGTTTCAATTTTTATTTGTTGAAAAAATCAAACATACAGAAAATTTATTAGAAAAGAATATTAAACAAAAAATCTTTTTTTTAAATTTTAAATTCTTTAAATAGTGCCGAACGAACGAATACATGTTCGTATATTGTCTGTAATATATATTTTTTTTAAGTTAAAAGCTTATCTTTATCTTATCTCAAGATTTGAGAAACAGTTTTTACAATTTTTTTTAATTAAAATTGCAAAAACGCTTTAAAAAACTGATATGAATCTACGTAAACGAATAAAATTTATTATAAATTTATTGTAAAGGAAAAATACTCTTAAATAAAAACTATTTTATACTAAAATAAATTTATAATTTTTAATTTAATTTAAAATTATGTGAAATTTTAAGTGTTTTTTTGGTACCTTTAAAGTAAGGAGTGTTTTTAAAGGCCTAGCTTAATTGAGTACAACAAGCATATTTAAAACTATTTCAACAAGTTCTTGAAAAAGTTTTAAACCGCAAAAAAGACTAAAATTTGTACCCACATCTTGACCAAATCGGTCTTGCCATTTCAAAAATGAAATTTAAAATAATATATTATCCCCAAAAATCACCACCGAAAAAATTCACGAAATTTTTATCCCCAATTACAAAAAAAAAATCCCCAAAACTGGGAACACTGTTTGTAAGATCTAAACAAATTTAATTTTGTAGAGAAACGCTAACATTTATTGCAATAAACTTACTTTAAATGACAACACTGAACCTTTCGATTTGTATACCCTTCACCGAAGGTAAAAGGTTATATATAAGTTTGTCATTCCGTTTGTAATTTCTACAATATTGATCCTACACCCTATAAAGTATATATATTCTGGGTCCTTATGAAAAGCGAAGTTGATATAACCATGTCCGTCTGTCCGTCTGTCCGTTTAAATGGATTTTCCGAAGACCCCTTATATGATGGGGGCCAGGTTATTATACATGTATGTCACATATGGTCCGGAATTGTTCGCTATTGAAATTCAGCAAGATCGGTCCACAAATGGCTGAGATATGAGCAAAAAACCACGACTACCTCTAATTTTTCCCAAAAATCCCTAGTGGTTGTTGTATTTTTATTACTTTTTGCTGTATATCTGGGGAACGGCAAAAGCCAAAGTTTCCAAATTAGGTACACATATTTAGGTTGCTAGTACACACCATCCTACAAAATGTGGGCGGGATTGGAGACTCCCACTTCTCCCGTACAAAAAAAAATAAAAATTTTATAAAAACCTAAATTTTAGGGCTGTCATATGTCCTATGGATATGACTTATATATCAAAATATCGGGAAACGCGGGAAAATCGGTTCAGATACAAAAAACTTATGACCTAAATTAAATTTTTTTTTTTTAAATACCCACTTTCGGGAACCATAGATCTCCCCGAGTCCAAACTTTATTATTTAAGTAAATGGGAAATTTCTTCCTAAACACGTCGGTATTTAAGTCTTTCAAATCGGTTTAAAAGTGGCTAAGTTATGATCAAAATACTGAAATCCCAAAAATGATTTTTTTTTACCCTTCACCGAAGGTAAAAGGGTATATATTAGTTTGTCATTCCGTTTGTAATTTCTACAATAATGATCCTTATGAAAAGCGAAGTTCAAATCCGGTTGCCGTCTCTTCCCCCCCCCCCCCTCCCCTTCACATTTGTTTACATATACTAGCATAATGCCCAATATGATTTTCGTTATCATCCTTCTTTATTATTTCATCTATTTAACGAAATAATTTTAACAAATCGAAACTAGGAATTTTTGTGTTTATTTGCTACTTAAAAACTCCCCAAAAAGATAAAAGAAAACGAACACACATACTTACATGCCACAAACTATTTTGATGAATATATTTCCATATTTCGGTTCACAACTCAAATAAGTATTACGGTTTACAACTTTGCTATTGTGGTGAACAAAAACATCAAAAGTAATTACAACTCAACACAGTGAACATTAAACGGGCCATATTGCATTTAAATGATATTCAAACAACGTTCCTTCATGGTTTAGTTGTCTAGGGGGTGTGTTAAGTTAAAAACTGTGAGTTCTCTGGTTCGAATCTTGTTTTTTTAAAAAGAAAATTTTTTTTTTTAATTTTTATTTTTTTTATGTTCTAAAAACGATTTAAAAAAAATATTTACCAGTTTTCGCTTTTAAAATTTAATTTATAATGAAGTTTAAAGTACATATTGTTAATATGTATGTATATATATAGCACTCTTACTTGTTTTTCTTTAAAATCGTATCGTATCGCCTCAATTATTTTTGTTACGCCTCCAACTAGAACCAAAAGCCCTTTTTTCGAGGATTAATTCATAGCTCCTCAGCTACAATAGTGAGGCACACTAAATTTGATGTGCGTAACGCTTAGAACAGTCTTAACTTTCCAAAAAAATCTTGGCGGTATAAGAGGGGGATACGGGTACCTCCGATACAAAAAAAAAAATATTTTTTTTTCTTATTTCTGAAGAACTACAATAGTGAAGTATACTAAATTTGATGTGAGAAAGTCTTAGCACACGGAAATGCAATTGATGATTGCAGCCAATTCTTATTCGTTTCATTGAAAATCGGTCTTCGTTTCTGTGAGCTTTATTCCATTTAGTATTAAACGAAACTGTTAAAGGTATTATTGAAAACTAGTTATTATACCCTCCACCACAATTAGTTGTGGAGAGGGTATACTAAGTTTGTCATTCCGTGTAAAACTTTTTTATTATTCATCTCAGACCCCATAAAGTATATATATTCTGGGTCCTTGAGTAATTCTAAGTCGATTTAGCCATGTCCGTCTATCTGTCCGTCTGTGGAAAACACGCTCACTTTCGCAAAACTCAAAAGAAATAAACAAACTTGGTGTCAAATTGCTTGTTGTTATTCTAAGCAGTTTTGGATTGAAATCCAGCAAAGTGGGTTTAGTAGGATCAGAGCAATTAATCAAAATGTGGAACCACCACCTAAAAAAAAATGGATAATTTTGTTACAAAAATTAACATAAATGGCGAAACAATGCAGAGAAAGATATAAGATTTTACAAAAACTCGTTTTATTCGACTGGAAATCACGCTGTAAAGTTTCGTGAAGATCGGTCCATAATTTACCCTAGGCCCCATATAAACCCTACTCCCGGAAAACAGTTAAGTACGCCTAAAACCGTAAAAAAATAATGCTATCATAGCGAAATTTTGTACATCAAACTTTTATAGAACTAGAAATAAGACTGTACAATTTCGTGAAGATTGGTCTATATTTTACCGTAGGCCCCATATAAACCCTACTCCCGGAAAACAGTTTAGTACGCCTGAAACCGTAAAAAATAATGCTATAGAACTTGAAATGACACTGCGAAATTTCGTGAAGATCGGTCCATAATTTACCCTAGGCCCCATATAAACCCTACTCCCGGAAAACAGTTTAGTACGCCTAAAACCGTAAAAAATATTGCTATCATAGCAAAATTTTGTACGTCCAAGTTTTATAGAACTTGAAATGACACTGTGAAATTTCGTGAAGATCGGTCCATAATTTACCTTAGGCCCCATATAAACCCTAAAACCGTAATTAACAATGCTATCCTAATAGAAATTGGTACGTCACAGTTTTGTAGGACTGGAAATGACACCTAGGCCCCATAAAAAGCCCACTCTTGTTATTTCAAATTGCTATAAAAAAAGGCATTAAACTTACTAATTGTCGGTCAATAATTTATTATAGGTCTAAACCGCAACCAATTTTAATGCAGATATCTGTTTTTATAAAGATAATAATAATAAATAGACATCATATAGATATTACTCGTAAAACATTTGAACTGTCGGTGGAGGGTATCAAAGATTCTTCACAGCCGAATATAGCACTCTAACTTGTTCTTTTAAATATTGTTTTACCATTGCAATTTTTTTTTTTTAAATATCATAAAAGCTTTGGCGATCGAAAAAAACCACGCTCGAGCTTGTTCCTGCAAAATTTAAATATATGGCATTGAAATACACAAAACAACATTTAAAATATATAAATAGAGTTGTGTCGTTCCGGAACGACCTAGTTCCATTGAACGATTCCCTAAAAGGAACAGTGCGGACTTTTTCAATAGTTCATTTTTTGTCGTTCCTCGTTCCGCAATTGCAATTCGTTGGATGATCACATGTATTTTTGTAGGGTTATTTTTTGTGTATTGATCAATGTTGCCGACTTTTGTGTATTTTTGTCGTGACATATAAAAAATGTATAATTAAATCAATTTAGCAATATACCACTCATTATTATTTGTTATTATTTTTTAACAAACATTTTAAAAAATACATAATTCTTATGTAGGTAGCTGTAACGCCACAACATAAAGACAATCAATAACAAATATTTGATTGTTGACGTTTTAACGAACGACAGAGAAGTTTTTTCGTTCCTTGTTCATTCATTGTTCAAAGATTATACTTTGGTTCAAAATAAAAACCGGAACGATGAACGAAAGGAACGACCTAGTTCCTTTGATCTTTCGGATCGGTCGGAACGATTCCACAAAAGGAACGATTTTGCCCAACTCTATATATAAATTATAATATATACCGCCCAATTATGAATAAAAATGCCCCGGGAGTTTTTTCGCTTTTCCCATTTTAACAATTGAATCTACATAGGAAAAATAGGAGAAGGGAGAAAACTCCCGGGGAGTTTTTATTCATAATTTAAATTATGTTTTGTGACTTGTTATTAATTCACTTGATTTACTTGTTCAATTTATTGTCTAGTATTCTGTTTAAATAATTGTAATCAAATACTGAAAAATATATATTACTCTATTATAAAACTTTGAAACAATAAAAATACAAACTTCAATATCGTCACGTAAAATGCATAAGGGCGTTACAACAACAAAAAATTCAAAATCGAGTTTTTGATTGATTATGATGCACTAGACTAAATAACATGTTCCTATAAAATTAAAAAAAAAAATTATAAAAAGTGTTGTTACGCCCTTTATCAATTAAAACAAAATGGGTGTTTAGAATAAAAGAAGATGTAGATGGAAATCCAGGCTGGTAGCAAAGAGTTATCAACAACAACCAGGTATTTATTCACCCGTTGCTAAGTTGACTACAATAAGACTAGTTTTGGCCTTTGGAGTTAATAATAGTTACCTTTTTCATCAAATGGATATTAAGACCACCTTTTTATATTGAGATCTTAAAGAAAATATTTATATAGATATTCCTGATGGTATGAAAGTCAATAATGGGCACGTCTTAAAATTGAAAAAAAGTCTTTATGGCCTCAAGCAAAGTCCACGTTGCTGGAATGAAAAACTGAATAATTATTTAATTGAAATGGGTTTCACAAGATCACGTCATGATTACTGTTTATACATTAAGGATTCTTGTAAAAATGTTTTTTCTTTACCCACTTACAACTACATTTAGAGTTGCCAAAAAATCAACCAATTGTGGTCGGGATTGTAAGAAAAGATTATTGTTGTTTTGTTTAAGCTTTGATATTGTTACAAGTAAAACTGGGACTTATAATTCTTATTCGCTTAACAGTTTTATTTGTATAATATCTTTAGTTTTTCTAAAATCTTTGGATGAAGTTTCCTGACGATCTGGCCTTAGCAACCAGTGAAATGCGCATAGGAATAGCTTATCCCATCAACAATAAACTTTAGTTTGTCAATAGTATGAAATGGGAATTTAGCACATTATAACGAAACCGTGATAATTTTAATTATTCATGTTGACGATCTTTTAATAATTGCAAATACCATTTTTGAGATTAGTGAAATAAAATTACAACTTGAATCCAAATTTGAAATGTCCGACTGCGGCGAGTTAAAACATTATCTTGGAATAGAAGTGCAACATATTCAAAATTCAAATGGAATAACAATGGATCAAGAAGTAAATATGGGCAAATCCCAGAAACAGTTCACCAACCAAAAATTTTTCAAATGAATTTTTTTTAATGGAATATAAGACTAGATGTATAATTTCATTTTTATATTAAAAAATATGTATTTCAATGATCATTAATGTTAAACGTGAATTTAGCATTATTTTAGGTGATTTTTGTGCTTACAATAGGTGCGTTTGAGTACTTTTACAGTAAAATGCAGTAAATGAGTAAGCAAAAAAATTAAAGGCAACAGCTGATGGAAAATAATTGAAGTGTTGAAAAATATTGACACTTTTGACTACTTAACTCGTTTTCTTATCGGTACTCGATTAAATACTTTTTATAACACGAACATTTTTGGAAAATACAAACAAACTATTTTATGTAATCTTTCATATTTGTTTGTTTTTTATTTTATTTGATTTTACTAATTTGTAGCGGGTTAAATTATTTAAAAGAACATGAATAATTTTTTTTGCTATTGATTACTTAAGTACCCAAACACTTCACACTTTTACAACTCTAAAAAATTAACAAAACAAAAAAAATTTTAAAAGTTTGTATTTAGCCAAATAAATGCTTCACAAACAAGTTTAATTAATTATTATTAATACACTTTTTTTTTGGTTAAATTTTTATTTCAACTTTTCTTTTATTTAACAATTTTTTCACAATTTGCATGCTTTTTATTTGTTACTTTTGTTTGTTTACCTTTAGAAACATGTGTTTTTTTGATTTACTAAGGGCCATTATTATAACTTGACGTTAGCTGTTATCTGACAGTTAACAGACGCTTTTTGACATATAACACATTATTATCTGTCAACTTAATCTTAACTTTAGCTAACTTCAAGTTGTAATAATGGCCCTAAGAATCAGAAATTTCTGCAGTAAAAATTTGTAAATACTCATACACGAACTGTCACTTTTCGCTCTCAATTTATGTTCTCATTTACTGCATTTTGTGTACTCGAACGCAATTTCGTAAAATGCAGTAAAGTTTAGTAAAATATAGTAAAAACTTTTGTGTTCTCGAACGCAACTAATAGCACTTGCAACAGACTTATCAAAATATAAATTTCGTTAAAAAAAAAAGTTGACATTCATTAGTTAAGAAATTAGTTTAAGGGCCATTATTACAACTTGAAGTTAGCTAAAGTTAAGATTAAATTGACAGATAATAATGTGTTATCTGTCAAAAAGCGTCTGTTTACTGTCGGATAACAGCTAACGCCAAGTTATAATAATGGCCCTAAGAAATGCAATTCATAAAAATATAATTTGTTTTGTTAAAATAAATAAAATATAATAATAAAATACTACTGAAAAAACTGTAGCGTGCGTTATGTAGCGTGCGTCACAAAGGGTTCACGGCTTTTGTCAAAAAATCACAACATTTTTTGGCTGCGAATAAGTGCGTTTAGAATTCTTTTATAGTCATCTTTCTTTTAGGAATTAAATTTTGTATACCTTATCATGCCAAATTCGCTAAAAATTAGGAAAACGCACTTCAACCTTTGAAGTTACTTCCACTTTTTGTAGCGTGCGTCACAAAACTTTGGGATCAATTATTTCGCAACAAATACTTGCTAAGAAATTATGATATATGCCATTTGTAAGTACATACATAATAATGTCACTAAATACTATATATATGTAAGTTGAAGCTATCTTTTTTGAAAGACCAAAAAATGTTTATATTTCAATCAGAAAACGCGTGCGAATGTAGCGTTCGTCACGCAGGATTTGCCCATATCAATAAAGTATTATTAAAATATTACGATGAATCCCTATAAAGAACTACTACATAATGTATCTAATGGTATGTTATCGGCCTGATTTGGCTTTTGCCGTTCGGTACCTTAGTCGTTATCAGCAAAATCCAACTGAAGAGTGCTGGAATGCTCTAAAAAGAATTTTGCGTTATTTGAGAGGAACAAAATCTTTAAAGTTAACTTATAAAGCTAACCATGGTGCGGATATTTTGGTAGGATATGCAGATGCTGATTGGGCATCCAGCACAGTTGACAGAAAATCTACGAGCGGCTTTGTGTTTTATGTTTACGATTGTCCAGTGTCATGGTGTAGCAAAAAACAAACGACAGTTGCCTTATCGTTAAGTGAAGCAGAATATGTAGCTTTGGTTACTTGAAGACATAAAAGTTTTTAAGTCAGAAAATTGTTTTACCATATATGAAGACAATGCTGGATGTATCGCGATGTCCAAAAATTCAGAAAGCAAACGCGTGAAACATATTGACATAAAGCATCACTTTCTACGTGATCATATTCATAGCGGAAAAGTTATTGTTAAACAAATTTCAACAAACAAACAAATAGCAGACATATTTACTAAACCTTTGCATAATTCATAGCAATTCGAAAAATGTTAAAGTTATCGAATTGAGAGTGGGTGTTATTTATTCAAATTATGTTTTGTTACTTGTTAATTAATCACTTGATTTACTTGTTCAATTTATTGTCTAGTCTTCTGTTTAAATAATTGCAATCAAATACTGAAAATTATATATAAGTCTATTATAAAACTTTGAAACAATAAAAATACAAACTTCAATATATATCAACTACAAAAATATAAAATAAATAAATGTAATCACGGTTACGCGTAACTCATGTGTGACTCACGCGTAAGAAATCGCGACATTTGCACATCTCTAATAAAAACACATAAAACAAATTAATTAATATACAGGTAACCCTCCTACAAGACGGCTTCCTACAAAACGATTGCGATCTTAAACGAAAAAAAATTTGCGGAAATCTCCTCATCTACAACACGGTTTCATTCTAACACGATAAAATGGAATTGCAACTTTATCATGATTGAGTTCTTAAAATTGTACCAAAATAGTACAAAAGTACTAATTTTTGCATCCCTGTTACGATTTAATTAGATTTCGGTGATTCAGCAAAGTGTCTGTGTGTCTACACAATTTTCGCATCCACCGAAAGTAAAATTGGGAAATATCATTAAGTCTGGGATCACACTATGAAAGTTTTCTTTCAGAAAGTCTAAGTTTATGGGTGAGAGAGGAGAGAAAAAAGCATGTTCTCTTCCCCTCTCACCAATAAACTCAGACTTTCTGACTAAGTATTCATACAGAGTCTCAAGTGTTAACAACGTTGTTGCGAATAAATTGATTTTATGTAAAATATATAAAAAATATTAAATAAAAAAAATTTATATTTTACACTGTCTCTAGCCTCATATAACACGTTTTCCTACAACACGGCGTTTTCTAGGAACCTATCTACCGTGTTGTAGGAGGGTTACCTGTACATTAATTAATTCAAATAAATTATTTGCTAATATCATGTGGAATTTTTTTCTTTTTTTATAAATTATTTTATTATTTTAAACATGTTTAAAACCAAATAAATTATTTACTTTACACTATTTTTCTTTTGTGAAAGACTGGGGGCAAATCACGACATTCGATATCGATCGAAATTCCCATGTAAATTGTATTGCAATTTCGATCGATATCGAATGCCTTAATTTGGCCCCTGTTCTCTAAAAAACAAAGATACTCAATTAATTCTTCCCACAGACAAAACAAATTGTCCATTAAAAATCCAGGAACAAATATAGTTTACCGACGCAGCTCCAAATAATAAAAAAAAGTACCCAGGGTGATAGAAAATTGAAAAATAAGAAGAAAAAATAAAATAAAAAAGTTGGCGGAAACGCTTAGTTTTCAAGTTATGGACGTTTTAAGTTTTTATATAAAGGTCCGATTTTCCACTACATTTTTATCGTTATATGGCCAATATTGGTATCATTTCAAAGCTTTTGACCATATCTTTTTAGATATACAAAATTTATTTGAAAATTACTATCTCTTTACCTCACATTACATTCTTTTTGCATTTTACATCAAAATATTACAGAAGTGCACCAGGTTAGTATGTTGTTTATTTAAATAAAAGTGTAATAGGTACAAACGTAATCAAATTATAAACATGGGAGTCGCAAACGAAAACACTCCTGCATAGCCGACCTTTGGCCGGGCGCAAGGACTTTCTCCTCTATGGTATAGCAAAAACCGGCTTCGCTAAGTAAAGC
This sequence comes from Pollenia angustigena, assembly GCA_930367215.1. NCBI lineage: Eukaryota > Metazoa > Arthropoda > Insecta > Diptera > Polleniidae > Pollenia > Pollenia angustigena. The sequence continues at coordinate 211,651,023 of OV884060.1, forward strand.
TTCTCTGCATAGCCGGCCTCCGGTCGGGCGCAAAGATTTGCTCCTCTTTGGTATGACAAATACCGGCTTCGCTAACTAAAGCTTCTCTGCATAGCCGGCCTTCGGCCGGGCGCAAGGATTTTCTAATCTATGGTATAGCAAGAACCCGCTTCGCTAAGTAAAACTACTCTGCATAGCCGGCCTTCGGCCGGGCGCAAGGATTTTCTCCTCTATGGTATAGCAAAAACCGGCTTCGCTAAATAAAGCTTCTCTGCATAGCCGGCCTTCGGCCGGGCGCAAAGATTTACTCCTCTTTGGTATGACAAATACCGGCTTCGCTAACTAAAGCTTCTCTGCATAGCCGGCCTTCTGCCGTGCGCAAAGATTTGCTCCTCTTTGGTATGACAAATACCGGCTTCGCTAACTAAAGCTTCTCTGCATAGCCGGCCTTCGGCCGGGCGCAAGGATTTTCACCTCTTTGGGATAGTAAGTACCGGCTTCGCTAAGTCAAAAGCTTTAAAATGATACCAATATTGACCATATAAAGATAAAAATGTAGTGGAAAATCACACTTTTATATAAAAACTTAAAACGTCCATAACTCGAAAACTAAGCGTTTCCGCCAACTTTTTTATTTTTATTTTTTCTTCTAATTTTTTAATTTTCTATCTACCCAGGTACTTTTTTTTTATTTGGAGCTGCGTCGGTAAACTAGATTTAAGCCAAAATCCACTTTTAAAGTTTTAATAAAAATTCACATTTATTAAAAAAAGTTTTTTTACAAATTATATTTGCTTAAACATTTCTTAAGTCACATGGTACATTTTTTTTTTTTACATGTAGTAGTCACCACCAAAACCAGGTGGTTGCATGTGATCGGGATTAGGATTTGGTCTGATACCACGATCAGGTGGACCATAAGGATCAAAGCGTGGGCGAGCACCTGGTCCAATGCCGCCACCATTATCAGGTCCTAAGCGAAAATCAGGATGGGAAGGAAAGGGGAATAAATTACCAGGACCACCACGGCCCAGTGGATCCAAGTCCCCTCGACCAACAGGAAACCCAAATGGTGGAGGCTGAGTGGAGGGGGCATATAAACTAAAAAATCAAACATAATGTTTAGAATAATTAAATCAATTCTTTATAAGAAAAAAATACTAACCCAAAAGGTGGCAGTCTGGGCTCACCAATGCGTAAACTATCAGGGCCTTGATTTGACGATGACGATGCCGCTGTGCCAGTTGTTTGAGTTGTAGCAGTTTTGCAGGTGCCAGCAAAAACCTAAAATTTTCAACTTTTAATGCTTGTTAATCTCTTTCGACATTTGTGAAACTTACAGGCTCTAATAATTCTTTGCGGTATCTATCCACTAATTGTGAAGCGGTTGGTATCATTTTTGTTATATTCCCTTTAGTTGTTTTAACTAAATCTTGTGGATCTAAGCCAATATTAGATACTTTGCGAGTCTTAACATCTAATAGAGTAATAATTAAAGATCCTTCAGTCCTTAGACCCAAGAGAATAAACAATTCTTTATTATGTGTATAACGTAAAGCATAATTATGCTCATCATCATTCCAATTGTCGGGTAACAATTCTGAACCACTATCTTCTTCATCTTTAGGTAAAGTTTTCTACAGATCAAAAAGTTTGATGTTTTGGAATTAAAATATTTCGTAGCGTTTATTTTTTTGAAAGATTATTCAAATGGAATTTGAATAATTAATTACTTAATACTCACATCGTCTCCTATACCGATACATTTGAATTGAGAATGTTTGGTTAAAACAAAATGGGCTAGAGCAATCAGCAAGTCATCATTTTTGTTAACCACAGTTTTAATGGTCTCGTACAGCAAATCCCATCCATAAAAGAAATCATTTGATATTGCCGACATTGTTTAGTTAAGTATTATGGTTATTTTTAAAAGTAAGCTGAATTTTTTTAAAAGAAATTTCACAATATCAAAGAATTTATGAGAAAAAATAGCGATTTTTACAGAAAATTTTAAAGCCGAACATTTTTTGTTTATTTATTTTGAGATACGAAGAGAGTTGCCACATTCAGATATTTCTGCGTCATTAGAAATTAACCCATAGTTTACATTTTACAGTGCTGTCATGTCATTAGTATGACAGTAAAGATGGATGGTGATTTGATATTTACTGGCAGTAATTCGTAAAAGGAAATTAAATTAGATAAAATATGTTTTAGATATGTGTCAACTTTGTTCACATATTATAGTGGCATTTTACTACTTTTCCTATTTGTCTATTTATTTTCAATATTCGCATAGTTTATATAAAACACCCATAGCTGCAACGTTCACGTTTCTACGTTACAAGCCCTGCCTTTACACATGCAAGTAGTGGCATGCCACTACTGTATACATATTATCAAAGAAAATTTGGTCGAAATAGTCGAATCCAGGGCGAATTTATAGTAGGTAAGTGCGACTCTATTTTCTGACTTGTCAAATTTCAGTACAGAAACAAAACAATATTTTGACATTTCACCATTTTTTTAATTCGCCGTGGATACAGCTGATGAACGGCTGACGAGTTGAGCTTACCTGGAGTTAATTCGCCTTGGTCGAATCTCATGCCCAAGGCGAATTTATAACTGGTAAGTGCAATTTTCTGACTTGTTGTCAAATTTCAGTATAGAAACAAACCAATATTTTGACGTTTCACCATTTTTTTAATTCGCCGTGGCAGTTGCATGTGTAAATGCTAGGAAAGACAGCAATGAACTTGTATAGATTAATGAAAATTATATATACCTAGCTTAAGCATTAATTACTGGTAATATTGATTTTTGCCCTAAAACGGTTAATATTACGTAAATAAAAGAATAAATAAATAAAATATATTTTTTTTCTGTCATGCCAGCACACTGTTTAATGCCGCTAAACATAACTCCCGACCACACGAGCAATCCAGAATGATAGAAATAACGATAACGCCTTGCGCATGTTTTACCCTTTGATGACATAGAAGTTCCCTTGTAAAGATTACCAAGTCTCTTTTATATGTGAAAATCTTAATTTCTTAAAAAAATTTATGTATTAAGTGATAGTTGGCAACCCAGCAATTAAATTACTCAGAGAGTTCAAATAAAAAATATTTTATCAATTGTCAAAAAACTAAGAATTTTTCTTAATATTTTATATTAAAAATATTATTACAATAAAAATTTTAAAAGTGTTCAAACGTGTGTTAAAAGTAGCATAATTAATAAAATCTAAATAAAAATATAAGAGAGCAGAAAAGAGAACAAACGTAAAGTGTGAAGTGGGCAAATGCCAAAAAATTTACCGTAAAAAAACAACTGGGGAAATTGTGCGAAAAACTAACGTGTTGCGTCCTTTTAATTAAATGTCTATATTTTAAACTATATATATAGATATAATATATATTTATGTAAGTCAAAAATAAAATTATGAAGAAAAAAGGAACTTCTTATAAAAAATTTTCAGTTTTTAAATAATTTTAATAGAAAAATTATAAATCGTTCCACTGTCATGTTTACACATAAACATAACTGTTTGAAAAATATTAGCCAATGAGAACGAAGGTTGTGTCACGTCACAGTTCCTACACGCGCACTAAAAAAAATTTATATCTGCCTGATGTCGTAATCTTTATTTCTACCATTCTTGCGAGCAATAACTTTATCAATTATTGTTGTAACCAGTACTGATACTGATTCTGTTTTTACTGGATTATTTTTAGTAATTTTTAGCATTTTCACACTTGTCAACATTTAACATATAACATTAATTGGCGAAGATGTTGAAATTTTCCCATAAGAAATACATAGGGCCAAAAATCAAAATTTTCCAACATCTTTACAAAATGTTCCTATTTCATTGTATTCCATTCTACATTTTCCGATTGTGAAAAACATTTTATTTTTGTGAAATTTTAATTCTTGTGATTACTAAGCAAACAAAATACATTTAAATGCATTATTTTTTGCAATAATACTTTATTTTTATGCTTGAGAATGCACAATATATTAAAAATTGTTTCAGCTTATTATTCTGAACTGCACGTGTTGTTTTTTTTTCAATTTGTGTTTTTTTTGACACCATGGTTCCAAATACAAAAACAATTTGGCGTGTTGTTTTTGTCTTGTTGTACTTGTTGTAGCAACGAGTTTACCTTGTGTAAATATACCTTGGCATTTGCGTTGAAAGCAGCGTTACCATTTCTTAAGATTTTCCTTTTTTGCAGGCCATATTTCGTTTAATTTTTTTTATATTGTTAAAAAATGAATTCTAAATACATTTTGGTGTTATCTCTTAAAATTTTGGCACTTTTTTTAAATTTTGATATTTTTAGTTAAATTTCATTAAATTATTTTTAATGAAGGAAGGAATTTTTACAACATGAAATTTTATTAAAATTTATTGATAATTTTCTTTGGCTGAGCTGGGGCTCGAACCTGGGTTGAATTTACATGTTTCAAGAATCACCACATTCTTTCATCAGAAATCTTAAAGTTCTAACCTCTGCACCACTGCGGTCCTGCCAGCCAACAGTCAAACATTAATCTTCGTATTCTTTCTGTCAAGATTTTGTCTTGAACCCCTAAATACATTTCGTCAGCTCAGAATTGTTTATTATGTTTTTGTTCACCTTCGTCGACATTTCATTTGTACAACTTAAACGTAAGCATACGAGCTTGTGACAAAACTATTTTAAGAATAATTGTGATTTTTAGTTGAACTGTTAATTTTTAAATTTTGATATTTTTAGTTAGGCTAAAATAAGTTTTTTTTCCAGAAATTGTGACATTATTTATTGATAGTAGATGTTAGATTTTTCAAGTGTGAACGAGTATTTCACATTTTCCATATCTTCCATGCGTTCCTCCAAATGTATGTAATAGGTTTTTACCAGGGGGTCTACTCTCTATCACTGTTGGGATCTGACAAATCCTCAATTGTACCCTCTCAATGGCAAAATTGTACCAAATTGACATAAATTGTACCAAAATTTCGCTATAAAATAAAAAAGCATACATAGTAAGAGTTCATAACGTTTTTATATTTAATAAAAACCCCGATAATTTAATACTCTACACCACAGTATTACAGACAAATTTTCAAGAGTGAGGCAAACATGGACCCGCTAGAGCAAAATTATGTTATGAGGTTAAGATTTATGTAAAAGTTTTTGTGTCCACTATTATTAGGATATCTTCATCTATATGAGATTTGTTTACCTTTAAGTGTTCTTAGGAAGGGAGTTTATATGGGACTTATGGTTTATTTTGGACCCGCCAGCGCAATATTTTGTCTTGACAAAGTGGCTATCGTAAAAGTTATTGTCACCAATTTTCATATCATTACCAACATTTATAAGGTAGTCGTTAAATATGGACCGATGCCAGTAAAAAATGGTAAGATAATTTATATTGCAATAAAATTAGTCTTGTCCAAATTTAAACTAAATACCAATGTTATAGGATGGTTTATAGGCACAAACACTATTACGGAAAGAAGTAGACATGTTCAAAATTTCATCGAACTACCTTAAAAACTGCGACCTGTTCTTTACGAACAAGGTTACATGGACGGACAACCAGCCAGCCAGCCGGATCGACTCGGAAAGTATTATTTTATGTGTTAAACACATCAGCACAATCGCATAATACCCTTTCTACTATAGTGGTATGGGTATAAAAATTAAGAAGAAGCAAAAATGTGTATTTTTCTCTTTTTCCTCAAAAGCAGGAAAATCTAGACACTTTGTTGACTTGGTTCACCAAAACAATCGACAAAAGTGACGATATGAAAACAGAGACATGTTCTTATTATTGAAAAGATAAGTGAGTTAATCCACCTCAAAGAAATGATAAAGCTTCGTGGGTGTTTTTTTTTTTTTTTTTTTATTGTACCAAAAAGAGATGAATTGTACCAGTGTACCAATGAAGTTTCGGCCCTTTCGTTATATCGAAAAATTCGTTAAATCCCGAAGATTTTTTAGTACATTTTTGTTAATAAGACCACAATATTTTAATATTGATGACTTTGGCAGCTGATATTTATTAGATAAAGCACTTAATTTTTCTTATAGAATTAAACTTTTTCTTTTGGGCATTTTGATGTCAACTTTACAAGAACTTCACAAAAATTACTTAAAATTTGAAACAGAAAAAAATTTGTTTTTTAAACAAAAATGAAAAATGACTTTGTAACGTACAAATTTTTATTTTGGAGAGCAAGTATTTTCTTTGCTCTCTTTGTAAGAAAAGAAAATACTTGTCTTAACTCGTTGTTTTCAGTAAAATCTCTTTTAAAATATGGTAAAAATGTAGACAAAAAAAAAAGAGAATGGATGCTAATATGTTTGCATTCATTCTATTTTGCTTTTTTACATTTTTTTGTAAAAATTCGTTATATAGAGTAAAAAAATTTGCTGTTTTATATATACGTTAAACCGGGATAACACTGATCTTTTCATATGTTTAAACAAATTGAACTTCAAATACATTTTTGTGTTTTCTTTTAAAATTTTGTCACTTTTGTGACAAAAACATTTTTTATTTTAACATTTTTTTCAAAAATGGTGATATTTTTGTCTGATGGTAGATGTTAGATGTGAGCAATTTAACCGAGTGTTCCACATTTTCTACGTCTTGTATGGAAGAGGTTAGATGTTGATCAGTGTAAAAAGCCTATTACATTGCTTACATCTAACATCAAACAAAAATGTCACCATTTAAAAAAAAAAGTTTTTAAAATAAAAAATGTTTTTTTTCTTAAAAAGTGCCAAAATTTAAAAAGAAAACACAAAAATGTGTAATGATGTTTCTTTTGCTAGAGGCCAGTGTACACGGTAATACAATGTATTACGACATGTCGAAAAATTATGTAGAGTGAGAAAAATCTTATCATGTAAAAGCAAAATGTATTGAGTAAGAAAGAATACGGATACAAAATCTGGCAAGCGGTCGGTAAATGCTTTTTTTCTGATAGCCTTTTCACACTTGTCAACATTTAACATCAATTTGCGAAGATGTTGGAATTTTCCCAAAAGAAATACATAGGGCTAAAAATCAAAATTTTTCAACATCTTTACAGAATGCTACCAAGGCGAATTCAACTACAGGTGGTGTCGGAACTACAACAATCCAAAAACAACAGAAACAACATACGGTTTTTTGCATTGCATTCAAAATGTCAACCATTATTAAGCTTCGTACAGACGATGGTCAGATCTTACAATGTTGTCATTAAAATTGCCTAAAAATGTCTTGCAACTGTCTGAACATTGTAAGCTCATTTTCTTTTGGCAGATGTGTAAAATTAATGCATCTGACAATGGCACCATTGTCAGAAAAATGACAATATTGTAATTTCTGACCATCGTCTGTACGAAGCTTTAGTAAAACACTAACAAATCAAAACAAATAAGCCCGAACTGTCAAAATCAGATGCTGTTTCGAAACCACCTGTAGTTAATTCGCCTTGAATTCTCTTATCTCATTTTGTTCCCTTTTACATTTCTCGATGCTTTTAGTGTCATCACTAGAAAAGTGGCAATAAATTCTGTTATTATTGTGGCATCACTGGCAAAATGGAAGCTGCTTTGAAAGCAGCGTTACCATTTCTCAAGTTTTTTCTTTTTTGCAAGCCTTATTTTGCTTAATTTTGTTGAAATTATTAAAGAAAATGAATAAGAAATACATTTTGGTGCTATCTTTTAAAATGTTGACACTTTTGTAGAAAAAAAGTATTCAAAAAAATAAAAGGTTTTTTTTCAGAAATGGTGACATTTTTTATTGATAGTAGATGTTTCAAGTGTGTGCGTTCCTCCGAAATGTATGCAAGTGTACAAAGGGTATAAACCATTTTAGAAACTTATGTATTCTCATCACAACAGAGGTGTATTTTAACACAGTATATTGAAGGTGATAGCATTTTCATACAATTACAAAAACAATTAAAATCAACTCAGGAAATTTTCATGTTGTTTATGTAAATATTTAAAACTGCAACCATCTGCTATTTTGTTATTATTTTTTTTTTACTTATACCATCCGTGTAAACATGAATTATACCAAGGAATATGTACACAAGACAAACACGTTGGTCCATATGTTTCACCCAATTTTCATGATGATTTTTTCCCCTATTTTTGAAACATGTCTTTTTTAGTTTGAAAGCGAGCGGGGGAGAGAAGTAAGCAGGGTAGAAAAAAAGACATGAATCGTATTTTCTGTGTTTTTTTTGACATTCCTCTTTGCATTTAATATTGTTTTTTAATTTATGTTGTATTTTTATTTCAAAATTACAATTGCTTATTAAAATATAAAAAAATAAACAAATTTAATTCAAAAAAATTCAATACATACATACATACATCATACATTTATAAGGAAAATAAAAAAAATCAAACAAAATAAGAAACATTGTGAAAATTGAACATGTCTTTGGAAGTTTCTTTAAAAAAGAACTACAAAAAAGACATGTCTTTTAAATCATCGTGAAAATTAGGTGTTAGTCAACTGATTACCCCTAGTTGGAACCCAGACGTAAAATTTCGTGTATATGAGCCAAATTTTGTACATGTGTGCATTAAATTGTTTTTGTTTTATATGAAGACAATTTTGACATCTCGGTTCCTTTTATAGAGCAGCATGTCTACACTCCCAAATGAGTTTACCTAGTGTAAATATGCCTTGAATTATACTTACAAGATTTTTATTTTTTCTTTTAAACACGGAGAGAATTTCATATTTTGATTCTACAAAGTCGTAATACATTGTAATAAAAGAGAAAACTTGACAAATGGTAACACTGCTTTCAAAAAACTTTTTTTGTCAGTGATGCCACAAAAAAATAGAACTTATTTCCACTTTTCTAGTGATGACACTAAAAAAATCGAAAGATGTTGAATGGAATAAAATGAGATAGAAAAAACTTTAAAAAGCCTTCTCACACTTGTCAACACTTAACATCAATTTGCGAAGATGTTGGAATTTTCCAATAAGAAATACATTGGGCTAAAAATCAAAATTTTTCAATATCTTTTTAGAATGTTACTATCTCATTTTGTTCCCTTTTACAGTTTTCATCACTAGAAAAGTGGCGATAAATTCTGTTATTATTGTGGCATCACTGACAAAATGGAACTTGCTTTGAAAGCAGCGTTACCATTTCTCAAGTTTTTCCTTTATGCAAGCCTTATCTTGCTTAATTTTGCTAAAATTTTTAAATTATTAAACAAAATGAATTAGAAATAGGGTGAGTTCCAAAACATCAGTTGCAAAGCAACTCGCTTTTTTATGTGCTTTCTACCAAGCAACCGTGAAAAATTTTACAATGTTATCTGTACCAAAGTTCACTAAAAACAATATCGATGCGTACACAATAATCAAACTAGATATAGTTAAACTCTATGATACTTTTTTGACTTTGACTGCAAAGTATTATGATGTTAAGGAACTCAGCCATACATATTGGTGTTTTTTTTTTAATGTTGGCACTTTTGTAAAAAAAAAGTATTAAAAAAATTTTTTGTTCAGATATGGTGAAATTTGACCAACAAGGTTGAGATCTGTCGCTTTCAAATGAGACCAATACCAACACGCTCAGTGATGGTACACCAAAGATACAAAGATAAAATGGCTCTCCTGAACAAAACCCTTAGGTCCGTTTCTATTTTTCGCGTCACATGTTAGTGCGCAAAGGGTATTTGTGCCAAATGCAAGCAAAACGTCAACGAAATTAATTATACAACCACGGCTGCCAGATTTATTGTCCTTTTGGCCGTTTCTTGTTCCGAAATTAGCAAATTACCAACTTAAGAACCCTAAAAGCGGCCCATACATCTGCAATATTAATGTTTATGATATTCGCGAAATTATTAACATTTAATCCTGCATTATGCAATAAGTCGCACAATGGATTCAATTTAAATATTGCTCAACTTTCATTCAATAAAAATATGAACATAACCTATAGTCCCCATTTACAAAGTGGCCAGTGGAAGGCAGACAGACGAAGTTTGTAGGTGAGGGGTTGTAGAGGTAGAGTGTGTAGTACATGACTATCTGTACTGGACATTTGTAGACATTTTTTTGCTTCTCTTTTACATTTTTCGGCATTTTCATGTTGTTGCTTCATATCATTTTTCTCACAACAATGTAATTGTAGTATCAATGCCTGTTAAATGTTCATCTCCGTCAACAACGAAAAGAGGAAAACAATAATTTCTGTCTGCCTATTAATTTCGCGATTGTGAAAGGTTTAGGCAAGTTCAAAAGAGAATAAGAAAAATGTCTGCCTTTCAATTTCAACGTTGTAAATTGGGACATAGGAATAACATAAACAGCATTGTACAATGTTGCAAACACATTTCACTTTCTTTTCGTTGTGCAACAAAAATCAAAAAATTTTCTAAAATCTTTGGAAAGTTTCCTGATGATCTGGCCTAAGCAAGCAGTGAAATGCGCATAGAACCTAGCTTTCCCTCAACAATAAATTTCATTGTATTTATCAAATATGAAAAGTTGGGAATTTAGCACGTCATCCAAAAATCTTAATAATAAATTTTGTATTCCCGAAAATAACTTTGATACAAATCAAAAGTCTTTTGATTGTTGCCAATATATTGTGCCGCCTTTGAATATCACATACACATTGGCTTAAGATTTCATATTACGTATGAGCTTCATAGCTCCCACGCTAAAATCTTCTTGCCCAAAAATTATAAATCAATAATATTAGAATCTAATTACTTTCAATGAATCTTTTTAATTTAGATGGGCTTTTTAACATTCTTATTTATTAAAAAATTAAATGAATTTGTTGCACTGGTTCTTTTAAGGCGAAACATGCAAGATTTTAACAATAGCGTGTCATTGGCGAGAATGGGTCCGCATTAGCTAAACGGATTTTCATTAAAAGTTCAGGAATGAATTAAGATTTTCATTGATCTTAAATATTAATTTGAATGAGTGCGAATTATAGAAGCTAGCTAAATAGCTAGCTTTCCCTCAACAATAAATTTCAGTGTATTTATCAAATATGAAAAATTGGGAATGTAGCACGTCATACAAAAATCTTAATAAAAGCAATGAAGTTCAGTGATTCTATTACGTATTTTCATTAGTGCATTATCAATTGTATTATAAATTAATTAAAAAGAAACATAAAAATACTAAAAAATAAGGCATTTTGTACATTTTTGAATTTTTTTTTAAGTTTTACCCCCATATTCATGGTGAAATAATTAGACATTTCACCATGCCCATATTCATAAATGATTATAAAATTTAATAAACGTTTATTAAGGAACATTTTCATAGAAAATTTGGTTTTCAAGCCTTTATTTTTCCATTTTTAAAAAGTTCCAAAATCAAAATATTAATTAAAATGTTATTTTTTATACCCACACCACAATAGTGGAGAGGGTATTATGCATTTGTGCTGATGTGTGTAACGCCTTGAAATATACCTTAAAGTATACCGATTTACAAAGAATAACTAACTGAGTCGAACTAACGATGTCCGTCCGGCTGGCTGGTTGTCCATGTAACCTTGTGCGCAAAGCACAGGTCGCAATTTTGGAGATATGATAAAATTTCGGACATAGGTTCTTATTGGCACAAGGACCAAGCCTATTGAAAATGGGCCGAATCGTAGGACCAAGAGGGAAGAAAGGGGGAAATTTCTTCCTCTCAGAAACTATAAAACTGATTTTAATGAAATTTAAAACATAGATAGATCCATATCTATATGGACACGTAAGCTATACAGTTTTTCAAAAATAGGACCACAAGTGGAAGTAGGGAGTAATTTCTGTATGATGTCTTTTTAAATACTGTGGTGTAGGGTATCATATGGTCGGGCTTGACCGACTATACTTTACTTGTTTTTTTTATTAAAGAAACAGCTTTATAAATTATAAGATATTGAAAATAGTTTTTAAATGTGATCTTGATACAAAATTTTAAATAATAAACAAATAAAAAGTTGATTATTTATACAGGTTTTATTTCAATTTTTTCGTATAATTTACAAACGGCAAATGCGTATTTTTAAATCCACTAAGTTGTCAAAACATTTTTCGCAATTTTTTTAAGAAACTCTTAAGTATTAAAATTAAATGTATAAATTAAATATATCTAACCCAACAATTTATTTTATTTGCATAAAATTCGACCTTTTTAAGTTCTTAAAATACATACCAAATTATAGTGAAATATTGCAATTCATACATAAGAGTTGAATGGGAATATTGCATGTAATTTTACATGCGTCAGTTATGAAAAATTTATTATAAGGTACATATGTATGTATTTTATATTCATTTAAGTAAATAAAATAAGTACTAAAGAAATCATGAAAATATTACCTCTTCTTGAACAACTTCAAAGTTTTTTTGATGGGAAGAAATATTTTTTTAAATTATTGTTATAAACAATTTGATTAAAAAAAAGAATTTGTAAATTTTTCTCATCAAGATGATTTTTTTCGCCAAATAATGATTTTTTTACCAAACTTTCTGGCAACGCTGAATATAAATATAAAATTGCAGCCAACTTCAGGTAAAAACTACGAACGAAAAACAAATTTGCTAGTACAGCAAAGTATGTACTCCACCGTTATTCTCTTTTACCCTCCCATCTATAAACTCAAGACTTTGCAAGGTAAACTTTGGCGGTCTAAAAGGGGACTAATTCTATCTCATGATGCGGTCACCTGTATGAATTCGCCTTGCTATGTTGATTACTTTAGCTGTGTTGCCACATATTTGTTAAAAAGAATAATACATTTGTCAAAATTCACAGCTTTTTTTTTGAAATTTTATTTGTTAGGTAAGAGAACATCTGAAAGGAAATAGGGCGTGAAATAGGACAAGAGGGGTAAAAGCTACCCCTCCATATATCTCCTTAACCAATTAACCGAATTTTTAAAAATTTGGAATGCAGACACTGCAACATCTAAAAGGAAATAGGGAAAAGGGCGTGAAATAGGGCAAGAGGGGTAAAAGCTCTCCTCCGTATATCTTCTTAACTAGTCAATCGGTTTTCTCTAAATTTGGAATGCAGACACTGTTAAGGCTCAGTTAGCCGGGAGTAACAGTAACCTTACCGTAAAAAAGTAAGACCAATCTATTTCCTACAGGTTAAGACGTAAAATCTTCTCATTAACTGTAATCGTTCTAATTGCTCCCGGCTCCCGGAAGTTTATTGTTGAGAGGGAAAGAGAATATGCTATTATTCTCTACCAAGGCGAATTGTCTAGAAGGTGGGGTCAAGTGAACATATGGTGTTTTTTTCGGTGGTCGACTTGTCAAAGTTTGTATACAAACTAGTTCGCCTTGTTCTATACCTTCTCATTAATAAACACAGACTTTCTGAAGGAAAACTTTCAGTGTAAACCTAGACTTACATCTAAAAAATAAATTATGTTGCAAACAACATTTGCCGGGTAAAAAATAAAACTGAAAAATGGCTGATGAAAGTAGTCGGTGGCTGGAAGACGAATTTATACTTCACTGTCAACTTATATATAAAAGTCGAATATATAACATAAAATAGAAATTAAAAAAGCGAAATACAGTTGCAACTTCAAAAATTTAATAAGTAAATGGAATTACTGTCTTGTATGGAGTCGTTAGTATCGAATGAACAACACTGTCTTGCTTTGTGTCGTGCACGATTTTTGAGACACTTGATCGAAAATGTCAAAGATTTCATTTGGCTGTCCCTTACATATCGTGCAGGAATGAACACTGTCGTCAAGGATGTCTCACAAACTCGCCCAATTAGATTGAATATTCAAATATCATATATTTAATATTAAAGTGTGCAATAGTGTCATTCATGTTCTTCAACAGTACGGTATTCCACCATTAAGATATTACAAATTTTATATGAAGTCAAACAAATGTCTGTTGTGGACGAAGTGTAATGTTGGCCATTCAAATAACATACATATAGTACATATCGTCGGTTAATTATTTAATTGTCGTATGTCGTATGTAATTTGTATCCACATACGACAATTAAATAATCAACCGACGATATGTTTACATCATTGGAAAAAATGGGAATTTGCACATATATTTTGGGAATAAAATTTTTGAAAGTCTGGTAGATTTTTTGTAAAATATTTTACAAGTCAAACGACTATTATTTTTTACAGTTTTATTATAGTTATAATTAATGAATTGAAATTACTAAATTTAAAATCAACGATTTAGATTTAAATGTTAGGAAAACTTATGAATGCCAAAATAGTAACGTCTTAAAAACTTGGAATTAAAACAAAATTTTTATCTTTTTTGAAAATTTTGTAAATTGACTAATTATTTATGAGGATATGGTACTTATAGGTATTATATTCGGGTATATATCTATAGATAATTCCATTTATTTTAAAATGCGAGTTTAAACCATTGTACAATTTAGAAAAATATGTGGGTTATACTACCACCAAATATTTCGTTAATTTATAAACTTACCATTCACTAGTTTCTAGGCATTGAACGATGTCACATCCTCTTCCGATGTTTATATAGACCAAAAATAGATTCTTTTCCACTTTTTAATAAAGCGGTTCCACACTTTGTACCGAAATACTATATAAATTTTTCGAAAATTAAAATGGCGACCACATTTTGACAGCTAAGCTGACGTTTAAACACATGTCTGCTCTTTTCCTCTATTAACGACACAAACTGCTCTTTTCCTCTCATACGAATCGAAGCTATCCAAACAACACGAACAAAAACGAATAAAGCCGCCATATTGGCGATTGGCTGTAGAAAATTTTTTTTGCATACAAGACACACACACAATATTTTTTCACAGAGTTACAGAGGCAAAAAAGAAACTTTTGGAAAAAACTACAATATCTTAAAAATTATAAAAAATTTTATTAAATAAATTTAACTGAATTTTGTGCAAAATGTCAACAATGAAAGCAGACAGTGTTGTGTGTTGTTAAAGAAAGAAAAAAATAAAGTAAAACCAAGAAAACGGGATTTTTTCATTTGACAAGTAAAAGAAAAAACGAATTGCAGCAAAAAGTAATAGACATCTTTTTGTTAACAGTGCGTGTGTGTATTTATAGAAATTATAAAATAATTTTTATAGTTTACAAAAAAAGTAATCAAATTACTTTCCTCTTATAACAAAAGAAAATTTTATTACCATTATGGAGTCCACAGGAGGCAGCTCCGGCTCTACAATTACGGCGGCGGCAGCTATGCCATCACCGTCTGTTGTGGCCGATAATAGCAAAGGTAAGTTTGTGTGCATGTTTGTAATTTATTTATTACTGAAATCATATGTGATTTTGTTTATAGCCCGCCAAATTATTAATTAGTTTATTTTTTATACCTAATTCTAAAATTTTATTTATTTTACTAATATCGTGGGATGCCATTTTGTTGGAGCAGGTTTTTTTATAATCTTGCCGTAAAATTATTACACGGCGAATTATATTATATTGAAGACATTCGTTTTGAGGCGAAGTTTCGTCGTTATTCGTTTTCGGTTTGTGTATTGACTAAAAGCTTTAATTTCGTATTTAATCAAGAGACTTCGAAAAGCTCAGATGTTCGAAAGCTTGTTTTTGAAGGTGTAAAATATAAAGTCTAATGGAACTATTACACAAGGATAAAGCTTTAAAGCTTTTGAAAACTAAGCACTAAAGCTCGTTTTTTTTAAGAAGTAGGTGGACTTACTAAGTATTTATAATAAATTCAAGTGATACATTTTTGACACAAAATCACTATTCATTTGATATCAAGCACATTTTTCAAACTTTTTAAATAGTTTGATTTTAACATTTGGATTCAAATCGACAATGGTTTGAATATAAACATTTGACAAACGAAAGTTGAATTAATTTTAAAAGACTTAATTTCAAATTGCAAATGATTTGAATTCGAACCTTTTCTCAAACGACAAACTTTCTATAATGATTTGAAAATTATAGCATTCTCAATAAAAA
The DNA here is from genome assembly GCA_930367215.1 of Pollenia angustigena. Classification (NCBI taxonomy): domain Eukaryota; kingdom Metazoa; phylum Arthropoda; class Insecta; order Diptera; family Polleniidae; genus Pollenia; species Pollenia angustigena. Next base: position 211,666,990 of record OV884060.1, read on the forward strand.
GGGGGAATTATGTACATATGTATGTATGTTAAAATTGAGAAATGCATTTATTTCCAAGTTGTTTTTTCTCGTATTTTTTTGAAATGTGGATTTTATTATAATGTGGAACATATTTTTTGTTTTTATACCCTTCACCTCAGGTGGAAAAGGGTATATATAAGTTTGTCATTCCGTTTGTACTTTCTACAATAGTGATCTAAGACCCTATAAAGTATATATATTCTGGGTCCTTATGAGGAGAGAACTTGATTTAACGATGTCCGTCCGTCCGTCTGTACGTCTTACGTTTGATATGTGTTTTTAGGAGACCCCGGACATGATAGCGGCTAGGTTGTTTTACATTTATGTCACATATAGTCCACCATTTCGTGCTATTGAAATTCAGCAAGATCGGTCCACAAATGGCTGAGATATGACCAAAAAACCACGACTACCTCTAAGTTTTTCCAAAAATCCCTTGTGGTTGTTGTATTTTTATTACTTTTTGCTGCATATCTTTGGAACGGCAAAAGCCAAAGTTTTCAAAATAAGTACACACATTTAGGTTGCTAATACACACCATCTTACAAAATGTGGGCGGGATTGTAGAAGTGGGCGTGGTACCTCCCGTACAAAAAAAATAAATTTTAGGGCTGCCATATGTCCTCTGGATATGACTTATATACCAAAATATCGGAAATTTTTAGTAGATACAAAAAGTTATGACCAAAATTAAATTTTTTTGTTTTAAATACCCACTTTCGGGAACCATTGATCACCCCGAGGCCAAGCTTTATAACTCAAGTAAATGGCAAATTTCTTCTTAACACGTCGGTACATAAATCTGGCAAATCGGTTAAAAAATGGCTGAGTTATACCCGAAATACTGAATCCCCAAAAATTACTCTTTTTTTATAATTAAATTTGTTAAAATATACATATGTATACAAGTATAAGTATATAAATGTTTATATATATATAAAACCTCAAGAAACACATATATATGATGGTAAACAAAGCTCGAGGTATGTTAGCTTTTATAAAACGATGGGCTAAGGAGTTTACTGAACCATTCATTACTAAGCGGTTATATACATCTTTAGTCAGACCAATCTTGGAATATGGATCTGTTATTTGGGATCCAAGCGCGGATTATTTGAAAAACATTATTGAATCAGTCCAAAAACAATTCCTTCTTTTTTGCTTGGGTAATTCAACATGGAATCCTAACGTCATTATTCCTCCTTATACTACAAGGCTTGCAATTATAAAATTACCAACGTTGGAGAGCAGAATAACTATGCTTAGCATTTCATTTTTATTCAACCTAATAAATGGTGCAGTCTGTTCTGACTTCCTACTCAGCAACATAAATTTTAATGTACCTCATCGATCAACTCGTTTCTACATTCCAATATATTTACAAGTTTTACAAACTAATAATGCTAATTCTGATCCTCTAAGAAAATTGTGTAAACATTATAATGATTTTTATTTTCTTATTGATTTTTCTGTTAATGTTAATGTCATTAAACGTTATATTATTATGCACCTAAATCAGTGTAATTAAATGAATGTCTAAATCCTTTTTTTTTTTTATTATTATTATTTTGTATATTATGTAAACATTTTTTATAACTGGTCTGTAAGGATTTATTCCGTAGACCTTAAATAATAAAAAAAGTAAATGGTAAAATTCTTCCTTAATACGTCGGTATATACAACTATCAAATCGGTTAGACAATGGGTAATTTATGAGCAAAATACTCCAAAAATGGGCTAAAAAACATCAAAATTTTTATAAAAACCTAAATTTTAGGGCTGCCATACGTCCTATGGATATGACTTATATACCAAAATATCGGAAATTTTTATGAGTTATAACCGAAATACTGGGGTCTAATTTTACCGCATACGTTATCGAGCAAAATTGATCGAAATTATTTATTTTGGTATCTTGAAACTCGATATCGAATGAAATGTATTGAATTTGAAATAATAGCATTCGACATCGAGTAACTCGACATTACATTTATCGAGTTTTCAATCGATACGCCAGTGTATATCGTATGCAAAAAAATTCAATAGTTTATTCGATACGATAGTATCGAATGCGGTGATTAGACCCCTGAATTCCAAAAAATTACCCTTTTTATACCCTTCACCGAAGGTAAAAAAGTATACCCTATAAAGTATACATATATATTCTGGGCCCTTATGAAAACCGAAGTTCAAAACCGGTTGTCTCTTATTTTAAAAAATATTTACCAGTTTTATTTAGTTTTTGTCTAGTTGCTCTGTATTCTGCTCGTACAATGGTGAAGGGTATACCTATAAGATTCGGCAGAGCCGAATATAGCACTCTTACTTGTTTTATTTAAATTCCTTATTTTTTTTAAATAAACTATGAGCTGAACATTGGGCACTTTAGCTAAAGGCCCAAATACACTTATCAAAATATTCTTCAAGCATTGTGGTAGTATTAGCGAAAATGTGTTTGAATGTATGTATGTGTCACACCGACGATGCTGGAAAGAAAATTAATAAATTGACAAAATTTCAAAATTTGTTTTTGTTTTAAATGTAAGTTAAGCGAGTCACTTTTGTGCTCGCGTTCTACAAACAGGCAGTTAATTTTTCATCAAAAAAAATCAAAAAAAAAACTATTTTTGTCCTTAAAAAAAATTATCAGCCTTATTACTGTTCTCGATGTTGAAAAAGACTGTAGCAGCTTAAAATAACACACAAATTTTATTTTGACTACAGTCGAACTCACTGTCATATTAAAATTTTATTTCAACTACAATCGACTTACGGTATTACCGACATCGAGAACCGTAATAAGGCCTCTTGTGTTCTTTAATATACTACAACATTCGACTTACGGTGTTACCGACAACGATAACCGTAATAAGGCTGAATATAGTTAAAAACAAATCTGAACCATTTAGTAAAAAATGCATACGTAGGTATTATGATCTAAAATGTTTATTTTTAGATATTTATACACTAGATGATGTATTATTTGCATAAGTTACCGAACTATTTTGAGTTATGTTACTTTTGCAAATTCTAAACTGGCAAAAGTCTAATTAATATAAACCCCAACAAAGATTATTTTTATCAAAAGTGTCAATTAGAATTAAGACTATATTGTATTATATTTTCGACAGAACTAAAGATAAGTCACTTATGAATTGCAACTTTACTGAGCTACCTAAATAAGAGCGGCAAGCGTCTGCTTTATGTCAAAACTTTTCATTTTCATACAGTTTATACGAAACAAACCTTTAGAACGCGAATTTAACACCACCCGGCTGTAAAATCTTATTTGATAGATCGCTTGGTCGTTTTATTTTATTGAAAATGTATTGGCAATAGAATTTGCATGTTTAAAAAAACGCTTGCCGCTCTTGTTTAGGTAGCTCTGTTATACCAATTAAACGAAAGCAAAATAAAATAACAAAAAAAAAAATAATTTTACTCTTGCTTCGCTTTATTGCCGCAAGAAACAAAATAGTAAAGGAAAAGGAAAATAAAATGTCAACATCTTAATAAACTGCAGTAAGTATACGTATGCAGCACAAAAAGCTCCCTTTGAGAAATAAATTTGAAAAGTTAGCTAAAATGCAAAAAGACGTAACTAACAAAAATATAATTTTACAGGAGAAGCAAAAAACTTTGTAAAGTGAAAACTATGAACATGTCGGAAAAACATGCATTGATAAGTCGTCCATGGAATTCTTCAACCAATTTTCAAAGAACCCCATTTTATACATTTTCTTAGAAAAAAAAAATGTGTAATTATGTCGTTTTGCATACTTCAAACAAAAAAACTTGTAGTTACGTCCCTTTGTTTTTTGTTAATAAAAACGCAATTTTTGATCGCATAAGTGTAAAATTTTGTCAAGACATGTAGTTTTATAGCATTCATAATAATCAATCAAAAACTCGACTTGGAATTTTTTGTTAGTTACGTCTTTTTGCATTTTAGCTAACGATATGTAAATTCTATTAACTTCTAAGTTCGTTAAGGGGTCTGTACACGGTTAAACATATCTCATCAAGCGCTATGGTAGTATAGGTGAAAATTAGATATGACGGCGAATTTTACGACCAGCACACGTACACGAGTGAATTCGCCTGTTAAGCCTGGTACTCTGTTCAACATTTCACGTGAAATGCTGTCAAAATGCATATGAAAAAAACTTGTGCGGAATATCTATGAAATAATGTTGATAGAGTTGTACTCTGTTTATTTTGTGAAAAAGTTCCGAAATGTTTCTGGCAACATTTTTTTACAACTGCGAAATAATGTAAGCTGCCTTTATTTCACGTGGAATTTTAAGCAAAAGCAAAAAAGTATAAACTTAATATTAAATAAGAAATAAAAAATTAAAATAACACAACCGGTAACAGTTTTTTATCCTTATTTACTTTTTTTTTATTAAATTTTTTATTAAAAAAAATTATTTTAGTAAAATACATGTGGCGTTTGTTTACATACATGAAACAATGTAGCATACTTTGAAGGAATAAAAACGTCAAATTGTACAAACTCGCAAGATTGGTAACATTGAGAAATGTCAAAATTTTCGTGTGGAATAATCAATGTTGCTCAACATTTTTCACAAATTTGAACAGAGTACTAGGCTTTATACAAGAATTTGATAAGTGTATTTTGCCCTTAACATAGCGTCTTCACCTGACAATTTTTTGTCATACCAAACGTCAAAGTCTATATAAAAAAAAACTCGAAAATTTTTGTCAGCGGTTTTTTAATATGAAGTTTGACGTTTGGTATGACAAAAAATTGTCAGGTGAAGACGCTATGTAACATACAGTCTACAATTAGCATGAAAGTCTTAACATACATAAACAATAAAATGTTCTTAGTGTTAGTATAGACTCATCATGTTGTTGTTTTAACAACGCTTTTATGTTGTAAAAGCAAATCATGTCAGTAGACGGGGAGTCATGAACGTTCACAAAAATTTAGGCCCTAATTTTGTTAAACGCAAAAACAATGTCAAAATTTTGTTGATGCTTTCTACAGAAATACATATTGCGTTTTTAAATTATCAACGATACAAGATATGCAGCGTTTAAAATTTAAAAATTCAGAAAACAACAACAAAATTATGAAATATTTTCGATTTTGTTTTTGCTTTCAATATAATGTTGCTTTTTACAAATTTAGTGCCTTACATTTTTCGTCTAAAACGCCTTAAATGGCTTACATTGCTCTGTTAAGTGAAAAATTAACAATGTTAATTAATTTGGCGTGTATCTCTGCTAGTTAAATTAAAATTTTTGTATCTTCATAAAAATTTAAAAATATTTCTCATGGTACAAGTAAACAAGGTAGACTCGCTGCTACAACAAGTACGACGAGACAAAAACAACAGGCAATTTGTTTTTGTAATTTCTACCGAGACTTAAAAAAATAGCAACACTGTGCCTTCAACAAAACAAAATAAAAACAAATTGAAATAAACCAAAATAAACGTGCAGGAAAATAATAAATTTTTTTTGTCAATTATTAAATTTTATTATTTGTATTACAAAAATATATATGTAAATAACACATAAAATATAAGTATATATTTATGGTACAACACCACATGTCCATAAATCAATAGAAATTTATTAAATTATAATGTATCATCTAAAGTCGGCCGCATTAGATGGTAAAATTACACAATTTAAGAAAAATTGGAACGTTCGTGGAGTTTGTGCAAGTAGAACAGCTAAAATATTGGCAACATAGTAAACAATCTAAGCACTAATAATGGAGGTGCTGGTGGTGGTAACAGCAGCAACAACAGTGGTATTATTGGCTCTGGTATACGCCCTGAGCAAATTTATCCGTAAGCCTACTAAAGATCCCTGGCAATGCTGTAAAAAAGACAAAGAAATTGGAGAACTAATACAATTTAAGTGGAACCATGGTAGGCTCATTTCAATGGCTTGGTCCGATATGGAAGAGTTAATTAATATGCGTTCAGGACGATGCTATAATTTTTACATACGATATGTTTGGTAATGTAAAAGATTCATACGGCATGGGGCAAGCTGCCAGTTTGATGAAAATTGTGGATGTTAAATATTCAAGTCATCAACTGAAACTGCCTTTAGGGCGAGATCGTGAAGTCATAGCAACTTATATTGATCTGAAACGAAAGTTTTGTGAATTTGATACAGGCCGCTAAGATATGCCGAAACAGAATGCATTATGAAGTTCTTATTCAGAATACATTAATATACAGATTACACAAATCAAAGTTTTTTTACAATCTCAATGTTTTTATTTTAAATTGTAAACAAACATGAAAAAATGTAAACAAACATGAAAATTGCTTTGACGTTTGGGGTTTAACTGGGGTAAACAGCTGACAAACATCTGTGACAACGAGTCTACCTTGTGTACTTGTATCATGATATTTCTTTTCTTTCAAATATACCTACATAAAGTAGAAAATTGATTTTATTTTAAAACATCAATCTTATAAAAATAATAATAATATTCATTATTAATAATTGCTTTTTAAAAAATTAAACTCTGTTTCGCACTTGGTAACTCTGGGGGGTTACAGCGTATTTCGGTTCGAAAGAAATAATTTACGAGTTCGAACAACGGAAGTTGTTAATACAATAAAAATGCTTTTCGAAAGTCCAACTCCGTATTACGAAAACAAGCGTCAGTTATGTAAAAAGCGTTAGGAAATTGTTCGAAAGCTATTTTGTTAGTGACAAAGTGCAAATGACAAAGTTTAAGATAAATAAAAGTAAAACAAACAAATTAAACCTAATAATAATATTATATTTTATTTAAAATAAATGTTTACTAATGGTTTTATTGAAAATGATTTTTTAATATTTGTGGTCTTGAAATTTAAAAAAAAAAAATCATTTACAAATAAAAAGCAGTATAAGGTAATGGTTGGCTCTTCAAACCACAGGGAAATACAATGCATTTTTATTAAAAAAACACAATTATAATAGTTTTCACACCTTGAATAGTATTTATTTTTTGTTTTGTTGTGGGATATTTTCCTCCATTTTGGCATTTTAATGGCAGTGCTACCAACTTTTTATCAAATTTCCTATTCTTTATAAATACAACTCTGTCATCGTTTCGAACGAGTTACGCAGTACGGTTTAACTTTCGAATCGGAAATTGCTTTCGAATAATTTTGCTTTTCGAATCGAAATACGCGGTAGCCCCGCAGTTCTTTTTTGAACTTTTTTTCCTCGAATTTAATTCGGTACCGCTGAGGTTTGTTTCGCTCAGTTTGAAATTTACCCAATTGAGATATTGCATCTTTAGGAGCTGATTTTTTCAAGTTTTCAGCGAAAGATAAAGCCTTTTTTTATTTCAGATTGAGTTGGAGTTTCTTCTTAATCATTTAATGTTTCTGTAAAACCATAATCAATAATTTCTTTAGGAGTCTCGGGCGTAATTAAAGAAGTCTTAGTCGTTGGTAATATTTCTAAATCCTCCGAGTTCACGAAACCAAAAAATTCGCTTGAGTTAACATCTGAGTTAAACGTATCCAACTCACATGGCCTTTTATATCCGAAAATATCCTGCAAGCGATCGTAATAGCGGCACATCTTACGCAATTTTTCTAAAATGCGAAATATATTATTCAAAAATCTATATTAGCCATATTTAACATTTCGTCAGCTCAGAATTGGTTTGACGCATATGCCAAAAAGTCGGAGTGGAGAAAAACGACAAAGAAGATTTACATGAAGATTTCTCAAAATGTACACGATAGAATTTTTTTTATATTTTTACCACTGCTTCCGGTATATGTTTTGAAGAAAAATGTAAATTTTTGCGCACTTTCATGAATAAAGTTAGAATTTAATAGTATTTTTTTGAAAATGAAAAATATTGTTTTGTGCCGCATACGCCACTTTTCTAAAAAAAAAATAAAAAAAATGGCTTTTTGTGCTGCATACGTATACTTATTGTTGTGTATTGAGTAACTTATTGTTGAGATGAATGTTTCTATATTTACAATCTAATAAAAAGTCAACATTAATCAAATGTTTTTTTTTATTTGGTTTTATTTTACAAAAACAGAAAAACAGTTCTACTGTTATGAAAAGGTACATAAAAAGCCACAAAGTAAACAACTTAAATAATACAAAAGTAAAATAGAATCAAGAAAAAACACTTAAAATTTAAAACTAAATATTGAGTAAATTTTTATAATAACTTTTATCAACATGTGGAAGAAATATAAGCAAATCTTTTATGTCTCTCTTTTTATCGCTGGAAATAATTGATGGTTTCGATATTTTCAAAACATGCGTCAACAAATTCTCAGGAGTTTTCAAACAATTTTTTGATGCAGACTTAACCAAAATTGCATTTTTATATTTGTCCTCTCTCGTCAAAGTTTTATAATAAGGGTAATCACGATGGTCATTTTGCAAATTTGCAATGTGTAAATTTGCAGTGCATATTATGATTAATCGTGAGCATACCACTTTTATTTTTGTGCAAATATGCTATTTTTCTAAAAATGTATTCTGGCAACACTAAAAACTTCTGGTAGCACTGTAAAAAAACTGCATTTTTTTACAATTATACACAAGTAGGGTTGCCATCCGTCCTCTTTTCCCCGGACACCGTCCTCTTTTTTTGGGTATCCGGGGCAGTCCTGCTTCTTTTTCATCAAGTGTCCGGGGTTGTCCGGCTTTTTACACCTTCATTGAAAATTTGTTCCTGCATTTAAACTTTAAATCACAGGTCACAAAATTCATTAAAAAAAAGATTTAGGTGCTCTGGTTTTTTTTTAAGATAGGTATGATTTAATTTTTGGGGACGTAACGTGACGAAAAGAGTACTTTTCTTTGAAAATGGAGCTCCCAAAAAAAATGCAACAAATAAGCAAAAGCAACCTAATCAATATCGTTACTTTGTTCAAATAAATACTTATTGCTCAAATGACCATATTAAAATTTTATTTTAAGATTATTTTTGGAAAGAAATAAAAAATCATATCTTAAAAAAAAGTATATCCTTCAAAGTTTCAGGATTTTGAAAGAACAGTTTGAAATATTATATAAAAAAAAAATCTCCAAAAAAATAGGGTTTTTTTAAATTTAATATTTTGCAAAGACATTTTTTTCAATATATTTATTGTAGCCTCAAGTATTCTCTTTAAACTGACAAAAATCATCTTCGTATGTAAAGTAGTTTTCGAGATATTAAAAAAATAAACTCAACACATTCAGCTTATTCGGCGAAATTATGACATTTTGAATATGACATAACTTTTGAAAAAAGTTAAAAAAATTGTTTTTCGTTGATATATGTTCTTTATGGGATAAAAGAAACCCTCTCGCCAAATTTCATTCAAATCGAAAGTGGTCAAGTCCCACTCTAGGTCGATTTGACATGGAATTACCCAAATTAAGTTTTTGTGTAAAAACAAATTTTGGTTGTTAATTTTAATGCCGTCGTTAATTTTATTAAAATTAGGTTGTTTAGAAAGTGTCCTCTTTTTTCAAGCAAATGTCCTACATTTTTTATGCTGGCGTCCTCTTTTTCTCAAAATAGAAATGGCAACACAAGCAAATTAAAATAAATGTTTTCTTAATTTAAATTTAATTCTCTATTTTATTTTACAATCTGCGAAAATGTTCAAGTTATAAGTTTTCTTAAAATCAACATGGCATTTAATATGTCAAATGTTATTGCTTACATTTGTTTGCAACTGAGCAAATATGCACTACTAACTTTGCTCATGGTTTTTTAGTGCAAACGAAGTAAAAAAGAGCAAATTGCAAATACGTACATTTTGTTGTTGTGTTGTGCAAATGTGTGTATTTTTGCACGCATTTGCATCGCTTGCACACTTTGCAATACCCATCGTGATTTCCCTTAATGTATACATAAATCATTATTTTTACTGTATAGAAGTACTTTAATTTTAGCAAAAGGGACTTTTCGAAAGTCCATTTTATTTGCTACCAACGAGTATGTGCGAAAATCTTCCGGAAGCATTTCTATAACTTTCAATTTTGTTTAATTATTTGGCATTGTTTTATGCAAATTGAGTAAATGAAGAGGACTATGAATTTCAATATTCTTTAAGTACCGGTCAATAACACCATGAACACAGTCCACTTCTTGAATTAAAGAATGTCCTGGTTCTGAAAACTTTTGTATAACGGTATCAATATTATTTTGTTTAATGAACATTTTGATTGCGGTTGAGTTAATTCGATTTTTATTTTGAGGTACGCAAGAATCGCTCCATAATGTCAAAGTTTTAATTAGTGGATAATCTTTTATTAATTCATTTAAAATTTTAATTTAAGCACTAGCAATATCGTTACCACTCCGACCGCTATGAGCTTCCGTCCACAAGGAACAATAAGAAAAAGTTGGTTTATTTGGCATAATAATGGTTGCTGTAAGATTATACATATTTCGTTTGTAGTAAAATGTTGAAGAACTTCCCTTAGGTAGGCTTAAAACACTTTGCAAATAATAGCAATTCGTATACTTGGTTGGGTCCATTATTTTATAAAACTATTTTTCACAAATTTATTTTCTGTTGTCATTTTATTTTGCTTTTGCTTTAACTACTTTTTTTTTCTTACGGCAATGCAGCAAAGCAACAGTAAAATTTATTTTGTACGTTTTTGTATGAAGAATTTGCTGCACTCGCCAAACAATGGCTTGTAGAGCAAAACAGTACTTACAAAATTTTGAAACAGTTGATATGCAGCAAAATTAATGCTTTATATCTCAGAAACCATAAAAATTTTCGCGAAACAAGTTTTTGATTTAGAAAGAGGGTATTAAAAAAATATATTCCTCATACCTTACTAATTTTTTTTTAAATGATCGGTTGGTCAAACCAGTAATGAGCTGACGATTTACCATTTACAGTACGAATTCCATTTTTAATATCTTGTGTAAGAATGCCAGCACCGGTGTTGCTTCTCCAACTTTCAGCTTTTGCAAAACTAGTTTTTAAATATCGAACTTTCCATTTAACTGAATCCCAAGTAGCACTTATCTTATATTCTTCCAAGAAACGTTTATAATATATCTGTGCTGTGGGTTTCTAAAATAAAAAAAGAATTGTACATTTTTCCTGAAATTTAATTTTTCAAATTTACCTCGAAATTTCAATTACACTACGTGACAATTTTTTAACCAAATGAATTTGACACCTAATCTTTGTATGAATATGAAGTCAGAATTTTCAAAGGTAGAACAGTTTTTGAGACATTCTAAAATAACCGTTATTTGTGTTTTTAAAAAAGATGCTGTGACGGAAATGCAAATATCCAAAAAATAAAATTTTAGCCTATTTCAATACGAACATTTTGTGCCCAATAGGATCCGGATCGGTGCAAAAATGACAAAGTGACAGAAGATTAATTGAACTAACCCACAACAAATTAATATACAAAGCTAAATTTTTAGTAACAATAAATATTAAAAATTGCTTAAAAGTATTGAATTTCTATGTGCGTTAATTTACTAAATCTTCCGTAGCTTTGTCATTTTTGTACCAATCTATGTCTTGTTGGGCGCAAAATGTTCATATTAAAATAGTCTAATGTCGCATGCAATAAAACATTAGGATTTTTAAATCATTGGTTTAAAAAAAAAACTTGAATAGAGCAAAATTGAACAAAATCATAAAATTTTCAATGAAGCTGAAACTCTGTCTTTTCTTGACCAATCTTCACAAGCAATCCATAGTTATTTTAGAAATTTTAAAACCTTTCACTAGATAGAAATAATTAAATACCCCGTTTAAAATTTTTGAAGATATTTGCATTTCAGTCACATCATCTTTTTGAAAAACACAAATAACGGTTATTTTGGAATATCTCAAAAACTGTTCTATTTTTGACAATTCTGACTTTATATTCGGATTCAGCGGAAAATTTTACTAAGGATTAGCTGTCACGTAGTGTTATCTAACAAAAATCCAAGTACTTTATCAACTTCTGTATCTGTCCATTTTTTTGAACCTATTTCTTTTTTGTTTTTACGTTCTTTTTTAATATTTTTTTGTATAGAATTCATTTTTAATTTTGTTTTGAAAAACGACGTTTTAAAAAAGTTAAATTTGATTTAATTAAAATGGAGTTCAAAGAATCATAGTTGATTATCTTAAAAAGTGATGTAAATTTAAGTGCTTTTTGTGAAAAAATAACAACAACATTTTTAATAGAGTGGTAACCACACTCAATTTGAAGTTTATGAATTGCCAACTCTTTAAAAATTGTAAAGTAAGTGCCGGTTCACACACATCAAGTTTGACTCGTCAAGTCTTGAGCTTTTAGGAGAGAAGGGAAAAGAGGATGCCATTTCTTTTCACCTCTCTCCTAAAAATTCAAGACTTGACGAGTCAAACTTGACGTGTGTGAACCGGCACTTATAATTTTCCAATTGCAACTTTCGATGGAAAAGTTTTTCCTTGTGTTTGTTGTAACAAAAATTACATTTTTCCAACAAACAAAAAAACTGAAATGAATACCCTTATTGACTTATAATATGACTTGTAATATTGACTTGTAACAATTTTTACAAATTTGTAACAACTTTTAGTAAATGAACACAGCTATTATCAGCTGTTCATTTTGAGAATATTGGTAATGAAAATTTTTTCAAGAAAACAATTTATTAAAGGTACGGTCACATATGGCAAACAATTGTCAAATTTTGTTTGCCAGCATTTTTAAAAAATTTGTTAAAAAAAATAAAAATTGTATTTGCTGGTCACACTACGCACATTTATTTGCCCATTTTTGTTTGTTCAAACAGATATTAAATAGCTTAAAATAAAAAATGGGAAAACATGTTTGCCCTGTGTTCACATATAAAAATATTTGCCTTAAAATAAATATTTGAACAAATTGTCAAAAATAAAAATTAAATAAATAAAATTACTGTTTTATTGAAACTAAAAATTATAATTTTGATGCAAAATATTGAAACTTTTATGGTTTTATGGTATAGAAGAGCGAGAACAGCAGTTTTAAAAGTAAAAAAGGATTTACATAACAAATAAATGGATAAATGCAATTTGGCGAAGTAATTTCCAGTCTAATACAACTAAATTAAACTATATTATGAACTCAAGCAATATTCGTTACGGTTTAGTTACGCAAGCAATAAAGTGTTTTTAGACAGTGGATCTATTGTAAATTATAGACCGATCTTCACGAAATTTAGTTGTATGATTTCTAGGCATATAAATTGAGTTTGTGCAAAATTTAACGATAAAAGGTGCATTCCGCCACCAATTTACGTTAGTTTTTGTTACAGAAATAGCGATTTTTCGGGAGGTTGTTTCACATTTTAGTCTATAACGCTTTTCCTACTGAACCAAAAGTGCTAAATTTCAATCCAAACTGCTTAAAAGAACTTGAGTGAACTTGTCACCAAAATTTTTATTTTTCGTCAGCATCCTTTTCTTAATCGATATAACAATGTTCATCCGTCTGGTTAGCTGTCCATGTTAACCTTATTCGCAAAGTACATGTCGCAATTTTTGAGATAATCGGGTGTGTTCTAGAATCCGAATTCACTCGAAAGTGGATTAATTCAGCATTTTTTGTGTTCTGCAATACACCACCACATGTTTTTATTCGCTTTCAATTAGAGTAGTAAGGGGTTAGTAAAAGTAAACCAAATCGACTTTTATTCTTATATTTGAGAACATTTGAAGCAAAAACAGAATTTTGCGAATATCGCGAATTTTTGCAAATTTCCACTGATTTTGCAATTTTTACAGAATTTTTGCCATTCCTTGTAGTGTTAGGGACTTTAAATCAACTTTAAGGCTTATTCCAAATATATTAAATATTTTCGCGCATTTTCGCTATTTTTAAAATTTTTTGTTTTTCCGACATTTTGTTTTTTAACCGATACATTTTTGGGTTTGCTTCCAAGTTTGTAATTTTTCGTGATTTTCTGCTAATTTAGCAATTTTTATCAAATTTTTGCAATTCCTTATAATTTAAAGGACTTTTAATCAATTTTATGGCTTGTTTGAAATATTAAAATTTATCGCTATTTTTGCAAATTTTTTGAAATTTTCGCATATCTTTGTTCCGTTTTTCGGCAATTGTCGCCATTATTAAGATAGCCCTATACATATATAAATCGTAGTCACCTGTTTTACACCGCACTATCAAAGAAAACATCATCAATGCACAAAAACATGCGGATTTCAGAACACCAATTTCTGAATTATGCGGATTTCAAAAACACACCTGCAGCCGTATTCCGTAATTCGCTAAAGCTAAATCTCTATCGCTAAAAATCTATAAAGTTGATTTAGCAATTTTTGGCTAAAAATGTAATTCAGCAACGTACATTGCTAAATTTGGCAATGCAATACAAATTTAATTTGTCGCAATTTTAGCTTTTAGTGTCATCGCTTAAAATTTTTAATTTTGTTTCCTCTAAGGAATTTTAGCGATCGAGATTTAGCTTTAGCTAAGCGAAATAAAGAATATGGCAGCTGATAGTAATGAAATGTTATTTACGTTTTTATTGTCATAAGAGTTGGAAAGAATCGGTCAATAATTTCACATAGCCCCCATAAAAACTTATTTCTGGAGAAAAGTCCTTGTTCCCATAGACAATCTATTATCACCTTACCAAATGTTATTGTAATCGATCCATATTTTACCATAGCTCTTATACAAATACCACTTCTGTAAATAGCTATTAATGTCATAATAATCTTGTAATGCCGGTTTTGGCAATAATTTCTATAATAGCAAGGTATATTTATATCAGGTAGTCTCGGAAAGCCAGCTGGTTATTTTTAATTTGCTTGTGTCGTGATACAAACAGTCAAATGTTGTATAGTAAACAAGGTTTTTTGTCTTTTTCTTTTGTCTTTTTTGTCTCTTTTCAACCCCTTTGCTGTTTGACAGTTCGTATCACAAAAAAACAATTAAAAGCCCTGCTGTTTGTTTTATTGTACAATTGTTGTAATCTCGCGGCTACCTGCTATAAATATACCTTGTATAATAGCTTGTATGTCGTGCCAAAATTTCGTCTTGTTAGGCCGAGAATTGGTTCCAGGTCACTTGCTACAATCACTTCAAGACGAAAAAAATCTCATAAAGGTGTCTATGTCGGTATATTATTTGGCGCTAATATGTTTTATATAAATCTTAAATTCATTATATAATTTTATTTTGGCGGGTCTCTGATTGTCCAATGACCCCAAACTGGTACACTCTCACAAATTTATCTATTTATATAGATACGGCATGCTCGCAATTCATAATTCGTAACATACATAGGCTCATAGAAATTACCCATTTACTTAAGAAAAATGTATTTTGTAACATCTTTAATTCTATTTACCGCGCAACTTTTTGCTAAAAAGAGAACACAGGAAAAATTTTTACATAAATAAGTTTTTTCGTCATTAAAAACTTATTTAATTTTGTTAATTTTTTCAATTTTATTCAATAATTTTTATTTTAAAGCTTTTTATTTGCAGCTGTTTGTTCTTACAAAATTTTTGTAAGAACAAATATTTATTTGCCTAAAAACAAGGAAAATATTTGACGTTACATGGTCACATTAGGAGCATTTTTGTTTGCTAGCAAATAATTTTGTTTGCCCACAATCAGCTGTTTTTCTGTTTGCCCCTCAAAAATATTTTGTGGTCAGATTAGGGCAAACAAATATTTGATATTTTTTGACAAATGTTTGCCATATGTGACCGTACCTTAAGACAATCGAAAAATTTGCTTGCTAACCTTGTAATCACCTGTTTTGTTGAACGTAAATTGAAACACTTAACTAGAAAGTAAATTTTAAAGGCAAGTTTTAATTTTAAAAAGTTGAAACTTGAAAGGCGAAAGTTTATCGTGTAACCCTCACGTAAAGACATTTTTGTCTTTGCGTTAAATATAGGCTGGAGAGGAAATATACGTAGAAATATGCTCAGGGTATTTTGAATTTGCACTTTTGCAAGACTAATACTGAACTCCTCAAATATTAAGGGTATTCACGTCACAAGTTGCACCCTTGCAAAAAAGCAAAAGTGCAAAAACATAACAACAACCACAAAGACAATTATTTACGCACAACTAATTGTCTGTGTGGTTGTTGTTATATTTTTGCATTTTTGCTTTTTTGCAAGGGTGCAACTTGTGACGTGAATACCCTTATTATATTTTGAGAGAACCAGTGCGTTTATATATGTAGGTGTGTACATGCGAGTTTTCAAGAATTTCTTTAATATATATTAAAAACTATTCTTTTTTAAATTACATACTTAATATACAATGTATATCTTTCCCAAAGATATTCCAATTTACTTATATCTAAAAATGCGATAAGAGTAACGTCCAAAATCTATCTGTATACATAAATGGATCATTTTTGTATTTTCCATACATATTGGAAGTAATAATAAGACTAAATTTTGATGAATGTATGGAAAATGTAATCGGTTAGACCGATTGAAATCAAATTCCAGATGCTAATAAGGGACTTGTATTTCAGTTTAAGTTAAGGATTAGCGATCTATAGACATATCAGGAGGGCCACCAGAGGTTCCCCAATTAGGGCACCTTAAGAATTACAAAAATTAAAAACAATCCTTAATTTTAGTCCGATTTTAGAAATCTTATTAGTGGAATGCACTGGTCCATTTCTACACGTATATGAAAAAGATCTACAATCATGCATAAATAATTTTGGATTTTCGGATAGGTATTTAGATAATTAAAAAAAATCTTCTCGTTAAATTCGTGTTTTTGCGCTTACGATTATTTCGCAAAAAAGTAGATTTTGAACATTTTTGTTACTTATGTCCTTTTTGATTTCAGGTGACGATATGTTATATGACGTAAAACTGAATTTTTATTGTTACGTTTCCTCGTTATGGCATAAAAAAAGTTATATCGAATTTAATTTTTTTTTAACTTTTTAGTTGTCCAGTACTTAGACCCGATACAGTATAATTAGCCGACGCATGGTCTGAGGTGTCTTTTCTTGGTGAGGTGTAGGGCTAGTTGTATGAATTAAGGAAATAATGAATCAACTTCAATATACATAAAAGCCTTTTAGAAAATGTAATGAACCTGTATTGCTTGGAGAATATGTCCCTTCATTACATTTCCCAGCATTGTTAGTGAAGTGTTGGATTTTGGATCAAAATATTTATGTTCTGCACTGGTCACCCCAAAATAATTATCTCAACTGATGTCAAAAATTATCTTAAGAACAAAAATCCACGAAATTGTTCCAGTTGTTGCATCTAAGCCAGTGAAGGGCAACACACATACTATCCCATTTATGTTTGTGTGGGAAGCAGCAGAAAAATAATGACGCTCATCAACAAGTGATGATCTGCTCTGTGTCTGCAACTGATTCAAATAACTTTGACAACATGACAACAAAGCAACAGCCGAATGTACATTGTCAGAGACCACACGAAGAAGTTTATAGTGTACATGTGTCGACATCACACAAGCAGCAATTTTTTTTTCCTATGCACGCGTACATAGGATTTGCAAAAGTGCCCTTCACTGATCTAAGCTAAAAAATCACATCTTTGCAAAAAGCCAATGACCGCATTTAGACTATGCAATTAACAAACAAAAAGTTGCATGCGAAAGTTGCGGCATTAATTGCATAATGTAAATATGGTAAATGTTAACCGAAAAGACAGAAGGATGTTGCCAAAAGTAAGGGCTATTCAACAAAATGTTAAAGGCTTTGTTCATTTTGTTAAATACTTTTTGTGGTTTCTTTTTATGTGACCAAACTAAGATTAATGTTTTTGTGTTCAGTTAATTTCCCTTAAAATAGTACTGATGCTGTGAATATATTTTTTTTTAAGCTCAATGAAAATTTGTTACCATACTTTACTTTATTATTAGTTTTAAATGTTAACCTAAGTTAAAAACAACTAAATTCAGATCGAAAGTGGCGTAAATTCCGAAAGTCGAGTCTTTAGAAAACCAAAAATTTCTTTGGAATGAAATCATTACAAATTTTCAACGTGGAACTGCGAATATGTATGTATTATGTTCATACATTTCAAAAGAAAAAATACAAAAATGTTAAAAAATACATAAAATGAAAGAAAAACAAGTAAGAAAGTATAGTCGGTCAAGCCCGAACATATGATACCCTACACCACAGTATTAAAAAACACATCATGCTTATATGTCCATATAAATATGGATTTATCTATGTTTATAAACTTCATTAAAATCGGTTTGAAAGTTTGTGAGAGGCAGAAATTGCCCCCTACCTCCCCTTGTGGTCCTATTTTTGAAAAACTTATTGCTTATGTGTCCATATAGATATGGATATATCTATGTTTTAAATTTCATTAAAATCGGTTTGAGAGGCAGAAATTGCCCCTATCTTCCCACGTGGTCCTATTTTTAAAAAAATTCATCCCTTTTGTGTACATAAAGATATGGTTCTATCTATGTTCTTAATTTCATTAAAATCGGTTTGATAGTTTCTGAGAGGAAGAAATTGTTGATGTTTATTCATTGAGATTATTCTTAAGACTAACAACAAAGTTTAAAATATTATATTAACGAACGTTAAAAGAAAGAATGATATAATAAAAAGAAAAAGCTAGAGAACGTACATGTTGCAATTAGTAGGGTTGCCATTTATTCAACACTCCTCCTCAACATGTATGTCCTTTACATTAAAGATGATAATAAATTACGACATATTCATTAATTTCATAAAATACGTGTGTTTCACTCTAGGTAGGTTCTTCGTCAGTATATCAGCTACCATCTCTTGCGTTGGGCAATACTGCAAAATAACATCCTTATTGCGCACTACGTCACGAACATGATGATATTTGATATCGACGTGTTTTGTACGGTTGTGGTAAACTGGGTTCAAGGCTAACTTCATCGTACCCTGATTATCCACCTCTTATATTATTGGTTGATTATCATTAAAACCAATCTCTTTCAACAAACGTTTAAGATATACGGCTTCCTTACAAGCACTTGACAACGCCATATATTCTGCTTCGGTTGAACTAAGAGCTATAGTTGGCTGCTTCCGGGATTCCCAAGAAATTACGGAATTCCCAAGATAGAAAATATATCCCGTGTAGGATTTACGGTCCGAAATATTGCTTCCCCAATCAGCATCAGTGTAACCCTTAGCGCACGCATCAACAGATTTATAAACAAGACCAACATCTACAGTCCCTTTAAGATACCTCAATATATGCTTCACTGCTGTCATATGTTCCACATGTGGGTCTTGGTTGTGTTGTGCTAGCTTCGATACTGAGTGTTGTATATCAGGTCTAGATGTTATCGCCAAGTAGGTTAAAGCACCAATCATAGATTGATATTCTCCTTTACTAACTCGTTCACAATTATCAGTGCAATGTGTTTGCAATCCTGCATCGAGAGGTGTAGATACGGATTTACAATCCTCCATCCCATATTGCATTAAAATCTCCTTAACAATATTGTCAATATTGGGACAATTTAATGGTACCAACTTCACCATCACGCTTGATGTTCATTCCAAGAAAATTGCTTAGAATACCCTTATCAGTTACTTGGAATATATTTGCCAAATTAGATGTAAACTTCAAAATCTCCTCCTTATTCTTGCTTGCAATTATAAGGTCATCGACGTACACGGCTACTAACATCATATCCTTGTTTATGGTAGACTTGTATAAGCAAGGTTCATTGTCACAAAATGCAAAACCCATCTCTTGTAAAACGTTACCTAGCCTTTCGTTCCAATTTCTCCCAGCTTGCTTCAATCCGTAAAGGGATTTTTTCAATTTCAAAACTTTAGTTGGATCAATTCTATTCACAAAACCTCCCAGTTGTTGAATGTATATCTCATCATTGAGATCGCTGTTTAAATATGCAGTACTTACATCAATTTGATGCAAATGCATTTTTCTCTCTACAGCCAGCGCCAATAGCATTCGAATTGTAGCATATCGCACCACAGGTGAAAACGTCTCTTTATAGTCAACTCCAAACTTCTGGCTACAACCTTTAGCCACGAGACGCGCTTTATATCTCTCTATTTCACCCTTTTCATTGCGTTTAATTGCAAAAACCCACTTACTGCCAATAGCTCTATGACCACTCGGCAAATCAACCAGACACCATGTGTTGTTTTTCTCTAAAGTCTTTAGTTCAGATCTCATAGCTTCCTTCCATTCATTGCTTTCTTCACATGAGACTGCTTCTTCTAAATTTTGTGGTATAAATTCACCATAAGCAACGACCAAATTTTGTACTTTACGAGGTCTACCAGGTTCACCGGTTCTTATTAGTTGCGGTCTGCCAGGACCAGGTTTAAATCCCAAGAAATCATTTTCAGCATCTTCATCGGCTGTATCATATCTATTGGAGGCCTCATCATCAGCATCCTCAATATTAACATTCTGTCGCCCTTCATAGTCATTACCCGGATTTGGCTAAACTGTGCTTTCCAAATCATAGGTTAAAACATCATTACGATTGATATCCCCAACATCTTTAATATTACGTTGGAGTTTTGTTTCATCAAAGACGACATCTCGACGTTCAACTATAGTGTGTGACTTCATATCATACAAACGATAAGCTTTAGATACTAATGAGTAACCGACCATCAAATACTCATCGCCTCGGGCTTCAAATTTAGATCTGTGGGGCTTCTTAAGTGCCACTGCCAAACAACCAAATGTTCTCAAGTGACTTACGTTAGGGCGTTTACCATACCATATTTCGTATGGGGTCCTATTATCCAAGTTACGAGTGGGACAAAGATTCCGTATGTATACAGAAGTACATATAGCCTCAGCCCATAAGTCTACAGAAACACCGGCGTGGGTCATCATCGACCGCGCCATCTCAACCAACGTACGGTTCATCCGTTCCGACACGCCGTTTTGTTCGGGTGTGTAGGGTACCGTCAACTGACGTGCTATTCCACACTCCTTTAAATAATTATCAAATTCTCTACTTGTGTACTCACCCCCACTATCACTGCGAATGGTTTTTATTTTCTTTCCAGTCTGACGCTCAATTTGTGCCTTAAAGATTTTGAACTTTTCCAACACTTCAGACTTACGTTTCAAAAAATAAATAAATGTTCTTCTGGATTTGTCATCGATAAATGTCAGGAAATACTTCAAACCGCCAATTGATTTCACGTTCATCGGTCCGCAAACATCTGTGTGTACCAGTTCTAAAACCTCCTTGGACACAGATGTCGACTGTTGAGGAAATGGAGAAACATGCACTTTACTTAACATACATGTTTTACATTTTCCGATGTTATCATGCCCCTTTAAATTCATACCAGTAACTAATTCATTTTTCGCCAACATATCAAGACTCTTGTTGTTCAAATGACCATAACGATCATGCCAATTAAAATTTGTAGCATACAACTTTTTAGGAACTTCATCACAAACAACGACGAACAAATTATTTTGCTGAACGGCCTCAATAACGTTGCTGTTATATTTGTCCTTTATGTAGGCTGCATCATTCTTAAATGTAGCAATATATCCACGTTCCACAGCTTTACTAACTGACATTAAATTCGCCTGTAACTCCGAGCAATACAAAACATCTCGCAAAGTAATATTAATGTTGCACAACCTGATGTTGACATTACCTTTGCCTTGCTATTATATACTTGTTGCCAGCTAACGATATTTTCTATTCATGTTGCTCAAACGTTGTTAACATGTTGCGATTGTTACACATGTGCGCTGTGGCGCCACTATCAACATACCATTTATTTTGTTCTAACGTATCAGCCACTGCTAAAATAGAAAACGACTGTTGTTGTTGTTGTTGTTGTTGTTGTTGTTGTTGTTGTTGTTGTTGTTGCTGCTGCTTCTGTTTCTTCATGTCACATTTATTTGCGTAGTGACCGGCTTTACCCCACGAAAAACATTTTCCCTTTAATTTTTGCTTGTTGTTGCAGTTTCGTGTTTCCTTTTCGTTCCTTCTTTCGCACCTCGCACGAACACCAAAAGCCTGTTGATTTGTAACGTCTTCCCTCTCATTTTTTCTTCTTTCCCCTTCTTCCAGAAGTTTCAGTTTCAGAGAATTTAATTTTGGCAAACTGTCTAGTTTTCATTGCTATGACGAAATTTTCATATTCTTGCGGCAAACTAGATAACAAAACTATGGACAAAAGCTTCTCCTGCAGAGAAATACCGATTTCCTCTAATTTGTCAGCAATTTCTGTGAACAAATTAATATGTTTTTCTATGTCTCCATCTGAGGCCATAGACAAATTTAACAATTTCTTGTACAGCGTCACCTTTTGTAAAGGCCCTTGTGGCCTGTAAACCTCTTGTAGTTTCTGCCACGCTTCATATGACAACTTACAATTTTTCACATAATTTAACTGTGACGGCTTTACACTGAGACAAATGGTGGCTAGAGCCTTTTCATCGTCAGATTTAATCTTCTCTTTTCCGGCTTCATCATGTCCATCCTCCGCCTTTAGCTCACCGCTAACCAGCTTCCAATAACCACTGTGCACTAGCACACTTCGCATTTCGATAGACCATGAGTCAAAATTATTCCCGTCCAACTTCTCAATCTGGTAAATTGACGAGGCCATTTTTTAATTGTTCTTCCTCTTTTTTTTTTAGTCTTAAACACTTTAACGCTCTACTGCGATCACTGGTCCCATAACCTGTTGATGTTTATTCATTGAGATTATTCTTAAGACTAACTACAAAGTTTAAAATATTATATTAACGAACGTTAAAAGAAAGAATGATTTAATAAAAAGAAAAAGCTAGAGAACGTACATGTTGCAATTAGTAGGGTTGCCATTTATTCAACAGAAATTTCCCCCTATCTTCCCTCGTGGTCCTACGATTTTCAATAGGCTTGGTCCTTGTGCCAATAAGAACCTATGTTCCAAATTTTATAAAATTATCTTCAAAATTGCGACCTGTACTTTGCGCACAAGGTTACATGGACAGCCAGCCAGCCTGCCAGCCATCCGGACGGACATCTTCAGTTCGACTCAAAAAGTGATTCTGAGTCGATCGGCATACTTTAAGGATGGTCTAGGACCAATATTTTAAGGCGTTACACACATTAGCACAAACTCAACAAATACCGAGGTTTGATTTCAAATTGAAAATGATTTGAAATCAAACGTTTTCTCAAACGACAAACGTTTGATAATGATTTGAAAATCATAGCGTTCTCAACAAAAAGGGGAAGTTATTTTCCAATTGAAAAATTCCTTTATTTTCATTTTGCTTTCAAACGTAATTCTCAAATGTTTTTCAAATGTGGATTATAATATAATGTGGAATTTAAATAAAAATATTTGATTTTTTTTAACTTAAATCTATTATTTATTTTGATAAACTGTGATAGCTAAAATATGAAATAATGTTCTTTCCGTCCTCTAATTCTTGGAAAGACAAACTAATTGGCTCCCTTTTATTTTGAGGATTGAAGCACCGCGATCGTTCAACAAACTTTCTTAACTTTCCTGTCTTATTTTCCTTTTTTTCGTATTTTTAATCATTGTAATTACTCACAAATAATTTTTATTTTTCACAAGAAATTAGCTGTTCACTTTATATTAAAATTTATTTTTAATAGTAAAACACATGTAACCACAAAGTAAAAAAAGTAACTTTAATCGCCATTTTTAATGATTACATTTATTTTTCGCTTTAGTATTGCCAAGTTTATTTTTGATTTGAATTTAATATTTGACAAACATTTGACATCAAATTGATAAAACATTTGATATCATATGTTTATTTTCAAATCATTATCAATTTGAATTTAAATGTTAAATCAAACAATTGAAAAACGTTTGAGAATTGTGTTTGATGCCAAATGATAAAATCATTTCATGTCAAAGGTTTGACTTCGTGTTTTTTGGGAATGCATAATACCCTCTCCACTATTGTGGTGTGGGTATAAATAAAGAAATTCGTTTGCAATCTGAAGAACCTAAAACAAAATCGATTAAAAATGCGAGTACGGAATCAAAACTATTCCGATAGGAATGTGTGACATGCCTGATAGTAATACCATGCATACATATCGCACTTGTTCAACAATAGTTTTTTATTTTTTTACTTTTTGGAAAAAATCAACACGTTATATTCATATCTACCCGCAGTTAACATATCGTGCTATTTTTTCTACTTTTTGGTAATAAAACGGTTGGTTTTAAAATTCTTTTTCATATGCCTTTTATTATTTTGCTTGTACATAAAATTTTTTATTTTGAGTTAATACATTATTGTTGAACAAGTGCGATATATAAATTGCTGCAAAGTCGTTTCTAATTATAAGTCCAGCACTGTAATTGTTGTTGTAACCTGTTTGGTGTCATCGAAAGTTTTTTGCTGCGGAAAAAACTTCCGGTTGGTACAGCAGTTGCTGAGTTGACAATCTCTGGGAGAATAGGCTTTTAGACCGTTCCGGAGTGAATATCCTTTTGTCGTGGGGACCAAGCCCAGTTCTCTAAAGGTGGTGGCAAAAATCCTGCTGACAATTCGAAACAATTTGTTTTAGATTTTACAATGTTTTGTTTTGAAATAGTAAACATTTCGAGCCGTGAACATTTACAATAGTTATGGCGCTTGCGATCAAAATATTTTAATCAATTTATTTTTTGTGGAAAAACCTGGCGATTGAGTTAATTATCCTGCTAATATTATAAATGAGAAAGTTTCAATGTAAACAAATTTGTGGCACAATCACGCGAAACCCGCTTAATGGATTTATATGAAATTTAGAAGACGGATGCATAAGGCCCAGATTAAAATATATGGTACTTTTTAATGGGTAAGAAGAAGTTGGTACTTTTTTCTTTTTGATAAATTTGGTGTAGAGATAGTTTAATCGAATAGATTTAAATGTAGAACTAGATGACCCGTGCGAATATTTCGCACCGTAATTTTTATCAATGAAAATATTAATTTTTCAATTTCTAATTATTTTTCGTCATTAGTGTTAGAAATAAGCTTTAAAATGAGATATCATTCATTAAATTTGATGCGGTGGTATGGGAGATATTTGCAACCGACGAAAAAAAGTGCTTTAGAAATAATATATACTAGATGACCCGTGCGAATATTTCGCATCGTGATCATCGCCAACTTTTTGCCCGTACGAACAGTTCTATATAATAATAATTTTTATCAATGAAAATATTAACTTTTCAATTTCTAATTATTTTTCGTCATTAGTGTTAGAAATTAGCTTTAAAATGAGATATCATTCATTAAATTTGATGCGGTGGTATGGGAGATATTTGCAACCGACAAAAAAAAGTGCTTTAGAAATAATATATATGATGATAATGATACTTTTTAAGACGTAAAAACTTGGAAAATTGATACTTATGGTACCTTTACTGTTTTGGATAAATTTGGTATACAAATACTTTTCTTTAACTAAAAAATGTCAAAAAACGACACAATTTTAACATTTTAATTTCCAAAGATTTTTTAACAATTCTTTCCGTAGAATAGTGAACTAACGATTTACTCGTAACTCGTACTAAAATATTTAAATAAACCGGGACAAGTTTGAATCTTATATTTGTAAAATACTAGACCAAGGTAGGTCAATAATAGCAGATTTTAATTTCAAAGTCGGATATAAACATAGGCCCTGAATTTGTAAAACGCAACGCAATCCCAAAAATAACATTGAAAGCAAAAACAATGTCAAAAATTTTTCAAAATTTTGTTGTTGCTTTCTACAGAAATACATATTGCGTTTAAAAATTATCAACGCCACAAGATATGCAGCGTTTAAAATTTAAAAATTCAATATTCATTTCTATAGAAAACAACAACAAAATTATGAAATATTTTCGATTTTGTTTTGCTTTCCATATAATTTTTGGCGTTGCTTTTGCGTTTTACAAATTTAGGGCCTAAAAGAGATAAGCTTTGACAGTCGCTAACTTTTTGTAGAACTCGATTTCTAAGTAACATTCCACTGATTAAAAATGGGGCTAAATTTTAGAATTCTGGATTGTTTTAAATTTGTGTAATACCCGAGGCGCCCTACTTGGGGAACCTATGGATGATATGCCTATAGACCTTAAATCTTTAACATAAACTCGAATGCAATTTCATAATTAGCACCTGCACTTTTATTTCATTCGGACTAACCGTTTACAAAACCCAGAAATATTTAAATTTTTTTTTCCAAAATCTCCCCCTGTGTGTCACTTATGATCAATTCGCATAACAAAAAATTGTAAGCATGACTGACAATAAAAATCAACACCACCTTATACATTTGACGCTATAAACAATAACTACATTTTGTTGATAAGAAAACATGGATAATTAAGTAAAATTTTAATTTCAACCATAAAGTTAAATTTCTCAAAATGTCGCTTACGATCATTTCGCGAAAAGGGGTCTATGTGATTTTTACACTTTTAATTTCTTTTATTTTTTTATGGGCTTTTAAACAATATCGCATATAATTTACTATTAATGTATAAAAAATAAACTATTTTTACCTTTTGGCTAAAAATTATACACATTTCATTATTTATTATTATATTTATTGCTATTAATAGCTCTGTTTCTTTACTTTTTGGGTAAAGCAAGCATAAATTTCTTTCATAGAAAGACAAAATTGCACAAAAGTGCGCCAACAGAAAAATAAAAAGTCAGTGCTTTGACATGACAGTCTTTACAAAACAATAAAAGATTGCGGCACTTTTAAAAAATTATGTATTTTCGGTTGAAATAAACAACTTTTAGCAAAAATAAAACAAAACAAACACTTTTACAATTACTTTACAAATTTTTCCTAATAAAACATTATTAATCTTTTTATTTAAGTCCATTATTTTATTCCACAACCCTGTTTCCACTTTGGTTCGTGGACTGTTTTTCTTCTCAAACCCGCTCTCATTTACATTAATTTAAAGTACGGAAACGCTTTTCGTGCAAAAGAAGAGTAAAGAAACAGAGCTATTATTTTCTTTTCAAAATTGCAAAATACATTAATTAATTCTCTTCCCCCCAAAAAAACAAAGTTTTTTGCTCTTCTCTATTTAAAGCTACTAACTATGAATTTGATCCCAGTATTTCGGAGGAAGAGAAACGGTTTTATATAAAAGCCTATCCAACTGTCGATGTTGTGCGTGAGCGTAAGACCCACTGTACTGTGTGCAAAACGCACATTGGTACAGCTCCAGTTCAGGAGACTGGCATTAAAATGCATCCTATTTTGCGCGTAACGCACTGTAACAAATGTCATGATTTCTATAATAGTGGTGAATTCAGCAAAGGTGAAGATGGTTCTGAATTGTATTGTCGTTGGTGCGGACAAGGCGGTGAGGTGTATTGTTGTTCCAGTTGCCCGTATGTTTTTTGTAAATCTTGCATTGTAAAGAATTTATCGAGGGGAGTGGTTGCTGACATTGAACAAAATGAAAATTGGAATTGTTTCAGTTGTGCCCCGAAAATATTGTGGCCATTGAGGGCACAACATTGGGCACTCATGAATTACATAGAACAACAGAAAAAGTAAGTAGTAAATTTGCATATATGAATCGTTTTAAAAATCAATAAATGGTAATGAACACAATCTGACAAAAAAAAAAAAAACATTTTACATATCCTTTTTTTAAACAATTTATTTTGTTTATTTTTTCAGAGAACTGTATGCTCTTAACTTAAGCGAGCCAGAATTAAAAATGAATTTGGGCAAAGATCGCAGTAAATGCTGTCGTTTGGCAAAAGCAAAATGTGGCAATATGTCTGATTCTATGGAAAGTTTAGATTCGGTGGCTTCAAAGCGTAGCCACAGTAGCTCTTCATATTCTGCCAAGAAACCCATAAAGCACTCGGCAACACCATCGCCTCAGCAAATGAATGCAGCTAAACGCGCAAAAAGCAATGATGAAGTGGTTTGCACACCGGATTTGCTAAGTATGCTGGAACCAGATTGTCAAATAACGGTGTCGCCGAAACCTAATAGGCTAATGCCAACACCTTCGGCTTCTACACCGAAAATTATGTCTATTCAACAGCCGCAATCTGCATACGGTGCAATGACTTCAACACCTAAATCTTCTGCACCACCGCCATTAGTATTGCGTAATACAGCAATTAAATTAAGACCAGTTGCACCGCCACCAGTTGTCAGACGTACAATTATAGGTCCACGCACCCCAAATCCTGGAGGCAATGGTACTCCAGTCTATCACACCATTAATGGATATCGTATTGATTTAAATTCTGCAGCCCAACAAGAAACTTTCCGCTTACCAAATGGTAAACTTATACAAGTTAAACGACAAGGTCCACCAGCACCCCAAAATGCTTCGCCCTCTATCAATAATTGGCAACAAATGAGTAGTCCTCAGCCGCAGAGAGTTATACCACAAACTATAGCCTCCCGAGCTGTTCAAATAACCCAGCATCCCTATAATATCAGTGTACAGCAGCAGCAGCAGCAACAACACCCTCAAGTGGTTCGTTATCATAGCAATATGATTGGTGCTACAACCATTAACCCGGTCAACCACAATGGAACAACTATACAAGTTTTAAATGGTCAGTTGACTTCATTACCCCAACAGGTACCACAACAGCAGCAACAGACAATCCAACAATCTGGTCCTATACGTCCGGTTATGGTTCGACATGTCTTCCCCGACAATTCCATCGGTCAAGCCCGTTCCGGCTTACAAGATCAAGTTTTTAATGCTATGGAAATTTGTACTCACCTTACAAACAAAGTTCAAACTCTTACCAATTCAAATGCTTATAAACAAGCTAGAAGCTTTTTGGAAGTCAAAGAACTTTATATACATTTGTCATATTTGTTGACATATGCCATTGGTCGTTTCAAGAGTTTGCAGGACAAATGTTTGGGTGATATGCGCACACTTGGTTTTGGCAATGATGCTGATTCTTTGGAAAATGGCCAATTGGCAGCTGGTAAGTTTAAAGTTGCATTTATTTTGAATTGTTATTGATATTGCATGATATTTATTTTTATATTAATTTTTTTTATTTTTAATTTTCTACGCTTTTTATGTGTGTTTGATTTAAAAATTAAGAAAGAAAAATATTGGCAACAAATAGTCAAACAATTTTTAGAAAAATTAGGATCGCTTGATGTGAACAAGTTCTTAAAACTGAGACACTCGAAATACATAAGCCAAAGTTTATTGTAGTTTATTCACATTTTTTTCTTTTTATTAATGGTTTGTATGCTTTTAAAAAACAGAAAATGGTATAATCTAAGACCTTTTTAATTATAATATGTAACAATACAATTCGTTTACAAAATTTAATTTCTCACCAAAAAAAAACTAAATTTATAAAAAGATGCTGTTTTTCGAAAATTTGAACTTAATAAAGTGTATATTTTGGAACGACCAAAATTTTGGCTTTATTAACTCACAAATTTCATCACATTAAATGTTAAAAAATTATTTCTGGCATATGGTCTCCGCGACTGCGCTTTATGTACGCCATACTGTCGGTCAAATTTTGCAACACTTTTTCGAGCTTACCATATCTTATTTCTTCAATAGTGCGTCGATTGATGGCTTTTTAGTGATCAATCGTTACTAGTTTATCAGCATAGAGCAGAAATTGAACGTACCCCCACAAAAAGTAGTCCAAATGTCCATTTCGGTCACCAAACGTTTGGCTCAACACAGTAATGGTTACAGGCGCTATATGGAACCATTTCTCCTCCAAATGATTTGATAATGACATAAGGAATAAACTAATCACGAATAATGATTTCTATAGCATTCGCTATTCACGGTAATGTTGTCACCGGTTTCGGATTTAAAGGCCAATGACGCCTTCGGCGTGTAAACCGTTCCAAAAACTGATTTTTTCGGGATGTAATAGAGTCTCATGATGATCACCCCTATCGCGAATGTTATGGGAATATGTTATATGGGAGCAAACCTATATTCCCATCCCCAACAAATCGGTATCGCAAATATTTTGGGATTAATAACTACTATTGTGAATTATTTGTTAGTATTTTATAAACAAACGTCTCTATTGTTGTTCCCTTCTCGTTCACATTAACACTTGTTGGGAATTTATTTAGTAAAAATACACGCGGGAGTAAACATTGGCGATGCCAAATTTTTTAAGTTTGCGAATAAATTCCCAAAAAATTTGTCATGGGAATCTCATTCACAATTCAAAATAAAAAAATATGGGAATATTTTCATGGGAGTAGTTGTTTGCGATAGGGGCGGATAGATAGTACTCTTTCCAAAAAAAATGCTGCCTGTTTACATACCCATTAAGTCAGAATAGAGGTCTCGTCTCTGAAGATGATTTGACGATACAAATCTGATTCAAGTTCTAATTGATTCCCAGCCCGTTCACCGAACACAAGACGCAATTAAAGGTCTGCTGGCTTTAATTCTTGTGCCAGTTGAATCTTATATGGATGTAGGGCAATATTTTTTCTAAAGTAGTGGACGAGCTGAGAACGGAGTCGGATCGATAAATTCGAGTTCTCTGCCACACTCACATCTACAGCGGCGATTGCATCTTCTGTACGTACGGTAGGGACTCGTTTTGGATGAGTTTATAAAAAAATAAATGAGGTCCATCTATGCAGCGTTTTAGCTGCATGGACGATTATGCGCACCGTTAACTTGACGAAGTGCTCTATAAGTTTGACGAACAGAATTTTAAAAACGATTTGTAAACATTGTTCTGGTATAAGTCTTTGCATGGTGATTTGCCAAAGTATGTATACTGAAAGAGTCAAACACACTTCATTAGAACGACAGCTAGTTTTACAGTAATCCCTATCGGAAGTTCGATTCATCTAAAAAAAAAAAGAAACTCCCTTCACATAATTACATTTTTTACCGAAAATTTCAATTCATATTCATCAAGATTTTATTTGTGTTCATTGAAAACCAGGTGAATTCGTTTTTGTAAAACCAGAAACAAACCGAAACAAAGATAATAAACCAAATTTTGACATCAACAATTATAAAGCTTAAAAAAAATTATCAGCAGAGATTTTAAGATGACCTGTAATGAATGCGCCTTGATCGAAAATTATTTTTTTTTTCTGAAAATTCTTTTTTCTTTAAAAATTTATCGATTATTGTATTTTAATCGAAAAATATTCAATGAAAATTTAAATTTTTATTTTAACAAAATGTTGAATTTTCTTCAACAATTTCATTTTTACCAATAATCAAATATTTTATTTGGTTTTCAAAATAACGAAAAGAATTATTATTGTCATATACATGATTGAATAAGTACAAGGTGTATCAAGCGTCAAAAGTCAAATAATTTAATTTAACAATACATGGGTAAACAATTACCACTCTCCCTAATGAAGCTACCTTCTACTTATTTTACCACGGGTAATTCTTTGAACCTTTGATAAAAAAATAAAGCACAATAAACAATGCGGAAAAAAAACTTGTTTAACAATACACTTTTTTTAAATTTTATTTGTTCGAATTGTTCTTTTAATAAATAGAGTTTTTCGAAAATTTTTGATTATGTGAATTTGTTTTTAGTAATTATTTACCTAATTTTTATTTCTTGCTAAAGTAGCTAGTATTTTTTTTTAACTAAATATTGTTAAAAATATGTATAAAATCATTGTCTTAAGCCATTTTTTCCAACACATGGACTTAAATAAGTGCTTTTCAAAAATAAAAAAAAAAAATGAAAAAAGTGAAAAAGGTGTTGTGAATAAACTAATTTTTAACCTCAAAATAAGAACCGGAATGTAAGTACCTTAGAAATAAAAATGAGAGAATAAAACTATGAGTTTGTATTTCATTGACTTCCGGCTGAATAATTGTGAAAGCAGCAAGACAACATGGACTTTAAAGTAAAAATTTAATTTAAAAAAAAAAAAAACAATTTAAAAAAATCATATTAATCTAACTTAACTTAAAGACGAAATCTTTATTTGGGTCCATGTGTTTTCTTAAATTTTTGTAAAAAGAAATTGTAGTTAAAAAAAATGACTGAAGGCAATGAAATTAAACTCATGATTTTATTATTGTTTAATCAAAAAATCTTGTTCTATTTTTTTTTAATTTAAAGCCGTCGACTATGTTTGCTATGGTCAGTTGGATGATGTAGATTTATTTAATACCGGTTCCAATAGTTTCCATAATCAAGTATACGAATACCGTAAAAGTTTACATGCTAATTTGAAAGAAGGTGAAGATGGTGCTAAATCACCTCTACCACCAATCTTTAGTTTGGGTCAAGGTAAATCTGAAGAAGTAGATGATGATCTCGATGGTGAAGATAGTTTGTTAGAAGAACCTAAGGGCTTAAAAGGCCATTGGCTAGAGGGTGGTGATGAATCGCCAATACCGCCCAGCTATAATCAAGAAAACGAAGAAAATGAAGAACCAGATGAAAGTTTTTTAGACAATGATGATGATGAGGGTTTCAACAGAAGTTCTGCAAGAGGAGCTTATGGTGATAGTTTTATGCAAGGCACAGAGGAATCAATGAAGAAAAATGAAGAGACTTATGTTTTTGATCGCAAACTAACACGTCTTGTTTCACAGTATCCCTCGATTTGGTGTACACGCCATCCAGACTATGGTAATTTTGAGGTAACACGCAAACAATGGCGTACTATAGCCTCACATTTTAGTGCCAATGAACATATAAAATTACGCTGGAAAAATATACGCAAACGTTTTGTACGCATAGAAAAACGTATAGCCGAAGGTAAGCGTTTTAATGGTCATTTCGACAAGGCAATGGCATTTTTGGCCAATCGTGACTTACCCGAAGATCAATGGGTACCGGTCGATTGTGGTGAGGACGATGGTGATACATACAGTCGTCGCAATTTAGATGCCATCGAACAATCTCTACATCTACAGGGTAAAGATGATCTTGTAGATCGTTCCAAAGATTATGAAAAAGATACGGGTGAACGTACCTCAATGAGTTTCCAACCGGCTATAAAACCAATTGAGGTGGAACCTTTAGATTTGAAAATTATAACATTTGTTAAAAGTAATCCGGTATTATGGCGCAAGTCAATGGATCCTGAAGCAGATAAAATAGACGAAGAAACTCGCAAGACCGTTTGGAGGCAGTTGCAAAGAAATTTGCCGCGTAAGTTTTTGATTTTTTTTTTTTAAGTACATATTAAACATTTTGTTTTATCATTTTTTATTTTAGAAATTTCTGGTGAACAAATAAAGGACCGTTGGCAACATTTATACGAAATGTATAAAACATTCCGTTTAAAGACAATTAAATCTTTTGAAGATCGTTCAAACTTGGAACTGAAATATTCAAAATATTTAGCCAAACTTTATTTCCTATACAAAATCGATGAAGAAGAATTGAGAAACGAAAATAATGGCTTGTTTGAGGATTGTTTTGAGCTAGAAGACGAAGAAGACGCCGAACCGGAAACCGAAGATTTAGAAAGCGACGAAGAGCCAAAAAAAGAGGGGCAAACCAAACTGCAAGATATGGCAGATGATAAAGAATTTTTGTTGCAATTAGTTAAATTAGTGCGGCAATATCCGGCCATCTGGAATACACAACATGAAGACTATAATGATATTATGGCGCGCGATAACATTTGGCAGGAAATAAATGGAAAATTAAAGGAATTTAAACGTAAGGGAATTTAATTGTTTTTATTAATAAATCATTAATAACTGATTGACTTTTACAGGCGATGTTAAATCCATGAAACTGCGTTGGCAACTTGCCAAGTTTAGTTATTATCGTCTAAAACGTGAAAATGGTCAAATAATTGATAACACGAAAATGGAACAGTATTGCAAAAATTTACCGACAGATGAAATGAAATTTTTGGATTAAATTTAAGCTTCTATATTATATTAAAACTATTATATTTACAAATTTCAAATTAGATTTATTCTATTTATATGGTACAGACAAGCCTTCAATAAATAACGATTTAATGCGGTTTTTTTTTTTTATTTATTTAAGAACTATTTGAAGCAAATTTTTGTATATTTTAAAAAATAAGATTAACGTACTTATACATGTGTCATGTTCATACATTTATAAACCACATTATTGAATCAAAAAATAAAATTTTAATTAAGTAAAACACAATTAATTTTCATTTTATTCAAAAGGCTTTTAAATTGAAATTCATTTTTTTAAGAAATTTTAAAAACGTTGATTTTTAATTGCAGATAAACAAGCCAGTGACGATGAAGATAATGAAATTGAAATAGTTGAACCTAAAACTGACTTAATTACTTTGGATTCGGATGATGATGAGCCTATTGCCTTTACCCTGGCTAAAAACCAGCAATCAATTCCCCAAAACAAAACTCAACCAGCATATCCACATCTACCAAACAGTGTTGATATTAAAATAAAACCCGGCTTATTGCCTAGTCCAATGAATCAAGTGACTAATCCGATAATTTCTCCACTATCAACACCATTATCATCTATGGCTAATCAAGTAGACGAAAACTTAGATCTTATGTCAATGGCTCAAAGTTTTCTAGCAAGCATGTTAGAAGTTGATATACATGAGGGTCCTTTTAATTCTCCTGGTTCCGATTCTTCGGGTCAGAAAAAACAACCCCGTAAAAAACTTACCAACAAACCAAATCCCACATTGCTAAAGCAAAAAGCTTTAATGGAACGTGAACGTTTGGAAGAAATGAAGCGTAATGATCAAAAATTAAAAATGAAATGTGCTGTTGAATTAAAGAAAGCTGAAGAAGTGTTTCCGTATGCCAAGGAAATGTTAGAGGCTAGGGCTAGGAAAAAACTTGAAGAAGAGGAAGCGAAGAAAAAAGAAAATCTGTCCGATGTGTCACTAACAGATGAAAGTGAGAAAGCAAGTGTTGAAATGATTATTGAAAATGAAACCTTGAATAGTTCGACAGAAGAGAAAAATGAAACCGAATGTAATGGAGCGATTAAACCAGCACTAGAGGATAAAGCTTTGTGTGAGGTTGCTACAGAAATTTCAAAAGAAACTAAGGAAAATAAGGAAGAGAAAGAAGCACCTATTGAAATTACAGAAAAAGAATCATCTGTGGAAATAAATGAACAGGTTGCTGACAAATCTACTGAAGAAATACTGCCAACAGAGAAAGGTCACATCCAAGAAGAAATTAAAGAAAAAGAAATGAAATCAGATGATACTACTAATGATGAAAATCAAGTGGGTGACGAAAGTTCCAAGAATAACGACGTGGAGGAGAATGAAACAAACGGTTGTACGGATGAAGAGAAATTAACAGAAAAAATGGAAACGGACGAAATACCACCACCAGTCACAGAGAAAGATGAATCAATGAAAATAGATGATAAAGAACCTCCAAAAGCGTCTATAGAAACGCAAGATGAATCAATGAAAACTGATGACAAAGAACTTCCACAAGCCGCCTCTGTAGCAACGCATGACAATGACGACAACGAAATTATTAAAGCGGACAAATTAGAATTAGAAACAGATCAAGAAATGCAAGAGCCGCAAGAAGCCAGTAATGAAAA
The DNA here is from genome assembly GCA_930367215.1 of Pollenia angustigena. NCBI lineage: Eukaryota > Metazoa > Arthropoda > Insecta > Diptera > Polleniidae > Pollenia > Pollenia angustigena. The sequence continues at coordinate 211,702,506 of OV884060.1, forward strand.
GAGTTTGGATAAAGAAACTGAAAATATTCAAGATAATGATGATAAGAATTTAGAGGAAACCTTAGAAAATAGTAGAGAAAAGGAACTAACATCACCGGTAAAGGAAATAGCACATAGTCCAAAAAACGCTGATGTGGAACCATCTAATAATTTAGCTCTATTAGAAAAAGATACAGAGAATGAGGCAGTTCAAGACCTACCAGCCAGCATTGAAACAACAAAACAAGCAATAGATGATGTTACGAACAGCAAAGAACCTCCAAAAGAGGTAGAAGAAAATCTTCCAGTTAGTAATGAGGAAAATGGAAATAAAATAAGTTCTTCATTATCTGAAGATCTTACCAGCCGAGAACAAACAAATGAAACTTTAACAAAAGAATTAGAAGCAACCACTACAGCAAGCAATGGAAATGCTTAGGAAGTTTAAATTTTAAATCGAATTAGAATTATGCCACTCGTAAGCATTAATAGTTTTTAATATTTAAAATATAAACATGAATTATGCAATGTCGTCATCATCTAACTATTTACTCAAACATACATTAAATGTATACATACAATATAAGTATATATTTTTATTTTAGAAATCATATTTAAAATCACTTTACAGTAACACAAACGTTAAAACATTTTCATGACTTCGTAGTTTTTAAGTGCTTTAAATATTCTTAAATTAATTATAAATATACATACTTTATTACTGTCAAGTCCTTTTTTAAATTAAACTACATCAATCTTAAGTTGTATTTCGGCTTTCTTATTTTACACATTTTTGAGATCATTTCTTGTAAATACTATTTTTGTTTATTATTTTTTTTTTAATTTAGCTATTTTTAGCTATTAAATAAATATTTTAAACCTCAAAACATATTGAAAATATAAATAAAAATTAATTTTAATATTTGAAAGAAAAAGAAAACAAATCGTTAAATTTTTAATTGACTTTATTTAATTTGTAGTGGCCACACTTAATAGCATAATCTGGCGATGCAGGTTTTTAATGAGATTGACGTTTTGACGGAAGACACACATATACAATGACACAAATTTGAATAAAACGATTTTTACTTTTGTCAGTAGTCACGTTTTTTGCTTAGTTTTTTGAATATTAAATACGAAGCGTTTTATTTGTATACACCTACCCCGACGCACACTGGGGATTTCGCGGAAAAAAGTCAAATTGTCAACATAGTCTTCAAGCAATATGCAGTGATATGTTGCAATTTTAGACTAAATGGTACAATCAAATCAAACAGATTTACTCCGATCTGACTGCCAGTTTTTTTTTATATCCGTCTCAAACTCAGAACTTGTGTGTTTTACCGAACCAACTTAATTTAAACCTAAGAATTTAAATACGAATATTATTTTACTATGTGAGCTAACGTTTTTCTTTTTTTTTCTCTTTAAAGTAGTATATTTCAGTATACAAAAATTGAAAAAAAAAATCTGCAGAGACTTAAGTTTTTTTTTTTTGTATTTTTATGGACATATAACAAAAATCCCATTTTTCTCCAAACATTTGGACCTGGAATTTTTTCTTTACTTTTCCTCAGTTTGAAATCACACCGAATACATTGTCTTATATCTGTTTTAACATTATTAATCAATTTCAAGTGCCACCAGGTGCCACCTCTCAAGTTTTTGCATTACACAGTACAACATTTTTCAGCTGATTGATTCGGGACTCAATTCTGATAAGGCTCTTTTGTTTAACATAACTCGAGAACCACTAGTCGGATTTTGCTGAAAAAAATTTAGAAAAATCAAGAATTACAATTACTTTCATCTGTTTATATAACATTTTGCTACATAAGCAACAGTTTCGCAGTTATAAATAAATGTATGAAGAAAAAAAATATTTTTTGCCCAAAAAATTTAAATTTTTTATTTTTAATTCATAAAAAATCCAAAACAGTAAAAAAAAGTTTTAAGTTTTATTACTTTGACGTAAAGTCGCATAACCTATGAAAAAAATGAGACATAAATCATGAAAATCGATGAACGCGTTTCGCTTTTATTCACAATTAAGTGAAGGTATGCATTTCAAAAATTTGCTCGAGATATGCACAAAATTCTTTGCAAAAACATTTATGACTTTTTTTATGATTCTCAGAATTAAAAAAAAAAAGCAATAAACAAAAGGTTATTTGATTTTTATGATTGCGGTAGCAAAGTAATAAGCGGTAATAAATGTGCGTGGAAAATTGAAAGGAAAAAAGGTAAGTGCACTTTTTTAATTATTTGGGTTTTTTTCGTTGGCTACCTGCATGATTTTTTTACACAAATTGCACCCACATTTATGAGTGGTCATGTTTTAGAACGTTTCGAAAAATTTTAAACGCACACGAAACAGGTATATAGACTCCCTTAAAAGATGCGCGAATTCATAAGTACCTTTCAGTAAAATGTTGAAACTTACGTAGTATTTATAGGTGTTCACTGATCGATTTTTGTCATTCAACAAGTGCTGGCGAACGCGAAATTATTTAATTATAACTGAAACTAAGGACCAAGAGTTTTACGGCAATGGAAAGTTTTTCTATTTCTCATGGGGTTTTATGCTCGAAGCTTCTGGAATTTGACAAAGACAGAACAAAATTAAAACAGTTTTTGCAACAATTCCACGTTGGCTTAAACGATACTAGAGCATGTGAAATTTTGGATACAATATATAAACACTTTTACTATAACTTCAAACAAAGATGGCAGGATTCTAACCGTACGAAGTCGCGATTTGAAAAAAAGAATGTAAATTGGCTTGAAGGCACATTTACAATTAAGTTTACTGAGGCTGAATGTTCTACCAGTTCTGCACTTGGTCGGCCCCGCAAATCGTTTGAGGAGTGCTGTGATCGCGCCAAACGATACAAAAGGGATGAAGTACGTTCTATGTTTCCTCAAGAAGTAATTGATTTTTCTTCTAATATTTCAAAAACCAACCACAAAATTTGTACATTAAAAACTTTGGGGATGTTTACAAAGCTTGAACTTACAAAAGAAAAATACGAGTATCTAATGCATTGGTTACAAAATGAAGGATATAACATACTCGTACCATACAAACAACTCACGAAAGAAAAAACTAACAGTTATCCTCTAGAAATTTCTATCACTGAAAGTTCAGGCAGTGTACCTCTGCAAAATCTGTTGGATCATACTGCTAAAAGAGTCTTAGAGACCAAATCAGTAAAGGAAATAAATAATATTGAAAGCGGAAATCTAACAATGTACTATAAATGGGGATGTGATGGGGCATCTGGTCAAAGCGAATACCAACAGAGGTTTTCAGATGATCAAATTTCTGACTCTCATTTATATATGACATCAGTTGTACCACTAAAATTATCATTGAGTGATGACATAAATAAATTAGTATGGAACAACAATAAACCTTCTTCCACACAATATTGTAGAACACTACAGTTTGCGTACGTTAAAGAGACACCTCAAGTTATACGAGAAGAAAAGAGAAGAGTCGATGAGGAGATATCTCAACTAAAAGAATTTGAGTTAACAGTAAATAATCGTAACTTTAAAGTTAAACATGAATTATATTTTACAATGATTGACGGCAAGACAGCACAATCAGTAACAGAGACACCAGCAGCATCTTCTTGTTTTATTTGTGGAGCAACAACATCCAAGATGAATAAAATCGAAGAAGTTCAAGCTATGCCCGTAAATGAACAAGCACTGCAATTTGGTATGTCACCACTTCATGCGCGTATTAAGCTGATGGAGTGTCTTTTGCATGTAGCTTACAATCTTGAATTTAAACGTGGAAGAGTCGACTCAAATACTCGTCCGATAAGAGAAGCCCGAAAATGTTTGATAAAGCGTGAAATTAAAGAGAAAATTGGAATACAGGTTGATACTGTTAAACAAGGCTCTGGTACGACAAATTCAGGAAATACGTCACGAAGATTCTTTGCTAATCCTGCTTTAATTTCCGAAATCACGGGTCTAGATGAAGACATAATCAAGAGGTTTTCAACAATTCTCGAAGCTATAACCATTACCGAGGCACTAGATCCGAAAAAATTTGGTGATTTTTGTCTGGAGACGGCAAAAAAGTTTGTTGCACTGTACGAGTGGTACAATATGCCACCAACACTCCACAAAATTCTGATTCATGGAAAATATATAATTGAAAAGTGTATTTTTCCTGTAGGCTTATTATCCGAAGAGGCTCAGGAAAGTCGTAACAAAGACTATAAAAAATATCGCCTTAGACACTCCAGAAAATGCAGTCGAATTGCCACGAACGAAGATATTATGCACCGAATGATGGTAACATCAGATCCCATGATCTCACACTTGACTCCTTCATTTAGCCAGAAAAAGCATAGTGATATAAGCAACGAAGTTAAGGCTCTTTTAGAATAATAAATTAAAAAGTAGATTTAAAATAAATAATAAATTAAAAATTAAAAAAATCATTTAAATTTTTTGTTAGTTAGGGCTTTTTACATTGTAGGTAACGATATACATTTGTCTAGCTTTCTTTATTTTGATTACTTTTGTATATAACTATATAAATAAAACTAAGTTTGTGATGAAATTAAAAATAGATTTAAAATAAATAATGAATTAAAAAAATCATTTACATTTTTTTTTTGTTAGTTAGGGCTTTTTACATTGTAGGTAACGATATATATTTCTCTAACTTTCTTTATTTTGATTACTTTTGTGTATTACTATATAAATAAAACTAAATTTGTAATGAAATCATTATATTTTTTGAAAAATATACTTTTTTCCTCACCTCCATACAAAAATCCCCAGTGTGCGACGCACAGTGGCTGAACATTTTATTTCATTGGCCAAAAGTCAAAGGGCCTGTTCGTAAATGCATCACTGCGCTGCAAATGAAAATTTAAATGCCCTAAAATACTTTGCTTAAGCAGATGACGCACAACCAAGTTTAAAATACGGAGTGGAGAAATGGCTCCCGCCAAAAAATATCAACAGCAAACTTAAATTGGCAGTGCAAAGCAATGTTTGGTTGTATGATGCACTACAGTGATGCATTTACGAACAGGCCCAAATTTTTGTTTGTCACTGATTATAAAATTTTTTTATTTTATTTAGAGCCACTTTTTGGGTTAGAGATTAGCGATTAAATTAACTTTAATCTCTGTATTTACTTTTTGAGTTGTATTTGTTTAACTTTTTTTTGCTAGTTTAAGCGGCCAACGGTGGTGGTTTAAACCTAAACTTAAACTGTCAACATACACATGTTTAACATAAAGAACTTTTGCTAAAATATTAACAAAAAATACATTTTAAAACATTGCTTAGCACTTTTATATAATTTTTCCATTCTATATTTTTTCTTCAAACACAAAAAATTTCTACCTTGTAAACAATATTAAATTTGCGAATTTTCTTCTTCTTTGAAAACATCCATAGTTGCGTTCGAGAACACAAAAGTTTTTACTAAACTTTACTGCATTTTACGAAATTGCGTTAGAGTACACAAAATGCAGTAAATGAGAATATAAATTGAGAGCGAAAAGTGACAGTTCTTGTTTGAGTATTTACAAATTTTTACTGCAGAAATTTTTGCAGTAAAATTTAGTAAATCAAAAAAACATGTTTCAAAAGGTAAACAAACAAAAGTAACAAATAAAAAGCACACAAATTGTGAAAAAATTGTTAAATGAAAGAAAAGTTTAAATAAAAATTAAACCAAAACAAGAAGTGAATAAATATTAATTAATTAAACTTGTTTGTGAAGCATTTATTTGGCTAAATACAAAATTTTGAATTTTTTTTTATTATGTTAATTTTTTAGAGTTGTAAAAGTGTGAAGTATTTGGGTACTTAAGTAATCAATAGCAAAAAAATTATTCATGTTCTTTTAAATAATTTAACCCGCTACAAATTAGTAAAATCAAATAAAATAAAAAATAAACAAATATGAAAGATTACATTAAATAATTTGTTTGTATTTTCCAAAAATGTTCGTGTTATAAAAAGTATTTAATCGAGTACCGATAAGAAAACGAGTTAAGTAATCAAAAGTGTAAACATTTTTCAACACTTCAATTATTTGCCATCAGCTGTTGCTGATCTCATTTACTGCATTTTACAGTTCTCAAACGCACCTCATATTGCTTGATAAAAAGTTGACATTTGCAAAAAATGCTGCCATTTATTTGTGATCAGTATGGTAGCGCTACATGGTTTAAGCCTCCACCCAAAAATATCCAATTCAATTGATACTAGATTAACTTAATTCTAAGATTAGCTAATTATAGAATTTAATTAACTTTAATCTCAAACCCAAAAAGAGGCTCTTAATAGTTAACATATTAAAACTAAGGTAGCCAAAAAATTAGGTCAAAATATTAGTAATTGTGGTTGTGCCACGTTGTTAAACACAACTTTTTTTTTTAATTCAGAAAAAAGTGTTTTTTTTTAATTCAGAAAAAATGTTTTTTTTTAATATTAAATCCGAAAGAAATTATCATTGCACAAAAACTATCAGCGATAATGACCTGCTTGCTTTTTTGCTAGGTTGGTAGTCTTGTTATCTTTAAAAAGGTAATATTTGCGACTATTGTGTTATTTATATTTGAGATATCAAATTAACAGCCAGGCCCACGATGTCATACGTTAACGTTCGCATAGAAAATTACATTTAAAACAAAAACAAATTTTAGAAATTTAGTAGAATGGAACTTTTGCGGACCAAGAAGGTGAAACCACTGATAGAAAAGTGAAAGTGTTTTCAACCCTGTATATACTCTTGTACCCGTTTGGATCCGTCTGTTTAACACTTTTTTAATTTTAATGAAATTACTCAAAAAAAAATTTCAGATATGTTCATGGTATCATTTGTACCATTGCGATTAAACAAGATTATGGAAGATTCATACTAGATTCATACTATATTTTTGTCAAATTTCAACTTTAGTAGAATAGAACTTTTGCGGACCAAAAGGGACCAAGAAGGTGAAACTACTGATAGAAAGGTGAAAGTGTTTTATTTAACCCTGTATATACTCTTGTACCCGTTTGGACCCGTCTGCTTAACACTTTAATTTTAATGAAATTACTCCAAAAAAAATTCTAAACTACTATATTTTTGTCAAATTTCAACTTTAGTAGAACAGAACTTTTGCGTACCAAAAGGGACCAAGAAGGTGAAACCACTGATAGAAATGTGAAAGTGTTTTTTTTAACCCTGTATATACTCTTGTACCCGTTTGGACCCGTCTGTTTAACACTTTTAATTTTAATGAAATTACTCCAAAAAAAATTTCTAAACTACTATATTTTTTGTCAAATTTCAACTTTAGTAGAACAGAACTTTTGCGGACCAAAAGGGACCAAGAAGGTGAAACCACTGATAGAAATGTGAAAGTGTTTTTTTTAACCCTGTATATACTCTTGTACCCGTTTGGAACCGTCTGTTTAACAATTTTAATTTTAATGAAATTACTCAAAAAAAAATTTCAGATATGTTCATGGTATCATTTGTACCATTGCGATTAAACAAGATTATGGAAGATTCAGAGCCTCCGACTAGTACAACGCAAACAAAGGATATTTGGAAAAATGAGACACCATCTTCTACGAAATATTGCAGACCTATTAAATTTGAATTCAAAAAAGAAACTCATGATGCCATTAGCAAAGAAGTTAGTGATATTGCAATACTAGTGAAATTGCAATACTACAGCCATTACAGTTAGATTTAGATGGGCAGCAAATTGAAGTTAGCTACCAATTAGTGCTAACAATGATAGATGGAAAAGTAGGCCAGGCTTTGACTAACACGAAGGCTGCATCATATGCTTTGCAACATCAAGCCTATTAAACCAAGTCCCGACAAAATCATTAGATAATACTGATGCGTATGAATTTAGATTATAACCACTACATGCAAGAATACGACTTATGGAACACATACTTAAAATCAGTTATGATTTGGATTTCGGATATTCAGGATCAATAAGAAACAACGAAACCAACAAGGAGTTAAGAAGTTAAAAAAGGAAACATGTTCAAGATGAATATCGCAAATTTGGGTTGATTATAGATCAGCCGAAACAAGTGTCAGGCAATACAAATGATGGCAATACCGCAAGAAGATTCTTTTCAGATCCAGAAACAGCATCTGAAATAACAGGTGTTGATTTTAACCTCATTTTTAGATTTAAAATCCTAGAAGTACTTGCGTGCAATGAAGAAATTGACTCTAAAAAATTTGTAGATTTTGCTAAGGAAACTGCAAAAATATATACAACCAAGTACCCATGGAGAAAATGTCTGCTACAGTTTACAAAATCCTTTATCATGGAGAAGATGTCATTAAATATCAGTTGGTGTCACTTGGAGATTTATCAGAGGAAGCTCAGGAAAAAAGGAATAAGGGTTACAGATTTTATAGAGAGCACAATACTAGAAAAATTTCACGAAATTCCACTAATGAAGATCTATTTAATATATTATTGGCAACGTCAGATCCGTTCATCTCCAGTATTCGAAATCAATGGAAAGTGGAACATCGGGATTTAGATGAAGAAGTCAAAAAACTACTAAAGAACAGAAATAACACAGAACAGAATATAGAATATTCGCAATCAAAATTTCAATTAAATGAACAATAATTATAATTCATTAGATCTAAGACAGACATTGTATTTGTAAAAATAATAACCCAGTTGGCCAAATGGTCATAGACGCAAATGTCGTCAACGATGTCTTCCGAACATTTTTGAATTTGTCGCCTATATAACATTGATGGCGACAACTTAAGTAAGAAAACGTGTATATTGTCGTGTTAAAAATTGTATTTACGACTTTTTTGGAGACATTTTTTTAAATTTGTCTTGAATAATAATTTATTGAGGACAACGTAAGTAACCATTGCATGCAATTTGTCGTGTTTCAAACCACACTGACGACAAAATGCATGCAATTGTCGGTCATCTTGTCTTTAATTAGACTTTATTGAGGACAACTTAGGCGACCATTGCATGCATTTTGTCGTGTTTCGAACCACTTTGACGACAGAATGCATGCAATGGACGCTTACATTGTCCTCTACCAAAAAAAATTCAAAACTTTAAATTTTTATGTAATTTAAAATTAATATTTCTTGATGTTTTGCTTTTATTATCAATATTTTTGATAATAAAGAAAATTAAAAAATAAATAATCCTGCCTGTTAAATATAATAATTTTGTAACTTATAACGTTATTCGCGGCTGTGTTTCAATTGTGCAATTGGAATACGTGAATTGATAGGACAGCAAACACAAAAAATAAATGTTCCTGCTGACTACATTGCCATATCGTAGGCTCAATATGCAAACCTGCTAAATCCACTTTTTACGTAAATTGAGATTTTAATGCCGTGTGGAAGAGAAAGATACACCTCGTCGACCAGCATGTAGTTTCTCTTCAAATTGAGTCTTAAAGTGTGTTAAACCAACTATATTTTTAGTTTTTCTCTCAAGCTGCGCATATGAAACATAAAAAAGTTTGTTGTATCAATTTAAATTTATTGGAAGTTAGCAGGTTTGCATATTATGTCGACGATATGTTAAGTTCAGAACCCATTTATTTATTAATCAAAAGCCTATTGGAGGTCTGACTGTCTCCACACATCCAGTACCCACTATTTTCGAGCCCAGTATCTCAAACTCATCGGCCATTTCATTAGTTTGGAATTCACTAGTTGGAATTCACAGCCCATCAAGGCCCTGGAATTCACTAGTTGGAATTCACAGCCCATCAATATCCTAAGAGATGTTAGTAAATATATCCTGGAGGCATACCCATTTACCCGTTCACCTTAGTCTGGATATATCGGTTAATCTGAAGTATCGCCAATATATCAGTATCGGTGTTCGTTAAATCCCTAATTGTCACTTACCTATCGGCGACTAAATCGTAGATAGTGTCAACAATATTGTCATCAACGACACTATTAAGGTAATGTCGCTAATCGGGCATTAACGACTTTATGAGAAAAAAGTCGTTTATATAGTCGCCAGTGACAACTTTAACCACATTGTTACCCATATGATCATTAACGACAATATGCATAATAATGTCGCTCACATTGTCGTTTACGACTTAAGTGCCCTTTGTTCGAAAAAGTCGTCGACGATTTGCATGGGCTGTCGCCAACATGTCGTCAGGGATTTACTATGGGTCTTGTACGCGTCCTCGACGTTGTCTTGAAGACATGGCCAACTGGGAATAAACAGAAACTCACATTGTCACAAAAGCTATTAAAATCTATTGCTGATATCCCAATAAGCATTTAGGCTGGAATTCAAGTGGAATTACATTTGAAATCCAGTCACAATTTCCAGTGTTGAATTACAGTTGAATTCAATAGCGAATCCAGCAAAATTAACCATTGAATTACAGTCGAACAAAACAGTACCTTAACAGTGTAATTCCAGCCTTGAATAACAGTGTGATTCAAGTTGAACCGAACCTGTTTTTACACTTGAATTCAAGCATGGAATTGCAGTGGAATTCGAGTCGAACCGAACCTGTTTTTACCGTTGAATTCAAGCATGGAATTTCAGTGTTATTCAAGCAATGTTACAACAGTATTTAAATAGTGCTATAACATTATTTGAACAATAATTTTGCAACAACTCTGTACCATATATAACATATGCTTCAAAAAAATTTGTTGTTGTTTTTTAACAAACTGCAAACAGACTGGAAAGAGGATGGATTTCAAATGTAATTCAAGCATGGATTCACACTGGAATTCCAACATTGGAATTCACAAAAAATTTGTGCTTATTGGGATTATTTTCAAAAGGTTTTTTTAATCCACTTATGTATGTATGAAATGTTTTAATAAATAAATAAGAATAAATAAATGTTAATTTTTTTTTATGTTAAAATTTTTTTTATAGTGTAAACATTTAATTTTTTCACTAAAATATCTCCTTCGGTTCAAAAGTTACAGATTTTTGGCCAATGAAAAACGATTTTCAGCCACTGTGCGACGTCGAAAATGATGAATGCAAATGAAAACGATTTGGCATTAAGCCTCTTGTTTCCAAACCTGAAAATGACTCGGCGGAAAAAGATTTGACTCCAACGATGAAGTCATCTCACAAACAATTATCTATTTTGATGACGTGAAAAATCTTATTTTATGGAAGGGATAAAAAAGTTATGTAACGTTGGAAAAAGTGCATAGAGCTCAAAGAAGACGTAAGATGAAAAGTTAAAAGATTTTTTATTTAAAACCATATGTTTCTTAAAAAAGTCACAAAGTTTTAATAATACCAAACAAAATCACCCCTATCGTGAATAAAAATTCCTTGGGAGTTTTTTCCCTTTTCCCATTTTTACAATTGAATTTACAAAGGAAAAATGGAAAAAGGGAAAAAAACTCCCAAGTAATTTTTATTCACGATAGGGGTGAATATGCATTTTTCTTGGTTTGGTGTTTGAAGAGCCTATGATTACGATTGGAAGCAGTTAGACTAAGGTTATTGATACCAACTGAAAGAAAAAAATTTTTTTAAAAACACAATTAAAAGCTTAAAATTCATTTTTTGACTTAATACGGTTTACAACAGCGATGTCAGCGCCATACACAATTGTGGAAATTAATTCACATGTACGCTTACGCTCTTTTATTTTGCGAGCGTAAAATATAATTGTTTACTGAGAAACACTCTCATTCAGCGGGAATTATCGCAAATATCGCAAGGCCTGTTTTGAGGCCTCTTAAACAGAAATAATATAAATATTTATGTATATAAATAAATATGCAATAACTGTATGTAGGTATGTACACCTTTTTTTGTTTTATTATCTTTTTTATTTTGTTTTTTATCCAGATAGGGAAAATATTATTGAGTTCTCGAAAAATTTAGACGGGGCGCTATATACTATATTAAAAAAAAATTCCTTCAAATGTTTGTCGCTTTTTTCCTCAACATATCTTTGCGAACAAATATTTTCCGATTTGAAATACATTTGCTCAAAACAACGCAATAAATTAGCATCCGCAAACCTAAATAATGTTTTGTTGTTACGAAAATCTTCTCTTTTTATAATGGTGGTAAATACTTACAGAATATTTTTAAACTTAATGGGGTTATTATTTGCACTAGTATGAGCAAATGAATTTTCATTGTTGGAATTCGCAAAGGTATGTTGAGCAAAAAACGAAAAATATTGGAAAGAATTGTATTAGGTTGTAAAAAAACTTCAAATATTGTCAACTGCTCAATTTTTCCAAAAAATAAGCAAAGTTTTTGAGGTTCTAAATTAAATTTATTTAAATAATAACTGATTGTGTATGTCCATAACTCAACATTTTTCGATAATTGTATTATTATTAATTGCTTTTCAGTCTTCATAGCAATAAATGTAAGTTAACTTTAAATGGTCTGATAAAAAATTAATGAAAAGCATGTAGGTACATACTATGTTTTCTCACATAATGATGGCCCTGGTGTTTGCATCGCCCTTTCATGAAAATGTTTCCTAGTGTAAGTTTCAGTACCTTACCTGATTTCCAAAAATTTAATCGAACATAAATGACCCTTAGAAGCCGTTAATAAGGCCTCGCAATAGGCCTCGCAGCCGCACATTTCGCCCGCTGGGCATGTAAAAGATAAGAGTAATCTCACCAACACAACCATAATTGACATCACTGGCTTACAACTCAACTCTAGTTCAGTTGAAGTTTTGCAGTTTTTATATTTTGATACCAAATTACAACTCATCACTACTAATCTTTTGAATAGTAATAGGAAATTTGTTTATCGAACAGTTCGTGAAGTACATTTTTAAAATTTAAAAAAAAATTCCAGTTTATACAGCTGTTGCGCAGTTGCCAATCTTTAGGCGGGTGTTACTCGGGTCGTTTCGGAACGAAGATCCATTTGTCGTGGGAACGTAGGTAGGTAAAACAGGATGGTTCTTTACATTCCGTTCTTCTCTTCCAGGCACGATTGGTCAGAATTCATTCCCTAATCCTCCCTTAATAAAAGTTCAGTGGAGGTCTGACTGATTCTAAACAATCAGAGTCATCCAGTTCTAAGATTAGACTTGCGTTGCTTTATAATAAGTTTTTCATTAAGGCCCTAATTGTGTAAAACGCAACGCAATGCCAAAAATAAAATTGAAAGTGAAAACAATGTAAAAAATTGGTCAAAATTTTGTTGTTGCTTTCGACAGAAATACATATAGCGTTTTAAAATTATAAACGGCACAAGATATGCAGCGTTTAAAATTTTAAAAATTCAATATAAATTTCTATAGAAAACAACAACAAAATTATGAAATATTTTCGATTTTGTTTTTGCTTTCAATATAATTTTTGGCGTTGCGTTTGCGTTTTTCACAATTAGGGCCTTAATCTTTTAGTATTTTTTTTTTAATTTTACGGCGAATGCGTTTTATTAAGGAACCCGTTTTAATTGGTGGAAAACTTAGATGCTTGCCGAATTGATTATCGCGCAAAAGGTCAATGATAAACAAATTATTTTAAATTGAACGAACTTACATAACCCAAACCATAGCTCTGATAGGAAATTTTACGGAGGGTCACGTCAAATTCGGGTAGGTCAAATTCGGATGCTCTGCTGGGCAAGAGTAGGGCTTGCGTCAGGACCATGATAGGTATAATCGCCGTCCACTGTATGATAGGCAGGATGGCGGTGATAATGTTATCTGACTTGATATGTAGGTTGTGGGAGGACCCAGAGGAGTTGGAGACAGCTGAGCACATTCTGTGGCATTGTGCCAGGCAGAGGTGGCTAGGTAGCAGATTTCTGCGCGATTTGGGAGATGTCTCGAGAACCTGACGGGATTCGTAATGGGATAATGGGAATGACCTGGGCCATATTCCACAAACCAACTTATCAACTTTTCACTTTGCACTTTTCAAATTTTTCGTCAATTTGCAAAACTTTATGTTCCACCACTATTTATGGATAACAATCTTGAAGCGATGTGGTGGCTTAAGCCCTGGCTGTGGTTCGTGTCTTGGCCCGGGTATTTTGCCAGCAACTGGTGATTCCCGAGGTGAAGACAGTGAACTTAAAGGCCTTGGCAACTAAAGGTTATCCATCCCCTAAGACCGGGGTGTCATGCGACCCGTGCCTATCGGTTGGTTTGCAGTCAGGGGTGTCCGACTGTATTATCACGGAGCTTTGCTGATACCTGGGCACCTCAGCAAATAGACCACGCCCTTACCACGTTAATGGGGGCTATGACGTGGCGGACCTTTTCAATTCCCCTACACTCGTGGGACCAACAAGCAAAATGAACACTCCAAAAAACAAACAAAAACAACAACTACAACAAAAACAATTAACTGAAACTGATGACGAACAGGCGAGAATAAGGACAACGATTGACAGTAAGACGACAAAGCCAGGGACTGTAGCAGTCCAGGCCACCATGGAAGATCAGCCTAGGCTGATCGGAAGTGGTAAGGCAGCTCGACCGGAAGGCAGCTGCTCCAAAAACGGCGGCGAGGTACCCCTGAACATCTCTCCAAGTACCTCCAAAGCCGCAAAAGCCCTTTCCGTCGGTGGGACGGATAAAACCCCTGCTTCGGGTGCTGCCAAGTTGGGAATGACAAAGTCGTCCAACAATGCAGCTTCCCATGTGCCCATTGTGCAAGGAGGGATGGTGATGAGAACATCATATCCCAAATCTGCACCTCCCCCCGCCAAAAACGGCGACCGTAAAAAGTCCCCAAGGCATAAAAACCCTACCAAGAGGGCAAAAAATACAAGGCGCGCCGCCTTGCGCTTCATTGAGCTACTTGGCTCCAAAAAAGCTGAAGAGCTTTCCAATGAGCAGAAAGCTAAATTGGAATGGGCTAAGGTCCACATAGCTGGGCTGCAAAGTGTTTCACCTCCTGTCACTGGAAAGGTGACAATGCCTAAACGGCAACGTTCTGAGGAAGAAGCATCAGCCGTAAAACAGCAACCAGGGACTAAGCGTCCTAAATTAGCACCGAAGCCGATGAACAGGTCCTTCAGTGAGGTGGCCAAAGGTCACCTAGTGAGGGCTGTCATTGACAGAGGTGCTGAAAACGGTGCCATTTCCCATACCAAGTGGGATCTGGTTAAACAGAAATTGATGGGCGTGTTCTGCAACCATTCCTGCCGAACCATCGAAACCTGAGGAGATCTTGAAGATCATTCAGTGCTGTAATCCCCAACTACCCACACATGATTGGAAGGTAGTGAAGGTTTCAGCTATTGAAGGGTCATCAAGGACGGCGATTGTGGTAATAAACCAGCAATCCTTGGAATCACTGAGGGAGAAACAGGGTAAGATCTACTATGGTTTTAGTACGATCTTGCTCCGTGTCTACCGAAGTGATAACAAGGGCAATCCAGCTCCTTCGGTAAATGAGGCTGCACATACTGATGACAGTATGGCTTGTGGTGATGCCGTTAGCTCAAGCGACAAAGATGACACTCAGTCGGTCTCCGAACTGGTGGGTGACTTCTTTGACCACTTGGGCGAAATGGTTGACGAGGACGTACTCCTGGAATCCGACCATGAGGACGTCAACGTCACAGTAATCGCCAACATGGATCATGGTGAGGGTGACACAAATCAACCTACACCACTCTAAAGCAGCATCCGCTGCACTGCTCCTCTGACTGGCGGAAAGAGGGGAGGAGCTCGTAATGGTCCAAGAACCATGGATTCACAAGAATCGGGTTTGCGGACTTAAACTAAAAGGCTACAAGCTATTATATGCGAAAGGTACAGGTAACATAAGATCTTGTGTCTTAGCTAAAAACTCGTTGAATATCTTCATTCTTTCTGATTACAGTGATGAAGACACAACAACGGTCGCTCTGGAGACACCAGACGGAATAGTCTGGATGGTCTCGGGCTATATGGCGCACGATCACGGACATGACCCACCCAATAGGCTCATCCGTGATGCTGTAACAAAGGCTGCGGGCACTGGAACGCCAATTGTAATCTGTGCCGATGCTAATGCGCACCACACTATCTGGGGTAGTACGGATACAAATGTAAGAGGTGAGTCACTATTCTCCTTTATTATTAATTACAATCTAGGAGTATTTAATAGGGGCTGTGAGCCTACGTTTGTTGTTGCGAATAGGTGTGAGGTTCTTGATGTCACGCAGGTTAGTATAAACCACGTTCATATGATTGAGAATTAGATGGTGTCTAATGACTGTTCGCTCTCTGATCATAGGTATGTGGAATTTGATTTAGGGCTTAGGTCCCCAGGACCGATGGCTGTGGTAAACAGGAGACGTACGAACTGGGGGATTCAACATTCCTCTCTAGTTCGGACTCTATCTGATCCTCCTGATGTAAATGATATCAGTGGTATCGACGCGGCAGTGGATATGCTTTCGAACTCACTGCAGTTAGCGAATTCCTTGGCGTGTAAGCCAATGATTCGCAGGGGTAGGGATCGGCCTGTATGATAGGCAGGATGGCGGTGATAATGTTATCTGACTTGATATGTAGGTTGTGGGAGGACCCAGAGGAGTTGGAGACAGCTGAGCACATTCTGTGGCATTGTGCCAGGCAGAGGTGGCTAGGTAGCAGATTTCTGCGCGATTTGGGTGATGTCTCGAGAACCTGACGGGATTCGTAATGGGATAATGGGAATGACCTGGGCCATATTCCACAAACCAACTTATCAACTTTTCAAATTTTTCGTCAATTTGCAAAACTTTATGTTCCACCACTATTTATGGATAACAATCTTGAAGCGATGTGGTGGCTTAAGCCCTGGCTGTGGTTCGTGTCTTGGCCCGGGTATTTTGCCAGCAACTGGTGATTCCCGAGGTGAAGACAGTGAACTTAAAGGCCTTGGCAACTAAAGGTTATCCATCCCCTAAGACCGGGGTGTCATGCGACCCGTGCCTATCGGTTGGTTTGCAGTCAGGGGTGTCCGACTGTATTATCACGGAGCTTTGCTGATACCTGGGCACCTCAGCAAATAGACCACGCCCTTACCACGTTAATGGGGGCTATGACGTGGCGGACCTTTTCAATTCCCCTACACTCGTGGGACCAACAAGCAAAATGAACACTCCAAAAAACAAACAAAAACAACAACTACAACAAAAACAATTAACTGAAACTGATGACGAACAGGCGAGAATAAGGACAACGATTGACAGTAAGACGACAAAGCCAGGGACTGTAGCAGTCCAGGCCACCATGGAAGATCAGCCTAGGCTGATCGGAAGTGGTAAGGCAGCTCGACCGGAAGGCAGCTGCTCCAAAAACGGCGGCGAGGTACCCCTGAACATCTCTCCAAGTACCTCCAAAGCCGCAAAAGCCCTTTCCGTCGGTGGGACGGATAAAACCCCTGCTTCGGGTGCTGCCAAGTTGGGAATGACAAAGTCGTCCAACAATGCAGCTTCCCATGTGCCCATTGTGCAAGGAGGGATGGTGATGAGAACATCATATCCCAAATCTGCACCTCCCCCCGCCAAAAACGGCGACCGTAAAAAGTCCCCAAGGCATAAAAACCCTACCAAGAGGGCAAAAAATACAAGGCGCGCCGCCTTGCGCTTCATTGAGCTACTTGGCTCCAAAAAAGCTGAAGAGCTTTCCAATGAGCAGAAAGCTAAATTGGAATGGGCTAAGGTCCACATAGCTGGGCTGCAAAGTGTTTCACCTCCTGTCACTGGAAAGGTGACAATGCCTAAACGGCAACGTTCTGAGGAAGAAGCATCAGCCGTAAAACAGCAACCAGGGACTAAGCGTCCTAAATTAGCACCGAAGCCGATGAACAGGTCCTTCAGTGAGGTGGCCAAAGGTCACCTAGGGAGGGCTGTCATTGACAGAGGTGCTGAAAACGGTGCCATTTCCCATACCAAGTGGGATCTGGTTAAACAGAAATTGATGGGCGTGTTCTGGACGATCCTCAAGGAGAATCCAGGTCCTCCCCCTCAATGTGATGATGCTGGCTGGTATCAAGGCCATGTGAAGTTGATGGCTTGTGTGGATGAGCGCTCAGCGTCGTTACTTAAGCTTGCCATCCAATCAATAGGAGAGGTTTGGGAAGGTGCAAGGCTCGATGTGGTGTTGGTGAGCGAGATACCGCGTAGGCCTAGATTGATTGCAACCATTCCTGCCGAACCATCGAAACCTGAGGAGATCTTGAAGATCATTCAGTGCTGTAATCCCCAACTACCCACACATGATTGGAAGGTAGTGAAGGTTTCAGCTATTGAAGGGTCATCAAGGACGGCGATTGTGGTAATAAACCAGCAATCCTTGGAATCACTGAGGGAGAAACAGGGTAAGATCTACTATGGTTTTAGTACGATCTTGCTCCGTGTCTACCGAAGTGATAACAAGGGCAATCCAGCTCCTTCGGTAAATGAGGCTGCACATACTGATGACAGTATGGCTTGTGGTGATGCCGTTAGCTCAAGCGACAAAGATGACACTCAGTCGGTCTCCGAACTGGTGGGTGACTTCTTTGACCACTTGGGCGAAATGGTTGACGAGGACGTACTCCTGGAATCCGACCATGAGGACGTCAACGTCACAGTAATCGCCAACATGGATCATGGTGAGGGTGACACAAATCAACCTACACCACTCTAAAGCAGCATCCGCTGCACTGCTCCTCTGACTGGCGGAAAGAGGGGAGGAGCTCGTAATGGTCCAAGAACCATGGATTCACAAGAATCGGGTTTGCGGACTGAAACTAAAAGGCTACAAGCTATTATATGCGAAAGGTACAGGTAACATAAGATCTTGTGTCTTAGCTAAAAACTCGTTGAATATCTTCATTCTTTCTGATTACAGTGATGAAGACACAACAACGGTCGCTCTGGAGACACCAGACGGAATAGTCTGGATGGTCTCGGGCTATATGGCGCACGATCACGGACATGACCCACCCAATAGGCTCATCCGTGATGCTGTAACAAAGGCTGCGGGCACTGGAACGCCAATTGTAATCTGTGCCGATGCTAATGCGCACCACACTATCTGGGGTAGTACGGATACAAATGTAAGAGGTGAGTCACTATTCTCCTTTATTATTAATTACAATCTAGGAGTATTTAATAGGGGCTGTGAGCCTACGTTTGTTGTTGCGAATAGGTGTGAGGTTCTTGATGTCACGCTGGTTAGTATAAACCACGTTCATATGATTGAGAATTGGATGGTGTCTAATGACTGTTCGCTCTCTGATCATAGGTATGTGGAATTTGATTTAGGGCTTAGGTCCCCAGGACCGATGGCTGTGGTAAACAGGAGACGTACGAACTGGGGGATTCAACATTCCTCTCTAGTTCGGACTCTATCTGATCCTCCTGATGTAAATGATATCAGTGGTATCGACGCGGCAGTGGATATGCTTTCGAACTCACTGCAGTTAGCGAATTCCTTGGCGTGTAAGCCAATGATTCGCAGGGGTAGGGATCGGCCACCGTGGTGGGATCCTGAAATTGCGCAGGTAAGAAGTGCCTGTCGTAGGTTGTTCAATGAGGCTAAGCGCCTTGGTAACTGGGTGGACTACAAGTCATCATTGAATAGGTTTGGAAATTTGGTTAGATCGGCAAAAAGGAACGCTTGGAGGAACTTCTGTAGCGGCGTGGAGGGATCCTCTGAGACGAACCGTTTACGTAAAATTATGGCTTCGAGCCCGGTTGTCCCAACCTATGTCCGAAAATCGGATGGTTGTTGGACTACAAATAGTCGGGAAACACTTGAGGTGTTGATTGACACTCACTTTCCTGGAAACTCCCAAGGGAGCTTGCGGGATCGGGTGTGGGAGTCGACACCCATTCCTATGTCCATTCCTTTCTCCGGGTATGGATGGTATAATTCCGGCGGACCTGCAGAGGAATTCGACCCTGATCATACCCTGGCTGATGGCCATATACAGGGGTTGCGCTAGATTTTCGTATCTCTTTCGTATCTTGTGCAGAGTGGTCTTTATACCCAAAGGGGGTAAGGCTTCTTACACTGAACCGAAGGACTACAGACCGATTAGTCTTGCATCCTTTCTTCTTAAGACTCTTGAAAGAGTTATTGATATACATCTTAGTATGACCATCCCAAGAAGTTTACTCTCTGCCTCCCAACATGCCTACACAAAGGGCAGATCTGTTGAGACGGCTCTTCACTCTCTAGTGGGAACTATTGAGAGATCGCTCGAATTTAAGGAGTACACACTAGTGGCCTTTCTCGATATTGAGGGGGCTTTCAACAATGTCAACCCGGACTCTATTGTGTCGTCCATGAGGAGCCTGGGGATCAACGTTGGCATATGTAGATTTGTGGACAATCTACTCAGGAATAGGGTCATTTGCTCTACGATAGGTGAGACCAGTGTTCAAAGACTGGTGAACAGGGGTACTCCCCAAGGGGGGGTTCTATCCCCACTATTGTGGAACCTGACTATGAATACCATGTTGACGAAGATGGACAACATGAGGATCAAAACAGTGGCGTATGCTGATGATGTTGCGGTAGCTATCACGGGGAGACTCTGAAGGTACTTAGCACCTGGAGCGCATAATGCGGGCTGGGTTTTAATCCGTCCAAGACGGAACTGGTACTCTTTACGAGGAAGTATAGGACTGGGGACTTTAGGCTTCCGGGGTTAAATGGAACCGAGCTTCAGATCTCACGCAGTGCCAAGTATCTGGGCGTGGTTCTGGATAGTAGGCTGTCATGGGGACAAAATGTCCAGATGAGAGTGGGAAAGGCAATAGTTGCCATATATGCGTGTAGGGGTGCAATCGGCAGAAACTGGGGCATGAGCCCGTGGTGTGTCAATTGGATCTTTGAGGCTGTAGTAAAGCCGACTCTGTATTACGGGGTCGTGGTATGGTGGCCTGCGTTGGATAAGAGCAGGTATAGGGCAATGCTTGAGAAGGTATATAGACTTGTCGCGTTGATGATAACGGGATCAATGCGATCTACTCCCACGAGGGCGCTGTTCACGATACTGAACTGGCTCCCGGTGGACATCATGGCCAGACAGATGGCTCTTTGCTCGGCGACACGGCTAAACGCGGCGCTTTGTTTGTCGGCCCGTGACTATGGGCATGCCGGGTTAACCAGAGGTTCTACCGTCCCTGATAGTGTGGACTATTGCACTCCGGTGCCTTTCACTGGCGCGGGGTTTGTGACAATGATGGCGCATGCCAATGCGCTGTCAAGTACTTACCACGAACTGAGCCTAGGGGTTTATACTGATGGTTCGAGGAAGGGTGTAAGAGCTGGCGGAGGTTTCTACATAGAGAAACTGGATGTGAGAGTTTCCTTTCGTCTGCCGGATGGATGTAGTGTCCTGCAGGCGGAGATCTCGGCTATAAGGCGGGCGGCAAATTGGCTGAGGTATCATCGCATATCGGGAGATATACGTATATTTACTGACAGCAAGGCTGCCCTTGCTTCCCTAGCGGGTGTCTATACGACATCTAGGTTAACTGTAGAATGTCGGATGTCTTTGAATGAGATTGCGAAACATTCAAGGGTAACGCTAATATGGATTCCGGGTCACTCAGAGTGCCCGGGTAATCTAGTGGCAGATGGGCTGGCCAAACAAGGTGGTCGCATGGATGATATATTCATCGATCAGTTTGTTGGTCTTCCAATGGCTCACTGTAATTAGTCGCGCTGATGCGGTGGACTAGTGAGTCCACCTGCTTGATATCCAAGCTATTATGGCCTGGTCATGATGAACGGAGGACAAGCTCTCTACTTAGGTTCAGAAGGTACCAGATTAGGACAGTTGTATCGGTTATTACTGGGCACTGGCCGGTGGGGACTCATGCTGAAAGAATGGGTCTGGAATTCAATGACTACTGTAGAAGTTGTCAGGATGAGGAGGAGGAGGAGACTGTGCTTCACTTTCTCTGTCAATGCCCTGGGTTGCGGGGTATTAGGGAGGAATGCCTGGGGAAACCGGCATTTGCCTGCCTAGAGGATCTATCCAAGATAGAACTGAGATCGCTGATTCTCTTCATTAGGAGGACGAAGTGGCTGGATTCTGCAGTGACGCCATCTGAGTAACTGCTCTACAGGATGGGCATTGGCGCTGGGTATCACAAAGGGACCAATAAAGGACCCAAGTGAGCTGTCTGTTGATAGCTGCCCATGGAACCTAACCTAACCTAAAACTTTATGTTCCACAGAACTATTTAATTTGATAAGTGATAAGTTGAAATTGATAAGTGAAATTTGCAAAGTCTTTGCAATTTTTATATTCTCTTTTCAATTTCTGTTCCACGTACGTTCTCTTGTGCAAAGTGCAAAGTTATAATTGCAAAGTGTAATTTGCAAAGATTTTGCAAATAATTATGCTGTTTCGTTCCACAAAAACTGTAAATTCTATTTTTGCAAAGCAAATTTTGATAAGTTTGTCAATCATTTGCTAGTGAAGCTTTCAAAATGTTAAGACGCGAGTTTTTGTTCTACCTACAATAGTGGAGACGTGGGCATAATAAGAAATTATAGGGAAATTAATTGATTTAAGTTGATTTCTTTTTAAATAAAATCAAAGAAGAATTAGAGCACAATTAAAAGCGCAGTTTGTCAGCTGAAAATCAACTGCTACTGTGTGCTTCTGCTCGAAAATGGTTGCCAGTACCATAGCGTTGCAGTTATGCATGGTGTTGCAAAATCAGCAGTTTACAGAACCATCCATAGAGTTGTCGATGTTATAGTAGAAGCATATGTCCATGTTTTTTGGACAAACGCCAGTTGCAAAGATTGGGCTTTTTTCAAAACTTCCTCCCAGGAAGCCTCTTTTTATAATTGCAATAGTCCTATTCCTTTAGTAATTCACATACTTTATGCTTAAGCCATCCTTTGGTAAAAATTGAAGCTATAGATATATATGTACATATTATTAGGAATTAGGAAATCTATACACTACTAGAATTTATTTTACCTTTATGTTACATATTTTTTTTTTTTAACTACGCTTTATTTAGCAATGAATAAATTTTGTGTAAACATTTTTACAATTATAAGACACCTGCAGAATGTGTATAGATATACTTACATACTTAATACATTTTATGTATTATTTCTTTTTATAAGTTATTTCTATTATATAAACCATTTTCATGTGTTCAATGATTTCAATTTATAATTTATACGCATATGTACATATCTATAGCTTCAATGTTAAGCAAAGGTTTGCATAAGCAAAAATATGTGAACAAATTAATGAATAAGACTATTACAAGGAAGCTTTATAAATTGAAATTTGATTCATAGAACACATTCGAAAATAAAATTGGTTTATATAATAAAAATAACTTTTAAAAAGAAATAATTCTCATATGCTATTAACAATAATTTTATAAAAAAAAACTTACTAGAAAATAAAATATCTTATTTTTTCTTAAATAACATGTAACACCGCAAGTACATTTTCCATTTTTACTTTTAAGCTCATTGTAATAATTTATATTAAGCAATGCAAAGTGATAAGACAGAAATGCAAAGATGATTAAATCCTTTGTGGAACACTTTGCACATTCACTTTTCAAGGGAACGCAAAGACTTTGCAAGAGAGCGCAAAGACTTTGCAAAGAGAGCAAAGTCTTTGCAAAAACTAGCTTAGTGCAAAGTGAGATTTGCAAAGAATGTTGTGGAACAGAAACACTTATCACTTTGCCAAAAAATGCAATTTGATAAGTGCAAAGTGAAAAGTGGTTTTGTGGAATAGGGCCCTGGTTGCGCGGCAGGAGACTGGAGTCAGTTTTCTGTTTGGTAGGGTTCCCCACAAGAAGAGTGGCCGTCATTTTACTGGTCATTTGGCTGTCGTTGAAGACAGAATAATGGTCACCGCGTAGAACAAATTTTCTATCACTTTCTTTAGGCCAACGTGAAAAAACTGACCTAAAATTTTGTGTACGTGTGATTTAGCGTTGCCACTTAGCAAACATTTCTTCCTAAAATGTTTTTAACAACCGAAATTCCACCGCTTTTTTTATATTATTAATAATTAATTATCCTAATTTTTCAGCTCAATCCGACGGTGCCTAGTCGTGCCAAGTGGGGCCCAAAGTTCCCCATATTATAAAAAGTATCTATTCAATCAGATACTAATTGAAAAGCCGGTCCCAAAAACCGAAAAATCTGGCTTCGTAACGATCTTCCGCAGATAAAGTACTTTAGGGATGCCAAAATTTAGCTTCATATGTCATCAGATGGCTTCAGAAAGTTCGGGAAGTATAGGACATATAACAAACATCCGGACATACAAAGAAATTATATATTGAATAGATAGATTAAAGTATTTGCTATTTAATATTTTAGTATGATACGAACGGTGGTGCTAGCCGTTTTTTTTAGGTTAGCTCTGGTTTTCGAGATATACCGTTATTTAAAAAATTAAGAAGGCTGCACAACATATGTTCGCGTAACTCAAAAACGCTTTAGCTTATTGAAAAAACTAAAAAAAACCGAAATTCCGCAATAAAATTTACTTTAAGAAAGGTAAAACTTTTTTATATGCGCAGTCGTTTTAGAAACATAATTTTTTTTTTTAAACACATACTGCCTGTTTAACGATGTCGAACGCCAACGTTCGCATAGAAAACTACATTTGAAACAAAAACAAATTTTCGAATATTGTTTTTGTTTTACATATAATTTTCTGTGCGAACGTTAACGTTCGAAATCGATGAACTGGATGATAATTTTTTTATGAAAACTTCGAAATTTTTGTTTTTTAAAAATTGGAAAATGCAGCTATGCTTCTTATTATAGCAGGTAGGTATGTTAGAAATAAATGATGGAGATGAAAAAAATAGTGGGGTTGGTAATACATTTGACCCTTCTAGGGGCATCCTGGGCACTACAGGGGCCAAATTTAAGAATTTCAACCATACAAATAGAGCGGTTTAATAAAATTCTAAGCTAAAGCGCTTTTGAGTTACGCGAACATGTTGTGCAGCCTCCTTAATTTTTGAAATAACGGTATATCTCGAAAACCAGAGCTAACCTAAAAAAACGGCTTGCACCACCGGATTCAGCGTACCTCAATTAGGTTAAAAATCGTTCGTTGGTATCATATCAAAATATTAAATAGCAAATACTTTAATCTATCTATTCAATACATATTTTCTTAGTATGCCCGGATGTTTGGAAAGTGCCGAACAAATTGGAATTGGGCGGTAATTTTCAGGGTTATTAGCGCTTACCTTTTTAGGAATTGGCGTTACGTCAGCAACTTTCCAGCAGACTGTAAATTCCGCGGCACGGTATAAAGTGCTGAAAAGATTTGCTAAGGTACGAGCTAGCGTCGAAGAGCACTGCTTCAAGACCAGTGCAGGTATACCATCCGCCCCAGGAGACTTGTTTATGTCGAGATCCGCAAGAACCCTTTTAACAGCTCGACCCCGAAAAAATATTCTAGGCATAGTTACGGATACTTTTTCGAGTTCGGGTAGTGGTTGATTGCTAGCTGGTAGGTGAGAATTATTAGCAAATAATTCGGCAAAACAATTAGCCTTATCAACCGGGTCCGTGAATGATCGGCCATCCTTAAAAAGAGTTGGTATTGAGGAACTAGCATTAACCCTTACTCTTTTAACGAATGACCAGAAGCTTTTACTACCCCGGGGAGTAGCACGAAGAAATTGCTCGTGAAGAGTTTTTTCCCGTCTAAGTACTTTGGCACACGAAGACCTTGCCATTTTGCGTAGCAATTCAGTATCAGCGTTTTTATTTTTACGCCAATTTTTGAATGCTTCCTCTCTGGATCTGACTGCTGATTTGCACGACTGATTAAACCAAGATTTGGATCGAGGCTTATTCGAAGCTTTTTTAACTGGAATGAAGATTTTCATTCCTAGCTTTATTACGTTTTCAACCATTTCAACCATGGAAACAGAGTTTCCAATTGAAATGTCGAAAAAAGTCATTGAGCTCAGCCCGTGCTTTTCCGTAAACAAATATTGAACGTTTCGTAGCCCGTCGTGAAACGTTCCGAAGTTCAGAGAACGGAAAAGATGCAGAAATGGTGCAATGATCCGAGTTGCCGAGAGGTGCTAGAACCTCAACTTCGTACTTTTGAGGGTGCGAAGAGGTCAAGGGTATTGTGTTGGTGCCCATCAACACACGGAATATGTGTTGGTTCATTCACCAGTTGCACGAGGTGGTTGTGTGCAGCAAAAATCTAAACATATTGGCCTTCATAAGTTGTACGGCCCGAGTGGTGAAGCCAAGAAGAATTGTGGACATTAAAATCACCAGCAACAACGATTTCACTGTCGGGACAATTCTCAAGAATCTTCGCTATTGAGTCGGAAAGGGAGTCGAAGCCCGATAAGGTAATATCCCTTCCCGCATTTGGACTTCTGTAAAGAAATCCGAAATGCAAATAGTGTGTATCGATTTTGAATTTAACCCAAAGCCAGTTAAATTCCGCATCAAGCATGCCCATTGATTGCTGGCATTGATACACAACTTCATTGCGTGTGTATATAGCAAGACCCCGATGAAGATTAAAGAGGGATAGAAGGTGATACCCAGGAATCTAAAAATCAAGTGGATCGGAATTTTCAGATACCTGAGTTTCACATAAGGCGAAAACATCCGGCCGGTGGAGACATACGTGAGCATACACAGAGAAAAAATTCGTTCTCAGCCCACGTATATTGCAAAAGTCGATTCTAAACCGACCTCTCATCACAACATAAAAAAATTAAAATCAAACGCAAAGCACCGATATCCACTTTGTTAAAAGTCGTTATTTATTTTTAACACGAGTTGTCATTGGACGCAAGTCCTTTCACACTCCCTTTAATAACAACTTCGATCCCTTCCCTAAGAATGGAGTAAGGAAGGTCACTAAAAAGAAAAATGAACAACTTCCTTTCTCCCTTCTTAAAGAAGGGAGTAGCGAATGTGTACTGAATATATTGGAAGGTCTTTCACCTTCTAGGAGGCAGGATATCATACGAAGCGAATCTTTTAGAAAGGAGTATAGAGGCATTCAAAAAGGCCTTACACTTGCAGTCCTTTCAATATTTACGCTGGGTAATTTTTAAAAAATAGAAATTTAAGGCACTTTAGAAATCGCTTTCGGTACGGAAACTTTTAAGCACCGAATCAACCTAAAAAATTTTTTTTTATATTATCAGAACAACATTCCCCGCATGGTACTGGAGTAGTATTTTGCACTCAAAAAAAGTTATTCCTCTAATGTACATACTTAAAACAAAAATTCTTGTTAACAGGATCTTCCACAATATAAATAATAAAAAAATTAACTTTTTAAATAATTACAAAACATATTATTTTATTAACTCTACTTGAAATTATTACAAAACTTACAAGCATAATTAAAGTAAAAAAGTAAGAAAGTATAGTCGGTCAAGCCCGACTATTTATACCCTTCACCACAGTATATAAAGACAAATTTTCAGGAGTGTACCCTATTTGTGACTAATGGGCAAAAAAATTAAGTTATAAGGTGAATATTCATGAAAAACTTATTTGTGCCGAATGTTAAGATATCTTCATCTATATGAGATTTGTTTGCCTAAATGTGATTTAAGGAAGGATTTTTATGGGCCGATTCCAATCAAATTTTTTAGATTGCGATAAAATAAGTTTATGTGCACACAGACTATTCCGAAAAGAAGTTTGTATGAAGGCCATGTGAATTTTGGACCGATTCGAACCATTTTCAATAGGCTCCGTCCAACTTTAATTAAATATTTTTGGGACCTGAACATTGCGCACAAGGTTACATGGACAAACAACCAGCCAGCCAGCCGGAGAAACGGACATCGTTAGATCGACTGAGAAAGTTTTTCTGAGTCGATCGTTTTACCTAAAGGTGGATCTAGGACCATTATTTTTTTGTGTTACACACATCAGCACAAGCGCATAATACCCTCTCGACTATTGTGGTGTGGGTAAACAAATTTGTAAAATGGCAGTTTCTTTTAAGGTGCAGAACGTATGCGCGATGCCAATCAAGATTTCTTAAACTAACAAATTTTAAAGCAATAATTTACAAAGTGCGCAAACGATTTATTTTCGCATGCCCACATATTTTGTCCAAATTCCTTTGGAATCGAAATAAGGTTTATTACGGGAACAAATAATAGAATCTTTAAAAATGCGCGAATACTCATCGGGTATAGCATTGTTTTTAAAAAGATTGTAAAGGAACTCATAAATCTGTAAGAAAAAAAATGAAATATGAGAAACTAAAGGGTATTTTCTATTTAACTACTCTTACCTTTGCTTCCTGATCTTTCCAAAATACATGATCGCATAAGAATTGCAAACTTTCCGGAAATATTTGGTTTCTTTCGGAACGTTGTGTCGCAACTATATCCAAGTTGCCCAACAGTATCGCACAACCTGACAAAACATCCACTGACAATATAAATATATCCAATAGATACAATACCCTATCTAATTTATCCTTATTCGATGATTCGGCCAATAAAGCTTGTATTTGGATAAACATTTCCATTACCCAAT
Source organism: Pollenia angustigena (assembly GCA_930367215.1). Lineage (NCBI taxonomy): Eukaryota > Metazoa > Arthropoda > Insecta > Diptera > Polleniidae > Pollenia > Pollenia angustigena. The sequence continues at coordinate 211,730,979 of OV884060.1, forward strand.
TGCAGGAATGTTCATCATTATTAAACGCATACAAGGTGGATGATAAATGTCTAAAGAAGAATAAATGTTCTTCTTTTCGTGTGGCATACGCATCTACAATTGAGTTAAACCATTTTAAAGGATTGTTCAGTTGGGTATTGTACAAAACTAAATATGACCGTATAATGGTTGCTTTTTTTAATTTCCCTATTGGAGTTTCCCACCAATTGGCCGGTGTTGTTAAACCTTCTATAGCATTTTGTGGTAGAACTGCTACAACTTCAGTATAACGTTCGAACAACCGCGAATCAACATCCATTGAATCTATATAACGTTCTACGATTAAAGTAAAAATATCGAGGACTTCTGGTACATCACATTTTCCAGTGAATATGTATTTGATACTATCCATAAATTTTTCGAACAAACAACCCTCATTGAAGCCAGCCAATTGAGATTCTTTGAAACAATATACCGCTACCTTTTCAGCAAACGTTTTCAATATGGTCAAGCTAACACCATTCGATATCTCAGGCAATAAGGTAAAAAGTAAAAGTAAATCTTCTTCGAAACAATTTGGTTCGAATTCTGACAGAAAATTTTCCAATAAACGTCGAGCTGTGCCAGAATGTAACAATTGATTTTTGGATATAAGAATACAATATTTTCTAGTATCAAAGGATAAATGGAAGAAACTATGTAGAAAACTCCAATCTAAAGGTGGTATAGGTTTTGAAAACTTTTTAGAAATGGCTCGTAATGCATTTGTTACAGCTATTGGCTCTGCCACATGATCTCCATAGCGCGATTGATTTACTAGGTAACTAACCACAGCCCTTAGAGGACTTTGCGGATAGAGGCCCTGTAGTTTACGGGGTTCAGCTTTGCCTTCGGGTAAACGATAAAGACCACCACGAAAACAATTTATTTCAGCATAAATATAGTGTGATATTAGATCAGCCGCAGCTGACCCACATTCTGGTCGTATCTTTTGCAATAATTGTACCCATACCTCTCCCGGTATCATTTCCTGTTGCAAATCGACTACTTCGCGGCCATCCGGTGCTGTGTATTCCCTGGCTACATGTAAATCTTGTCTGAATTGTGGTGGTATATGTTTTAAAGTCAATAAAGTTCCAATCTCATAGTGTTTTAGAGCTGACAAAGCTTCGCGAACCATTTCGGCGTCGAAATCCGAACGACTTATGGTCAGCCATAACTGATCCAAAGCTTCATCTACCAACTGTTCAAATTCCAAAGTGGGAGTTTGTAGCAATGGTACATGAGCAAAGAACTTGTATAAGGATTTTAATGATCTAGGACGTTTTTCATGGCGAAATTTATTGCTTAACACCCGCCAAGTGGATGTTATATTCACTGTATGACTATCGCACAATGCAACAATGGCATCTAGCGCCAATGATGTTGCCAAATCGCCAGATTCATCGGTACAAGTGTTAAGGGTATCAGAAAGATGAGATACCATATCGGAGCCATGTTGGGTGGGTCTGTAATAGAATTGTGTGTTCAAAATGTACATAAACGTTTTTTTTTAAGATTTTTGTAAAGTTTTTGAATGTGTAATGTTGAAAACATCAAATGTTCAAAGCAAATGGAAAATGAAAAAAGTCGAAATAAACTATAAACTTATAATGCGATATTAACATTACTTGATAATAATTTTGCGACGAAGTATTTAAATAATTTTAGGATTTTAAAGCAAGTTGATTAGTAAAAAGCAAAAAAAAAAAAAATCTTGCAATAGCTATTTATGTATAGTGTCGAACAAAACTATAGCACGGACTTCCTCATATTACAAAAACCCGTTTTAAAGTTTAAGATCTCGTGAATTCGTGTTTAATATTAACTTTTAAGAGAGAATATACACTTAATTTTAATTTAATAAAAATGCTTGTGTTCTCAGATACAACAATTATATTTAAAAAATGGTTTCCGTAAGCCCAGAAATGACGCGACAAAACTAAAGCACATTAACTGAAATGTTTACTTTTTTTCTTGTTTACAAAATACCAACAACTAAAATTCCGTTAAGTCAAAAAAGCAGTTATTTAAGATTATTTTTAGAAGGTTTTGAGAAAATTTGCACATGTTTATCAGTTGTGACTTCTCATTCAAAGGTGCGGTATAATTCTTTTCAGTTTTAAACTTAAAATGGCTCGAAACAAGTATTCAGCACTATTAAGAGAAAAAATAATTAATTTTTACAATAAAGATGAATCTGTGACATGTATCGCAAGAAAATTTTGTGTACACCATAGCACAATTTCGCTAATTATAAACCGTTTTCGTTCATCAGGCTCGGTGTCCACTTTACACAAAGGTGGTCGACCCCGAAAAACCAGCAAACGGAAAGTTAAAGCTATAATTCGAATGATTAAAAAAGATCCTTTCGTAGCAGCAACAAGTTTTTTACATTTATTTGCACCGTCGAAAGCAAATTTGTTTTCGTTGAAAAATTCGATGCATAACGAAATTTTCGACATTGGTGCCAACTCATAATACCAAATTAACATTCGATAGTCGATGTTCGATAGCCAGTGAAAATCGTTTATCGAATGTAACTCATAACAGGGGCCTATATGTTTTTATTTTAATTATTTAAAATATGATATTATATAGGAAAAAGGAGGCAACATGCAAATAAATTTAAAAATGATAATTCCAGCAAATTTCGAACCACCTGTACCACTGGTTAAAGATTGATGTTTGACTGTTGGCTGGCAGGCACCGCAGTGGTGCAGAGTAGACTGGCCCACGCTTGTATGGAAAAGTAAAAGTATAGCCCAATACTGGTTGCGTTCGTAAATGCATCACTGCGCTGCATCAGTGATTTCAAATGGTTATATATTTATCAGTGAAGTAAATGTGGACCAAAAAATTGTGAAATACTCCACAAAATTAATAGTCGCACAATAAAAAAAAAATTAAAATTATTCTTTTATCGCCATTAAAAAAGTTTGCTTTTCTGATGCAGCGCAGCGATGCATTTACGAACGCACCCACTTTCTCCACAAGCTTGATTTTGTTTCTTTTACTAAAATATATTAATACCAAAAATTGGATCAATAGGACAATATTTAGAGGTCGCGATGAATGGCGACTTTTAGGTTTCACATCTTATACCTATTACATGCATTTACGTTTGGCTTATCATTATTGTACTAGTTTATGTATTGGCGATACTTTTTCACACTTTTCTTTGATCTTTACTAGATTTACATTTGTTAAAATTAAAATATATTCATCCCTCTACATAATTATTTAACTTATTTTGAATGCAGAATTACAAGAAACGAGTTTAGAAGGATTATGTTGAAATTTCTGACAGTGAGTCAGATTCATCGCACGAAGAAGTTAAGTTTCACAAAAAAACAAAATACAACTTAACGAATAAAAATGAAACCTGTTTTTTAAAACGACTTTATTGGATCTATTGACCGTGTAAGTCTTTCTAACCCCGAAAAATCATTTAACTATGGCAACCTCTAAATATTGACCGATTGTGCTCAAATTTGGAATGAAAATTTTTAAGCACTATTCGAATAGGATCAGCGTTGTGGAGCGCGAATATTCGATACTTTTGTATTTTGGGCCACCCTAGTGCAGAGGTTAGAACTCAAAGAATTCTGATTAAAGAATGTGGTGATTCTTGAAACATGTAAATTCATCCCCGGTTCGAGCCTCAGCTCAGCCAAGAAAATTATCAATAAATTTTAATAATATTTCTTGTTGTAAAAATTCCTTCCTTCAGTAAAAATAATTTAGTAAAAATTAAATTTGATAAACTCAAGCCTAACTAAAAATATCAAAAATTAAAAATTAACAGTTCAACTAAAAATCACAATTGGTATTGTATACATAGGAACTTATATAAACAGTTTGTTTAATGTGCTTTAATGAATAACAAATGTAAATAAGAGAAAAACGTGTACTTACTTTTCATAGCATATTTCACGTATAGTATGAGTTTTAGCAATTTCAAATTCCCACTTCTTGGTAGTACCTTCTTTAAAGGGCAACGATAAAAGTTTAATTAAAAATGGATAGGTACGAGGCTCAACGCGCCATAAACGTAAATACAAGTCCATACAAAATGTAGGATTATCAGCACATAAATTACAAAATGTAGGATTATCAGCACATAAATTACGTATAGTATTTAAAATCATCGGTATGTTGTCCTAAATTAAAAAAGAATAATTGTTAGATACATATTCAGTTACCGTCTTTAATAGCAATATTAACATATACCTAAGTATGTATAACACTAATGATACTCACTTTCGATACCCCAAAATTAGGTAAACCTCTTAACAGTTCCATTTGTAACTCAGGATTGTGTTCACCTGCCAATTTAAAAATGTAGGTCATAAGAAAGTCATAAGCAATATCATTATTAACTTTAATTATATCCAATATAACTTCGTATATCTTAAACCAACAGTCCACAGATGGTTCTCGTGAGAGAAATAATGCTCGTAGGAATAAATGCAAACGCTGACAGAACATGGTGTTGACCTTTACATTTAATATATCGACAAACGTAAAAACATCCCTGACTTCAGAATCATCAAAGGATTCCACTAATTTTGCCAAATCAAATGCCAAGGCTATATCAGGATGTAAGTTTCGTAGACCAACTGGTTCAAAATCTTTTGTACGAGTTGGTTTTGTTTTTACCGCTCCCTTCACAACATCAAGTATTTTACGTACAATCTGATGGGCAATGGCCAAACCATCTGCAGGTATAAATGCAGTCTGAGACATCCACTGGATGATTCCATCAAGACACATGTTCAGAATGTATTGATGCCCACAGTTTTCCTGAACCACTATAAATGACAGAATTCGCATCAGATCTGGTAAATAGCTAGGTGTAAGTAAATGTAAATTCTCCGAGAGCAGTATTAACATGACATTATAATGACTTTGACTTTGCTCTTTCGTGGAGTGTAAAACTCTTAAGATACAGTGTAAACTTGGACGGGGATCTATGCCAAATTTGACTAAATTATTGATGACCAGTATTTGAAAGATAGTTAATTCAATTGATTGTTTTAAATCCTTTTGGTTGAGAAAATGTTCTATAGCTTCGATAAGCAAAGTACTAGTAAAAAGACAATTTTGTGAGGTGGAAAGTTTACTCCATGATAAAATTTCTTGCATTAATTCCTTGGCTTCGTTTTTGTTTTTACTTAATGTCAATAGACCGGTCCATATGGTTTTTGAATCTGGTAAGGTTTGAGGATTACAAAGTATATAGAGATAAACTGGTCTCAAATATTCAATGCTTTGATCTTTGATCCTAAGAAAAAAAAAAAACAAATATTAAAATTTTTGGTTTTAAAGTTTAAAAACTTACTGTTTATCGTGATGATTACATATGCCATTAATTTTATTCGCTACATCATTCATGTTGACCATTGAGTTTTGCAGCAATGTAATCATGGGATGCTGTTGGGTTTTAAGGCCAAAATGTGATTGAAATTTTTCATTGTCCTTTAAAGAAGCCGCCTTTCTTTTTAAACTTAGCAATAAAAGGCTAACAATGCCTTCGGTTATGGTGGTATATTGAACGGGGCTGAATGATTTTTGTAAAGAAAAGTAAGAAATTTATTTACAAACATATATTTTCTAAAAATATATTTTCGTTGAATCTTAAATGGAGTTTCCTGTCTTTGCCAGGTGTAAGTGATCATTTTATGAAAGAAAAGTATTTCAAACTAATGAATTATCTGAAATATCGATGAATGTTAATAGAGAGGCTTAATAAGGCAGCAAACGAAAATAATCTGGTATGGTTTAACTTTACAATTTCTACATTAAGGGCTCATAGATCAGTGCAAGTTAAACTCTCCTTTTGGTTTAAAATGTGTAAAAGCTAGCAAATCTATAAATCAGTAAACATCTAAAACATCTCTAAAGGCATAAACGCATAATACAGATGATATGAATTTGACATTTATTTTTTAAAAAGTATAATGTACGGAAATAACAGCTGTTGAGTTAAACTACATATGAATTTAAGTTTTGTTCAACTAAACCAGCTCTTAAACATTCACTGATTTATTAACCACAAGGCAGATATCCTGGAGAAATTTTAAAAGATGTCGTTATCAGGAAAATATTTTAGAGTATAGGAGAACAAGTGTGAAAGTTTAGAAGGATTTCAAGATTGCTAAAAAACGTATGTGGGATAATATTTTAATTAAATTAAATTCAGGTTAAATTCTTTTCCAACGATTTGTATAAACGACACCAGAGATAAACATACTAAGCAAATTGGAAATTAATTTGATGAACTTTTGACGTCAATTAGTTCGGACTCTTAGTGATACAGATATTATAACAAATAAAAGAAAACTGGACATCAAGAGTTTATCGAAATGCAGTGATCAAATTGAAATCCTAACAGAGAAAAAAATTTTTTCTGAACTCGAAAAAGAAATGAGAACTTTAAGGGCTCGTGACAAAATTACACATTCAATGATCAAAATGGCTCCTAGCGATTTCAAACATCGTCCTTGTAGTTTTTATAAAAACATACTGTCAAGTGGAATGAATATTCCCCCATGATTTGAATATTGCAACTTCAGCACCTATTTCTAAGCCTGGTAAGGATCCTGTGCGTTTGGAAGGATACCGTCCAATCTCTTCACTGTCGGTTCTCTCAAAAATTTCAAGAACAAATTTAGCTAGAAGATTCTGGAAATTTACCATCAATTAAGTATCGGGAATATAACATAATTTATACGAATGCATGGCGATCACAGTCTATGTCATGAATTGGTAGACATTCTAAGAAGGCCCAGTTATACCAACGGACAAAACGGAAGTCCTTCACGTCTGTCGTAAGAGAGAATGCTGAACTAACACCATAAACATCAGGAGAATTGAAAATAATATTACTTCCCAGCAAAAAAGCTTTTGAAGTTGTTCAAGTAGAAGGGATATTTTCATGACTTCTTTAGCACTTAACTACTTGAATGAATTAACAATGCGTTCCAAAATTCGAATAAATTTTAAATAAGTGAACCCATGAAAAATTACATGCTATGCACCCTTTCAACTCTTATGTAGGAATTACAATTTTTCACTATAATTAGGTATTCTTTTAGGAATATTAAATACAATTGACTTTAATGATCAAGTTACATTTTTTTAAAAATATATACATACATATGTAAATACATTTAATTTTAATATGTATTAAAATTTGTTATTTTGCGTAAATAAAGACTTATCCAATAGGTCTGCTTACCTCTACAACAATACAAAAAACAACAGGCATTTTGTATGTGTAAAATTTACCCGCCGCACAGTGGCGCCATTTGAGTTTTTTCGTTGCAAAAATCATATCTTTTGAACCGAATAAGATAATTGAACAGTTTAAACAGCATATGATAGATAACTGTTCAGCCTATGAAATGAGCGTTTGGAAAGGGTGCTACGCTCTGTAGGGGCCTAATTATGGGTTATCAAAGTTAAAATTAGTAGAAAAATCAATTTTATGGTAACTAAAAAAAATTATTTTTACATTTTTAGATTGTTTTTATTTTTTTTCTTTAGGTTTTTATGTTTTAAATTATTACCCAACAAATTAAAAAAAAAATTATTTTTTTTTAAATTTATTTTTTCAATTTTCTGTAAAATATTCATCACAGTTCGTAAGAGAAGGTATATCTAAAAGACTAACCATTTCTAAACTATAATTATTTTCTAACTCTATTCGTGACTTCACATGCCGCAGGGAAGATATAAGTGGATCGGAAGATGCTGCCAACATGTTGAAGAGGTCCTCATTTTGCCTTACCCTTGATGCTTTGAATGTGTTCTGCAATCTATATTTTTTATAAAATTTGTTAAGAGACTCCTGTGCTTCTTCAGAAAGCTCTCCAATTGGCAAAGACTGGTACTCAATTATATCTTTGCCATGCGCCAATATTTTATGGACGGTCGGGGTCAACTTCTTCTGTGGATACATTTCTGCTAAAAGAGATGCAGTTTTCGACGCATATTCTCCATATTTTGTAGAATTGACATTTTCTTTGCAGTTTAAAACATCCAAGATCGTTCCCAATCTTTTCACGATTTGATTGTCAATTCCAGTGATTCTAGTTACTGCCTCATCATTTTCAAAAAATCTCCTAGAAGTGTTTCCATCGTTTGAGTTACCGTATCCGTGCTTGGGACAGTCTACTTTTAGTCCAACTTGTTTAAAAAAAGCATCCTGTATTTGCTTCTTTCTGATCTTTTCCTTATCCTTTATTGATGTATTTTCATCGAAGTTTTCCTCCTCTTGTGGTAGGGTATACGCCAGTTTTAGCAAGAATTCCATACACCTTATCCTTGCGTGCAATGGTGACATTCCATATTCGTAATTCTCCTCATTTGTAGAATCGTTTAAATTACCAAAGTTCTTCTGACTCTTTTTGCAAATCGGGCATGACATTGTTGAGGTTGTTCCTGTCAGTTCGTTTACGACTTTTCCGTCAACCATGGTCAGATGGAACTCGTAATTGCATTCAATATATTTTCCTTCTCCAATTTGCAGCTTTGTAGGCTTAATCTTGCTTATTTGTTCTTCAATGTCCTTCACCGTGGTCCTTATGAGTTCTGCCGATTCCCTTGCAAACTGAAACATTATTGGTCGGCAATAATGCACTGATGACGGACGTGGATTTTTCCAGTGAAGGGAAACATCCGATTTAAGCCGCAAAGGAACAACAGATGCCATAAACATATTTCCGTCCGATATTGTAGCGTCATCGGAAGATATCCTTTGCTTATAAACGCTTTGTCCGGATGATCCATCGCAGCCCCATTTGCTGATCAATGTCAACTTCTCAGGAAGAATTTTCACCTCATTTTCAGGAAGACTCTCCAACAACCGTTTTACTGTATGGCCCATGAGATCCTGCAGATTGGCTTTCGCAGAGACTTCCGTAAATTCCGTATGCAGTGGTCGTGAATTTATTTTGGCTTGCGTAATATGCTTGTATCCGGGTAAAACGTCAGCGCCGTGTCGCGTTAAAGATGCCCGTAGTTTCTCATATTTCTCTTTGGAAAGTTCTAAGTCCATAAACAAGGCCAAGGCTTCTTCGGAACCATACTTTTTAATGTGTGCGTTTGTGGGCGTGGGAATGCTTTCCTTAATCCTTTTTAGTCGCAGTGGGCTTGCATCAGCAACAGATTTGGTTATGTGCGACCTAACTCTTTCACTATCCTTTGTAAATTTAATAGACAGCGCTTCCGATAATTGCTTCGTGGTCAAGTCATTGGTGGCATCGGCAAGTTTCCTCTTTCTTGTGAAAATTGAACACTCCTCAATACTTTTTTTTGGCCTTCCTTTTGCTCCTCTGGTTGATGTGGTGGGTTTATCTACTGCCAATATATCCAGGATGGTATCTTCATTAAGCCAGTCCTCGTATTTGGAGTTGAAGTTCTGAATGGTTCGATTAGATTTCACCCATTTTGCCTTAATATTTGCATATATCAGATAAAAATTATTTTTTATAATTTCGCTTCTCTCAATATTTCCGTATAAGCTATCAAGTTCTTCTAAAGCAGCTTCCGTGAAAAAATTTGGTGTGGTTGACTTTCTAAACAGTTCAAATAATTTAAAATTGTTCAACGCCATGTTTTCAGTACTTAAATTGTTTAATGGTTTCAGTAATTGTTGCGCCAACTTTCAGTCGTAGACTAATCCAGGCATTATGCTTATTTTGCAATATATAGGCTTATGCTACCATGCCGAAAAATTTACCTGTTCCCTGCATACAAATGGAATTAGGCTGAATAATGCAATTTTGATATTATGCACGTGTCCAAATAAGATTTGTGCCTACCTGTAGTCAATATTGTTCTTGACCATTTGTACGCCAAAGTATTGTTTAAGTGAGGTACGTACCTGCTAATTTCAATGAGTAGTTTTTTTAGATTTTAGATCAAACTACTGTCATACAATTTCTGCAACCATGTCTTTTTAACCTTTTTTACCTCTAGAAGCCAAACGGGCACGTACGGGCAGATAAAATTTTTGAATTATGTAAAGAAATAATCAAAGAACAGATTTTGCAAATATGGCAAATATAGAAAAATATAGATTTTTGTTATTTTCCGTCAAAGTTGAAAAATAGTGAAAAAACGGATAGTTTTTAAATAGTGATTTACCAGGAGAAACACAAAGCAAACAGTTCATTTTTTTTTTATCATTACACATTTAATAAATGCATCAATCAATACAAACAAAAAATAAGGCGATTCGTTACCTATTTTTCGTGATATTACACCTGAAATCGCAACAAATTTACTAAAAATTGTGTGTTTTTTTGAAAACCGAAAGTCGGTCAACTTTGAACGGCTATATCTTCTAAACTAAAAATGTGATATTATTAAGAGTGGCAGATTTGAAATCGTTGAAAAGTTTCCTATAACATGAGTTTATTCAAAACTTCGTCGGTGCTCATGAAAATTTTGATTTTTGCAACCTCGTTTGCTCTACGGGCGCTACTGTGCGCCGTTGTCAAAATCTTACTACTACATAGGAAAAACAAAAGGAAAAATGTAATTTATAATACATTCCAATGAAAATACGTATTAAAATCTTTAAAGATTCATTGCTTTTCATTCACACTCAATTCAGTTAATATTCCAGATCAATGAAAACACCGATCTAATCACTGAACTTTCATTGGTTCTAAGCAATATTTTTAATGACCTTAATGTGAACCCATGCTCGCCAACGACACGCTAATGTTAAAATCATGCATGTTTCACCTAAAAAGAACCAGTGCATTATCCGCGGAACCCATGAATTTACTACTTCTTTTGCATGTCTTTTTTTGCTGGGTTTCCAAATGATAATACTAGGCATTGTATTAACGTAAAATTTATTATAGAACGCACACAAAAAATCAGCCTAATTGTGGTTGTCGTTGTCGTATACGACTGTGTCGTTTTTTGTAATAGATTAAAGTATGTAGCACACAACATGTATTCTTAAATCAACTAAAAAAAACGAAACAGTCGTTTACGACAACGACAACCACAATAAGGGTGAATGTCTTTCCTTTTAAATGTGCAAAGTAAACAATCTTCTAAAACTTATTTGCTTCCGTGTTAAATGTCCACCACATACTGGATATTTGCCAGCATCTGGTGATACCAGAGGTGAAGGCAGTGCACTTAAAGGTCTTGGTAACGAAACGTTATCCATCCCCTAAACCGAGGTGTCACGCGACCCGTGCCTATCGGTCTGGTTTGCAGTCTGGGGTTACCGACGGTATTACCACGAAGCTTTGCTGATTTGCATCTCAGCAAATAAACCCTTACCACGTTAATAGGGGCCATGACGTGGCGGACCTTCCCATTGCCCTACACTTGTGGGAACAGAAAGAAAATGAACAAAACTTTCAGTCATCGACAAAGATACTGAAAACCGTGGGGTTTGGTTAACAAAAACTTATGGGAATGTTTAAGACGATCGTCAGGAAGAATCCAGGCCCACCTCCACAGTGCGATGACCACTGTACCAGGTTCAAGGGAAGTTAATGGCTTGCGTAGATGAGCAATCAGCGTCGCTATTGAAGCTCGCCATCCTACCATTTGGAGAGTTTTGAGAAGGTGCTCGATGTGGTATTGGTAAGCAAGATACCGCGTAGGCCTAGGTCGATTGCCGCCATCCCCGCCGAACTATCGGAACCTTAGGTGATCTTGAAGATCATTCAGTGCTGCAACCCTCAACGACCCACAGGATTGGAAAGTAGTGAAGGTTTAAGCCGACCAGGAGGACGTCAACATCACAGTTGCCCCATAATGGAGCATGGTGAAGGTGACACAAATCAATCTCCCCAACTCTAAAGCATCTGCTATATTGCTCCTCCGAGTAGCAGAAAAGGGGGAGGAACTCGTGATGGTCAAAAAACCATGGATTCATAAGGATCGGGTTTGCGGACTAAATCATAAAGAATACAAGCTATTGTTTGGGAAAGGTACAGGTATTGTGTCTTAGATAAAAATTTGTTGAATATCTTCATTCTATCGGATTACAGTAAGTAAGATACGACAACTGTTTCTCTCGAGACAAGGTGAGTAATAGTCTACATGCTGCATGGTCACGGATAGTACGCACCTAATCGGCTCATCAGTGATGCAGTAGTAAAGGCCGCAGGCACTGGGACGCCAATTGTAATCTGTGCCGATGATAGTGCGAACCACACTATCTGAGGTAGTAAGGACACAAATGTAAAGGATGAGTCACTATTTTCCTTTATTTTTATAATCTAGGAGAAGTAAATAGGGACCGCGAGCTATGTTTCTTGTGGCGCATATGTGTGAGGTTCTTGATGTCAGGCTTTCTGATCATCACATTTTTAGAGAACGGCAAAAATGCACTATTTACCCAACTTTATACGAATGTCTGTAAGATAAATTAAAACGCTTTTCAAACACTTTAATTCAAAAAATTTAGAATAAAAATATATTATGCATATCTACACACAAATTCCTTTAAAACGATGTATGTTTCATTCAAATCGGTGGACGATAAGATACTTAAAAATCAACCACAAAAAATTGTTCCCGTATTTATTTAAAGAAGATAATTTAATAACAATAGACAAAGTTTTTCATAATTTTGTCTTTAGTAAAATTAAAAATCGATTTTTTATGGAAATTTTTAAAGTTTTAAGTGCATATTTTTTATTTTTTAATGCATATTTTGGATTTTTAGTGCATATTTTCGGATTTTTGGTGCATGATCATTCCTACTTAATACTAATATTTGGTTTATAAGCCTTTCTTTTCCACGAATTCTTTCAATCTTCTTGGCATTGAATAAACTACAGAAATTTTTAGTAACATCAGACCCTATATTTTGCCGTTCTTGCAGTAGAACTTCTTTCAGTTGAGCCCTGCTAGTAATGTGGTGTTTCCGATGCGTCTACCTAATTCCCCCCAAAGATGTTCAATCGGATTCATATCCGGGGATTGCGGTGGAGTAGGCAGTTTGTGGGGAACATGATGATGTTTGCAGCACGTCATCTTTCAAGATGTCAAGTACTTAGTTTTGTTGTCTATTTTAAGATTTCAACGCCTGCTGCAGCGATACATCCCCACACCATGACCTCTCCACCATCGTGCTTGACCGTCCTTACAACATAGTTTTTTCCAATTCTTTGTTTAGCTTTCTCAAAACTCGCGCTCTAGCGTCAGACTGAAAAATATTAAAATTGCTTTCGTCTGACAATAATACACCTTCCCAGAAATTGTGATCTTTATTGATATATTCTTTTGCAAAATTTAAACGTTTTGATTTATTCACCTTGCTTATGAGGGGTTTTTCCTTGCTACTCGAAAGCTATAACCGGAACGGTAAAGAGTTCTTAAGTGGATTTCTTTGCCAATCTCCTCTAAACATTCTGCAGCTATTTCATTAGATTTTGTTTTTGGATTCTTTTTTATTTTTCTTACAATTTGGGCAAAAATATGAACACCCTTTATACATATATTTTAATGATGCTGACTACAGTGAATCGGCTTCATGATTAAATTAGCAATTTCTGCATGCGATTTGTTTGTTTATGGATTTTTTATATAATTTTCTCTTAGATTCCATGGTGAAATAAACAGGTGGCAGCACTACGCCAGATGACGATTTTTTGCTCTTGCATTGTTTGTCTAGGTTTATGTCAAAGTTTTGTTTATGTTTACAAAAAGTCCACGTTTTGTGCTGTGATTATTGTATTTTATTAAAGTTTTTGATAATTTTAATTTAAAATAAATAAGATATTGGTTAAATTTAAATTAAAATTGGCTAAAAATGTATTTATTTAAACACGTTCAGCGACACGCTATGATTTTTGTTGAAAGTACTTTTTGACGTAAACGGTGATATAATTTCCATTTTTGTTGTAATGTTGTATTTGTTGCCGTAACGATGCCACCTGCTTATTCCACCATGTTAGATTCCGTTGTTTTTTTATACCCACACCATTTGTGCATTTGTGCTGATGTCACAGAGCACACAGAAGCGTCACGAGACAGAAAATATTGTGTTTTTTCTGTCTTTTTCTTCGAAAGCTGCCCTTTTTGCATTTTTTGTTTTGATTACGCAATTCGTGTTGATAGTAGCGGCCTGTTTTTACACATTGCAACTTTACTACCAAAAAACCTTTTCTTTTCCTTTCTTCGAAAGCTGCCCTCGCAAATGATTTGGTCATTTTTCATACGTCACTTTTTTCATTTCTGTAAGGTTTGTGCTGATGTGTGTAACAGAGAACGGCTTTGTGCAATTCACAAAGTATACAGAGATGAAAAAAGTGACGTTTGAAAAATGCTCAAATCATTTGCGAGGGTAGCTTTCAAAGAAAGAGAAAGAAAATGTTTTTTGGTAGTGAAGTCACAAAGCATACAGAGATGAAAAAAGTGACGTATGAAAAATGCCTAAATCATTTGCGAGGGCAGCTTTCGAAGAAAGAGAAAGAAAACGTTTTTTGTTAGTGAAGTGACAATGCGTAAAAACAGGCCGCTACTATCTACACAAATTGCATAATCAAAACAAAAAACGCAAAAAGTTCAGCTTTAGAAGAAAAAGACAGAAAAAACACAATATTTTCTGTCTCGTGACGCCTCTGTATAATCTGTGGTGAAGTGGCAATGTGTAAAAACAGGCCGCCACTATCAACACGAATTGCGTAATCAAAACAAAAAATGCAAAAAGGGCAGCTTTCGAAGAAAAATACAGAAAAAAAACACAATATTTTCTGTCTCGTGACGCCGCTGTGTGCTCTGTGGTGCAATTGTAAAAAAATCGCATTAAATCAACAGCAACAAATACACTCACTTGTGGTCATACAATCAAACTTGCGCAACCGCAAATATTCGCTGCTGGCTTGCAGTCATTCAAATAATGCACATCGTGCTTTGTTATTTATACAATCGTTACCCAACAAACCAAAACGATTTAGAAAGAACTTGTAGCAAGTTAACTAGCATAAGCCTTTAAGCTAAGAAGTCTAAAGCTTAGTATACACGATATGTTGAAAAATTTGCTTTCAGCGCCAACATATCGTGTAGACACCAAATTTTTTCAACAAACGTATGATTACCAACATATGACAGGCATTTGTTAACGAAGTTAGCAAACGTTTGTTCACAATTATAGCATATCGTCTAGACACAATATTTTTACTTTTCAACAAATTTTCTACGTATGTTGACAAATATGTTATTTGTTGAAAGTCGTATGCAAGCTTTTCAGCATACGGCAAATTTGGTAGCATATAAAATAGATAAAAATTGGTATTCTTTCAATTACTTGTTTAATTTTGAACATAACCCCGGAACTTATCAAGATTTCTAGCTCATCGGCAAACAAAAAATTGCATTTAGAAGTGCTTTGAAAATAAAAATGTTGGTCAACGAACTTTGTTTTATATCATAAAAGTTGAAAAAGTCTTAACCAATATCTCATGCAGTATAAATTTGATCTCAGCAATATGGGTAGCGCTGAAGCGTGTTTCCAAATACCTTTCACGTGGTATATAAAACATGCTGAATTATTAACCCACTAAGAACCAATTTCAAAAAATATTTTTAGTTACTAATGTAATTTGTCAAAATGGCTCTTATCTCAAAATTTTGTCGATATAAGCTATTTTTATTTACATATAATATTTTCTAGATAAATCTTCAAGCTTTCATATAATATAATGCATGCTACAGTAGCGTATACAATTCTGAAGCTATTAAAGTAAACCATTTATATTCTAATAAATCTTTTTGTTTAATATATTAGTATTTCTGTTACAGAAACTAACAAAAATTCGCGACAGAATGAACCCATTGCTATTTAATTTTGCAAGAACTTTCTATGACTAGATATTACACTAAGATGATCGCTCCATAATTTACCATAGGCCCCATGTTAAACCCATTCTCGGAAATACTTAAATATGCCTAAGACGTACCGAATAACGCTATTATAGTAAAATTTGGTCGGTCATATTTTCATAAAACTAGAAATCACACAACTAAATTTGGAGAAGATCGGCCCACAATTTACCATAGGCTCCGTATAAAGCCCACTCTGGGAAATCATTTAAATACGCCAAAACCGTAAAAAATATTGATATTGTGGAAAAATATAGTCCAATTTAGCTTTAAGTGGCTAGAAATAAAACGATGCAATTTTGTGATAATCGGCAAAAAAAAACTCACTATAGCTCCTGTAGAAAGCGGGACTTTAACACGGTTAAAACATACAAGTGTTTTGTATTGAAATTTGGTCTTATTTATGTTTTTAATACTAAAAATTACTTAACCGATCAACATTTTTAAGGACGTTATGGTATTGGTAATATTTTGGGGAGTGGTATTTGTATGGGAACAATAGATTTACAATAAAATTTTTTGACCCAGATTTAGACTTAATACCAACATAGAACATGGTTTATGAGCGAAAAGACTCTTATTCGGAAAGAAGTTTTCATGGTATCTTTGAGAAATTATGGAAAGTTCCTCATCGTTTAATTACAATAAATAATTAGAGCAGATGTACCAAATTTCATCAAATTATTGCGAAAAGTACTTTGCGCACTAGTCAGATAGCGATTGAGTCGATCGGTATACTAAACGATGGTTATAGGACCAATATTTTTAGGAGTTACAGACACTATGGTGGTGTGGGTATCAAATGAATCCATAAAACATTCTGCTGGTCGGAACATAATTAACCATAGGGGTAGAACTGAAATAAATTAATTAACTGTGAGACTTTACTAATATTTTTAAGATCAATCCAGTCCTTAAATAATTTAATTTTTTGCGGATTTGACCAAGCCCAATAAAGCACTCTTGGTTTTTACGTTTTAATTACACTAAAATTATTCATTTTTGCAATAAAGGCGATAATTGATAACAAATTTTAAGTAAAATAATAAAAAAAGAGAATTGTCAAATGAATTTTTAATTTTTAAACAAATGTTCTCTTTACTCAACATATGTACATAACAAGCAAGGCGAATTCATAAAGGTGACATTTTCACGTCATCTGCTTTTTGTTCATTTTTTTGTGTGTTACTGAATGTCAAGTTTTGTTTACATTTTGTGAAAAAATTAATTCAAATTTTAAATTCAACAAAAATTTAAATTCTTAAAAAAAACTTATTTAAATTTTATAAAATAAAAACAGTGAATCTAAAAGATAAACACAAGGAAATAAAAAGGCGTAAGGAATAAGATTTACTTTCTAAAGCAATTGTGCAAGGCCTTGCAATTGTGTATACATATTTTATAAACAAAAAATTTCCTTTTTTATATTTGCAACCAATAATTTTGACAGTCACTCTAACTTTTTACAAAAACATTAGCAACATACGAAATTCAACATATCATGTAGACTCAAAAATTGTATGCTA
Source organism: Pollenia angustigena (assembly GCA_930367215.1). NCBI lineage: Eukaryota > Metazoa > Arthropoda > Insecta > Diptera > Polleniidae > Pollenia > Pollenia angustigena. The sequence goes on from OV884060.1 coordinate 211,748,399, forward strand.
ACTTACAAAGTATATTTATTCCAAGTACATGCAAGTCTACAACAAATCAACAATAAAAAAAACAACATTCGTTTTGTTTGTGTAAAAACATTTGATACTGTCAAACAGCCAAACATAAAGAAAACAAAAAAAAAAAAGTCATGGCGCACTAAAATGTAAGCAAATTTTGACATTATCGAAAATAAAACAACTGAACAGCTGATCACTTGCATGTACTTGTAATAAATATACTTTGCTAACTTATTTATTGAAATATCATTTGCTAGCATATGATGAATTTGAAAAATTTAGTATTTTCAGCATATCGTCTAGACACCTAACATATTGAATATGCTGATAGATGCATTTGTTATAATATTTAAGCATATGAGTGCAAGCATACATTTGCTGATTCAACATATATCGTCTAGACTAAGCTTAATATTAACACAAGCTTACAGAAAAATACTTTTCTAAACTTTAATACGTTTGATTACATACTTTACGAGCATTCTGTTTAAATTTATATGGCATATTTACAAAAAAATTTTTTAACAATTGAGCACTGTTTAAAACAATTTAAAACACTTCACTCTTCGAACCAAACACAAAGACTGAAAACTTTAACTAGTAATACAAAATTAAGGCACGCGTCATATAACGGCACAGCATTCTCAAAAACACTTACAAAACTATAGCGAGAATATGTCAATTGCAATCATATTTGTTGTCATGTTGTAGAAAATCTCTTATGATAAGCTTTTTCTACAACTCATTTACATTTTGCTCTGTTTTGGTCTGTTGGGTAGCTTCGTTTTTTAATAAAGATGTTTGTGTGTTCGGTGCGACAATGATTGTTTTGGTAAAGAAAAAAAATACAAACAAAAATGCCAGAAATCAAGCAATCATTACTCATGTATTCATTCAGCATTAACTATGTAGTACAAGAAAAAATAAAATTGAAATGGAACTAAACGCACATATGTAGGTACCCTGCAAATAATAGGACCAGTCCAAAAACGCGTGAAAAGAGTAGTCCACAAGGGACCAGGACTAGTCCAAAACTAACCCAAACGTATGGAAAAAACCTGGTCTATTTAACATTACGATGTCCTAGGAGAGGACCATATAACCCAGCTTTAGACCACTAAGAAGTACATAGTTTTAAAACTACTCCATGGTGTACACAAGAGGATTAGTTTTGAAGTCGTTTAAAAACGAAAGATGTCGTTAAAAAACGATGACATGTCGTCTCACTACAAACAATTTTTAACAATGACATGGTCCATGCTTGCATTACATCGGACCAGTCCATGGAGTAGTCCATTTTATCAAAATGGATCAGGTGGTCCAATTTTATTTGCAGGGTACATACAAACAATTTCCATAGAAACATAATTTTTTTTTTACTTTTAAAAAGCACAGTAGTTCTGTATGTAGGTACAATGTATTCTTGTTATTGTTGTTAATTTTAACAAAGCGTCTCTTCGAGTGGTTTATTGTTGTTAATGGTAACAAAGCGTCTCATCGAGTGAACAATGACTACTTGAATGCAAAAGTATAAGAATGTGTTCCTTTAAATTTACACATTTGTGTTATATAGCGTGCGCAACAAAAATGCAAATAAAGCACTTTCAAAAAAATATGAATACATGCAAAAATCAAATGTGATCGAAACGATGTAAAAATTACCAACGTTGAACTTTGTTTTGCAAGCAAAGATTGAATGTAAATTTTAGCGTATGAATAAATCAAGAAAAATAGTGATTTTGCAGTTCTCTGGTGTGTAACACCTTAAAATATGGGTCCAAGACCTAACTTAAAGTATACCGATCGATGTCCGTCCGGCTGGCTGACTGTCCATGTAACCATGTGCGCAAAGTACAGGTCGCAATTTGGAGATAAAATGATAGAATTTGGCACATATGTTCTTATTGACACAAGGACCAAGCCTATTGAAAATGGGCCGAATCGTAGTACCACGAGGGGAGATATGGAGCCATTTCTTCCTCTTAGAAACTATAGTTTTGATATATCAAACCGATTTTAATGAAATTTAAAAAATAAATAGATCTATATTTATATGACTACATAAGCTATGCAGTCTTCAAAATTGCGATCTGTACTTTGCGCACAAGGTTACATGGAGAGCCAGCCAGCCAGCCTGCCAGTCTGCCAGCCGGACAGACATCGTTAGTTCGAATCAAAAAGTGATTCTTAGTCGATCGGTATAATTTAAGGTGGGTCTAGGACCAATATTTAAAGGCGTTACACACATAAGCACAAATTCATAATACCCTCTCCACTATTGTGGTGTGGGTATAAAAATTAATCGAAAGAAAAAGACATGATTTTCGGTTTTGGTATGAAATATTTATTCATCCTTATGGTGGTTGGCGAATTCAAAATACGCCTGCGACTGTTTGATAATAGATAAAGGGAAATAAGTTCACGTTCTCTTTAATCTATTACCAAACAGTTGCAGGCGTATTTTAAATTTGCCAAACACGATAAGGCTGATTGCCTTTTTGCTTACATTTTTTTAATTACACATTTTTTTAAAGGAAATAAACAAAAAACGTACCTACATACGACAGCAGAATACATGCAATCGAAAGAAAAAACATTAATTTTTTCTGTGTAGCAATTTATAATTTAAACATTTTCTTGATTTATTAGTCACTGTGATTTTCATTACATTTTTATTTTATTTTTCTGAAAGCGGAAGTATTGTTTTACTGATTTTTTTACGAAAAATATGTACAAAAATTTGTACCACCAACATCTATCACATATAAATTGTTCATTCTATTGTTCATTTCATGTGTAAATTAAATATTTTTTCGAAAACATGCAAAGCTTTGTATATAAAAAAAAATAGAATTCCTTAGCACTTTGAATAATTTTTGAAGCAAAAAAAGATTAAATTTTAGAACAAGTTTCATTTTGATAAAAAAAAAATGAAATTTTGTATAATAAAAGAGAATTTGTATGTTAAAAGAACACTTGTTGCGCAAAAACAAGACTTTTGTGTTAAAAGCAAGGTTGGCAGCCGGTACTGTTATTAATTGAATTCCGAATTTATACCGAAATACGTTTCGGTTGCCAACAAATGTATTTTCTATTAACACAAGTGTTGAACATTTTTATATGCTTTTACTCTGAATTTTTAAAAAATATAAATTTGTAAACATAACACAACTTTTACAATAGCGGAATTTACGCTTAGTAGTTCATTTTAAACGCTTTTATATGTTTTTAACCAAATTGAAAAAGCTGTTTGTTTGTTTTGTTTTTTTTTCAAAAAAAATTTTTTTTTTTTTTGCTTTTTCTAAAACACCAAAAAGGTTTCTTTTTTTGCTGATTTGTACTGCTGAAAAGCATAAATCAAAAACAGTTTACAGTGTAAAAAGGGCAAAATTATTGAATTTTTTCACAAAACAGAAAAAGAGGCGTCAAAACCAAAAGATTCTAAATAAATGTATCTATTGTACATGGTTTACCACTGTTTTTTGTATAGTACTTAAACAACAATGTGCTAAATTACAGTTTAATGCATTAAGTTGTTGTGGTCGTTTAACCGTGGTATGCACTATATCCACAAGATCTGATAGGTCTTAAAATCTAGTTTTCTAAAGTGTATTTTTTTAGAGTGTAACAACTTTAAGTTGCCATCACTGCTTTATTTGAGCACCGATTTAACAGCAGATAGTTGCTTTTTGTTTAGTTTGCTTTGAAATTTCATTAGCAGAGTTCAGTGTTTGATGCGAATGGTCTTGCGCAACACTAAAACTGTTTAGCCTCTTTTTGCTACATGTATTGCGTTAACATAACTGATACTCGAACAGCTGACATTTGTAAACAATAATTTAGAATCGTGAAACAAAATTTAAAATATGGAGCTCTAAATTAAAAAGAGAAAACCCCAACAAAAAGTGGACGGCAGATGAAATAAAAACTGTCTTGGATTATTTGGAGCAGTCAGAAAACATAGAGGTTAGTATTTAAGAGAAGTCCGTAATTTTTCGAAAGCAATTTCTTTATTACTATTATTTAGACACCAACAGCTCAAATGTTTTATAAAAAATTTATTGAAAAAAAGCCCATTCGGCGAATGGGCTGAAAAACAAATTGACATGGATTTTGAATTTCCATTCAAAATTTTATTTTCCGATGAAGCCGATTTATGGTTGAATGGGTACGTAAATAAGAATTGTTGCATTTGCAGTGAGGAGAATCCGCAAGCTTTTGTCGAAACACCATTACATCCACAGAAAATTAATGTTTGGTGCACTTTATGTGCTGGCGGAGTCATTTTCCCAAATGTCTTCAAAAACGACGATGGTCAGAATGCGAGAAGTTGTTGAAAATTGGTGTTCCAGTTGCGCCTCCTAAGCGCCAGCCGTGGCGGCCACATGGGAGAAATCAAATTCAAACATTGATTTCATAAAAAAATTTTTCCAATAAAGCCCGGAGAAAGTTTTTTAAATATTTTTGCTTCAAGTCTAGGTTTTCGTTTGAAATTGCTTTTGCTCTTATTTCATAACGGTACTTCCCAGAGCTATGAGAATTTTAGAATGTTGTTGGTTACATCATTTTCGCTATTAGGGCTCGATATGTGTGTACTTGACAGTGATGGATTTACACCTAGGCCCGTTTGGCCCGGGCCTAGGGTTAATACAAATTTTAAATTTAAAAATTATTAATATTAAATTTAATACCATAGAACACGATAGACAAAATCTGCAAAATATTTTGGCGATAATTACAATTATCAAGTCAAATTTTTAAATAAAATAAAACAGGATGTGTGTATGTAACGTATGGACTCCAAAACGGCTGGGCCGATTTTAATGAAATTTTCAGGGAATCTTCAGAATATTCAGGCGGGTGACACTGTAAAGTTTGATTTTCGGTCCGCGGGCGGAGGGGCGTAGCAAAATCCAATTTTCATATTGCACCACCAATCCAATATACATATGCTTTTCTTATTTTATTTTTTTTTTTTTGAAAACTGTTGTCATGTTTTTCAAAACGAGATATCAAACTCTTAAGGCCCAAATACACTTGTCAAATGCTTGTCCAGCCGGCGAATTCATCGTGTACGTGTGCTTGACGAATTATTCGCCGTCATATCTAAATTATTTGATTTTCCATCCATCATCGTCGGTGTGACACATACAAACACATTTCCACTAAAACTTAAGGCCGATGAAGTAATAAATAACTATAATTTCCAATTTGCCTTAAATAAATGCGTTTCTTTTTTGATTGAGCCCATATCTGCACCATATGTTAGTTATTCTGTAAAAAAAACTTTATGATAGGTATTCCATGGATTTTTATTTAAAGGCCGTAAATTTCGTTAAAAGCTCAATTTAAATCGTGTGGTAATACAACACTAATGTTTGCTAAGATCCAGCAACGCGGACCGGGTCAGCAATTTTTTAAATAAAATACCAGATTTTGTGATAATGCGGATTCAAAACTCGTTTTTTTTTTTTTTTTTTTGTAAAGTTGGCGTCTTGTATTATAAAACTTTTACTCCGTAGAATTTCCGCTGTATTATCTATATGAAGTTTATTTCCAAAAACGTGTTTAAATTAAAAAAAATCAGTTCATTATCTAAAAATTTGTTAGAAAAAAGGTAAAATAACTCATATTTAATGAAGAATCGCGAGGATATCGTTATCCTTCCTGCAAGCTTTAATCAAGAGAATCAAAATAATATATTGAATGTATTTTTTTGTGCATACTGGCTATACAAATAAAAACTTATATCAATTTTTTATTTGTTCTACAATCCTAAGGTTATAAAATTTTGATTCACAATTCATGGAAAAGTCCTAAAGGACGTAACTATAAGTCATTACATGTATTATTTAAACTTTATTTTTAATTTGTATGTACATTTGCATACAAAAAAATTCAAAAATTGCAATTTTTAAAGGTCTTAAAACGTCATTCGATTTCACTTAAGGCCAGTTTACACGGTAATACAATGTATTACGACTTTGTAGAATCAAAATATTATGAAATTCTCTCCGTGTTTAAAAGAAAAAAATAAAAATCTTTTGTAAGTATAATTCATGTTTACACGGATGGTATAAGTAAAATCAAAAATAATAACAAAAAAGCAATTGGTTGCAATTTTAAATATTTACAAAAACAACATGAAAATTTCCTGAGTTGAATTTAGTTGTTTTTGTAATTGTATAAAAATGCTATCACCTTTAATGTACTCCGTTAAAATACACCTCTGGTGTGATGAGAATACATAAGTTTCTAAAATGGTTTAGAAAAAAACCATTTACCGACCGCTTGTCAGATTTTGTATCCGTATTCTCTCTTACTCAATACATTTTGCTTTTACATGATAAGATTTTTCTCATTCTACATAATCTTTCGACATGTCGTAATACATTATATTACCGTGTAAACTGGCCTTTAAATTTGGAACAAATGTATGTTGGTGTGGTTCATACGCAATGATCCAGCCTTGAAGAGTATAAATCGGACTTCTTCAGACAATTTCGAAGCCCCCTAATATGTATGTATATAAATTAATAAAAGTTTAAACAGAATAATTTTAGTGTTAAATTTTTTTTTATAATCACTTCTAGGGCGCAAGAAGGCCTAAATCCGCCACTGGTACTTGATACATAAAAAAGTATTCAGGGGTGTGCTGGAAATCGGAAACGCAAAACGCAAGAATTTTAAACGTCGGTTTCTCTATTAAAAAGAATTGTATAACAAAAATTATAAAAATTAGATTAAAAGTGTATAAAAAAACAACTTCCAAATTCTTGCGTTTTACGATTGCGATTTCCAGCACACCCCTGAATATTTCAACAATAAGACAAGCATTGTGTGAATGCCGAAGCTGATTCAAAGAAGAAAATGTGATAAGTTTATCAATAAAACGCCCGGGAGACTATCAAATAAATACATCAATCACATAGTTGTGTGCGTGCAGTCGTTCTTTTTCGGGTACACATACGCGTTGTCGGCAATGCTTGATGAAAATCAAAAAGTTTTGATTTTTTTATTTGATGGCTGATTATTTGATAGTCTCCAGTTGTGATTGACAAAAAAATTGTATTTGCTTTGTGTATGTTGTCATGTACGGAAGAAAAAAAAAAAAATATAAATACTTATTTGGTTTTTCGTTTTTTTGATTTAATAAAATAAAAAAATATCTTTGTTAAAATGGAAAAATGCGTGGATGAGCAAAAGTTTATATTGCGTTTTTTTGAACACTACCAAAACTTGCCAGCATTATGGAATGTAACAATAAATCATCATCCAACGACGACATTATTTGAAACGAACCCTATGAAATCAAAATTACAAATGTTGATTGACGGGTTTATTTGTACGTCTCCAAAAAAGCCTCAAATAAACGACACTAACACATATGCACTGATTGACGGGTTTATTTGAAAGTCTTCAGAGCCCTTAAGACTTGCAACGTATGAATTGGGACTTAATAATCTGTTCAAACCAGGGCTGTGGAGTCGTCAATTAATAGTTCTAACTCATACATAAACTCTTTTTTTAATGCAGTACCTTTTAAATGGTTAAATATGGCAAGAACATTATTCTGTACCTTGCTATCATTTGGAAAATCGTTTTTTCTAAAATCATCGGTATGACTCTTTTTTGTGTACTTTTGGTGATTAAAAACTGATTAATCACTTGCACGCTTAAAAATCGACACAAAAATGACTCGCGCTTATGATTTAAAGGTGCTTGTTTTAAAATTCAATAACAAAAACTATTAAAAAAAAGAGTCGAAAATGTCTGTAAACTAATAAAAAAAAAAACGAATCATAAATGACTCTTCAAGAAGAGTCGCGGGTAGGGTACCATTTTCTCCCGACAAAAGTATCATTTATGATCAGAATATGATTAAAAATTTCAAAAAATGCTAGCTGATTACAAATTTCAAATCGATTTTTATTTTTATTTTGGAAAATATTAGAAAATGAATTATCAAAGTAATTTTTGGAAATACCAAATTTTCCATTAATAAGATTTCGTTTGTCGTGTTAAGTTCCCAAATTTGATTCTATATAAAAACTAGGAAATTTATTGTTGGGCGACAAGCTAGTTTCTATGCGCATTTCACTGGTTGCTTAGGCCAGGTCATCAGGAATCATTTTTCCAAAAATTTTTAGAAAAGCCAAAGATATTTGCAACACTCAGAAAGTCATATTTGCAACGATATAAAAGCTTAAACAAAATACTAATAGTAAACAGTGAGTTCATCTTTTCTTACATTCCCCACTTCAATTGGTTGGAACTCTCCCAACATTAATTAAACTGTGCCAGATATTGATACTTTTTTTAGACAAAGCTCGTCACTTGTTGTTTTAACCTAATTCGGGTACGCTGAATCCAGTGGTGCTAGCCGTTTTTTTAGATTAGCTCTGGTTTTCGAAATACATATACCTCTGTTTCGAAAATGGAAAAGGTTATACAACACATGTTCGCGTAACTCAAAAACGCTTTAGCTGTTGTTAGTCTGCTTTCACACGTTTCATCTTTTGATGCTCAACTCTTATGTTTTTAGGTGAGAGAAAAAAGAAGAAAGGGGGTTAGTACCAGTGTTGCAAAATTTAAATTTTGAAATGGTACTGAACTTCAACTAAAAGAGTATTTTTCCAACCAAATGGTAAATGAAAAAAAAAACAATAATTTATGAAAATAAAAGGAACAAAAAATATTCTATTAGAATTCATTTATCTTAGTATTTAATAGCAAACAGCATTTACATTTGAGGTACACAAGTAAATAATATTTCTGTTATACATAAGCGTCAAGCGCCCCATCCATTTAGAATATTATTGTATATGTTTTATTCGCCATATTATTTCTATATGGCCCCATATTATTCAATAAGTGGCACAATGGTTTCAATTAAAATATGGCGCAACTATATTAAAAAAACACAACCTTAAAAGCAAAACAACGTGGTACATTGTTGTAAACACATTTCACAGTATATTGCACTTCTTTTCTGATTTCGATTCTTGCTTATATATTGTGTCACCTTCGAATATCACAAACCCATTGGCGATAAAATTTAACAGTTATATTGCAAGTGTATAAGCCGCTTAAGGTACGTTTTTTCAGTATTTTCTAAAAAAAAAAATTTGAAATAGTTCATATTAGTGCTGGGATACTATCGATATTTTCTACTATCGATATTTATCGATAGTTCAGATTTCACTATCGATATATCGATATTACTATCGACTGAATGTTTGTACTTGTGCAGGAAAACTTTAATTATTTTTTTATAAGGCTTTTTTATGAGACGTATGTATATACGCACGTTATTTTAGATGGCAGTTTTTTTTTAAATTGATAAGTACCTTTCTGATGGAACCGAAGTAACAGGGACTATAAGATATTCCATTGCAACTTTAAAAAATTTTCTTAATTCCAAACCCAAAAAGGTAATCAATCTAGCGGACTTATCCTCTAATGGTCGTTCATTGTTGTTTTCTATGCTTGCAATTGCATTTGGATTTGTTCTTTACAACTTTACAAAAATATTTGACATCTCAGTTCCTATATAAATATGTACAAATTTCGACTTAAAGGTCTTTAATTAGCAGTAAAAAGCACTACTTAGCAATCCATACCACTTGCCATTCTTGTTGTTTGTATTTATTGCTGTAATTCAGCGCGAATTAATAATAGCAAGTAAAAATTTGCGGCAAAAAACTGTGTGTGTATAGCTGCTGTTAGATGTCTTCAGAGCTGTATTTTAAATAATAAAAATATCGATATTTATATTTTTCCTATTGATATTTTAGATATTTTAAGACTATCGATAATATCGATAGTCTATCGATAGTTTCCCAGCACTAGTTCATATATTTATGAATAAGTAAATAAATTAAAACTTTTATTTTTGTCAACATAAATTAAAACTGTTATTTATATTTTAACTTTTGCAAAGTTAGATAATTCAGACTTTTACATATATTAGGTGTGTTCCACAAGATCTCGGGCAAGTTCGGACTAATGAGAGTAAAATGAAAATTACTCTCTAAATTTGCAGAATTACCCAAAACTGCTGGAACGCAAAAAACCATTTTCGCACTTATAGCATTATAAAACCAAAATATTTGCATCATTGTAATTTTTATATTTTGTTTTTTTATATTAAAGATTAAGGGAAATATGTATGCAATAAAGTTTTTACCACTTTAATTTTTTTGCAAAAACCTTAAATTTGGTTTTTTAATTAAAACTAAACTTTTTCTTTTGCTTGTAAATTTCCTGAATTATTTATCACTTCATATGTAAACACAAACAGCTGATTGTTTTTTCTTGTCCGAACTTACCCAAAGAAAAAGTTCGTGCAAATTTGTACAGGAAATGAAAAATATTACTCTCTCAATTACTCTCTTAATTGCACAAAAATTGTTATGTGGAACGCTTTTGGGTAACTTTGTGCAAGTTCGGACTGTTTCGTTATGCATGTGGAACAGAGCTATTAAGTTTAAAACATTAATGTTTAAAAATAAAAATTTTAATTCAGTGTTATAAGATGAAGCAAATTTACTTTAAGAGGTCATAAGAAATGTTATAAATATTATCAAACTTGAAACAGTTTCTACGTGTAAACGATTTCTTCCTTTGCTTTTTAAATCATTTTGAATTTGAAAATGTGCGCTCATTTATTACTCAGAAATGTGGTATCGATAAAATACAAAAAGCAATATGTGAAATGTCAGCAAGCATTAGTTTTGTTCTTAATATTGACTACATTTTTCCAAGAAATTTAAATATATTCAGTTCTGAAATGCTTTCTAAAAGATCCGCTAGAGCACGGAATTGAGAATGGCTATTAGTATAGTTTTCTTTATAGTTTGGAAATAACATTAATAACATCAGTATTATGCTAATCGGTTTTCCGGAAACAATATTTTCAGGAGTGAAGTTGATTGTCACTTTTTAGGTTTTATGTTCAAAACAAAATTTAGTTCTTAATGTTTCGAAAATTGTCGAATAAAACGATTTCGCAGTTTCTTTTACTTTATAAACCATTTCCTTAACATTGCCTGTTTCTAAAAATATGGTTTTCATTTAAATTTTCCACCAACATATTATCCTATGTATCCCTTTTTATAAATTTTCTTGCCAGTTGTAAGAACAAATATCCCATTCTGGAAAGCAAAATATGAATCCTGGCGTCCACGCTTTGCATTTCAATTAACCTACAGGTAGGATGAACCTTCCTTTAACTTAAGAAGTAAAGTCGTAATAATGGCGGATATTTTACTGAACAAAGGTTTTTGCCGAACTGCGACACCGAAGCAGAACGTTCGGTCGGAAGCTTAAAATAAGTATAAAAATGAATTATTTTGAAATATCAAATTTTTGTGTATATAATTACTTTTTGCATTAATTTTCAATTTTTAAATATTATAAAGAAAATAAAAAATATAAGTATCCTTGCGTTTCCTTCAACCATATACAAACAACTAAAATCAATTTATTATAATAACCTTCAAATAAACGTTTTAAGTAATTTAATTATCAAAAAAAAAAAAAATCATTATTTAACCACCCACTTCAATTATTTCTATAATACAAAAAATGTACAGCTTTCTGTTTTGTTTTATAAATTTTTAGTAATTTAGCTGAAATTTTATAGTCTATTGAAAACATAAAATATAGTGAAAAGGGAAGGAAGAAATGGTTGCAGGCAAGTCAATAATTTATGGGTTTTTTAGTTCTTTCATTCCATAAATCACTAAAATTCAAATGCATTTTTTATTAAAAATTTTTATTTATTTTCTTTTCTGTGGTTTTTTCTCCATTTGTTTTACCATTGAACTTGACTTGTTTGTGTCCTAAGAATGGAAAAGACCTTCGAAGCTTTAACGAATTACAATAAAAAAGAACTTTACGTATTTGCAATAGTCCTTGACTATAAACTTCAGGTGTTTGCAAAGTGTGTTTGAAAAAGAGGCAAAGAAAAACTAAGAATGTAAAAAAATCAAAATATAATTGCATAATAATGAACTGTTTTATATTAAACGACGACAATAAAGAAAAACGCATATTAGACATTTGTTGATATTAAATATGCTCTAGTTTTGCTTAATAAATGGTTTCTTTTTTTTTAATTACATGCAAATAATTTGTATTTGTTTCCTTTTAATGATTAGCATAAGTATGTAAGTAAAACAAAACAAAATTTAATATTTGTAAATAAAAAGGTTTGGTCATATCTTAATTTACTTAGGTTTTGATGGGATAACAATAGAAAAGCTAAAGGCCCAACCAGAATATGCATAAACAAACTTATGCTACTGTCAAATGTAAAAGAAAAAGCCTCTCAAATACATTTAAAAAAACAAAAACAATATAAAAAACATTTGATTCCGTACGGAATGTGCGATTAGTTTCGCACTTTGCTCAAGCAAATTACAGTTTCATAAAATTTAACAAAAAGTTCCCTTAAGTTCAACATGGTTTTACACATATGATTTACATGTATTCGCTCAGATGCTTAAGCCACGTTATTCATATTCTGGTTAGGCCTTAATCATGAAGCCTAAAATATGGCATCGAAATGTGTTAAAAAAAAAATAACCCATTGTGCAGCAATTAATGTTTTACTTTTTGTTTGCTTCATTTATTATAACTAGTGTCCGCCTAATGGTCAAAATTCGACCATAAATTTGTATGTTAATATGAAGAAAGCAAAATTCATCTAAGTATATATGAATTTATTTGTTTCGAGCATTTATTTTTTCCTTCGAAGTGGATCGATTTGGCGAGGGACCAACCTCCGGTTCATGTTTTATCTTCTACGTGAGTTTATTTAATTTTGTAAGTTCAATATAAAAATTCCAATTGAAAAACAAAAAAGTATCAAAAAGTCTCCTTTATATATTGTCATCCACTCAGGACGTTGCACGTTTAATTTTATGTTTCTATTATTTATTCGAATATTATATATTTCGAATATTAACGAAAATTAAAAATGTTCCAGATGAAAAACAAAAATTACCAACATTTTTTATCTTATAGGTTATCATTCACTCAGGACCCTTCACCTATAATATTATGTCTCTTAGTTCAATATTATAGAAAATTTAAAAATTTTCACATGAAGCACAGAAAAGTAAAAAAAAGAAATTTAGTTTCCCGTATTTCCCCTTTTTTCTCCCCATAGAGGTTCGGTTGACCAACAAAGGAAGAAAGCGCTCTTAACTGTTTTGCCTGGTCCGATTTATACATAAGATTTATATAGTCGAAATATTCGAAAACCGGTTTCTGAAGAATGTAGAATAATCGATCACACTAATTTTTTATTATTTGATAATTGAAAAAAAATGTATTCGTGTTTTTTGCATTTGTGTTAGTAGCAATTTTGAACGCTTATAACTCTGAAATGATTGAACAGATTTTAATAAAATGTATATTGTGCACTTCGGTGAGTAAATTCCTTTCAAATGGTGTATATTTTGTTTAAATCGGTTGAAATACAGATGAGGAAAGTGTTCTTAACTGTTTTGCCTTAGCCGATTTATATATAGAAGATTTTCAAATGAATTATATTTATTTATCCATATCGAGCACCTATGTTAAAAAAATGCCAACTAAAACAATCCAAACTTTTCAGGAGAGATTATAAATTAGTTATTTCCCTCATTATTGTAAAAGAAAAATAATGTAACGGGTTGCCCATATTCGACGGACCCATCTGGCAACGCCATAACTTTTGACAGAGATGTCAGATCGCTTAATGACATACCGCGTTTGAAGCGTCAGTCCAAGCAGATTTTTACCATGCAACAATACACGCGACGCGAGCGCTCTGAAATAGTTGAAATTTACATTCAACAGAACAAGTCAATTGTGAAAACTCAACGTGCTTTTAAAATATTAAAAAATGTGAGAAGTGCGCCTTCTAAGAACACCATTAAGCGTTTATACGAAAAATTTTCGACTGGTGAGGCTCTTTCTAAGGTCTTTCATAAGACGATTTGGTTTTACTAATTTTTAAATTAAGCAAATGATTTCATATTTTGCCCTTTTTGCGTATTTTTTTAGATCAAAAAACTGCATATGGCTATTTCCACAGAAATGTCAGCCACGTTTGAAAAAATAGAAGCTGAAAACCCGTTTCTTTTTTAATGTTTTATAAGAGAACAACACTTTAAATTTATTAAAACACACTCGTGACCACAAAACATCATAAATTGATTTTTTTTTTCTGAGTCGGTGGTCGCAAGTGTTTCAAACTTTTTACGTTAATAAAGTTTAATGATCCTAATTTATGGAAACATTAAATTGGACCATATCATACACGGTTATATTTGTATAGTACTTTAAACTTCGTTACGTCCGTCACCTGACATAAATGATCGTAAGTAAAGAATTTTGCATGGTGGTTGTTTTTTTAATTACATATATGGCTATTTCCAAAAAAACGTCAACCACAAAAAATGGAAAAAAAAATTTTTCTTTTCAAGATTTATTTAGAGAATTGCTTATATTTTTTTAATATATGCGTATAAATTAATTGATTCCAAAAAAAAGATAAATGGTAAACGAAGTACTACAACTTTTAGCACATACTTGTTTTTATTAGAAAATATGCATTTGGAACAACAATACTCTAATCTAAGGCATATTTATGATCTGAAAAACATTTTTTATTAAGTTTCTTATACAAAGGATTATAAATAGCAAGATAAAAAAATTTTAAATCATGGTGGAAAAATTGTCCCGTTTACAATGTCCCGTTTACAATTTCTTTAACAATTTATTTAAAAAAATGTAATTCATATTTTATTTTGAAATCGAAACCATTTTTTAGGGCACATTAGTACGCAACATTTTAAAATTAATCCTAATAAAATATTGTGTCAGGTTTCGCAGAAATCACTGTTTAAACGGTTACCCCTTAAAACCCACTTCCGTTTTTTGCCCCGCTTACAATCACTGGTTTTTTGCAATTATCTCGGAAGCCACGACAGTAAGCGAAAAATTTCATTTGCGGAAATTAAAGAGCTAATTGAGAGTTAAAAGAATCATTAATTTAAAAAATGAAAATCAGGTTGTTTTTTACAGTTTTGTCAATATAAACGTGTGCGAATGTCCCGTTTACAATCTTGGAAGTGCCCATATATATATATATGCTCAATTTGTAGACATTAATGGTGTTACTTCTGAAACTTATAATGTAAATTTTGGGGTGCCACAGGGCTCGGTTATTGGTCCGCTTTTATTTGTATTATATTTAAACAACCTAACGCTAACTATTGGAAATTCATGTATATGTAAACCATTTATCTTTGCTGATGATATTCAGATTCTTTTAAGCAAGGAAAAACAATATTTGGATGTGTTGGAAACAGTAACAAACTACTGCTTGGAAAATGTATCTACGTGGATGACAGAGAATAATTTTACTATAAGTCTTGCTTAGACAAAATATATGGTCTTTGTCAGTCCTCTAGGTCATGTTTTTGACATTCGTGTGAAAGATGTGAGGATACAGTGTGTGGATCATCTAAAATGTTTAGGGGTTGTCATTGATGACAAACTAGACTTTGGAGGTCACATTAATGCTCTAACTTGCAAAATTATTTATACACTGAGACGTTTATATAACTCGAATATTTATTTACCATTTCATATTAAAAGAAAGATTGCTTTTTCGCTATTAATGACGCAAGTGGGTTACTGCTTGGAGGTTACATCAGCATTAATTTCAACACACTTCAAAAGATTAGAGAGAATCGTTAACATGATTGTTCGTTTTGTTTTTAATGTCAGAATCAGGGAACATATAACACCTTATGTTATAAGGTTTTTGGGCTGTACGTTTAAACATTTTGTTAAATATAGACTTCTTTTATTTTTTTATAAAATAATTTTAAATGGATATCCAAAAAACTTGCGAGCTATGTTCAATTTTTCTAGATCTACTAGGCACGTTCAAATTCTAATTCCACAAATATCGTAGTCAATATTTGAACGATCGTTTATGGCTAGGGTAGCCAGAATATGGAATGATTTGCCACCAAATCTTAGAATATTTAACAATTCAGTAAATATATTTAAAAAGAGGCTTTATTCTTATGTTTGTGAGACATCCTAATGCATTATGTAGATAAAAAGTCCCATACTTCTGTGCCTTTTGAATATTTTTACTTTAAGAACATATTTGTCACTTACATGGACTACTTCAAAGCATTTAAAACTTATTTAAATTGGCTGGGGGGCCTAAATGCATAATTTTTTTTTCTTGATTACTAAAATTTACATATCTACTATACATAGTTTTAAGTCATTTTTATATACTATATATTATGTATTTATAAATGTATATGAACATGTATGTATGTTTATATGAACAAAGCATACATATGTGTATGTATATGTAACATATTTTTCCTTTTATGTACATATCTTGAAATGAAAGCTCTGTAATAATGTTTTTTTTGGCCAAATTAGGCTTTTATTATTACTGTTAATAAATAAATAAATAAATAAATAAATATATTTTACGTAGATGGAAGGATGACGTGCCAAATTTACTGGAATACAAAAAAACCATTACTTTTCGTGTAATGAAGAATTTAACATTAAAATAGCATTAACTGCATATTCCCCAAAAAGTTATATTTAAATCAAAAAATCATCTAACCTAGGAATGGGCAAAAAATATCGATATATCAAAATATCGATATTTAAAAAAAAATAATCGATATATATCGCCGATATTTAAAATACCGATATATCGATGTATAGATATAGAAATACGACTATCGAATTCGATATTTTTAAAGTCAGTTTTCATTGAGCCAATTTAGACTAGACTAATTTTTAGTCGGATTAACGTTTGTTCTTTCCAAACTACACTGGATTAATTATTCTGGCATAAAATTGTATACGTACACGCAGCTTTGTATGTGTTAGTATTTTTTTTTTTTTTTGTTTATTTTTAATTTTTAATTCCATTATTAATTTTAAAGTTTGTTGGCGTGACCAACCACCCTCTGTTTTTACATTCATGTTTACACGACGGCGAACAACTAACGATTAAAATCGCTCTGCAAAAAAGAAAACACTGAACCTGTTTTTTTTATAAGTGTGTATGTATTGGTTTTGTTCTGCTAATGCGGGGTTGAAGCTGGATTAAAAATTATGCCAACCAAAAACGACTCTCTTCACCTCTTTCGCCTACAAACTGTCGTTTTCTGCCAGAACAATTAGTCTAGTCTAAATTGGCTCATTTAAAACTCAAAATTTTAGCCGTTTTTCAAACAATATGTATTTAAAAATTGGCATCACTGCAAGCATCATATGTTTTTTTAAACTAATATGAAGATCTATAACTCCCCGTCTACAACTGACATGATTTGCTGTTATAACATGGTTAAAGAAGCGTGTTAAAACATTTGCATTAACAAACGTGTTCTAACATGAGAAAACCTCTAACATGATGAGTCTATACTTAACACTAACGGCGCTGCGAAATATGGCCCCCAAAAAAATAAATGAAAATTTACCCCAAGTTTGGGGCTATTTTTCATGATGCAATCTGGCCCCATTTATTAATGAAAAATTACCCCAAAAAAATGAAAAATAACCCTAAAAATAAAATGAAATATGACCCTAAATTTGGGGTTATTCTTCATTATGAAAAATCACCTCAAAATTTATAATGAATTTTAACCCCAAAAAGAACACAAAGAAAGTTACATTAAACATTTTCGGTGGAGTTCATATGCCTAAAACTAAAAATCACAAATTTAGAATCCCGATTTCAAAATCCGGATAATTATACAGTTTTGGTTTTATAAATCGTACGATTGGTAGCATGGTTGGGATTTCGGCCTTGCGCAAGGATTTTTTTCTCTATGGTATAACGAAAACTGGCTTTGCTTACTAAAGCTTCACGTTATAGACGGCCTGCGGCCTGGCGCAAGGATTTTCTTTTCTATGGTATAACGAATACTGGCTTCGCTAACTAAAGCTTCTCTATATAGACGGCCTTCGGCCGGGTGTAAGGATTTTCTTCTCTTTGGTATAACGAACACTGGCTTCGCTCACTAAAGCTTCACTGCATAGCCGGCCTTCGGCCGGGCGCAAGGATTTTATTTTCTATGGTATAACGAGCTCTGGCTTCGCTCAGTAAAGTTTCTCTTAATAGCCGGCTTTCGGCCGGGCTCAATGATTTTTTCCTCTATGGTATAACTAACCGGCTTCGCTAACTAAAGCATCTCTGCATAACCGGCAAGGATTTTCTCTACTTTGGTATAAGAATTCGGGTTTTTTATACTATCCCTAGAAACTTTTACATAGAATTTTATAAAATTTATGTTGGGGGTGATTTTTTATTTCTTAAAATTTTCATTTTTTATTAGTAGACGAAAAATATCCCCAAAGTAAAAATTGTGATTTTATTTAGGGCCATGTTTTATTCCTTGATATTGGGGTCATTTTTCATTCCACCTAAATTGCCAAAACACCCTAACGAAAAAAAAAAAATAACCCAAAAAAAAAAAACAAAAAAATTGCGCCAAAATTGCGTGTTGTTCTGTCTCATGTAAAATTTTTGGGGCCATATTTCCTGGAGTCATTTTGCGCACCGCCAACACTAACATCATATTAGTGTTAATGTTTAGCATTTCATGTCAGTTGTAGACTTGAAGAAGAATCAAGAAAGAAGCGGGGTTTTCACCTTGCAGATTTCGAATTAAAACAGTAAAGTCAAACGAACTTGAAAAGATTTATTTTATTCGGTTTTAGAACAATATATCGCCCCCTCAATATAACAATAGCGTATAATTTTTTTGGGGTTTTGAGAAAATCGTGTTTAAAGTTTTTGTCAAATCGGATGTCTATTAAAACCTCAATGTCGCGGTAAATAAAAATTCTTCATATTGGATTTTTCGACGAATACATAATATCGTTTCTTGTCTTTAAATTGACCAATTTTTTTTATTCTACTCATCCTTTAAGACCATAATTATGTCATTCAAGGCTATTTTATTTTTTAAGGAATTCGTATGATGAATCTGATACACTATTTTATTTTGTATGGTAAACGCTGTTTTATTCAATAATTTTACGGCATTTTTATTAAAATATTTGATCTCAACAATATAATTTTGTAACATTATAAAACAGTGATTAATTCATAATTTTGTTGATTCAGTGGCACATATTCATTACTAGGGATGCGATTTGCATGCAAATGCATGTTTTTTGTCGATAGTCTAAGATCGATGTCGACGAATTATCTTTCCGAATCATTAAATTTGCGTTAAAATGGCATCGATTTGTTTTTGCATATTATGCATATTTCGGTGAAAATGCATATTTTTGCATATTTCGGGGTTTAATGCATATTTGTGCATATTTAAACATATTTGAGTGACATATTTTTTAAATTTCCATATTAGAAAAAAATGTTCTTCAAAAAATTTCAAAATTGTATAAAAAATAAATTAATTTTCTTGAAGCTCTGCTTAAAATACAAGATTTATACAAAAGATCCCTAAAATTTCAACCGATGCAACACCTTACGCACCTGCCAATTGGTCTAAAACAATTTATCCAAAACTGTTACATGTTACTTGCTAGGCACATGGGTTACATCAAGTTGCAGAGGAAATAAGAAGCCAATTCGATAATATTGATTTATTGACTTCTTACGGGAAGCAATGTGGAAGGAAAAATAGCCCAACAAATAAAAAAAAAAATCCAAAACGTTTTGCAAAAAAATATGGGATTTCAAACAATAAAACATATTTCAACTATTTTTGATCTAGAATTAAATGTAGAATCTGAATAAGAAAATCAATATTATAATAAAATGGCACCCTTCAAGTATGCTTTAACTTTGGTTGACGTTGAGAGATCATCTTCCATGTACAAAAGCTTTACTTTTGATATATAAAAAAGTATTTATTAGATTATGCAAACAAAAATTTAAATTATGTAGTTATTTAAATTAAATTTTACAAATATTCAGCCCTATTATTAATAAAAATTCCCCGGGAGTTTTCTCCCTTCTCCCATTTTTCCTATGTAAATTCTATTGCAAAAATGCGAGAAGGGAGAAAACTCCCGGGGAATTTTTATTCATAATTGTGCTGATTATATCTATAAATAATAATATAATGAAAACAAAATGTTTAAGTTTTTAGTGCATATTTTTTATTTTTTTATTGCATATTTTGGAGTATTGAGTGCATATTTAATGCGCATATTTGCGATTTTTTAGTGCATGAAAATCTCATCCCTATTCATTACTTTCCAATTTGGGTTATTATAAACAAAAAATTATGACAAATTAAGGTCTACATTGCGTAAATCAAAAATAACTAGAAGTTCATTCGTCTTCTCTCTCTTCCTCTGCTACATCTGGCTCATCTTAAAAATTTCGTTTCTTTTCACCTCGTAAGTTAATGAAAAATGACTGCGAGCCACGAGGAATTACATTCTTCTTGCACAAATTTTGGAGATCATGCAGCTTTCGATGGTCGGAATGAAACTATTTCTCAAACAATAGTGTATATTATTATAAGCTATTTTATGAGTTAAAGTTTTCATAAATTGTATTTTTTTCTACAGGCTAAAATGGGGTATAATGCGTTTACACTATTATTCTTTTAACAATTTTGGAGTGGCAATTTTAAGTAAAATAACGCATATGAGATTGCACACTTTTGAAGGAAAATTTTGAACAAGAAATTATACACTATTTTTTCCAACGACATTTTGACCCACTTTTTGGAAGTAGAATTTGACGAAATTTCGTCCAGACATAAAATCAATGATGGAGATTCTAAATATGCAATAAAAAAATAATAGCGTATGAGCACATACTCTATTGTTATATTAAGGGGACGATATGTGCCTATATATATTTGGAATAATTATAAGATTTGTGCATATGGGCATTTCCGTCAAAAGGTCCACCGTGACCGAAAATTTAAAAGTTATTAAAAGCTGATTATTTTACGATATTGTTATAGAGAAATGTTCAGATTTTACTAATTTTATAAATTCACCCATAAATTTGTTCACGTAGATGAACAATCAGACTGCGAAGTTGTGCAAACGTAATTTCTTATTTGTGAGAATGTTTTATTGTATGTTTTCTTTAATATTTATCTTTCTTAAAAGAGGTGATATTTGAAAAAAATTATTCCAAAAAAATTTTCTTACATGGTCTGTAATCTAAGGAAGAGTTCAAAGAGAAATATGTTAGTCGGATTAACGGTAAATTTTTATTTTATTTTGATCATTATTCAGTTTTATAATTATGGAAAAAATTTCACGTTCGAAATGTCACGTATCGACCCAGATTTTGGCTTAAAAAAAAGAAAATACAGAAGATTTTGGAATCAAACCAAGACATTTTAATGTTACATTGCTACGTAAAATTCTCAAAGTTGTTTTACTAAAAAATTGGGCCAGGTTTCGCTGAATTATGCCTTTTTGTACATGGCCACAAAAACTACTTCTGTTTTTTTCGCGTTCGAACCGCTACTTCTTTTGCCATTATCTTTGACCTAGAATCGCGCCCTCCATAAACTTAAGCATAGATAACAGTGCTTCCTTAGTGCTATAATTTACGGGTTAATAGAACGTAAAAATATTTTTTGCTTAAAATGTTATTGCATTTTTGATGCGTACGACTGTCACGTTCAACACTTTGGAATTACCCATATATGTATATATATTACATTTTTTTAATTTGGTAATAGTTCCAGCAAAATACGTTCGATATATCGATATTTTTTAAATAATATATATCGATACTCTTAAAAAATATCGATTCGATTTATATCGATATATTTTTTCAATTTGCCCATCCCTAATCTAACCCCTATTCACAAAGAAGACAGCAGGACAATTTAAAAAAATTTGTATAAAAAGAGCTCAATTTTAGTATTTTTTTTACACAAAATTTTGTTATCTTCTTTTTTAATTAAGCCCCTATTTTTTATAATTCATACATCTAAAAATAATTGAATTCATTTAATTTACAAAATAAAATCAAATAAAATGTATAACCTGTTTTCTTTCATGAACTAAAAAAAAACAAACTGTTGAAGCACAGCCGCGAATAACGTTTTAAGTTACAAAATAATAATTTTTCAGGAGAGCAAAAAAACGTTTTTTGACAAGCAGCATTATTTGTTTTAAAAATTATTTTTTCTATTATTAAAAATAATGATAATAAAAACTTTAATGCAAAAGGCTTTTAAAACATTATTCCGCACTGCAAAACCATTTCGGTTTCATCATTTTGTTAGTAACTTGCAATGTTCTTCCACTGGCTGACACTTTGTACGCCATTTTAAAGGCGTTCAGGTGCATAGTTTTGGTTGATTTGATGTTTAAACTGTGAAAGAGAGTAAGGTCAACGATTATCAGAAAAAAAACAGTTTTTGCAAAATGTGGCGTTTACAACGTTATTCGCGGCTGTGCTTCAATTGACTAAATTTTTTATTTGTTTAAATAAAATTAAAAAACCCGCTTTTTTTATTGATAATGTTCAAGGTTTTAGCGCATATTTTAAATTTTTTTAATGCATATTTTGGAGTTTTGAGTGCATATTATATGCGCATATTTTCAATTTTTTAGTGCATGAAAATCTCATCCCTATACATCTATATATAAGTATAAAAGAAAGTCGTGTTAGTTACACCACTTATAACTCAAGAACGGCAGAACAGATTTGGCTGAATTGGTAGGGAGGTAGCTTAGAGCCAGGAGACGGACATAGGATACTTTTGCCCCGCCCACTTTTACGCCCACTTTTTTCGATTTACCTAAAATCAGAAAACGGCTCCATCGAGTTGACTAATTTTTCTTTCAAATCTTCGTATTAATCCATTTTAAGTTTTCATCGATAGAAAAATTTACCACGCCTACTTTTACGCCCACTTTTTCTATTAAGCGCATAAATTGAGAACGGCTTGACCGATTTTTTCTTTAAAATGATCGCCATGGTCCACCTTAGGGTTTTACGGAAAGAAAATTTTGCCCCGCCCAATTTTACGCCCACTTTTTTCGATTTACCTAAAATCAAAAAACTGCTCCATCGATTTGACTAATTTATCTTTCAAATGTTCGTATTAATCCATTTTAAGTTTTCATCGATAGAAAAATTTACCACGCCTACTTTTACGCCCACTTTTTCTATTAAGCGCATAACTGGAGAACGACTTGACCGATTTGGACAATTTTGATTTGACTAATTTATCTTTCAAATGTTCGTATTAATCCATTTTAAGTTTTCATCGATAGAAAAATTTACCACGCCTACTTTTACGCCCACTTTTTCTATTAAGCGCATAACTGGAGAACGACTTGACCGATTTGGACGATTTTTTCTTCAAAATTATCGCCATGGTTTAACTTAGGTTTTTACGGAAAGAAAATTTTGCCCCGCCCACTTTTTTCGATTTACCTAAAATCAAAAAACTGCTCCATCGATTTGACTAATTTTTCTTTTAACTGTTCGTATTAATTTATTTTACGTTTTCATCGAAAGAAAAAATTACCACGCCTACTTTTACGCCCACTTTTTCTATTAAGAGCAGATTTTTTCTTTAAAATTATCGCCATGGTCCAACTTATTCTTTTTTGATTGAGCCCATATCCACACCATATGTAAGTTATTTTTAAAAAAAAATTTATGATAGGTATTCCATGGATTTTTATTTTAAAGGCCGTAAATTTCGTTAAATGCTCAATTTAAATCGTGTGGTAATACAAAACTAATGTTTACTTAGGGCCAGCAACGTAGACCGGGTCAGCTAGTAACAAAATAAATACGGAAAAACATTATTTTTTGGTAGTTTGTTTTTTGAATAACAAACATAAATGTTAAAAATAAAATTATTCGTAAAATAACTATATTTTTATTAAATTTTAACAGTACCGAAAACGAATTTAATAACCCACAATCAGTTACTGTAACAATTTTATAAGTGTAGTAACTTGCAATGTTCTTCCACTGGCTGACACTTTGGGCCATGTCACAGAGTACAATTCCGTTCGGAATGATTCCGTTCGGAATTGAAGAAAACATATTTGTTTGTTGATGGAAAGTGTATTTTGATAGTTTTCTGGCCTTTCAGATACAGACAGCTCACATACCGTTCATGAAAACAAAAATGGTTTCATTCCGAAACATTTTTTCATCATTTTCTGAAGCACCAAAATACGGAATGAATTCCGTTTCCGAACGGAATTGTACTCTGTGACATGGCTGTTTGTATACCATTTTGAAGGCGTTAAGGTGCATAGTTTTGATTGATTTGATGTTTAAACTGTGTAAGAGCGTAAGGTTAACGGTTATCTGCTAAAAAAAAACAGTTTTTGCAAAATGTGGCGTTTACAACAAAATTTAGTACAGTATGACATGGCTGTAGGGGCTAATCAAGAAAAGTTTTATCAATTCTGAAAATTAAAAATAAATACTTATAATGTTGGGAAATATGACAAAAAATATTTGCAAAATATTCCGACGAAGTTCGCAGAGTTTTGCATTTTTGCTAACAAGTAACAAAACAAACTTCTATTTTTGTCACGCCACGTCACCGCATTTAATTGCTTATTTTTTATGAGCTGCATGTTTGATTATTTTTTTTTTCTCTTTTACCAAATGTAAAGCTTTTAATGTTCCACACAAAACCAAAAAGAAGTAAGAAAATTGTTAACGCTTTCGTTGGTTTTTGTCTCATTAAAACGTACGACTGTCACGTATGTGACTATGGAATTACCCATATTTGTTCAGAATATTTTGTCGGGAAAAAAATAATTTTTTTTTTTCTTAACCATTTTGTGTGATGTTGTACGCGATAAGAACATAAATTTATATAAATACTGTTCTTTAGATATAAATAAAATCTATTTTGTGCCACGACCACTTATCCAATCCAGCCCACATTTTATCGAATGATGTCTATTAAATTAATAGATTAATAACCAAGATGCTCATACCTTATTTGGAAACTTTGGATCTTGCCTTTCTCTAGATAAAAAGAAATCTGAGGTGTCACACCCAGTTATCCAATACCGCCCATATTTTAAGAGAGGTTGTGTATTGATAACCTAGCTTTATGTACCAAATTTGGACAATTTTTCTATTACCGTTCTTTAGATATAAAAAAAATCTATTTTTTGCCACTTTGGCTCTTGTCGTTCTCCAGATATACAGAAATCTTTAATGTCTTTGTATGGAAAGTACCAAGCCCAATTCACGAATCCCGCCCACATTTTGTCGGATAACCAAGATAAAAAACCAACATATACAAGGTATGTATGTATATACCAGTGTTGCCATTAGGATACGAAAGATACATTTTTCGTATTTTTTGGTGACTTTAAGTACCATGTATAATTCTGATATTTTTCGTATCTTTTGAATCTGTAAGCAAAATGTACAGAAACAAAATATTAGAGAATTTTTAGCCAGTTTAAACTTATTAAGACTGATCATCGTTGCCGACTCAATACTTATACAATAGCAGCTTTAATAATGAAGAAAGAAAGCATAAATGATGTTTAAACATACGATCCACCTAAATCGACGATTACTAGTAGTGCGAAGTAGTTCTACAGAAATATGAACATGTTTTTTATTTTCAGGAAATTTATATGAATTTTTTGATATAATCGCCTTAGTAAAAACGCCCTGACTCGTATCAAGGCGAATTCATAAAGGTGATATTTTCGAGTCATCTGCTTATTGTTTATTTCCGTGTGTGTATACTGAATGTCAAGCGTTGTTTACATTTTGTGAAAAAATTTGTTAAAATTTAAAATTCAATAAAAATCTAAATACTTGAAAAAACTTATTTAAATGTTATAAATCAACAAAAAAATTAACATAAAATATAAACACGAGGATCACTCTAACCTTTTACAAAAACAAAATACATAGTATTTTAAAAAAAAGGGATAGCTAGCATAACGCTATCTCATGATGCGGTCACCTGTATGAATTCGCCTTGACTCGTATATTAATTTTTACAAAAATGAATTTGTTTTGATAACATCCAAAGCTTATGGTGTTTTCTTTTCTACAAAAAAGTGTGACATTTTATTTAAAAAAATGCAAAATGCTTCCAAAAAAGGGTGAGTTTTTTAGAATAAAACAAGCCACCCTTTTCGGGAGCAAAATGTTAAAGAAACAGACTCCAAATTGCATTTCTTTTAAATAAAATGTCACATTTTTTGTAGAAAAGAAAACACCATTACTGTATTTTTAAAAATTACATACCTAATATTTATGACTTAAATAATTATAAAAATGAATTTATAAGATATCCGGGATTTTCTAGAATCCGAATCCACTCGAAAGTTGATTACTTTAGCATTTTTGGTGTTCACATTCACATGTTTTTATTCGTTTTCAATTAGAGTAATAAGGGGTTGGTGAAAGTAAAACGAATCGACTTTTATTCTAATATGTGATAACATTTTTAACAAGAAAAATATTTTTTGTTCTTTTTCCAATTTAATCAAAATACATCGTTATCTAAAACGCAAAAGGCCCTTACTAAACCAAAATTTAAAATCGACTTTTTCATTGATTTTGATGTTATTATAGCTCATTGTTTAACACTTTTTATGTTATTTTCCGACAAGTTTTTTTCAAACTAGTTTTTTGTTTTAAATTTTGCAAATTTCCGCTAATTTAGTAGTTTTTAACGAATTTTTGTTTTAGGGACTTTAAATGAATGTTATGGCGAAATATTAAAAATTTTCGCGCAATTTCGATATTTTTGCAATTTTTTTTTTTTTGTTACTTTCCGACATTTTTTTTTTTAACCCATTTCAAATTAATTTTAGTATTTGTTTAAAAGTTTGCAATGATTCTTAACAGCTTTCAATAAATATTAGACTTTGCTATGATTTTGCGATTACCAAATCAGCGATCTTTAGTTCAACTAAAGTTTTTTCGAACAAAAACTCCGAATACACAAAACATGTGGATTAGAGAACACCAATTAATGAATTATGCGGATTCAAAAAATTTTTCATTTTCAATTCGAGTCGAAACCTAAAACATACCTGATCATTTTCTTTACAACATTCATTATATATGAAATTAAAGAGTATGTTAATAAATTTTAAATGTTAAAAATAGATTTTCAAATTTTTTTCAATATGTATCTTTTTAGGAAAAAGTGTATCTTTTTGGCAACCAAAATGTATCTCTCTCGAAATTTCACTGGCAACACTGGTATATACTGTATATTAGGGTGTCAGCTAAATGTATGGAGCAATTTTTTTGTATTAATATTGATGTCTCCCGGGCGGAGTATTGTGCCACATGGTCTAAAACTGATGTGGAAAAAATTTTAGCCAAATCAGATAACTTTTACCCCTGCCCCTTTGAGGTCAAAGTTCAAATGAAAAAAAAAAATTTTTCCATACAAGCAAAAAATTTTTTTTTCGATTTTTTATTTTTTTATTTTTTAATATTAGTAAGCTTTATTAGCTTATTAACAACTAAAAATTTCATTTCGATCGGACAAGATTTTCAGTTTCAAAAGTGACTCTGAAAAAAAAATTTGAGGCTTGTTAGGGGCTTACTCTAAAAAATTTTAAAAAAAAATTTTTTTTTAGTTTTGATAAGCACACATTAAAGATTTTTTGTTGCTCTTAATACCAGGTTTTTTAAATTTTTTTTAAAAAATTGTTTTCGACATCGCATTTTTGTTCTAAATTGGGGTAAAAAACTGGAAAAATGCAGTTTTTGGCCCTATATAAGAGAGTTCGAACGTGAAAAAACAGAAGTAGTTTTTGTGGCCATGTACAAAAAGGCATAATTCAGCGAAACCTGACCCAATTTTTTAGTAAAACAACTTTAAGAATTTTACGTAGCAATGTAACATTAAAATGTTTTGGTTTGATTCCAAAATCTTCTGTATTTTCTTTTTTTAAGCCAAAATCTGGGTCGATACGTGACATTTCGAACGTGAAATTTTTTCCATAATAATAAAACTGAATAATGATCAAAATAAAATAAAAATTTACCGTTAATCCGACTAACATATTTCTCTTTGAACTCTTCCTTACACAGCGTTTACATTTGCCAGTACTGGCAAGACAGTAAGCATATACATTAGGGTGGCAGCTAAATTTCAACTTTGGATTTTCAACATTTTCCGGGCGGAATATTGTGACACATGGTCTAAAACTGATGTGGAAAAAATTTCAGCCAAATCGGATAACTTTTACCCCTGCCCCTTTGAGGTCAAAGTTCAAATGATAAAAACAAAATTCGAAAAAAAAATTTTTTGCTTGTATGGATTTTTTTTTTTTATCATTTGAACTTTGACCTCAAAGGGGCAGGGGTAAAAGTTATCCGATTTGGCTGAAATTTTTTCCACATCAGTTTTAGACCATGTGGCACAATATTCCGCCCGGGAGATGTTGAAAATCCAAAGTTGAAATTTAGCTGGCACCCTAGTAATCATGCTCTTAAATAGGGCCAAAAACTGAATTTTTCCAGTTTTTTACCCCAATTTAGAACAAAAATGCTATGTCGAAAAAAATTTTTTAAAAAAAATTTAAAAAACCTGGTATTAAGAGCAACAAAAAATCTTTAATGTGTGCTTATCAAAACTAAAAAAAAAATTTTTTTGAAAATTTTTTAGAGTAAGCCCCTAACAAGCCTCAAATTTTTTTTTCAGAGTCACTTTTGAAACTGAAAATCTTGTCCGATCGAAATGAAATTTTTTGTTGTTAATAAGCTAATAAAGCTTACTAATATTAAAAAATAAAAAAAAAAAAAATCGAAAAAAAAATTTTTTGCTTGTATGGAAAATTTTTTTTTTTCATTTGAACTTTGACCTCAAAGGGGCAGGGGTAAAAGTTATCCGATTTGGCTGAAATTTTTTCCACATCAGTTTTAGACCATGTGTCACAATATTCCGCCCGGGAGATGTTGAAAATCCAAAGTTGAAATTTAGCTGTCACCCTACTGTATATGTATATACATACATATCAGTGTTCCCAGTTTTGAGAATTGGGGATTTTTTTTGTAATTGGGGATAAAAATTTCAACAAATAGAAACTGGGAATTATTTCCTTCCGAAGGTAACTTTTATATTATATTCAACATTTTTCATTTTTCGAATTTATTCTATTAGCTAAATTTCAGTTATGTATTTTATAAAGCTTTTTTGTAATAGTTCTATTCCTACAATTTTTCAGAAATGACTTTATACACTACCAGACTATTATATTGTGTTTTCTTTTTACATTTTACCTTAGCCTTCCGTTGGAAAGCAATGAGGTATATTGAATGTACAGAAAAATTTACAATTATTAGACACCAGCAGAATGTAATGCATTTTCTGGCCCGCTACGGCCGTCGTCAGCATTCTTTGTGTCTCACTGGATAGTGTTCCTTTATAAATTGAAAAAAAAAAAAAAAAAAAAAAAAAAAAGCTTTTTTTTATAATAACCGAAATTTAGCTCATAGAATTCGAAAAATGAAAAATGTTGAATATAATATAAAAGTTACCTTCGGAAGGAAATAATTCCCAGTTTCTATTTGTTAAAATAGTTGAGTTAAATACATTCAATTTATAAAGGAACACTATCCAGTGAGACACAAAGAATGCTGACGACGGCCGTAGCGGGCCAGAAAATGCATTACATTCTGCTGGTGTCTAATAATTGTAAATTTTTCTGTACATTCAATATACCTCATTGCTTTCCAACGGAAGGCTAAGGTAAAATGTAAAAAGAAAACACAATATAATAGTCTGGTAGTGTATAAAGTCATTTCTGAAAAATTGTAGGAATAGAACTATTACAAAAAAGCTTTATAAAATACATAACTGAAATTTAGCTCATAGAATAAATTCGAAAAATGAAAAATGTTGAATATAGGATAAAAATTTCGTAAAAATCCCCAGGGTATTTTTTGGGGAAAAGCACTTTTTTCGCTGGGGATTTTCGGGGATAATATATTATTACAAATTCCTTTTTTGCAATAGCAAGACCGATTTGGTCAAGATTTGGGTTCAAATTTTAGTCTTTTTTTGCGGTTTAAAAATTATTTAAGAACTTGTTAAAATAGTTTTAAACAACTAGCGTTACTTCTGTTGAACTAGTCTTTTTCTGTAATGAATACAACCAATCAATATTTGTAACAGAATGCAATATAAGTTATAAGAATTAATAAGAATAAATACACACTTTAAAATAATGCAGCTTGCTGTAACAAATTTATTCAATCATCTCAAATGAACTTTTTAAATAAACAACATGTAAAACAAAATTGCACTGGCTGATCAATCAGAGGATTTTGATTCCCTAGTTTTGAAATGATAAATATTGACGCATATTTATTTTTCTTTTACGTTTAAACGTTACCCTTGTTACATACTATACATTAGAGTGGTTCAAAAAAAAATTTTTTTGTCAGTCCCCTCCTAGGATTAAAGATAATGTAAAAACAATTCCAAAAATTATGTTTCTATTTTTTTGCCACGCCTGGAAATACCGCCATAAAAAAACTGAAATGAATACCCTTAATATTATGTCAAGGGAAAAGGGACATAATATTATTCCTAGAAATACCGCCCTTTTAGTTTTTTGTTCACTGTGTCGCCATTTTTAGTCCGATCATAACATTTTGTGTATCGGTTTTCATGGCTTCCTAAGGGCTACATTTATGTCTTTAATAGTTTTTTTATACAGAAGTTGTATAAAAATAACACAGCTTCATTTTAGTTCAAAAATATTTAGCGTTTGGGAGGGTATAAACCGAGCTTTTGAAAGACATGACTAGAATTTGCGTGGTATAAAAAAACTATTAAAGATAGAAATGTAGCCCTTACAGAGCCATGAAAACCGATATACAAAATGTTATGATCGGACTGAAAATGGCGACACAGTGAACAAAAAACTAAAAGGGCGGTATTTCTAGGAATAATATTATGTCCCTTTTCCCTTGACATAATATTAAGGGTATTCATTTCAGTTTTTTTATTTGCTGGAAAAATGGAAAAGTGGAAAAATGTAATTTTTGTTACAACAAACACAAGGAAAAACTTTTCCACCGAAAGTTGCAATTTAAACAAGCTTACAATTTTACAATTTTTAAAGAGTTGGCAATTCACAAACGTCCAATTGAGTGTGGTTGCCACCATATTAAAAATGTTGTTATTTTTCACAAAAAGCACTAAAATTTACATCTCTTTTTAAGATAATCAACTATGATTCTTTAAACTCCATTTTTATTAAATCAAATTTTACTTTTTTAAAACGTCGTTTTTCAAAACTAAATTAAATATGAGTTCTACACAAAAAAATATAAAAAAAGAACTTAAAAATTACGTGACAATTAAATAATCAATTATTTCAATTTTAACTCTTTTATTTGGCATCTTGAAAAATATCAATTACTTCCAAGAATTATATGACAGATTTTTGTTTTTGACAGTTTTGTACCTTTAACTAAAAAAAATACCGTTCACGTCAATAAGGTGTCATTTTCCTTTTTTTCCATTTTTCCAACCAAAAAAATTTTGAAATTAATACCCTTATTATGTATTTTAGTTTTAAGAAAATGTGGGGATTTTTGGGGATGAAAAATCGAAAATCGGGGATAAGGCTTAAAGTAAAACTGGGAACCCTGATACATATATTCATTCATATGTATGTATATATATATATATATATATAGTATGAATATATACATAAATACATTAGGGTATAACCAAATTTTGGCCGTAGCACTCCGCGATAGCGAATATTATGTTATTCACGAAAACAATTTGTTTGGGTCGTTTGAAAATAAAAACCTCACAACGATTTTCTAAAATCCCTAAAGAAAAATATTGAATAAAAAAATTTTAAATATTTTATTAATAAATAGAAACTGGGAATTATTTCCTTCCGAAGGTAACTTTATATTAAAAATTGAAGGAATAGAACTATTACAAAAAAGCTTTATAAAATACATAACTGAAATTTAGCTCATAGAATAAATTCGAAAAATTGAAAATGTTGAATATTTTATTAATAAATTAAAAAAAAAAGTTAAAAAGTTTCTTAATTATTGAAGGACATGAATTTCAATTTTAATGTGCGTGTTGTTTTATTAAAGTTTTAGGCTATAAATGAATAACTACAAATAAAAATAAAAAAAAAAAAAATAATTTTCCAACTTTACCGCGTTTTATGGGTGACCTTTTTTGAAAACCGCGAAAAATTAATACATATAATTTTTTTTAGTTTTAAATGGACTATTCGACTATTATAGGGCCATTTTTATATTTGCAAAAAATGAGGGGGGTTACCGCGTATTTCGATTCGAAAGAAATCATTTACGGATTCGAACAATTTGCACTGTGTATTACGATTTTCGTAATATTTGTTTCGAATAAACGGACGTTTTTCATACTTTATTGAAAACAAAAAATCACTTTCTTAAAAGCCACTCTCTATCACGAACAAAAATTGTTCATCAAATTTTCCATTTTTTTAAAAATACATACAACCTATATCATCGTTTCGAACGATTACGAAAATCGTAATACACAGTACAAATTGTGTGAATCCGTAAATGATTTCTTTCGAATCGAAAAACGCGGTAACCCCCGAGAATAAGTTATACCCCTAATATACATGTATATTAAATTATAAAATAATTAAATTTTTCAAAATTTCTATAGAAAAAAAGTGATTTTATTTTCGGGGTCAACATATTGTGGGCACTGTTGCCAGAAGTGCAGATTACTCTGCATTTTGCTGATTTTTCATTGCAAAAATGACGAAGTGAAGCTTCGTACAGACGATGGTCAGATCTTTCAATGTTGTCATTATAATTGCCTGAAAATTACTTGCAAATGTGTGGACATTGTAAGCTCATTTTCATTTGGAAGATGTGTAAAATTAATGCATCTGACAATGGCATCATTGTCAGAAAAATGACAACATTGTAAGATCTGACCATCGTCTGTACGAAGCTTGAGATTTGCAGATTTTTGAATTGAAGAAATTGTAAAGCAGTCATTTATAATTCCTGTAATTATTTTAAGACATATGACTTCACAACTTTATGAATACCTTGTGAATCCCCCAAATGTATTTGAATATACATTTTTATGTTGTTTATATAAATTTAATTTCTTAACATATAATCTTTTAATATTAATGTACCAAGAAAAATTTTAATATCGGCTTTAGCTTTCGATTGTTGCATGATTCTGAAAATAAAAACAAAATCTACCCCAAAATATTTTTTTTAAGCTCCCAGACTTTTTGCAAATTTTAACAATTTTTTCCAGATTTTGTCCAATTTTTTAGATTTATTAGAAAAAATTTCTGACAACAGTGATTGTGGGTATTACAGTATGTAACATACTGTCCAAAGCGAATTCATCCCAGGTAATCTCGGTACTACAACAAGTACAACTCGTACAAAAACCACAAGCAATTTGTTTTTGTAAAATCATTGTACAATGTCAAAAACAGAAAAAAACAAAACAGAAACAAAGATAATAAAAGAGAATAAACAAAATTTTGACATCCAACAGTGGTTTTAGCTAATATCAGCAGGGCTTTTAAGACCACCTATAATAAATTCGCCCTGATACTGTCGGAGAGCTAGCCTTGTGTCTAGTTTCTCAGAATAAGTTTTATATTTATGGTTTTTGAAACCCATACACTCAAAAAGGAAAAAATTTAAAATAGTAGTGCATATGCTAACAATAGAAAATCCCTTCTGCAAGGCGAATTCATATAGGTTGCATTTTCGAGTTATCTGTTCATTGTTTATTTATTTGTGTGTATACTGAATGTCAAGGTTTTTTAACATTTTGTGAAAAAATTATTTAAAATTCAATAAAAATCTAAATACTTGAAAAATAAAACTTATTTAAATTTTATAAAACAAAAAAGTGAAAGAATAAAAAATGCGATAGGAATAAATTTGCAATACACGAAAAAGATTTTCCTTCTAAAGCAATTGTGTATATTTTATAAACAAAACAATCCATTTTTTTATATTTTCAACAAATAATTTTGACATTCACTCTAACTTTAAACAAAAACAAAATACAAGTATTGTTAAAAAAAGGGATCTTGAGTTACAAAACATTTATTTAGTTATGATATCCCACTCGCATCACACTAAGCTCTCAAAGGAAGCTTTCTTTGGAGCAAAAAAAGCCCATTTTGAAAAATAAATTAAAAATTAGCAAAGTAATTTTTTGTTTAGGTAAATACTGATTTTTTTTAATTTTATTATTATTTAAAAAGTTTTTTTACATAAAAAAATGTTTTTTTAAGCAAAAAATTACTTTTTGTACAAAAACTGAAATTGTGATGGAATAAATCCTTAAAATAAATTTTAAAAAAAATCTAAAAATAACTGTTTTTTACTGCTTTTTTGAGTCAAAAATAAAAGTCTGTGTCATTTTGACAAAACATCTTAAAAAAGTTGAAAAAAAATGTTGTAAATCATAGGAATTTTCATTCAAAAAACATTTTTGTTTATGTTTTTAAAATTTGTTTAATAAACGAAATTTTTCATTAATTTTGGTTTATTTTTTTATTTTTGCTATCTTATCTCGACTTAAGATGTTTTGTCAAAATGCCACAGAAGTTAAGATATGATTTATATTTTTTTAGTCAAAAATAAAAGGTAAAGTCTAACTGATTTTAGTAAAAAAATAAAAGTTAAAACTTGACATCCTTTTGGTCTAATGTAATAATAAAACGAAGTTAAAAGCTTATTTATAACAAAGCAATCAAGAAATTAAAAACTTATCTTTGATAAAGGCAATCAAGAAATTATTGTTTTTTTTTTTTTTCTTTTTTTTCATTGCAATATGAGCTGCATTGATTTTTTAAAAGTTACGAAAAATGTATAATTGGGGGATTCACAAGGTGTCATAAAGTCATATGTCTTAAAATAATAACATAAAAAAATACGACTGTTGTGAACAACCCCTCATAATTTAGTGTGCTATTTTGAATTTAAATCAGCTGATTTAAAACAAATATAAAAAATAAATAATTAACTAACATCAAAATATTTTTTAATTCTTTTCCATGAATTAATAAATTAAATTGGATCTTACCTGACTATTTTCCATTTTGCAGACGCAAATAAAAAATAAATTTTATTTTATTTGTTTACCAAACAGCAGAGTCATAAGCCGATCTTATTTGACGCCGCAAGTGATTTCTTGCAAAAATTGCTAGCCGCAGGTAAAATTTTGATGTTAACCGGATAAAAATATACCATCAACGGCGACGGCTACAAGAACTAACGCGATACGGCTCAGCCGCTCAGCTCTGGTCTCTTCTGATTAATTATGACAGCACAATAAACATAGCAAGCAACGTTCTAATTTAAGACACTTTTTGTTTACAAAGCAACAACAATAGCGGTTTTCACCCTTTGTATGAAGTGTACACCTCTGCTTTACTTAATACGATTTTATACTACAAAGCGTGAGTTTCTTTTTCGTTAGTATTGTAAATTAATGAAGTTGCTGAGTGAGGGAAAGAGACAGATATAGTTTCTTCAACTGTTTTATTCTGGGTTATTTAACAAACGTGTTTACTACAGTTTTTTGTTGGATTTTTTAACAACAGCGTAGTAAATTTTAGTCTAATACATTTTGTTGTTGCAGTGTTGTAAATCTTAGTACTTTAACTAAATTAATAAGATTCACAAGGTCTACAAGGGACTTTACTATCAAGGGTGAAAACCCCTAATATTTTTAAACCATTGTAAAATGTTAGAACATTATGACAATATAACATGATAGCACACCTTGTGAATACCCCAAATGTATTTAAAAAAAACTTAAAAAATTACTAAAAAAAAGCCAGTTAAATTTTAACTTTTATTTTTGACTGAACAAATATCAGTTATATTTAAGCTTTTATTTTTGACTGAAAAAAATATCAGTCAAATAATAAGTTATTTTTTGACCAAAAAAATAATGGTCAAAAAATAATAGTTATTTTGTGAAAAAATAACTTTTTGTTGGGATAAGAAATTGTACTAACATTGAAGGCAGATATGTAGATGTTAAGGCATAATAAAAAAATCAATATTTCAATACTTCTGTTAACAATAGCGGTTTTCACCCTTGATAGTAAAGTCCTTTGTAGACCTTGTGAATCTTATTTATTTAGTTAAAGTACTAAGATTTACAACACCGCAACAACAAAATGTATAAGACTAAAATTTACTACGCTATAGTTGAAAAATCCAACAAAAAGCTGTAGTAAACACGTTTGTTAAATAAACCAGAATAAAACTGTTGAAGAAACTATATCCGTCTCTTTCCCTCACTCAGCAACTTCATTAATTTACAATACTAACGAAAAAGACGCTCACGCTTTGTATTATAAAACCGTATTAAGTAAAGCAGAGGTGTACACTTAATACAAAGGGTGAATACCGCTAATGTTTTTTTTTTATAAATTTAAAACTAATAAATTTTATTGAAAATGTTAATTAAATCTCACCAGTTGAAAATGATTTATGTTCAATGACCTACTTTTTGATTTTTACTGATGTAAAACGGACCGCATACAAAGCAATCAACTCAGAAAAGCCAACGACCATTGTTGGTCAAGGTATGCGAAGTTGTTAAAAACGGAAACACATGCTATAAAACATGACTGAAGAAGGAAGCACCTGGTGGTGTTGTAGGTATGGGCAACAAAAAAAGAAACAAACCAACAACAACCAATATACGAAGTTAAAATATAAGTAATAAGAAAGAAAACAATTTGTATAAGGAATTTAGCAGAATTTACTATTAACAATAAAACCCTTAATATTGTGAAAATAGCATGAAGAGCATGGGGGTAACAGGAAATGTGAATGTAATTTATGTCGATTTTTATCCTTGAATCTATGTATTAATTTTCTTTACATCAATTTTTTGATTTAGTTTAAATTAAAGAAATATGTATATAAAATGTATATTTACATACACGCGTATTTGTACTTACTTGGAATTTGGCAATATGGATATGAGCATGGTTAAAACACTAGTGGGATCTAGAGTGCCTTCCTCAACCAAACGCACAAATGTCTGACAACTCATAAGACCCAATTGAACATTTTCTGTTTTGCACTGTAACTTTAGGAATTCGATTTCTTTAATATTATGCTCGGCCACCTTTTTTCCACGACTTTCAACGATTTTCTTAAAGATTTTTTCCAAACATGAAGATATCTTTACCACCGAAGTGGTTGGTGTAATTGTTTTAAATTCCTCCATGGAACTTCCTTAAATATAAGAATCGAACGAGAAATAGAAAAAAATCATTAAAATGTTTTTTAGTTGCATATATTTTCACATAATTTTGTTAATTTTCACCAATTTTAATCAATTTATTACTTTTTCAGTTTGTTTTTTGGGCGAAAAATATCAGGTCTTCCTATACATATACCTTTTTGGCAGACCACTACTCTGTCGGTTCACCGTATTTGGCTTTAGCTGATGTGTTATCCCAAACGTTTCTCTTAACAATGACTAAAATATTAATAAAGTTTCTTCTTTTGTAAAATTACCTGCAACTTATTACCAACTAAGAGCGCAAGTCCTTAATTATTAGCCAATCTTTTCGGCGTTGGTATTATTTATGTTTACAATAATGGTTTGGAATAATTGGTAGTAAAACAAATAGGATAAACAGAAACATTCAACAGTTTGTCCAGACAAAAAAAGATGATAAAACACTACCAACAAGCTTTTTTGCCAATAACATATGCCGGCTACAAGGCGAATTCATTAAATAAATTCGCCTTGGCCAACTGTCAATACGAATTCATAGCAGGTGAACTGTAGAGATCAGCTGATTATTTTTTGCTTGGTCCAGACAAAAAGAAGATGTTAAACACTACAAACAAGCTTTTTTGCCAATAACAGCCCATATTGGGTACTGAAATTTGACAACAAGTCAGAAAATTGCAAAAACAAAATACATGGAGTTAATTCGCCTTGTTTTGTAGTTGTAGAGTTGCACTTACCTGTTATATATTCGCCTTGCTCGAACTGCTAAAATCAGATGCCGTTTCAACCAAGGCGAATTTATAACAGCTAAGTGCAACTCTACAACTACAAAAAGCCCCATGTATTTCCATGTATTTTGTTTTTGCA
This sequence comes from Pollenia angustigena, assembly GCA_930367215.1. Classification (NCBI taxonomy): domain Eukaryota; kingdom Metazoa; phylum Arthropoda; class Insecta; order Diptera; family Polleniidae; genus Pollenia; species Pollenia angustigena. Next base: position 211,786,564 of record OV884060.1, read on the forward strand.
ATTTTCTGACTTGTTGTCAAATTTCAGTATAGAAACAAAACAATATTTTGACGTTTCACCATTTTTTAATTCGCCGTGAATACAGCTGATGAACGGCTGACGAGTTGAGCTTACCTAAAGTTAATTAGCCTTGGTTTCAACCACAGAGTATACAGAGGCGTCACGAGACAGAAAATATTGTGTTTTTTCTGTCTTTTTCTTCGAAAGCTGCCCTTTTTGCGTTTTTTGTTTTGATTATGCAATTTGTGTAGATAGTAGCGGCCTTTTTTTACGCATTGTCACTTCACTAACAAAAAACGTTTTCTTTCTCTTTCTTTGAAAGCTGCCCTCGCAAATGATTTAGGCATTTTTAACACGTCACTTTTTTCATCTCTGTATACTTTGTGGTTTCAACCATGGTGGAATAAGCAGGTGGCATCGTTAAGGCAACAAATACAGCATTACAACAAAAATGGAAATTGTATCACCTTTGTATCAAAGCGAGCCGCTGAACGCGATGAAATAAATACATTTTTAGACAATTTTTATTGATTTATTGTCATTATCTTATTTATTATAATTTAAAATTATCAAAAACTTTAATAGAATACAATAATCACAGCACAAAACGTGGACTTTTTGTAAACATTAACAAAACTTTGACATAAACCTAGACAAACAATGCAAGATCAAAAAATTGTCATCTGGCGTAGAGCTGCCACCTGCTTATTCCACCATGGTTTCAGCCACAGAAAAATAACAGAACTGTCACAAGACGGAAGATTTTGCGTTTTTTTTTTACTCTTTCTAAGAAAGCTGCCCTTTTGCATTTTTCTTTTCATCATCTTCTATGCCGCAACACAAATAACACACATTTATTAAGTGTACAAAAATGTTCGTTTTATTCAATACAAAAAAAAATTAAAAATTATATTTCAGTTGTATTTTTATTTTTATAATTCTTATTTTTCTTTTTTAAAAATATATGTTATATATATATATATATATATATATATATATATATATATATATATATATATATATATATATATATATATATATATATATATAATACCTTTTGAAAATTCATAAATAAATAAGAAGTGTTGTTTATTTAAAAAAAATCCCGAAATCCCGGAATTTCGAGATCGGGATTTCAAAACAAACTGAACCGCAACTGAACAGAAAAACTAACGAATTTCATAAGTTTTTTAATAACAAAAACAAGTCAGCTGATTCGTTACAGAACAGAAAGTAAAGACTAATTCTGCCTTAACTTTTAAGTTCACCACAACACGAGTAAATAATATTTAAGTAAGTAAATAACATTGTAAAAAAAAAACAATATTACTAAGTACATTTTTTTCAGAAAAAACAACGTTTGTTTAACTAATGCATTTGTTTAACGTGGTTTGTGTTTTGTTATTTTTGTTCTGATTACGCCATTTGTGTTGATTCCTGCGGCCTGTTTTTACACCTTGCCACTTCACTACCAAAAAAAGCTTTCTGTCTCGTTCTTCGAAAGCTGCCCTCGCAACTGATTTGGGCCTTTTTCACATGTCACTTTTTACAGTTCTGTTAGTATTCTCTGGTTTCAACACCACCTGTAGTTAATTCGCCTTGGGACATTTTTTATACATTGATTTTGACAACTGATTTGACATATAAACTAGATATTTTTCAGAGCGAATTCGGGCGAGTCTACTTGTTATGAATATTCCTGTTATGATATCACCATGATACAAATACAGAAGGTAGTTCCACTCTCTCTTTTTGTCGCCATATTAACGTTCTGACGTTTATCGGAATTATGAAAATGTGTGCTACCATAGTTTATTAAATAATCCCATTTTTCTGTTTTTGTTTTGTTTTTTATTTGAAGTTTGGAAAAATTATATAAAAATTTATATTAAACAATTTATATTAAAAAGCTTTAAAATTTGCTAATGTTGAAAATAAGAAGTTACATAAATAAAATATATTTAAAAAAAGTAAATAACATTTATCAAACGTTATTTTGTACTTCTGATTCGATGCGGAAGAGTTTGTGCAGCTGTGTCAAACACATAAAAAATATTGGTTCTAGACCCAGAATCGATCTAACGATGTACGTCCGTCCAACTGGCTGGCTTTCCATGCACACTGTGTGCGAAAATTTAAAATGTTAAAAGAACGCAATTTTGAAGATAATTTAATGAATTTTTTTATAGGAAGTTCTAATTGTCACAAGGAAGAACCTTTTTATACCCACAATTGATAATGGTATTATGCATTTGTCCTCATGTTTGTAACTCCTTAAAATGTTGCTCCCATCCTTACATACATATCACTTTCTGAGTCGATCTAACGATGTCCGTCCGTCTGGCTTAAACTTATGCGCAAAGTACAGGTCCCAATTTTAGTGATAATTTGACAAATTTTGGCACATAGGTTCTAATTGGCACAAGGACCAAGCCTGTTGATCGGTCCATAATTGAAATCTGTCCATTGACCATTGCTTCCATACAAATACTAATCCCGAAAATAGTTTTTATGCCATTACTTACTTATAAATGTAAGTATTTACATTAAAATTGTCGACAATGACTTTTACAATAGCTACTTTGTCAAAATATTGTGCAGGTGGGTCAAAAATTAACCATAGGTGCCGTATAAACCATCTTCCTAAAATTACTTTAAGGAAAGCAAATTCTATATAGATGAAGAAATCTAAATAATATTCGGCACTGAATAACAGTATTTTGTTCTGCCGGGTCCATATTGCCCATGGATCCCATATAGACTTAACTTGCAAAAAGTTGTTCTTTTATTCTGTGGTGGAGGGTCGGGCTTAACCAACTATACTTTTAAATCTCTGGGAAGAAATAAAGCTACTAAATGATGTGGTATACGATAGCCTTGAAAAATTTATAAACTTTTTATCTGAATGCGGGCTTAACAAACCAAGCAACGATTTTTTGCCTAAAGTTGAACATCTTAATTCAACATTTGCCCAAATTAATAGTGATTTTTATATACAAAGCCCAGTTGTATGAAAAAATTTTATATGTAATTAAAATGTTGTATTAAATGCAAATATTATAAAAAGGTTATTTTTGGGAAGAATCTTTTTTTAATACATAAAACAATTTAAAATTATTTGTTCAAAGGTGAAGTAATTGTAGCTTGAATTTTGTTTTATAAATTTTAATTTCTTTTTAATTAAGATAGACCATACAAATAATGTTTTTTTTTTTAATTTTCGGGAAAACCCCTATTTATGTATATAATTAGTAAATAACGCTGTTTTTAATTTTGATCTCTTAAGAAAATTAAAGTGCTTAAAAATTCACATTAAAGCTGTTAATGCAAATTACACATCTTGTCTTATAATTTACAAACGGAATTTGTTGCCTTTTTTAATATGTGGCAACGATTTTTTTAATATTTACAAAAAACCAACTTCAAATAATTCCGATAAACTTCAAAAAAATAATTGTGAGAAAGAAATGGAACTACCTTGTGTATTTGTATCATGATATCACTATTTAGTTTTTTTTTTTATATTGGCTGGCGATTCCAAATATATTTGAAAACAAAAAAAAAAAATTTAGAATTTATATGCGAATGAAATCAAGCTATTTTTCTCTTGTAAATAGCTCCTTGATATCGAATATAAGGCATCATTTAAAGAACATAAAAAACTGGTGCAAGGAAAACTATATTCACCTTGATGTTAAGAAGTCTGAGGATTCATCTACGTCTAGCAATACGAATTGAACAACTTAAATGTGAAGCCTAAATAGAACCCGCAATAAACAATACTTTTATGCAAAAAAAAAAGAAATTTTAATATAAAATTACATGTAAATTTACTGTTTAGAATATTTTTAGCAGAAAAACGTTTTATATTCATAATCGTGATGTCACTTAAGGCCGTTACACACTATCCCACAAAGTCTTTCGTATTTTATAAAAATGCAACCCTGTCATGATAAGTTGTTATTGTTTTTTGAAAATTTATAAACAATAATTACATCAGGGAAGCATTTTCATAAAATACGTAAGACTTTGTGGGATAGTGTGTAACGGCCTTTACGATTGGCTGAAAATACAAAAATTGTGTGAATGATAGTGAAAAAGTGTGAGTGTATTGAGTTTTTCGAACTTGCACTTGCATGTGGCAAGGGGGGGGGGTTAGAACATAAAAAAATTGGTGTATTTTATAAAATAAATTTGTAACAAAATATTTTTTTAGCTTAGTGAAAAAACAGCATTCAAATATATTATAAAGCATAAAAAAAATTTGTAATATTTACCAAAATTAGGACTACAAAAGAATTCTTTAGTTTCGTAAAGTAAAGAAATGCTAGAGTTAACTTATTTTCGTTAATAGAACAAAATGTTGTAAATAGAACAAAAAAGGGAGCTACGAAAGTTTCTTTCGTCAAGCGAAATATATTGCAGCGACAAAAGTGCACACTGTAAACTTACCCATTTAAAACCAGTGCTGTAAAGCACATTATAAGTTTATCATCTACGAAATGTAACCGGTTATGCAAAACCGCAACAAAAGTCAAATAATATCACACTAACAACGTGAAACGACTCCTTTTATTTATTAACAAATTAAACAAAATAAATATGGAAAATTTTGATAATGACAGTCAGCTAACAGAGGATTGCTTTACCACAAATGAAAAATCATTAACTGATGATGAGAAACAAAAACTTTCGGAACAAAATAAAAGATTAATACCGGAATTTAAAGCTCGACAACTGGAGGCTCAATCACAAAAACATTGGGATCTATTTTATAAACGTAATGAGACTAGGTTTTTCAAAGATCGAAGATGGACTACAAGAGAATTTAAAGAATTAATACAGGAAGGTGAAATTGATAATTCCACACAGAGATGTAGGAAACTGTTAGAAGTTGGTTGTGGAGTGGGGAATTTTGTTTACCCCTTAATGGAAGAACTTGAGTCGTTGGGTCAATTAAATAACTATTTTTATGCCTGTGATTTTTCGCCCCGAGCAGTGGAGTTTGTACGCACGAATCCAAAATATGACGAAACAAAAATTAATGCTTTCCAATGTGACATCACAGCAGATACCATACATGAATACATTCTACCAGATAGCTTAGATATTATATCCATGATTTTTGTGTTATCCGCCATAGCTCCGGAAAAATTCCATATTGTAATTAAGAACTTGCATAAAATTTTAAAACCTGGAGGTATTGTTCTATTCCGAGATTATGGTCGTTATGATATGGCTCAGTTAAGATTTAAATCGGGCCACAAAATTGCTGAAAACTTCTATATGCGTCAGGATGGCACCAGAAGTTATTACTTTGCCGAACAGGAATTAGCTAACTTATTTAAAGAAAACGATTTTGAAATTATAAGCAATTATTATGTGTATCGTCGTACCTTGAATGTTAAGGAGGGTATAGATGTTCCAAGAATATTTTTGCAGGGTAAATTTAAGAAATTATAATTTTGCATTTATGATGAAATATCTTTGACGTTAAGCAAAAAGATCTTCAGTCAAAAAATCCATTTTGAGTTTTTGACAACGTTTAACTCTTTCGTTTGGTATCAATAACGTTAGTCTATGACAACTGTTCCCAATCGCATTCATTTGCTCTTAAGATAACAACTCAATTAAATAAGACGATTCAATTATTTTCTATTATTAATTACAGTTTCTAGCGGCTCCGTGCAATAACTCCCAGGTGCAATAAGTCCCAGTGCAATAACTCCCAATGAATTAAATCCCAAAATAAATGAAATAAGTCCCAAACTGGAAAAAAGAAATAAATCCCAAAAAAAGAAATAATTTCCAAGTCTTAAATGAAACAAACCCCAACTTTTTGGGAGCTATTTCATAATGAAATAACTCCTAAAGACATTAATAAAATAACTTCCAAAAACAGTCCATCGAAAAGAAATGAAATAAGACCCAAAAAAAATTAAACAGTTTCCAAAGAAATTTATTATATATGTATTCGTTTTACTTGAATATTTACATATTAGGTTACCAAAAAACTAACATTGAGTCCTCGATATTTTGACAACAAATGGGGCATTTTATTACATCCTGACCTCCTCCAATGGTAACTGCCTGCAGTTTAAGCACGCCGGGTACAAGGATTACCTCCTCTATGGTATAACAAACATCGGCTTCGCTAACTAAAGCAAACACCGGCTTCGCTAACTAAAGCTTCTCTGCATAGACGGCCTTCGGCCGGTCGCAAGGATTTTATACTCTATGGTATAACAAACACCGGCTTCGCTAACTAAAGCTTTTCTGCATAGCCGGCCTTATTAATAATTGAAAATGAAAAAACTCCCACAAAAAATGAAATAACTCCCACAGCAAATGAAATAACACCGAAAACCAAAATAAAATGAAATAACTTCCACCTTAATTTTTTCGGGGACTTATTTCATTTGGATTTTATTTCATTATGAAATAACTCCCAGGCAAAAAATGAAATAACTTCCAAAAAAATGAAATAAAACCAAGAGGGCTGGGAGCTATTTCATAATGAAATTACTCCCACATTTGTATGAAAAATTTTTGGGTCTAATTTCATTTTTTTCTTGGGACTTATTGCACCTGGGAGTTATTGCACGGAGCCGTTTCTAGCTTTAGACCTTTTTGCCTAATTTTAAATATATCACAAAAAAATGATGTTTTTAATAAAATAATGTGTTGTGGTAGTTCTTACTATAAACCAAGGAAAATTTTAAATTTTTTAATATTGCATACATACATACATTGTTATTAAAAGAAATTTAAGCACACCTGAGGACGTTAATATAAGAACTAGCAAAACATTTTCCGAAAATTAATAGTTATTAAGCAAAAACAATGAAAATATTTCGATTTTAAAAACAAAATGATTTTAAAATATTTCGTTTTTTCAAAATGTTTAAAAAAATAAGTTTCTAATACAATTTCCTTTTATTTCCGTGCATATTCTTAAAATTTTTATATTATGCATATAAGGTAAGTGTTCCGTATTTTGAACAAAAAAATTAAGACTATAATTAAATAATGGTTTTAAAATCATTTGAACTTCATCACAACATTTAAAATTGATCTTTTTGATTTGATCACGATATCGACAGCACGAAAGAAACTAGGAAGGTAAAATTTGGCTTTATATTCTTAATATGTAAACTTTGTTTTTTTTTATTAAAAATTAGCCAAATCGAGTAATTGTTTAACCTAGTTCACATAAAAATGTTCTTTTCAGGTACTTGACTAGTAGAATCAAAGAGCTCAAATGTTTATACAAAGATTCGATTCGAAAGATTACATTTTCGAAAATACAATAACCGCCGATTACTAAAAACTTTGTTTTTTTTATTTAAAGCTAAATTTAAATGAAGGAAAAACAATCCAAAATGTATTATTGTCTTAAAGTTAATTGCCTTATTCATTTCTGTAATACAATTAGATTATGAATTATTGCAATATTTGTTTTTATAATGTATATGTATTAGTTTATTTTTCAATTTTTTCATTAAATTGTTAATAACATGTATTTTATTTTTAATTAACGTTCAATAAATACATTTATGATTTTCATAAGTCTGTTTTTAATTATATATAAATTACATAATATATATTGGGTTTAGATTTTTCACACAAATATATTGATTATTATTTGTTTTTAAATTTAATGTATTTTACAAATGATAACTACAGTTTAACTGGCTATAGGGGACATGTAAACAAACAACACAATTTTATGTACATATCGTCATCTTAAAGACCTAATAACCGATCTGCAAAAATTTCAAAATTGAGTTTTTTATGGATTTTTATTTCCTGTATCATAACGCATATGTGTGCCAAATTTTGAATATGTAAAATTACAAATGACAAAGTTTTTGTACCTAGAGGACCGTTACGCACAAAAAAAAGAGAAAAATAAATCATCAAAAATCACGGTAAAAGTTTAATTTTGTTGCATAGTGTAATTTAGACAAACAATAAGGGTATTCATTTCAAAATTTTTTTGGTTGGAAAAAAGGAAAATTACACCTTATTGACGTGAACGGTATTTTTTTAGTTAAAGGTATAAAACTGTCAAAAACAAAAATCTGTCTATAATTCTTGGAAGTAATTAATATTTTTCAAGATGCCAAATAAAAGAGTTAAAATTGAATTAATTGATTATTTAATTGTCACGTCATTTTTAAGTTCTTTTTTTATATTTTTTTGTATAGAATTCATTTTTAATTTAGTTTTGAAAATCGACGTTTTAAAAAAGTAAAATTTGATTTAATAAAAATGGAGTTTTAAGAATCATAGTTGATTATCTTAAAAAGAAATGTAAATTTTAGTGCTTTTTGTGAAAAATAACAACATTTTTAATATGGTGGCAACCACACTCAATTGGAAGTTTGTGAATTGCCAACTCTTAAAAAATTGTAAAATTATAACTAAAAAAAAAATACCGTTCACGTCAATAAGGTGTAATTTTCCATTTTTCCAACCAAAAAAATTTTTAAATGAATACCCTTAAAGCTTGTTTAAATTGCAACTTTCGGTGGAAAAGTTTTTCCTTGTGTTTGTTGTAACAAAAATTACATTTTTCCACTTTTCCATTTTCCAACAAATAAAAAAACTGAAATGAATACCCTTATTAAGTACTTGTTTTTGCTTAAACCAGTAAAAGAAACTACTACTGTAATTATCTAATGTATATAATATTCATGTGTATAAAGAAATTTTTATTTATTCATACTAATTAGTACTGCTGATAGGTTATTTGGTTTCAGATTTTTACAATTCCAAAAAACCTAAGTGTCATAACATAAGCTGTGATTAAAAAAACAAAATTTTCTCAACCGATATACATATATTACTGGTTTCATTTTAATCAAAATGTGTAATTTTCCTTTCAATATCGTTAATAGTTCCAATTTTATAACGTTTTTTCCCTCTCCTGTAAACGTTTGAAAACTGCAGATAGGTTATTTCGTCTTTTAGGTGACGATATATTAAATATGTAATTGGAATTATTTAATATTTTTCTAACACCAAATCAAATTTAAAATAATTTTTTTTTTTTTTTTTGAAAATTCATAAAATTTTTATTTCCGAAATCTCTAAATTAAATTAACTGCCTTGCCGGTTTTTCAAAATAAAACAAAAATTTTTGCTTGGGAATTTATATTTAAAAAACAATCAAAAACTCAAATTTGTTTTCGTTTTCAATATAAATTTCTAAACGAAAATTTTTATTTTAGTTGGAAAAAAAAACAGGTAGTTAATGTCGCACTTGATCATTTAGAGGAAATCAATTCAAAATTTAAACATTTTCAGTAGAAGCAAAACTATTTTTAATTTGATATTAAAGCCATATGAAAAAGAATTTTTACACCAACCGTTTCATTACCAAAAAGTAGACAAAATAGCAAGATTTTTTTTTTTACAGCGGGTAGATATGAATATGACGTTTCGATTTTTTCCAAAAAATAGTGAATAAATAAAAATTTTAAATTAATCCCCTTTTCATGATCAAGTGCGATATAATTATGTTATTATTGACCTTGCAAGGCTTTATTATACAAACTTTAAAAAATGAAATTCTAAATTTTTAAAATAATTTACATAACTAAAATGCTTATACACATTTTAAATTTATTCAAACTATCTAAACCACTAAAGCTTTGTTCACAATTCTTCTATTTTATTTCTTCCCAAAGTATTTCATATATTTTCCTTTCATTTTTCGAACAAATATGTAACTAAAGTTCTTTTTAAAAAGTTGAGTCTACTTCAGCAACAATTTGTAAAAAATTATAAATGACGTTCTTATTTTTTTTTTCTTTAGTTTTGAATAAAAGGTTTTAAAAAATACATAATATTGTTGTGAGAAAAACATGCAAGCATTTTCTTTATTAAAAATGTGTGTGGTTGCGAAAAATATTGTTGCTCTATTATGAACACCTTTGGAAAAAGTAATTTTAAATTCTAATAAACTTAACTCAATTAAAAATTCTCCAAAATTATTTCAAAATTATCAAAGCTTTAAAATTTTTTGTATTTCAGACATTTTTTTAAATAAAATTTTTTGCATTTTAAAATTTTTGTAAAATTCTAATATGTACGTATATTTTTTTAAACACATTTTTGTGATATTTAAAGAATTTATAAATAATAATTTTTAAATTGCCAAAAAATTATATTTTTCAAAATTATGTACATATTAGAGTTTCCCATCTGAATTTTTCACATTTTTCATTCTAAAATTTTTTTATAAACTTTTATCTCTTTAAACATTTTTTCATTTTTCGAATTTATTCTATGAGTTAAATTTCAGGTCTGTATTTTATAAAGTAACACTATCCAGTGAGACACAAAGAATGCTGACGAAGGCCGTAGCGGGCCAGAAAATGCATTACATTCTGCTGGTGTCTAATAATTGTAAATTTTTCTGTACATTCAATATACTTCATTGCTTTCCAAAGGAAGGCTTAGGTAAAATGTAAAAAGAAAATACAATATAATAGTCTGATAGTGTATAAAGTCATTTCTGAAAAATTAAAAGAATAGAACTATTACAAAAAAGCTTTATAAAATACAGACCTGAAATTTAACTCATAGAATAAATTCGAAAAATGAAAAAATGTTTAATATAATATAAAGTTACCTTCACAAGGAAATAATTCCCAGTTTCTTTTATCTCTTTTTAATTTAGAATTTTTTTTTAAACAAAAATTTAAAATCGACTTTTGCATTTATTTTTGGAATTTGGTCCGTTTGCGTTTAAGCCGACGGTATTAATGCTTGCAAAATATTTAATTTTTTAATGCTAAAATTCATCAGAAAAGTCACATAAAAAAAGGTTATTTGCATAAATTGTTGAAAGAAAATCCTTAATATAAATAATATTGTGTTGTTAATCGTTCCGTCCATACTGTGAAACATTAGAGTTTGAGGATAAAAGGGGAAAGTCAAATGGAAAAGTGATCTTTCTCTAATGCACAAGCAGTTTTTGTGAATTTGTTATGGATAAGAAGCTGGAGGTCCACACCATGCATTCAACGCTTGTGTTGTTTTACATAGCAAGTTACATGCGTAGAAGTGTTGGATGCCTTAAGGGGTTGAATGCAAAAAGGGTTTGAACAAATAAGCAGATTTTGTCAAAAAAATGTATTTTTACTTAAGACTTAAAACGCAAGAAAGTTATGAAATGCATGTAATGCAAAGAGGCGCAAACGCTTGGTATTAAATACAGCAAAACGAAAGAAAAATTATTGCATCAGCACGAATGCAGTTTCAAAAGAGAATATCTAAAAGTTTATGCAGCAAATGTTTCATTATATGAACAAGGAATTAGTAATTTGAAATTATTATTTTTTTTTTTTATTTTTACATTTCTAAACGATTCTTAATAAATAATAAATTATTGGTGTAAAGTTAGCAATCCATTCCTGCGGGTTGTGAATGATTCTATAAGGAGTTTTTTCTTAGTATGTAAATGGAAAAATGTATTTTTAATTAATATTTAAAAAGTTTTAATTAATAACAAATTTTATAATAATTGGTTAAAAATTATGTCTTAAATCATTAAAAACAACAATAAAATTCTTAATTATGTTTTATAAAAATTCTATTCAAAAAGAATACCATAAAAAAACAAATAAATATATACACACATATCGAGCCCTAACCGCGAAAATAACGTAAGCGACCTGATATTCAATTTTCGTTTTTTTTTTTTTAATTAATGACTTTATTGGCAACACTTGCATCATCTCCTAAAATGTCATAGTCACATAGGGTACCGTTACGATTTTATAGCAAGAACAATTTTATTGTAAGCGACAAATTTCATACAAAATGTATATGAAATAAAATAAAAAAAAACTCTCTCCTGTAAAATTTGATTTTTGGTGCTTACGTTATTTTCGCGGTTAGGGGTCGATATGTAAGTATATTAATTACAAATAATTAAAGTGAAGTTTACATTAAAACAGTAGTAAAATTTGTTGTTAATAAATTTTTTATATTATATTGTTTGTTAATTGAAAAAGTAAAAAAAAAAAGATTTTTCAATATTAAACCCAAAAAATAATGTTGAAAAATTATAAAAAATAAAAAGCTTTTAACAAAAATGTTAATACGTAATAATTTTAAAAAACAAATTTAACAATTGGAACGTAAATACATACATATTAGAAATTTTTAATTAACAAGTTCACTTTAATTATGTTGTTGTTTAATTAAGTTCAACAATCTTCTCTTAACAACTAGTAATTTTACCTTTTTCTTTTAGTTAAAAATTAAACAAAAAAGAAAAAAAAACAAATGCACATACAAATGTATGGAATACTCTCATATAAACTCATTGGCACATTAGAACAAAAAGTGATTTTATTTAATTTAATAAATAAAAAAAAAAAAACAAAAAACCCCCCAAACAAATATAATTAGATACTTCCTTCTTTCTCCATTAAATTAACAGAAATAAATTTTGACTTTTTCAATTCTCTTTTGCACCAATGATGATCAACCAAATCGAATAAAAAAATAGTAAAGAGATAATTATATGTATGTTATTAAACAGGTGAAATAGATTTTAACCATAATATAAGTAGCCTAGGCCACTGGAAGCCTTAGAAAAGCACTAATCCACAAGTGTATCATTCGTTTTCACCCCTACAAGACCGGGTGTTGCACTGAGGGGTGGTAATTCAATACTGGAATCGAAACTTTTTGTAGTTAACAGGTCGCTGCTAGTTAAAGAGGTGGTAGTTGTTGTACTATTATTATTGCTATTATTGGTTAAACCACCTACAACACTGCCTCCACTGCCAACAACACCCCCTAGACCAGCATTTACGTTCGTACCTGTAACAAGAGCACCGCCATTCAAATCACTGTCAATGCTAAAACTGCCACTTCCGCTTTCGTTGCTCAATAACGATTGCATTGGTAACATTTCCATGGTGTCTAATGACTCATACGTTTTGCCTTTCACCGGCACTGGACTCTTTTCAAACTCGGACGATGAGTTTTCCATTTGCAGTTGCATAAGAGAATTACGCTGCATATGTTTATCTAATTTTCGTTGCGGTGGTTTAGTACTACTATCTATATTGTTTGTAGGTGCATTGCCGTTTGTTTGATGAGCACCTGATGATACTTCGCTGATGACATCCTTGTCTTTATCCTTCTCCTTACCTTTTGATTTCTTGAAACCAGCTATTAATGCTTTGTGAGCTTGAGCCTTAATGCCCTCCATACTTGGTCGTATTATGGAATTTCGCGATCCTTGCTGTTGACCTGATTCCTTGCCATCCTTAGCACTTTGTGTTTGTTCGGCAGTTTCTTCTGTAACACTGGCCAGCTGTTGAGGCGCCTGTGGCATTGTAAGATCTTGCACTTGGATGGGTATGTCATCAGGTAATTTTTTCGTACGGAATGATGCATTTGTTATCATTGATTTGGATACAGCGGTGGTTACAGTATTAGTGGATGGTGTTAGAGCTACACTCAGACCCATGGGACCATCACTTGGCTGACCTGAGGGATTGGCATGCAAAGAATGACGTACGGCACTGGTGATTAAAATTAACTCTGTATACATTTCAAAGCAAGCTCTATTATGAATGTCTTCTAGTGTTTGAATGGCCACCATACCAAAACCATTGAACATGGCAAAGTAAATGGCATGCACTAACTCCACAAGGAATGCTGAGGATAATGGAATGCGCGGTATCATTGACTTGGGCATTAGTGATGGATCCGATCTAAAAGCGAAAATAAATATTCAGTGTTATTTATTTGTTTTGTGCAGATGGAAGAACTTTGTGTAAATACTTCGGAATATTAAGAATAAAACACTTTTGTTATCATTCCTATAAGTTTGTTTTAAAACTGTTACCAACAAAAGTTTTGGGGGCTACACTCCATTGCGATGCGAATTCAATTTTGAATCTAAAGCTTAATGCCACTTTGAAGCAATACTGTTGTGTTCTATTAAAATTTGTACTTTTTTGTTGTTTAACGGACTCGAAAGTAAATGCCAAGTTCTCGAATATCGGCCACTGGGCAAACCTAGTAGTTAATAACTTTCATACCTTCCGCTTAATAATTATGTAAATGTAGTTTTTCTCGTACATAAAGAGGGTATTAACTCAAAATTTTTATGGTATCACCTTTTTGGAAAATATCGACACGTAGTATTTTTGATAATGAAACGGTTGGTTTAAAAATCGCTTTTCATATGCCTTTTAATTAAATAAAATTAAAAATTACTTTGCTTCACTGAAAATTTTTACATTTTGAGTTAATTCTCTCTTAATGATCAAGTGCGATATATAACATGCTGCCAATTTCACGCTGGTGAAAGAACGCTTTTTCACACAAATACATTTGAAAAAAAAAAAACAAAATTTTTGAGAATTTGATTTTCATCTAGTTGTGAGAAATATATAGTTCTTTCGCATTTAGTGAAAGAGGCTGTTTAATTAATTAATTGAAAAAGAAATAAATAAGAATAAGTTTTAAGCAAATAAATTATTGATTTGTATTCGCCCTATTAACCTAATTTCCCTTTACCTACCCATATGAGATCCTATGAGCATGAGTTGATTTCGTATTGAATCCTTCGGTCACTAATTGTGAAGATACTCGACACAAGTGTATGAGTGCTGATTTTTGTGTTAAACTAACTTGTTGATTATAACAAAACAACAATGCCGTCATAATCCTTAGACGATTTTGGGCTGTAATCGCTTCAATGCGTTGATGTGGACCCCATTTAACCTCTCGATTGCAATTCTCCTCCCAACGCCGTAAATCTGTCAATGGTAAATTCTTTTCTTCGTGATACACAGAAGCCTGTGCTAAAATGGGCATACGGAATTGTACCACCCGTTCGCCTCCCTCAGCCGTTGACACTTCACCGTTGTAAATGCAGATTAAAAGTGTTTCTAAGCTACGTACACCCTTCTTATCACCACCAGCAACGGCATGCAGGTACGTATAGATTAAGACAGGAATAAATTGTAATGGGAACTTTTGTAATGATTTTTCCGTGCTACGATAGAAAGCCAACAACTGTTGGCAAATGTCATGGACTAATGATTCATGCCTCTGACGATCGTGTAAAATGGTGAAAATTGCTTCAGCTATTTCCGAGTCACTGTCATGATCATTGGCAAAACCTTTAACCTCTGAAGGTTGACCCTGTATACGTTGAAAATCTGTCAGCCAATCGTGGACTATTGATTCTGCCATTACTCAGCACTCGAACAAACGCTATTTATCAATTTATTTCACAGAATATGTCTACTGTTAAACAACGAAAAAGTGGCAGTTTGGTTGACAATAACTTTTACTACGTTTTCTTATCAATTAAAATTAGATTTTCTACTTTTTCACTCGTAATTAATCACAAAAATTGGTAAATTTTCTTTGGCTGCTCAAGAAAAATAGTTGTTTTGACGTAATTTTGTGTTTTTTCTCTTTCTTTACTTGTTTTGCAATGTGTCAAAGATTAAAGGGTACAGGGTTTTCCGTATGTGTATCTGTTTCATATTCCCACTTTTTGAAAATAGTTATAAAAAACGAACTTAAAAATAATTTTCAGTGTTTTAAAATATCACATGTATACAGATTTACCCCCAATATTCATAAAAATATTTCAGGCTTATAATAGGTTTATGAAACCAATTTTTTATGAAAATTTGTTCAATAAATCTTTTATAATTCAATAATATTTTTATGAATATGGGGGTTAGATATTGTCTTTTATATATATATATATATGTTCCTTTGACTCCCAATGGAGCAATTCATGTAAAAAATGCGTTGCTTATATGTACATCATATGATTTCTTAAAAAAGGTTCTCCATTAAAAAAATATAAAAAAGGTGAAAAGTTTGGATAGTCACATGTATTTTAAATTGGTTTGTCGATAATACGTTAAAAACTCGACACTGCAAAACAACCATTACTTTATAAAAATTCATCGTATAAATCGACGTAAATTTACAAAAGGTAGCAGCACTAGGAATCTGTACATTTTTTGTGTGTATTTATATGGATTTGACATATTGAAGTTTATGGACTTGACATATAAAACCACATACAAAAGAAAGGGCTTCTATTGTGCAAATGTAAGGTCTTTAACATTAGTGCGGAACTCTATCATTAAGGTTTTAAAAATTTAACATGAAGTTTTAACATAATATGCTTACAGCAACACATGTCTGTTGTGGACAGTGTGTAAGGTTTTTAAAACCTACTTTCCAAGGGGTAGTTTACCTGGGCTTTACACGTGAAAGTACTTAAGATCCGCGCAAGTGGCTAAATGTTTATTTTTTACTCTTTGAAGCTGTCAAGTTTTTTACATTTTGCTTAAATGTATATTTTTGTTTTCGTTTTTGGTTTTTGTCACACATACAGAACACGTTATTGTTTTTGAAGTAAGCTTTAACAAAGACCAAGGCGAATTCAACTACAGGTGGTATCGGAACTTCAACAATTCAAAAACAACAGAAACAACATAGGGATTTTTGCATTGCATTGTTAATGCTTATAGCTGGAAATGTCAACCATTCTTAGCAATACACTAAGTCCCAATTTACACTAGGGACATTTCTTGCCGGACATTTTTTGAATTCTCTTTTAATCTTACCCGAAGCGTTTACATATGAAACATTAGAAGTCAGACAGAAATTAATACTTGTATGTAAACTACGAAAAGTAAGAAAGAGAAATGAAAAAATGTCCAGTACAGATAGTCATGTACTACACACTCTACCTTTTCGACCCCTCGCCGTCAAACTTCGTCTGTCCGGCAAGAAATGTCCCTAGTGTAAATGGGGACTAACAAATCAAAACAAATAAGCTCGAAATGTCAAAGTCAGATGCCGTTTCGTACTTAATTCGCCTTGACAAAGACAAAGTAATTTCACACAAACAAAACGACTGTTATTTTAATGGACCTTTTTACTTTCAAAGATAGAGAAAAAATTCATGATATGTATAGTAGACATTTCTCTTGGTAACGCTGCAGTCACACGTACAAGTTTGCTTTCAAGTGTTTTTATACACAGATACTGCTTGCCTTAATTCAATTTAATTGAAAGCTGTGACGTAAACTGCACGCGTTTCAAAACAATTTATTGTTTTAAGATGTTATTAAAAACCAACTTATAGAGTCAAACCAAAAATTTGCACATAAAAATTGCAATCAGCTATTATCTTGATTGTTAATTGAAAGACACAATTGGAAAGAGAATTTAAATCGAATTTTAAAAATATAAAATGTATATTTGAAAATGTCGGATTGTGTTAGAACTTGAAACAAAATTTGAAGCAAAACGTGATCGTGTGACCCCCAAGTAATACAAATCACACATTTTTTGAAAAAGTCACTATAATGTCGACACTGTTTAAAGGGTATTTTAATTAAATGTCATTTTGACATTTATGTTCTATATTCTTTTTTTACACTACGACAACACTAATTACACGTCAAAGTTTTCCTTCGTTTTCGGTGCTTTTCTCTTGCAAAGTGAAATTGCATTTAATTAATTTTGTATTTACTTTTAATATTTTTATTTAAAATTTATAAGTTGAATTAAAAAAGTGAGTTAAGATGTCCACAAGAACAAATACCATTCAACACAATACTAGTGCTAGTGCTAAGTCTTCATCAATTAAGGAAATTTGCAATAGAGCTTTGACAGCAAAATCTGAATGGCCGGATAAGGTAAAAAGATAATTTTGTTAATAATCAAATACATATGTAAAAAATAAGCCAAGTACAAACATGCTGGCGAATGTTGTTGAATTGTTCATAAAATAAAATGTTTAATTTGGCAATTCATATAATCACATTTCGTGCAGAATGTAATATTTGGAAGTTGGAATTAAAGGTGGTAGTTCATTTAAGTTATCGAAATGAATGTAGATACCATCTTTTATGTATCTGTTGGTAATAAATTCAAAATATTTTTTACAATTAATTTAATTTTCTTATTAGGACGAATTTTTGGATGTTATCTACTGGTCCCGCCAAATTTTTGGTATAATTTTGGGCGTAGTTTGGGGTATTGTACCACTTAAAGGCTTTTTAGGTTTAGTATTGTAAGTATTAGTACCTTCTTATAACAAAAAAAAAGTTTTTAATAAATCTATAACTAACTTTCTTAGATTTGCTGGTATAAGTTGCTGTGTCGTTTATATATATGCCATTAATTTCCAAAATATTGATGAAGAAGCATATGGCGGGGCTTGGGAATTAGTTAAAGAGGGATTTATGACTTCGTTTGCTGGTTTTCTAGTAACTTGGATAATTTTCTATACCGGTCTACATTACGATGCTATAATGGAAGCCAAAGGACGTTAGTTAGTCCAAATGTTATAAAGCTTCAAATAGTAGTTAATATAAATTGATTCCTGATTCTTTTTTCTATTTACCGAAAATGCACGATTCCTTACGCAACAAAGAAATTACGTTTAAAGCGAATATAAAACCAAATTTTTCACAACTTTATATGTATAATTTATGCTTAATTATTATAATTTTGTATAATACACTTGTTTTTAAGTTGTAAGTTCTCTTAAGCCTCTTTTTTTATTTGTTTAAAAACTACAAATTTCTGTTTTAATATAGCCAATTCTATAAACTTGTGAAATTCATTATTTTTCTATGAAAAATTTGGAGGAAATAAAAAGTTTATTTTAAAATAATAAAAAAAAATAAATTTGTTTTAATTATTCCGTTTTATATTTTTCACTTTATATTCACAAAAAGAAATCGCAAAAATTTGTAATTTAGAAATAAACACAAAAACAATTAAATAACTAATGTTCCATTGCTACTTCGAATATCGCACTGTTATTGTTTGCAGAACCATTTTGTGTTAAACCATTTTGACCTAAAATGAAATTATCTGGAATATGTCCACTTTGTAATATTTGTGAAAGTCTTTCCACTTCTTGCAAAGAACTGGCTCTTTTTATAGCTTCTCTAATGCGTTGTAAATCATCTGGATTAGCAAACCGGCCACTCGCCAATGCTGCAGATTTTCCGGATGCTTCTGCAAGAGCCGCAGCTGCTGCACTTAATTTTGATTTCTTAGCTATTTCTTTCAGCATGTCTTTTCCCTGCTTTGAGCGGAAAAAATCTTGGGCAGTTTTACGGTCTTTTTGTTTGATTTTTCTAAAGTCCAACAAACGTAAATGTTGGAATTTATATGCCATGTACTCTCTGTAATAGGGTTTCGTAGACACGGGATTCATAAGCAAACACAAAGTTTCCAAATGGGATAACTGTGCCAAAGGTTCTAAGTCCCCCAACTCTTGCAAATTATTACCGCTTAATATTACCGAGTTTAGATTAGGTACACACTCCTGCAGGTCATCGCCAACTCTCAATATACGATTGTTATTTAGCAATAAACATTTTAGACGTGGTAAATATGGTAGTCCATCTAATTTCCTGAGATCGTTGTCGGACAAATCTATCGTATCAAACTGGTCAAGCGTGGCTCCTAAATTTTCGATTTGTGGAATTTTGTAGCCGCGTAAATCCAATTCCCGTTCTCGACAGGGATTTATAAACTGCATAGACTGATTTATTAGTTCAGGAGTTAATTTAACCATTTTGTATGGTAAATATTATTTTACAAAAAAAAAAAAAAATTTAAGAAAATTGTACAAACTTTTGTGAAAAACAGCGTTCTTCAATTCTTCTTGCGAAAATCATTCGCTGTAAATGATTAGCTGTCAAAAAAAAAGTGGTCGGGGTGTTGTCAACGTTGCCATTAAACTGTACAACGCTTAAAAAGTTACAATCAGAAAACTTTAAAAAATCGAAAAATTTTTGATTTAATAAATAAAATTAAAAATCAACACAAAAACTGAAATAAAAAACGTTAGGATCAGAAATAAATCGAAACAGAAACTTCAAAATTAAAAATATTTTCAATCGCTTTAGTGATAAATCAGTTTTAAATTCAAAACATTTAGGCCCAGAACAGACGATTAAAACGCAACTGCAACGAAACCCTTTAGAAATTATTGTTTTGAAACCAGTTTCAATCGTTTTCCACACACCCTGCAACCTAAATTGTACCAGAATGTAATGAAATCATTTCGATTTTCTTTGAGAACAGATGAAACGCAAACACGAGTTTCCTGCACGCTTGTTTCAATGCAACTGATTTCCAATGCATTTCAAACCGGTTTCAAAATGGTCGCGTCGTGTGTGGTCCCTCAAAGGAGTCTATGGCATAAACTCAAATGTTCTGGGCCTTAGAAATCACTATTTGAACATATGAATGAATCATATATGAATCCTTTTTCAATCGCTCAAGTGATAAATCAGTTTTCAATCATCAAAAGGGATCTGAAAACACTCATTCAGGTGATTTTTGCAAAAATGATCACCCAAATGCTATCTGGGTTTGTTTGTGTAAAATTCTTCACTGTTGTCACAAACTGACTACTAGTGCTGATTCACACACGCCAAGTTTGATTCGTCAAATCTTGAGCTTTTAGGAGAGAAGGGAAAAGAGTATGTAATTTCTAGTCCCCTCTCTCACCAGAAAAAAGTCGTTTTATGATGCTAAGATTCATTTAGGAGTTATTTGTGCTGAATATTATCTAGATACACCAAATATATGAGATATTTTATCTTAAAGGGATTTAAGGAAAGGTCGCTAAATAAACAACTTTAGGGATTTATATTTGAATGAAAGCTGTATGCTTAAGCCTGAACCGATTTAACCATATTAAATTTGCAGTAAGATATTTTGGGCCAAATTTAATCTTAACAAGTACATGATTAAATGGCTTATGGACATAAATAGAGAAGTTTGCATGGGGACTATGTGATATTATAGACCGATTCTCACAATTTACAAAGGTTTCGTTCTTATGTCAATTAAAACGTGTTTACCAAATATTATCAAATTATCTAAAAACTGTCACTTTTACTTTCCGCACAAGTTTTACATGGACAGTGTTTCTAATTCGATCGGCTTGCTAAACGATGCGTCCAGATTTCTATGTATCAGCACAATTTTATATAATTGCTTTTTTTAATATCTATCTATGTAATAATACTTAAAAAAAAGTAAGATAATACTTCTAAAGAAATCTAAAGCCATATTTTTATTATCAATACAAATATGGACTAATATTTGTGCGCAATTATAGTTTAAAAATAAAGTGTTCTTTATTTAACCCATTATGCTATGTTCACACTTGGTTTCTTAAACGTGTTAAAGCAACTCGAACGTGATCACATCAAAATCGAGAGGATTAACATTGAGTGATTAATTTATCACTTCAAATTGAATTGATAACAACTAAACATTATTAATCGCATAGAATATTCTGAACTGTACATCAAACTTATAGTGCATTTACACTTGTAATTTTCAAACTAGTTTACGGCCGTAAAAACTACTTTCATAAACTATACCGTTTACATCAGCATTTTTGACAGTTAAGTTGTTTATCTTTGACAAGTTCTTAGCCCCAATAATAAAAAAAAAAACGTTGATGCACATACATACGAACATATAAACAAATCTTTTATTTCCGTTGTCCATCTAAAAGAAAATGTGTAAAAAAACTAACATTTCTTATAAATTTGGAATTTTTTTAATCATTTTCTTTGTTAGAAAAATGCTTTGCTGATTTATCCCATGGAACACAGGCTTTTGCACGGTATTAACTGTATATATTCTGAAACCTAATCGTTTTCCGGACCAAAAGAGCGATGCGTGCAAAAAATCGCCCGTTCCTGAGATATCTGGGTTCATCCAAATTAGTCAGTAAAATGCTTTGCTGATTTATCCCAAGAAACACAGGCTTTTGCACGGTATAAACTGTATATATTCTGAAAGTTAATAGTTTTCCGGACAAAAAGGACGAAGCGTGCAAAAAACCGCCCGTTCTTTTCCTGAGATATCTGTGTTCATCCAAAATGGTCAGTCAAATGCTTTGCTGAGATTATCTAGGAACACGGTGACCGTGCAAAAACCTGTGTTCCATGGGATAAATCAGCAAAGCATTTTACTGACGATTTTGGATGAACCCATATATTTCGGGAGCAGAACGAACGATTTTTTGCACGCATCACTCATTTTGTTCCAAAAAGTGAATTTTTTAATTTGTTTTAACTATTTTTTTGTATTTTTGTTAAAAAGTAATTTCTTTGGGAATACAAAATTTTAATTTCAAAAGATTTTGTTATTCGTGCTGTTAAAAATATTAAATATTTATACTTCCCCTTTTAAAATTCCTTAATTCGACGCTAAAGGTAGAAGTACATAGCACGCGTTAGTTCGCGCGCGCTCTGTCGCCTTCTGTCAAAAAAAGTTGAACTAGTGTATTTTCATAGAACAAGCTACATGCAAAATATTTTGACGCGTTTGCGCCAGAAAGTTGGTTAACTTTGAACTTTTTAACGCGTTGTGTATTTTTGACAAGTAATAAGCTGACAATAAAACGAATAATTAAACAAATTTGTGAATCATGAAAGAAAAACTTATTGAAGAGCATAAAAAACATACAATATTTATATAAAAAGAATAAATTCAATAAAATAACAAAATCTTGATATACTTTCGAACCCGTTTTTAATGCACATATAAGTAAACAAATGAAAAACAGCTGACAGAAATGGCTTTTGTAACGCGTGTTATGTACTTCTACCTTAACTTTTTGATTTTATTCGGCAAATCTCATTATTTGGGTATTTTGGTTTCCCGGTTTTTAAATTCCCAAAAGTCGACGCTTTCTTGGCTCACCTAATTTTTATTGTTATATTTTTTGTTTCTTTCATATTGTTTCTGTTATTTTCACTTTTTATGATATTTTTGTGGTTTATCTAATAAATTTTATGAAAAAAATTGTAAAAAACAATAGTATGAGCGTCAAGTTTTTTATTCAAAATCAAGTTTTTTTTATCATTGTCAATCTTTTTGGCTAGCGTTCTTACTAACCACTCGTCTCCACGTAGACATATTTATTGCGACAAACGTGAAATTTGATTGCTCCATAAAATTTGCGACGTACATATAGATGGCATATTGCAATGGGTGGCAATCAATTGCCTTTCGGATTGCTTGTGCAATTATGCCATAGCAATCTGCAGTAAATGAGTTGTCATTAATCTATAAAAAAAAGCACTTTATGCGGGTGCATAATTTAAGTCCATTGTCCATCAAAGAAAAGCGGGAGGAACAACATCCCGCAGATATTATCAAGGAGATTCCTGCTGTAAAACAATTTATGGAGGAGGATGATTCGTTTTTATTGATTTTATAATTTTGATAAAATAATGTAAAATACTAAAACTAATTATTAAAAAAATGAAAAAAAATCTTGTTTTATTATACATACTACATACATAATTATCTTTATTGTAAGGATTTTTTTTTTCAGAATTTAAGTATAATTTAAAAGATTTTGTAGTCGTGCTTAATTCCCAGTTTTTGTTCTTGAAAAAAACACTGAAATTTATTGTTGATGGGATAAGCTAATCCTATGCGCATTGCACTGGTTGCTTAGGCCAGATCGTCAGAAAACTTCATCAAAAGATTTTAGAAAAACTAAAGATATAAAACCAAATAAAACTGTTAAATGTATAAGAATTATAAGCAACAGTTCTACTTGTAACAATATCAAAGTTTAAACAAAAGCATCAACAATAAACAGTGAGTTTATATCTTACATTCCCCACTACAAGTGATTGAAATTCTTCCAACATTAATTGTAGTTGTAAGTAGGTTAAGAAAAAAAAAAAACAAAAACAGCTTGCAAAAGCAATTGTCCAAACTTTATAATTCATTTGAGTTAAGTATGGATCCTCCTTGTTTAAAAATTTTATCATTCTATGGGGGAGATAAAACCATTTATTGTCATCTAAATTGGCAATGATTTTAATACCATATTGTGTTTCTTTCCATTCACAATTTTCAAAGATTGGTTAAAAGGTACATATATCTCGATTCTAATATACTCGGGCTTAATACCTTGGGCAATATTTAATTTTTTTTTTTATACATCTAATAACAAACAAGAAAAAAATAACAATAATAAATATTTAAATATAGAATTATTATATAGGCATTGCAATTAGGATAATTATGTGTAATGTACTCCCTAAGCCTTTTTATATAACTCTGTTTCTTTACTCTACTTTGGGATCCCTCGGGATCCCAATTTGCACGAAAAGCGTTCCCGTACTTTTAATTTGTGTAAATGAGAGCGGATTTGAGAGAATAAAATTCTTCTTCTTCTTGCACGAAACAGCCCAGAATTTTTCTTCGTGCAAATTGTCAAACAGCTGTAAAACATAAACAAAACAATGAAATGCAAAGCAAAAAAATTTTGAACCAAATTTTGAAAAAAGTGTTCCGGAGTCAAATAATGTACTTAAATATAAAGTTTTTTGTTGAAATATTTGAAAAACATAATGTTAGTTTTTGTAAAAGTGTTTGTTTGGTTTAATTTTTGGTAAAATTAGTTTATTTATGCAGACAATATACAATTTTTCAAAAGTGGCATAAACTTTTATTGTTTTGTAAAAACTATCAAAACAATGACTTTTTATTTCGTGCTTAAAATTTGGTTTTTTCTGTTCCCGTACATTTGTGTAATTTTGTCTCTTTATGAGAGAAATTTATGCTTGCTCTCATTTTCACGAACTTTACCCAAAAAGTAAAGAAACAGAGCTATTAATGGCAAACTATCAAATTGAGTTTATCTATACATATATGCTGCATATTGAAAATATATTACATTATTACTCTTTCTTATTTTAAAATACTCCAACAATTTCATTATACATATATCGTCAGCTCAGAATTGGTTTGGCGCATATGCCAAAAAGTCGGAGTGGAGAAAAACGACAAAGAAGATTTACATGAAGATTTCTCAAATTGTACCCGATAGTATTTTTTTATATTTTTACCACTGCTTCCGGTATATGTTCTGAAGAAAAATGCAAATTTTTGCGCACTTTCATGAATAAAGTTAGAATTAAATAGTATTTTTTTGAAAATGAAAAATATTGTTTTGTGCCGCATACGCCACTTTACTAAAAAAAAATTAAAAAAGTGGCTTTTTGTGCTGCATACGTATACTTATTGCTGTGTATTGAGTAACTTGTTGTTGAGATGAATTTTTTTATAGTTTTTTTATTTGATTTTACTTTACAAACAGAAAAAACAGTTCTACTGTTATGAAAAGTTACATAAAAAGCCACAAATTAAACAACTTAAATAATGCAAAAGTAAAAAGAAAATTTAAAACTTAATATTGAGTAAATTTTTATAATAAGCTTTATCAACACGTGGAAGAAATATAAGCAAGTCTTTTATGTCTCTATTTTTATCGCTGGAAATAAATGATGGTTTCGATATTTTCAAAACATTCGTCAACAAATTCTCAGGAGTTTTCAAACAATTTTTTGATGCAGACTTAACCAAAATTGCATTTTTATATTTTTCCAATCTGGTAGAAGTTTTGTAATATATACATAAATCATTATTTTAACTGTATAGAAGTACTTTAATTTTAGCAAAAGGGACTTTTCGAAAGTCCATTTTATTTGCTTCCAACGAGTATGTGCGAAAATTTTCCGGAAGCATTTCCATAACTTTTAGTTTTGTTATATTTTTGGCATTGTTTTAAGCAAATTTGGTAAATGAAGAGGACTATGAATTTCAATATTCTTTAAGTACCGGTCAATAACACCATGGACACAGTCCACTTCTTGAATTAAAGAATGTTCTGGTTCTGAAGGCTTTTGTATTACGGCATCAATATTATTTTGTTTAAAGAACATTTTGATTGCGGTTGCGTTAATTTGATTTTTATTTTGAGGTACGCAAGAACCGCTCCATAATGTCAAAGTTTTAATAAGTGGACAATCTTTTATTAACTGCCGGTTTAACGATGTCGAACGTCATCGTTCGCATAGAAAATTATATTTAAAACAAAAACAAAATTCGAAAATTTGTTTTTGTTTTAAATGTAATATTCTATTCGAACGTTAACGTTCGAAAACGTTGAACAGGCTGTAATTCATTTAAAATTTTAATTTAAGCACTAGCATAATGTTGAAGCATTTCCCTTAGGTAGGCTAAAAACACAAATAATAGCAAACCGTACACTTGGTTGGGTCCATTATAAAACTATTTTTCACAAATTTATTTTCTTGTTGTCATTTTATTTTGCTTTTGCTTTAACTACTTTTTTTTCTTACGGCAATGCAGCAAAGCAACAGTAAAATTTATTTTGTACGTTTTTGTATGAAGAATTTGCTGCAATCGCCAAACAATGGCTTGTAGAGCAAAACAGTACTTAAAAAATTTTGAAACAGTTGATATGCAGCAAAATTAATGCTTAATATCTCAGAAACCATACAAATTTTCGCGAAACAGGTTTTTGATTTAGAAAGAGAGTATTAAAAAAACATATTCCTCATACCTTACTCATTTTTTTTAAAAATGGTCGGTAGGTCAAATCAGTAATGAGCTGACGATATGTAGAACTTCTCAAATTTCTCTTCATTGGAGAAAATATAATGTGATCAACTTTATATTACTGTCTTTTATATTTGAAAAATACTCAACATTTTTTTAATTTTGTTTATATTCAAAATTCCTCCTTATGGAAAAATACATCGGGAGGAAAAATTTAAAATAAAAAACTTTAAAGTAACATTTCAATTTAAAAATTCCTCCCTATGGGAGAAAAAAATTCCTCCTTATGGGAAAACACGTTGGGAGGAAAAATCATATACAGAATCCCTATAAATATTCTACTTTTTAGCAAATTGTTTTTAAAATTAAGCAAACCTTGGCTTTGTACACAATATAGGAAATATGTACTATATTATGCCTTTAAAAAAATTAGAGGATAATGGCAACCTAACATTAATTGACATGTTCCAGATAGTAAAGCAACTTTGCGAAAAATTTAAACAACAACATGATCAAAAATTTTATGGTTTTATAGCCGATCGTAAGTAAATCTTTTTAAAATGAAACTTTATATACAAAAACGTTTCAGCTCACACAATAATAATTTGAAAAACTTTACATATTCAACCTTTATTTAAACATTTCAGATTAATTCAATAATTTTCTATAAATAAATTGACTTATGTGGTGTTTATAGAACACGAGCGCCTTACTCGTCCGTTCAACTTACATTTAAAACAAAAACAAAATTTCGAAATTTGTTTTTGTTTTAAATGTAAGTTGAACGGACGAGTAAGGCGCTCGTGTTCTATAAACTACAAATTAAACTTTTGTTGAAAAAAATTTAAAAAGAAAACCCTGTAAAAAATAAATAAAAAGAAATTCTACAAAGTTGGTCATTTCCCGATTTCGAAAATAATTTTATTTTTATTCCTCATTCAAACAACTGACAAAATTTTAGTTCAATATTTTCTTTTTGAAGAGAAGAGCTAAGTTAACTTTTAATTGAAAACTTAAATAGTGAATTAATAATAAAAACTAATTTTAAATACACTTCCCCCCGTATTCATAAACAATTATTAAAGTTAACAAACGTTTATTTAGGCAAATTTTCATAGAAAATTTAAAACATTTTTATGTGGCATTTGAGTTTTTACATTTTTTAAAAAATAATGGTAAAATTGCCATTGTTAACAAAGTACAAAACGTGATAAATATTTGTAATTTTTCAAATTTACAATAACTAAATTGTTTAATTGGAATAATTAAATTGTTAACTAACGCGTGATATTGAACTGAAAATTAATATTATTATTTTACAAACTTAAAATCAACAAAGCTTTTTTGTTTTAAACATTTAATTTTAAACATCTGACTAATTAAAAGATTTCACTGCATAACTATATTAAATGCTTAATATTAAAGATCTCTTATTTTGTGTTATTTAAGAATTGCTATGAATTGAAATTTATATAATTTGTTTTTAGTTGCATTAATTATTAATTTTATGTACTGAATTTAAAGTTCATAAAATTAAAAAAATATTGTACTTCTTTTTATAATAATGTACTGCTGTTTTTTTCTTGATGAACTGCTTTTGTGGAATTCATATCTGGCAAGCCTTAATCCGACAGACTTTTGAAAATGTGCTTAAACCAGAACAAAGACATGCAGGGGTGTTCTGGAAATCGAAAACGCAAAATGAGTTACTCCTAATAAATTCTTAATCCAGAACACTCCTAATAAATTCTTAGTCCAATCTAACCTGACCTAAAAATTTAATTTGTTAAAAACTTTAAAAATCTTTAAGCACTAACTCATAAACAAGCACATCTCAAAATCTATTTTTTTTATATACTATTTCATAAATCAAATCTATAGCGACCACGAAAATTTCGCTTGCGTCGCTGTCTTCTTTAACTTGGTATTCCTCTTTCTTATCTTTTATTATATGTAGCATTAAAAAATTGCAACCATGTTTTTGAAGGTAGTTTTCTGCCTCTCCTAAACATTTTTGAATTTTGAGCTGTGCCTGTTTATGATTTAGTGTGCGATATGTTTGTACATCAATAAAACAATTTTTAGGTTTATGTTTTTTTAATTTTTATTGATAATTTTTTTTTTTCGAAAAATTCAAAATTGTTACAATTTTTTGTGTATTTGTTATTTGGGAGTGTGCTGCTTTTATTGTTATCTTAAACATCGTTAAATTAATTTTATTTAATTTAATTTTCTTTTTGTCTGAAAATTTTCAAGTCGTTGAAATTTATTTAATATTTTCATAACTGGTGGGGGCAGTTTATTTATTCTTTTAAATTTGTATTAGAGTGTATTTTTTCAAAATTCATAAGTTTTTATCGTAATTTAAACTTAATGCTTTTTTATGTTTTTTAATAGTAAAAAGAAAAATTCGTTTGTTTTTTTTTTCTTTTACTAAATACTTGCTTACTTATATTTTATTTTGTGCTACAAAAAGAAAAAAAAACTATGTTTTAATTACAATTTAGAGAAATGCTAAATTTTGGTGTTTTTTTTATTATTAAAGTATGTATTATTAAAAAAAAAAAAACAAAATTCTTAGTTTTTATTAATGATTGCAAAAACTACAACTACTGTAAATTAACCAATATTAAAAGAGTTTATATTTATTACGTCGTTTTCATTCCTTATTTAAAATAACACATTCGTAAAACTGCTCTGGGCGGGGAGGCAGCTAGCACGTGTTTATCGTTATCTTTAAAGCGAAACAGGCAGTATTTGTTTGTGTTCTTATCGTGTGTTTTACGTTTTACCTCGTTTTGGCTAGTGGCGTGGCGTCACATAACTGTACCGAGTTACAGTTCTTGCGTTTATAGCATTAACCAAACGCAATCGTTTATAACCAAAAATTTTAATGTACTTTATCTGGTGGAGAACCGAAGAAATATATTCTAGAGCGGATTCTGGAGGCTCTTCGCCTTCCTATACGATGGTCTAGGTCGACCGACGACTTGTGAATGAGTCTCTTATGAAATCGGTTGATATAAAATAATAAATAAAATCATAATTTTAATTTATGGGAGCTAGATTTTTTCCAATTTTATTTTATTGTTTTCGGGTTTGAAATGTTTTAAAAATATTTAATTGTTGGCACCTACGAACTAACATTAGGGGACAAAGGGAGGGGATGAAAGTCAACTTAATTTTAAATCGATATAATAGCTAAATTTTTTTCTTTATATGAGATACCTGTTAAAAGGGATATAAATTTGAGAATTAGTGTAACTGATATTGTATGGTTTTGCTTTTGCACACGCACCATATCTTAAAAACAAAAATAGTTATTTATGGTTTTGCATTGAATGTGGAATAACCTTTTTTTTTTTTGCTTACAAATTCATTTACGATCGCAACGCTTCTCTCTAGTATTGTTATTCCCTGCAAATAATATTGGACCACCTGATCCATGTTGATAAAATGGACTACTCCATGGACTGGTCCGATGTAATGCAAGCATGGACCATGTCATTGTTAAAAAGTGTTTGTAGTGAGACGACATGTCTTCGTTTTTTAACGACGTGCTTTCGTTTTTAAACAACTTCAAAACTAATCCTCTTGAGTATACCATGGAGTAGATTTAAAACTACTCCTTTGTAGTTCAAAGCTGGGTTATATGGTAATGTTAAATATACCATGTTTTTTCCATACGTTTGGGTTACTTTTGGACTAGTCCTAGTCCCTTGTGGGCTACTCTTTACACACGTGTTTGGACTGGTCCTATTATTTGCAGGGTTGTTGTTTAGCAATTTGCACGACCACAGCACGAATAGTCTGTGTGTTTCTTGTGTATTAGGGTGGATCGTATCGACTTCTAATAACGTAAATATGTTGTATTTTTGTAAAATATTATTAATTTATTTTTAGAGTTAGAGCCCGCGCTTTGACCTTCAATTGTGTTAAATATTGAATATAACAACATAGCATTGCATGACAGAAAAGTATATTACTGTATTCTTACGACGTTTAAGTTCGTGAAAATAGTGTCAGAAGCATCCATGACTCTATTAGATAAAAAAAAAAGAATCGAGACGGGTGATGTCCAGATTTTACAGTAAACAAGATTATGTGACCAAAAAATAACTTATATAATTCCGTGATTTTTATGTTTTATGTTGTATAAGAACCAAAGTTTTATTTTTTTTCAAGTTTAATAAAAAATGCTTTCAATTTTACAACAAGTTCAGTTTTAATGTTAACTGGAAGATACAGTAATAGTTAGTTTTAACTAAACTTGGTGAAATCGGGGGTTAATTAATAAAATAACATGTTATTGTACAATATCAACTTATATCAGACAAACTAGACCACACATCAATACGCACTGCACTCACTTTAGTAAACACACAGCAACTTGTACGAACAGTTGTATCTGTGCACGTCTTTACTCTATACAGATGGAAGCATTCTTAGCTGTTTGAGGCGAGGTAACTGTACGTAATACGTAAATGTTGTAACGTATACGTTTACGTAAGAATATAGGTATTATAGGCATCGACAATCGAAAAAAAACATATAGTTTACTACAGAGTTTTTCAATGATTCTGGAGTTTAAGAAGGTTATAACATTTTATTTTATAACATAGAACATAAAATAAAATGTGTTTTGGAGCAATTTAGCTCAGAAAAGTAAAATGTTTATATTTCAGAATACCCATTATATTCATAGTCTGTGGGCTTTTTTCAGTTTTTTATTTTAGCACTGCGAAAAACCTATTAATTTAATTTTTTGGCCATTGTTTCCCTCTGTTTTCATTTTACACATAATTATTTTTTGTGGCTTAATACTTTAACAAAATTTGCTTTTCCATATTTTTAAATCTGAGCCATTTGTTTTCTTTAAGTAGCTTTATAGTCGTGTAGTTCATAATTATGGATTTTGTTTTTATTTTGTAGACAAAATAAAACAAGTAATTAAAAAAACATTGGCACTTAATTTCAAATCGGATAAAATAATAATTATATTTTAATATCTGTTATTTAATATTTTTAATGTGTTGTTCTTTCTTTTGTTATGTGTTTAAAATTTAATTATTAAAAAATATAAAGACTTTTAGATAATGTACATAAATATGGAATATATATTTTAATATAAAAAATATGACGAGGAAGTGGGGAGAGGGGAAAAAGATATAAATTATAGTATAAAAATATGTTCGTTTTTTTTCTTTAAAAATTTAAATTTATATATATGTATGTATTGTAGATTGTTTTTTCAAATTATTAATACATTTTTTTAAATAATATATTACAAAAATAATAATAAAATACTTTTACTTAAAAAATTTTGTTACTTAAACAGTTAAAGTTTTAAATTAAAAAAAAAGAAACATTGTAATAAAAGTTATACGCCATTTAAAAAGTATCTATACATACTTATGTATATAGTACATACATATGTATGTACATATTTATAAAAAAAAAAGTTGAAAATTGCACAGTTTTGGAAAACACATGTTGTTTGAAAGTAAAAAAGCTGTTGTAATAAACCAAAATTTAAGGCGATTATTTTGAGAAAAAAAATATTTACGGTTTTTTGTGTAATTTGGTTTTTGGGAGATGTTTTTATAATTTGTTGCATTTTATAAATCAACGACATCCTCTTTGGTATATTGTGTATCTCTAAAAGTCCGTCGTAGAGAGGATCGTTGTAGGCCTTCAACTAATGTCTCCTATAAAATAGAAATATTTATATAATACAAATTAGGCTAAGATGTTTTTGTTCTGTTTTTTTTTTTTTTTTTTTTAAGAAATGTTAACGATTTTTTTTATTAAACATAATAAATATTAGAGCAAAAGACATGCAACTTTGTTAATATATTTTGATGTTACTCTATTTTAACAAACATAAGACTTTTAAAAACACAAATTGAATTACAGCTAACATTAATACAAACATAAAATAAGAATTAGCAAAAATTCTTTTAAGATTTAATAAAATTGTAAGTTATTTGGATAAAATGTAAACTTAAAAATTTTCGTTAAATAGGAAAATCTAAATTACCCATTTTTTTTTCAAAAATATATATATTTATACCCTTCACCACAGGTGGAAAGGGTAGACATTTAAACTAGTTGTTATTTCGTTTGTAATTTCTACAAATTGATTTTAAGCCCTTTAAAATATGGTTGAGTTCCAAAACGTTATAATACTTTGCAGCAGTCAAAGTCAAAATATGTCATCAAGTTTTACGAAACTGCATACATTTTGTTCACTAAAATCAAATCTTTGTTATTTTAAACGAAAGAATTTAAAATTACAACTAATCTCCGCCTTAGAAGAAATTACCCACGCAATACCCATGACAGTAAAAATGACACCAATTTTGTTTAATTACCCACAAAGTGGCAGTACTGGTGTGAAGAATGTGTGTGAATAAATTTGAGCAATTGTTCTATGGTGTGCGCATCAATGCATTATAATAAATGTTTGTTGACAATATTGTAATTAAATGCTTATTTGTATCATTTGAGTAAAACTGAAAAAAACTGCAGTGATTCAAAAATAAAAACTGGTTTTTGAAGTAAAAATCTGCAAAAACAGATAAACCTGACATTTCGGAACTCAGCCTTTATATCGTTAGCTCATTATTGGTTTGGCGCATATGCCAAAAAGTCGTAGTGGAGAAAAACGACAATGAAGGTTTACATGTGTAGTATTCTGAAAAAATACCCGATAGAATTCTTTGTATTTCCACCACTGCTCATGGCATTACTTTTGAAGAAAAATGTAAATTTTTGTGAACATTCATTTACAAAATTAAAAGTTAATAGTATTTTATAGAGAATAAAAATTGTTGTTTTGTGCCTCATACGTCACTTTTCTAAATTTATTTTTGAAAAGTAGCTTTTTATGCTGCATGCGTATACTTAATGCTGTGTATTGAGTTGTTGACATATTATTTTGCTTTTGCTTTACTCCTTTTTTTCTTAGTGCCGGTTCACACACGTCAAGTTTAACTTGTCAAGTCTTGAGTTTTTAGGAGAGAGGGGGAAAGAAATGGCATTCTCTTTTCCCTTCTCTACTAAAAGCTATGTCAAGTCTTAAGTTTTTATGAGAGAGGCGGAAAGAAATGGCATTCTCTTTTCCCTTCTCTACTAAAAGCTCAAGACTTGACGAGTTAAACTTGAAGTGTGTGAACCGGCAATGAAGCGAAGCAAGTTTGAATTTTATTTTCTTGTTGTCATATTGTTTTTCATTCGCTTTAACTTCTTTGTTTTATTACGTCAATGAAGCAAAAGCAAAGCAAGAGTGAAATTTATTTTGTACGTTTTTGTAAGAGGAATTTGCAGCATTCGTCAAATAGTGGCGTGTAGAGCAAAACAATACTTAATTAACTTCAAAATAATTAATATGGAGCAAAATTAATGCTTAATATTCCAGAAACCATAACAAATTTGGTAAAACAGATTTTGAATTTAGAAATGGGGTTCTAAAAATGCCTAACTCAAGTTTTTTAAAAATGGTCGGTAGGTCATACAAATAATGAGCTGACGATATGTATATATTCTTGGCCCTTATGAGTGCCGAAGCTGTTTGAAAGATGTTTGTTTGTCCGTGTGTCTGTTAAAATGGATTTTCATAAGACCACAGATATGAGGGCGATTTGGTTGTTATATATTTGTATCACAGATTAGTTCGTTATGGTCCACAAATGAAAGATGAGTAAAAAACCACAACTGCATTTTATTTTTATCCATTATTTTCCTATTTCTTAATTTCTTAAAATCTATGAACTTTATTTATTGACTTTCACCATAAATAAACTTTGAAGAATACTTGTAGTGAAAATTAACATAATCGGTTTATAAATGACAGATTTATAGACAAATAACTACTTTTTTTCTCCCCAAAAACTAATGGGTTTCGCGCAATAGCGCCATATAAATATTCTTCCGGAATAAGGATTTTGACAAGTTAGAAAACAATTACCCTTTCAATATTATGGTGAAGGGTATATAAGATTCAGCTATTTTTGTTTTTTTTTTTATAATATTGGGAATTTTCATATCAAATTTATTATTCACTTCGGAACTTTTCAATTGAGTTTTGAAAGCTTTCAAATTTATTGTTTATTATCAAAATTTTAATAATTAGAATTGCAAATAATAAACAATTAGAAATATCTTTAATAAAAAATATAAACGGTTTAAAACATATATTTAGCAATTTTGTAAAATATTTACGGAAATTCAGAAATAAAATTCGAAATACATAGTAGATTTGAAAGTTTCTGAAGACTTCTGAACTATAATTGGAAAATTCTAAAATAGAATTGGAAATTTTAAGATTAAATTTGATATTTTCTTAAAAAAATTTTCACGCCTATCGTGAATTACAATTAACTTTGCTTTTCCTCATACACTTTTTTGAGAAAAGAAAATATATTTCGAGGGAAATTTTATTCACGATAAGGATGTTTAAATTTATTATTGTACAGAACCCAATTATTAATAAAAAAATTCTGCGGAAGTTTTTTTCCTTTTCACATTTTTACAATTAAATTTAAAAAGGTAAAGTGGGGAAAGGGGAAACAACTCCCGGGGAATTTCTACACATAATTCGGTAGATAGTACATATTTGGAAAAAACCCATATTTAAAGTTACAATATTATCAAAAATGAATGCTAAGCCAGAAAAACAATTTTAAGAAACTCAGTTCTAAAAATATTTTTCATATTAAATTCTATACGAACGTTAACGTTCGCAATTGTTGAACAGGCAGTAAAGCTTTTTTACTTAACAAATTATTTGTTACAAATTATTAACACAATTACTAAAAATAATAATGACAATGTCGATTAATTACAAACTAAGGAGGGAAGGGGAAGACAAAACAGTTTGATGAGCCAAGGTTGACAATGTTGAAAAATGCATTAAGGCCAAAAATTATTTTAAATTTCCGATCTCTGGATGTTTTTTAAAGTTATGATTTTTATTAACAAATAAGCGTTATGAAAAGCCCAATTCAATGTTTGCATTTATGGAATGGCAGTAGATATGTAGGTGATAGTATGTATGTATTAGCAATAGATAATGTTCTGCTGATAAAAGTGTGTGTTATAGTTGTCAAACCTCAAACATTGTTGATATTTCTTTGCCCGCAATACGTTTTAAACCACCCGCCGTTGTTGCTGATGTGACTGACGATGTGTGTGTTTTATCGCTGATGTCTTGGCGATTTTCATTGTTTAGGAAATCGTTTATGGCTAATTTTTTACTATTGCGTATATTCAGTACTTCATTCGTACCATTCTCTGTGATAATTGTTTTACTTATTGTCTCGTTCGTCGCACTATTTATACAACTTGTTGTAAGAATTTTCGAATGTGTTTCGTTCGTAGACGAAGATGAAGATATCATTGTTGTTGAGGAAGTCATTGAAGAAGTTTTGTTGTTATTACTGATATTACTATTGTTGCTTATTTTGGAAATGGCTGATGATGAGGACGATGTTAGTAACGAGCGTGGTAATACTTGAGGTTTTAAGGGCAAATCTAAGTTTGATGATTTATTTGTATTTGTAATTAATTACAAAAATTAAAAAAAAAACAAAATATAAAGTAAAAAAGAAACAAAAATGTAAATAAAAATAAAATTGTGTAAAAAGTAGATATGTATGTATATATACTTAATCAAATGTCTAATCATTGGTTTAGGGGTTACCTATTTTTTTTGCTTCGCGGAATTCTAAAATCCCAAAAAAAAATTTGTCTAATCCTTTCAACAAATATATATTTTTAATATGACTTTTTAAGGACCAAACAATATACAAGTTTAAAATTATTAAAAAAGAAACAAAAAAAATTTATTTAATTATAATGTCTAACCGAACAATTTTTTTAAGCTCTTCAGCTTTAGAGATTTTTCTTTTCATACAAGTTTTGAATTAAAGGAATTTTGGAAATAAGTTCCTTAACTATTTGAAACTAAGTAATATTACATTCTCAAAATTTAAAAAGACAAAGTTCTACAAAAAATACAATTTTCACAAAATAAAATTATACAACTAAAGCTACGCTCACACTAATTAAATATTTGACCAAATAACGGCCATTTTCACCAAGTTCGGTTATAATTAACCCTCGGTTATAGCTGTCAAAACGTATTGGTAACCGGAACTTTAATTGAAAGTTAGTTTTAACCGAACTTGGTGAAAATGGCCGAAAGTCTGAGTTCATACGGCTCATGTCTTATTGACAAGATTCTTCATTTTTCTTCTTTGAACATGAATTGGCGTTCAAATGATTCATGTCATGTTGACGACATGTGCTTTTTTGATATTGAAAACAATAACAAAATTAAACAACGAATGAAAAAGCAAGACGTAAAGACAGTACATGCATCTGTGTACTCGTTTCTTTTTCCCTCGTCCCTCTCGCCTATAAAGTAGTAATCATGTCAATAAGACAAGAGCCGTATGAACACAGACTAAGTATAACCACTACTTTTGTTAAAACTAATTATATTGCAAGACCCCGCATAATGTAGTATTAAAATCAAAGTAAATATTGCAATTAAAGAAAATTATAATTAAGTTTGCCTGCTGGTTACGTCATATTCGTCAAATATTTGCCAAGTGCGACCGTAGCTTAAGCAACATACAAACTAAAAATATTTCAAAAATTACTAAATGACACTTAGAAATAGGCATAATTTAAAATGTTGTTTTAATAAACACTATGTAATTATTAACCCATTTCATTAATATGTACTAATTTTATTTAATAAACACTCAAACTTAACTAAATTTCGAGTTAAAAATTAAAAAAAAAAAAACAACAATAAATAATAACATACCTAAACGGTTTAGACCGGCTGCAAGTTCTCTAACAGATTTCTTTTCCAAGGCAGCACCTAAAAATTAAAAGATTAAATACAATTAAAGATCAAGTGTATTTTATTTCCATGATTGTATAAAAATAAATGTTAGTAGAGACCTACCGGGTGTTATGCCTACAATACTACCACCACCAGAACCACCTTGAGCCATTGCTATGCCTGGACTTATGCCCACAATAGAACCACCACTTTGTCCAAAGGGCAAAACTTCAACTTCTAAAAATTTTTATTAGTTATAATAAAAACTAAACTTAAACTATAAAATTATTTCTTTTTTTAACAACAACTACCTTCATCCAGTTTTTCTGGTGTAGTTTTAGTAGATTCTGTAGAGTTTATACTTTGTGACTGCTTTGGTTCGTTGCCCACCACCGACCATGGACGTGGTTTTTGCAATACAATTGGTGTGCGCAATATTCCATTGCCAGTCTTAACAATAACACTAGTTGTTTCCGTATGGCTTTTTATAGAATCGGAGCTGGGTGAACGTGTCTTATCTTCTCGCCCAGAAGAAGCTTTCAATAAACGTTCACTGTGATTGGGCAAAGAGTCCATACCATCTCCTGCACCACTGCTTTCGGTGCGCATTTTAACCAAAGGTGATTTACGGCCGACCAAGGGCGAATATTTTTCTAAATTGTCTGTTGATCTGGAACGTGTAGCCCAGACAGCACCTCTCAGTAGGGGAGAATTACGTTCCAGTCTAATGGGTTTACGTTCCTCTAGTATGGGTGTAGTTTCCTCAGAGGTCATTTGATCGTTGCCATTGCGGCTCATCGTCGGACTATCGACAAATGACAAGGAGCTGCATTCCTCTGATGTGGGTGATACTAAGGGTGTAAGGGTTGTTGGGGTTACCGAACCAGGTCGAAAGAATTGATCTAGACCCTCACCAATTTCTTTAGTTCCGCCACTTTCCATGCCGACCAAAGGTCGGGTGGGTGCTCGAGTCTTGGCCCTTTTCGGACGACCTTTGACTAGATGCTGCAGTTGAAATGAAGCACTTGGCAGCTCTGTTATAGAATCACAACACTCATCACCACCACCATCGTCCAAAGCCATCCGACTGTCGCTTGTACCATTTTCACCATTCACCGATAAATCACGTCTCGACATCTGCGATGTGGACCGATGCGATGACGGTGATTCGAGCAAATCTGGTATATGACCCAAACTAAGATTTTCCACCACGGACTGAGGACGCACCTTACGTTGTGCTATCGAACGTCTTTTGGTGGGCATATGTGGTGTTGCCTAAATTTATACATATTTCGAAATTATTAATAGTTTTCTTTATACAATATTTAAAGTATTATAGACGAAAGATGATTGTTTAAATTTTAATGAAAATGCATGCTTCGAAAAAAAAAATAAATAATGAGAAGGAATTATGCAAAATATATGTATAACAATGCAATATGATAAATAAATGAACAATTATGTATGTGTAAAAAATGTGTACATATATTAATATTTGTTTAATAACAAAAAGAATTCTACTAGATGCTATAAAAATAATTCAACCAAAACCTACAATTGTTGTAAATAAAAAAGTCGTAATAATTGTTTGTACAATAAAAAATTTTTAATATAATAAAACTAATTATCAAGCATATAATAAAAAGTAGGGAGTTAAATTGTTTTAAATCAATGATAACGAATACATATGCGCATTTTTAACTTTCCTACCGGCTATGACGTTAGGTCCAAAATATTAAAAGTTCAGCCATTTTATTTTTTTTTTTATTTTTTTTCAAGAAGTAACATTATTTTCTTTAAATTCGAAGATACCAATTTAGGATATTTTAATGAAACGTTTTTTATACATATACTAGCTTAACCCGGAGCGCTTTGCAACCCCAAAATTTTTTTAAAATATATCTCGTGTATTGTTTACAATGCATCTTGTACTGAATTTAATTGCTTTTACAGTAACCGTTTTGCAGATATATGTACAGAAATTTCAAGTGTATTCGTATGGGAGGTCCAATTCGTGCTTTTTCCATTTAACATACTTTTTGTAAGAGGTTGTGTATTATTATCTAAGATATTTGTACAAAATTGGAATACTTTCACTTTTACAGTACTCCAAATATGTAGAAATCTTATATGTCAAGGTATGGAAGGTGCCACGCCCACCTAAAAATTAAAAAATATTAATAGCCTATGTGTCGGATAATCAGAAAATTACTGTGAAAATTTCAGTAGTTTAGGAGTCTTTAGGGAACAAACAACCATGCGATTTCCCATTAATATATTATTTATTGTTTCCCCTGCACCTACCCCCTTACTTTTATTTTGAAAGGTGTAGTTTACCATAGTGTGGATCCTACAAAGCTTAAAGACTTTTATCTTCAGATATTCGGTTCTAAATATTTTCGCTCTATGGGGGGTACTGCTCTTCCTCCGTCTATTTTTATTTTAAAACTTATAATTTACCATAATATTGGTTTTAGCCACGTTTGAAGACTTTAGGTATAATAGTTCTTCAGTTACGCGATATTTAATATATGCATTAACATTTAACATATGGTATTGCTCCACCTGCGCGTGCCTCCCAATTTTTATTTTCAAAGGTGAAGTATGCTATAAGATTGACTCCTACCAAGTTAGAACATTAGGGGGACAAATGGGAAAGTGATGCGTAAGCAAACAGTTTATCTTTTTGTTAACATAGCCAATCCTTTTCAAATGACAACCTCACCCTATTTCCAGAAAGGACTTGGTGTCCCCTGTTTTAATTACAAACGAGGCCCTGTCGACCGATCTTAGGCGGTATAACCTTCACATCAGCACGGAGGAAATTCTGCTGCCACATTAGGAGTGTCAGTCAACCCTGAATGGTCACTGTGCGTCTCAGGAACTAGGAGATATGCGAACACAGGTATCTCTGAAACGCTGGCTCCGAAAAACAGCACGTTTGGATGCTTAGTAGGGTATTCATTTAATCGGGCTTTTTCTTTAATCGGTTAATCGCTCGATTAATTAACCGAGGTTTTGGTTTAATCGGTTTCTAATCGGTTAATTTTGTAATTGATCGGTTAACCGATTAATAAAGTTTTGTTATAAATTAAGTAATATCAATATATAAAAATGCAAAAATGATTTATAATTTGGTATTTATTAGTAAAAAAAAAACAATGGCATAACAAAAAAACAATTCTTGAACAAAATTTGTATGTAAAAAGTAGATAACTCCATGCCTTTTTTGACAAAACTAGGTAACTCCAAAGTGTCTTAAAAAACAGAAGCATTAGAAGTTTAAAACGGCGTTGTTTCGAAAACTAAGACAGAAAGAGCGAAATAGAAAAAAATCCGGTCTCAAGCTCTTTGGGTCAAAATGTTAAACCTAAACATTGCAACTCTTGAGAATTCAGGGAATATTATATGCGTTCTTTTCATGGGTGTTTGTTCGAATGTTTAGGGGGTAAAAAGGGTAAAAACGGATAAATTCGGTTATATTATATATCCATAACTAAAAGAGATACAAAAAAATGTAAACCTATCGTTGCTCTTTAGAAAAATAAGCCGTCAGGTGACTGGTACTTTTTAGAATTTTGGACTTTTTAGGGAGTAAACGGGTGAAACCTGTAATTTGGGAAATTTTTTGTCACCCCATCTATCTTTTAAATCAATAAACATATAAATAAAGTTAATATCACATTCGAAACTAATCTAAAAAATCCAAGTACGAATTCGATACTTTTTCGAAATTCGAACGTTAATTGTCTGGATCCCAATGCAATATTGCAATTTCTAATACTTTAATGGGGAGAAAAAAGTACCAAAAAGGGGGAACACGGGAAACTTAATTCCTTTCTTTAGATTTTTGTTTTACAATGGTACTTTCTTTAATTAAAGTTAATATTTTACCTATAAACATAAGAGTGGGAAAGAATTTTTTGGTACTATTTTGTTATTTAACTTGTATTTTTTTGGAATTTCGATTAGTATTGGAGCTAAGGTCCTCAGACATGCAAGGTCCTCAGTGAATGACAGTCTGTATGAGGTGTCTTTTTGGTAATTTTTGTTCGTTAACTGGTAATTTTTTCAATTGTCATTAATATTGCACCTATAAAAATAATTAAACATGGAATGTCATGAAGGGATGAGAATAACTTTTTGGTACTTTTTTGTTTTTCAACTGGTTGTTTTTTTTTATCTAGAAACATAAACTTTGGCATAGAAGTACATATGTTCACGAATGAAAGGGAGATCTCGAAAGCAATCCTTAATGCAGCTTATCTTATTTCTCAATTCTTTTCCAGTATTTCTCTAAACATTTAAAATCCTCCATTATGCCATAATTAGAATTAAGTTTAATTTTTAAAATTTTAAACACTTCTAATTGCTTCAGTTAATTAATTAACCAAATTCTGTTAAAAGATTGTCCGTGTTACAATCGAGAGTTTATTTTATTGTCAGTTCATCATCTGACTCATCCTGGCAAAGCTCAGCACCGAACATATTCTTATCTCGTACTGTATTTAAAGAATGTATTGCAAGAAGGAAAAAATATTTTACTATACAAATACATTTTTGTAAAACACAAAAATATATGCTAAAATACTACAAAAAGAATTTAAAATTTTGTTACTTCGGTTAATCGGTTAATCGACTGAAATTAACCGGTTTAATCGTTAATCGAAAAAATCCAATTTTTAATTAACCGATCAGTTAATCGGGTAATAATTAATCGGTTAACCGATTAACGGTTAACCGAATGAATACCCTAGTGCTTAGATAGCAGCCCTATCACCAAACTAGGAAGTGAAGGCTAGCAACCTACGCGACCAAATTTAAAATTGCTAACGAATCGTCCAAGAAATGTAAACGAAACCGAAAACAACTGATGACGACTTTTGGCTATGGTATAATGACTACGATTGGATTTTGGAACATCACAACCTTAAATGACAAAGATGGTATAAGCTCCAACATGAATTCACGTTTTCTGCAACTTAGGACGCCCTATGCTCCAGTAGGAGTTAAAGGAAATCATATATATATATATAAGTTAGAACATTATCAATACAACAGTTCTTAAGATATGCAATATTAAACATTGGCGCCCTATGGGGGAAACACTTCCTCTGGTGATACCTAATTTCAATTTCAAGGCTTACTGCAAAAAGTTCAAGATAATGGGTGCAGCGGTTTTTAAGAAAAGCGAAACTTAATATTGGCATTCTATGGAGGGTACCAGTTGACCTGCTCCTTTCGAAAAAATAACACTGGTTTACAGCCACAAAAAACCAAGAACGCCACATGCCTAGATAAGTTAATTGGGAACTCCTGAACACGAAAACCTCATATACTCATATAATCTCTCATATAAAATTCCGTTTTTTTTTTAAATACGTTAAAACTGCTGGACACCGAATATAGTGTGTGAGCAATGAAGATAAAAATATTGTCGTTCCACAAAATCCTTAATAAAAACACTATTTTTCATCTGATAATAAAACATTCCAGATATTTAATATAACGTAGAAAAAACGAAATAAAAATGGAAAATTTTGAAAAAAAAACGAAATAAAAATGAAAAATTTTGAAAAAAAAAACGTACAAAATAGGCAAATTTTGAAGTGCCATAACTCAGCCATTTCAGCATATCGACGAAAAAGGTATTCAAATACCTTTCCAACTTTCGATCGGACTTTTCGGTTGGGCTCCACAAGGGTTTGAGTGGAACCATACACCGAAAAACACAAAATACCGTTATCTAAAAAATGGTACTTAGGGAAAAAAAAAATTACAGCGTTTTTCGTGTTCAGGAGGTCCCAATTAAATTATCTAGGCATGTGGCGTTCTTGGTACTTTTCCAAACTAAAAATTTGTAAAGCAGTGTAATTAGCCTATTGTTTTCGGGGCTCACGTAATGTTAGTTTTGGATTTTCAGGAAAATCGGTTTAGTAGTTTAGTCTATAAGCCAAAAACAGAAAAACATTTTTAATTTTTATTTGTTTATTTTATTTATTGCTCCCCCTGCACCTACTCCCTTTATTTTTATTTGAAAGGTGCAGTTTATCTTAAGAGTGGGTTCTAAAAAGCTGGACGACTTTTGTTCTAAGATATAAGGTAATTAACATTTTCGTTCTTTGTACTTTTATTTTGAAGGGTGTAGTTTTCCAGTGTGGATCCTACAAAGCTTGAAGACTTTTATCTTCAGATATTCGGCACTAAATATTTTCGTTCTATGGGGGGAACTGCTCTTCCTCTGTCTACCCCGCCCAATTTTATACTGAAATTTATAGTTTGAAGACTCTCCCGATTTATATACCTATGGAAGGTATATTTTCAAAAGTATTAGGGTGACCGTTAAAATCAAAAGTTGGATTTGTTTAGGTCTCACTGGACAATTTGGTGGGTATTGATAAAAAAACAACACAACAAAATTTTTAAGGACGATCGGCGAAGGCTAAGCCGTCCCTCAAGCCCGCCAAAGTTTGAGAAAAATCGTAAAGTCCGACTTGTATGACTTATATTTAGGAAAATATAATTTTTACATAAAAATCGTTTTCTAAGAAGTTGTTGTTAGTAAAGTTTCCAACAACTTTTGCCTTAACAAGTTTTCTGTAAAACTCATATTGAACAAAACCTAATTAAAATAAAAAGTAAGCCGCAGCATTGATTCGAATTTTTTCTTTAGAACTGTTTTTTCTTCAGCTTTAATATTTGTGTTTGTGTGCGTTTGCTTAAAAAAAAAGTAGTCAAACGCATATCATTTCTTTCTAACGTACCGCAGTTGATAAAGTTGGTGCAATTGTACTTCTTTGTTACAATTCAAAGCCAAAAAGTACGGTGGTACCCCCGTGACTCATTTGGTACTATTTCCAAATTTTCAAACCTAAATATTTAAAATTGATATAAAATGACAACTCGTATTTACTGTCCAATGAATATAAACGAATTTCAGTGTTTGGTGCAAATGGTTTTGCCAAAGTGCAAATGCAAAATTTCGTAGCGTTTTTATGAAATCTTAAGGAAACTCTGTGTATTTTGTTGTTGGATTTAACAAAACAGCTATGATATTTTGCATTTGCTCTTTGCAAGACCATTTGCAACAAACACTAAACTTCGCTATTGTGAATAGATTTTTGCACTTGATCATTGGACGATTGCATATGCCACATTCTAAATCAAGTATCAGCGGCAGCATATAAGCCTTCATGCCAAAATATTATAAAAACAAAGGAACGAAATAGACCATATGTACCAATGGTTTCAAGTGTAACCGAAACAAAAGTCTTTTTCTTTTATAAAAAAAATTATTTATTACTATTAGGGTCGAAAAAGTACGATTTTAGAAGTTCGTAAGTGCGATATTGGTTTTCTCATTTATCT
Source organism: Pollenia angustigena (assembly GCA_930367215.1). NCBI lineage: Eukaryota > Metazoa > Arthropoda > Insecta > Diptera > Polleniidae > Pollenia > Pollenia angustigena. The sequence goes on from OV884060.1 coordinate 211,831,253, forward strand.
TCCCTGTAACATACCTGCACACTTTCTTTATTCTTTAAGATCCCCCTTATAAAATTGTCAACACAGACTAGAAATATATTGAAGAAAAAGCCCCAGAACTGCCAAGGAATCGGCCCAAGGGGGATTAAATATATGACGCACCTTCATTAGTTTTTTGTGCTTAACATTTTCTTAAAACATACTTGCCTTATATCTCTACCCTTTAGGGGGCCGGTTTAATATAATTCTTAAATTTGACCACTGCATCGCCAACATTGCCCTTAGTTGGATCAAATGTATGACCAACCTCACATAATTTGTTTTATCCCCATTGCCAAAAAAAATTTGGTTTCTAAAACGACTACGCATATTAGAAAAACCTATAACAATTGTTAAAGGTAATATTATTGTGGAATTTCGTTTTTTTTTTAGTTTATTTTATAAACTAAACCGTTTTTGAGTTACGCTGTGCAACCTCCTCCGTTTTCGAAATTTTAAAAACAAGAGCTTACCTAAAAAGCGGTTAGCACCACTGAATTCAGCGTACCCGAATTAGAGTAAAACGCCAGGTGGTCGGTTTTTTTTTAAATAAATAATAAAAATGTTTTTCAACAAAACTAATTCATAGAAAATGCGTTTCTTAAATGAATTAAAAATTAGATTTTTTAGTGGCTTATTCGATATTTTCAGTTTATTTTGTTTAATAAGAGATAAAGAAAGGCTTGTTAACAAATTTTCTAAAAAATTAATATTTTCTAAGTTATTAAACATAAAAGTCATATTTCATGTAAAATTATAATTTTTCTCACACTTTGGTGGGCCTGAGAAACGGCTTAGCCGATCGTCCAAAAAAATTTTTTGAGTTGTTTTTTTTTTATCAATACCCACCAAATTGGCGAGTGAGACCTAAATAAATCCAACTTTTGATTTTAAATGTCACCCTAGGGTACCACCGTACTTTTTGGCTTTGAATTGTATCAAAAAAGTACAATTGCACCAACTTTATCAACAAAGGTACGTTAGAAACAAATGATATGCGTTTGACTACTTTTTTTTAAACAAACGCACACAAACACAAATATTAAAGCTGAAGAAAAAACAGTTATAAAGAAAAAATTCGCATCAATGCTGCTGTTTACTTTTTATTTTAATTAGGTTTTGTTCAATATGAGTTTTACAGAAAACTTGTTAAGGCAAAAGTTGTTGGAAACTTTACTAACAACAACTTCTTAGAAAACGATTTTTATGTAAAATTAATATTTTCCTAAATATAAGTCATACAAGTCGGACTTTACGATTTTTCTCAAACTTTGGCGGGCTTGAGGGACGGCTTAGCCTTCGCCGATCGTCCTAAAATTTTTTTTGAGTTGTTTTTTTATCAATACCCACCGAATTGGGGGGTTAGATCATGGAAAAATAGAAAAAAAATTTGATCCATACAGTTAACGACCACACTAGTGTAGTATACCATAAGAGTGAGTTCTACAAAGTTTGAACATTGTCACTATAACAGCTCTTAAGATATGCGATATTAAACATTGGCGTCCTATGGGGGGTACCACTTTCCCCGCTGCTATTTTTTTTCATTTTGGGGCTCAGAAGATCCCACTACCAAAAGTTCAACGAAATGCGTGCATCGGCTCTTATTAATTTTTCTATCTATGAAGGGTACTGCTCTTCCTCTGTCTACCCCGCCCATTTTTAATCGAAATTTAAAGTTTGACATAATTGTAGCTTTAACCACGTTTGAAGACTCTCCCTTTAATAGTTCTTCAGTTGAGCGATATTTAATATATGCATCCTATGGGAGGTATTTTGATATGCGATATTAAACTCTGGCGTCCTAAGGGGGAACCACTTCCCCCGCTGCAATTTTATTTAAATTGTGGGGCTCAGAAGATCCTACTACCAAAAGTTCAACAAAATGCGTGCAGCGGCTCTTAAGATATGCGATATTTAATATTGGCATCCAATGGGGGGTACCAATTCCCCTGCCCCTATCGAAAAAACAAGTGATGTTACTATAAAAATTTCAGGAAAATCGGTTCAGTAGTTTAGGAGTCTATAAGCCAACAAACAAACATACAAACATTTTTCATTTTTATATATGGGCATTTCCTGGGGTCACGAACGTACGTTCGTACGCTTTTAATGTACAAATAATATAGAAAACAAAACTTTTCCTAGCATTTTTTTTCGATTCGATAGCATTTGGGTAGCTCTATGTTTAGTGCAAAAGATGGATTTCATCGAGTTTAAGTTTTCATAATAAGAGTTATAAAAGAGTGGTCACGAACGTACGCAAAATAGAAGTCAACTTTGGCTGACAGTAGTGAAATGTAAAAATCTGCGCAATGGAACGGAATATTCAAAAGTGATTAATTTATTTTTAAAGTGTATTCATGAAGGTCTCTATCCAGTATTTACAGAATAAAATATCTCTCTTGGTTTTTGTTTAATTGGCTTATTTACCGGTCGCGAAGGTACGGATCGCGAACGTACGATTTTTCCATATGTTTTTTTTTGTTATTATCATCACGTATTTTCCCATAAATTTCTTCAAATTTCCTTAACAAAAAAACTTAATACTTCTTTTACAATTGGTTGTAAATGAGAGATTATGAAGAAAGAGTGTAAACATAACATATTTCTTGCATGTAAAATAAATATATAAAAATGTCTTTAGAAGTAGAAAATACAGAAAAATATAAAATTTTCCAGTTTCCAGCCCAATTTCCTCAAGTAAAACAGCTGAGATATTCTATGAAACCATTCTTTTATAAGAGCAAATACTTTTTATAATAATAAACAATAGAAGACGATGATAATCAACATTTTATTTTTTCATCCTGGTAGACCATTCTGGGGAAATGCCCATATATAGAAGATAGATGTTCATAATTTCTTTTCAATGGTGAAATGATCATACATACATATATCGGTATTGTAAAAATTATTCCGTCAATAGCGGACCGCCGCTGACGGTTTCTTCCCGGCATAGATTTTTAACACAACAGATGTCAGATGTTTTGTCAGAAGAAAATAGAGCACGCTCTAATTGAAATTTTGTCAGATGACTTTGCATCTGACTTTTATCGAAGCAATGTTATAAAGGTAACATACGACATGTATGTATTTTAAATTATGTCGTGTACATGCAGCTTTAGCGAAGTATTTTGGGACATTTAAATTTTCATATGAAGCGCAGTGATGCATTTACGAACATGCCCTCAATATAAATCTCCATATTAAATGTACTTTTAAAAAATTTAAGACATAAAGTAAAGGATGAAGAGGATTATTTTTGAGATATTGTTTAATAATAGCGGAACTCACGATTCATTTTAAATTTAATACCCTTTTAAATATACTACGATTTAAAATATCAAAGTGTGAGCGACATTTTCATTTGTATTCTAAAGAATTCGAAGTTAGTTTATACAGGCCTGTCACAGAAATCAATTGCGATTGAAAGTGCTTTCGTTTTATGTGAAGCAAGTTACGAAATCACTTCCACTTTCGATCGGAATTTATTTTTGTGACAGGCACGAATATTTTCCGTCTTGTTTAAAATAACCATTTTGAATTTAAGAAAAGAGTATGACTCCAAATGAAAACACGTTATTCTATTGTGTAAAGCTCCCTTTTTACTAACCTTCAAACGACAGCTGTCAAATTGATTTTTAGGTTTGTCAAAACTTCACTTGTAAAATGGAGACAAATTAAAATTTTTCATTTATTTTGAGACACACTAAATAATGTAGTTTTTCTAAATTTTAGATTTAAAAAAAAATTTTGATTTTACATAACATTTTTTATGTTCTCGAAATTATTTATGAAATTTATGTAAATACTCTGCCATACTTATTGTATCCCATCATTGATTTAAAATAAAATTAGGTTAACAAAATAATACAAAATTTTTCTTTTCATATTTTAAACATAAATTTATAGATAAATGAATAATGAATGATGATGCTTTTTTGTTTACCAAGACAAACTACTTACAAGGTTGAGATATTCCAATTTCTGTGGTTTTTTTAAAGTGTTTTTGAAAACATTTTTTATAGTAAATTTTGTTTTATAAAAAATTTTAATTTTATGCAACGGATGAATAATGATTTTTGTAAAAATTTTTTTGGTTTTTTGTTTTTCGTTGCGAAAAGAGAAGGGGGAAGACACATATTATAAATAAATAAATAATTGAATGTAATATTTTTTCTTTTTAACAATTAAAATTAAAAAAAAACATAAAATAACTTAACTTAACAATATATAAATGTATGTAATTATTTTCTTTTTTTTTTTTACAACATTTAAATTCACTAAGTGCATTCAATATTGATTTCCGTTTTTTTGTTTAAAAAAATTTACACATTTCCAATTGAGTAGACTTTTTCTCTAAGTGTGTGTATGTTTTAAATGGATTTTATTATTTTTTTCCATGACTAAAAGACAGTAGCTCTCTAAGAATGTTTATGTAAATAATGTTGCATGATATTTTTGAATGTAGTAAGGAGGAATGTATGTATGTATGTATTTATGAACTATTGAATATGTTTTATGTATTTTGTTGATATTTTTGGCTTAAATAAAAATTATTGTAACCACTTTGGTGGTTTCGAATCAACACTTACAGTGGGTGATTCTAATCCAAGTTTGGGTAGTATTGAGCCACGACCCGGCCGTATAATTATGCCATCGGTATCCTGTAAATATATTTTATAAAACTGCATGATTAATAATAAAGAAATTCTTTGCAAGATAATGTTTTCAATAATTATGTTATGTAGATTAATTAATGTGTGGTTATAAAGATAAAGAAGTTTCAGTTATGCTATTTAAAGAACATGTTTAAAAATAACAAACACTCTTAAATATGAATATGAAACTAAGCTATTGTTTATTTGAAAACTATATAACAGTTTCAACTACACTGTTAACTATATACTTAGCTAGAGTCTAGAGTCCTATACTTAAGGAATACACTCATACCAACGACGAGATAACGAACATGATAATGGTTTTGTTCAAAACCAAAACTGTTTTATTCAATCATATGTGCATAAAGAACATGTTTGATCTTTCAACTCACAAATACTCAAACAAAACGTTCACTTTCACTTGCACGTTCATTTTAATTATAGGTGAGTTTAATTGCAAGATTTAAAATTAATAAATATGTATAGGGGTTTTTTAGCTACATGATCACTGGTAGACAATTTACGGCATTTTTTTAAACGTGCTTTCCGGCATATATCCCCGCGGCTATGTGTCACATGGTCCATTTGGTCAGCCCAATTTTTTACTACTTTTTCCAATAAATCTGGCCGTATGGCGTCTTCCAATGCTTAAGGAGTTGCTGGTTTGTCGACCAAAACCAATGTAAAACACTTCTATCAATAAAGTTGTCACCAAATCGATTTTGCAATAAATTGTTAAGCGCGTTGTAATATAATGTTGTTTCAAATTCAGTTTCAATTTCATTTCCAAAGAGCGTGTAAAGCTGGGATCACACGATTGCCGCAAATGCACCAATATGGCACAATTATTATTGTACTTTATTGACGCACAATAAAGAAATTGAACCAATCAAATATCCTGAAATCACACGATTGCCCTGTTTTATACTAATTTAATTGCCGCTAGTTGGTACAAAGTGAAATGGGTACAATAATTGCCGCAGCACAGTCACACGATTGTTCTTACTTGACAACTGCGAAAACAGCTGTTGTGGTAGCTTTTTCATTTGTTTGGAAGTTCTAGTTGGTATGTTCATCAAAAACGAAAAATTTGTTCATATATGTACATACATAGGTACCTACTATACAATTTTTTGTTGAATAGTTTTATTTGAAATATTTTAAGAAAAATTTATGAAAATCCAAAAATTAACATATTAAATAATACGTAGTTTCATTAAATATCTTTAATAAAATATTCGCACAGCTACATAGTATGTATAGCAAAATATAAATACACATTTATCTTCATTACTTACTAAAGGAAACACAAAAATGTAAAATTTATTAAAAAAAAAGGCAAATATTGGCGCGTATTGTGTTGTTTGATTGCCGCACGAGAAGACAATAAATATTGGTTCAATTTTGTTATTTTTATTGACGCGCGGTTGCATAGCCAACAGTCACACGATTGCCTCACCAGGGTTGCATTTGATTGGTAAAAGTAAGCACAATAATGTCCTCGATTGGTACAAGAGCCAATTAGTTGTGCAGTCACACGATTGGTGTATTAAAAAGTGTGAAAATTGGTGCATTGCGGAAATCGTGTGATCCCAGCTTAAGCCGCACCAAACAGTAAATTTTATGGGATGTAAAATACTTTCATTTGTGATGGTTTCAGTAATCATTGGATTTCAGATGAGTAGGTGATTGGCCAACAGCATCCTAGGCTGGTGTTGGGGCTGCCAACTTTTAGTCTCCAGTCCGACATTCAACGTTGCTCACATTTGCTAGTTTCATAACGGATGTTACAAAACCATTGCCCGGTGACCACCTGCCCCTGAGGGTCGGAGGTATTGAGTCTTCTTAGTTGGTAACAAACAAGGATTGGTTCTGGACTTTACCAAGTTAAAGACGATCAGTTCCGTTACCTTGTATGCCCAACTCTGGCCACTATGTTCCAACTGGGAATTTTAAAGGACTAAATATAAAAGACTTTCGTTAACGACTTAAGGATTGTCTTCGGTACAAATACGGAAATTTTTCTTATTGACGTAGCTATTTAACCATAAATAAGCTTTATAAAATGGACGAAGTGCTCTATGAACTTCCCGAACAGATTTATTTTTTTAAAAATTAATTTCCTCAATTCGGGAGCGTCGTTCTAGCGTTAAACGATTCATGATGACTTTCCAAACCTTATCGAACAGAAATGTCAACACAGTTTGACATTAACCATAAATGAGCTTTATAAAATGGGAAGTGCTCTATGAACTTCTCGAACAGATTTATTTTCTTCAAAGTAAATTTCCTAAGCGTCGTTCTAGCGTTAAACGATTCATGATGACTTTCCAAACAGAACAGAAATGTCAACACAGTTTTACATTCACAGCTATCAAACCCTAGTTATCGATATCGAAAGTTCTCATGCAGCTAAAAAACACCCTTAGTGTATGATTAAATCAAAAAAAAAGTTATTTTTGCAGTTCTCAAACGTGAAAAGTAGGGGTAGGAAATTCGTTTGAATAAGTGTGTTTTGTCGTTGGGTGGGTGGGTGGGGGGGGGGGTGGTTGGTGCTTTAAAACCATGTGAAATAAGGCCATGATGGCTTTATTGCTCAATCGAATGGGAGATAAAGCCATAATGGCATTATTGCCCAATCATTGAGTGGTAAGGTCATGTTTAAAATTTTGCGAAATGAGAGATATACCCATATTTTTTTTTCGCAAATCAGAGATAAAGCCATATTTTTTCAGAATATTGTTATGCATGGCGTAACCATTCTGTAAAAGGGAAATCCTTAGTTATCATTGAAAAACATTTTTTTTTATTCTTTTGACGCACGCAGGAAAACTTTATTCAGCGAAGCCACCTGCCGCGTCCTACTGGAGGAAAAAACCCCTAAGCACGGCCGCAGTCCGCCACGCAGAAAAACTTTAGTATGCGAAGCCAGATTTCAATACTTAACTGTAGTGTCTCCGGAACTGAAATGAGAGATAAAGCCATTTTCTAATATTACTAAGGCCATGATGTCTTTATTAAGGTGACCATACGTACTCTTTTTTAGAGGACAATCCTCTTTTTTTACTGGCTGTCCTCTATAAAATTTGTGTCTTTATTTTTAAAAGCATGACCAATATTTGCTTTTATTTTTATAAATTAAAATAAAAGTTTTATTTCACGGTGATAAACGGTTTTTTTCTGGGCAATCGTATGGAAAATGTTGTGCCATGCTTGTTCTGTTCATACTCCTACTGGACTCTCATACACTTGAGGTATAAAATTTTGAATAATTTTTTGCAATGATTATTAAAGTTTAGTTGTTATTTTTTTTTTTTTTTTGTAAATAATTTTACTTAAATAAATGTAAATTTTTATACATCGTCGGCTTAATATGAAAACCTGCTAACTCCCTTTCAACAAATTTTACAGGAAAAACTTTTTATTTTTCCTATTTACTGCTTGAGAGGAGAACCAAAAATATAGTTGATTTGACACACTTCAAGACTCAAATTGAAGAATAACTACGTGCTGGTCGACGAGGCATATATTTCTCTACCACACGGCATCAAATCTCAATTTACTTAAAAAGTGGATGCCGCAGGTCTGCATATTAAGCCGACGATATGTAATTCTTTTTAAATCTTCTTTACATTTATTAATATGGGAATGTAAATTTGTCTGTAAAATATGTAAAAAAATCTTGAAGTCAAAAAATTTTTTTTCTTTATGTCCTCTATTTTTATTTTCAAAATCTGGTCGCCTTATCTTTATCTCCCATTCAAATGAAAAAAAGGCTTTATCTCCCTATTGAATGAGAGATAAAGCCATCATGGCCTTATCTCACATGGTATTAAAACACCCTCCCGTTGGGTGTAGTTTAACGTAAATAAAATATTTTTGTGAACTAACAAATTTGCGATAAATGGCATCGATTTGTTAGTGCATATTTTAAAATTAATACATATTAATAATTAGTATTGTGGTTATTTATGTTGAACTATTTATGTTTTTTAGTCCAAATTTTTATATTTTTAATTAGGTTTAAGTTCATCAAATTTAATTTCATTAAATAATTTTTACGGAGAAAGGAATTTTACAACATGAAATTAATTAAAATTTACCGATAATTTTTCATTCCTGACTGAAACTGGGCTCGAACCCAGGCGTTTTTTACGGACAGGTTACCCCTACATGTTTCGATTGCAACCACTCAATCTCTTCAGAGGGCTTGCCGTTTAACACTCGCAGCCATCGACGACTGCTGACGTCAGTAGTCAAACATCAATCCTTAAACCAAATTGTATTTAACCTTTGGTAGATCGAAATTTGCTTTGTATGGTTATCTATTTTAATTTATTTTACATGTTTTTCCTTACTTCTGTTTTTTCGTACTTTTGTTTTTTCGTACTTTTGTCCGTAAAAATAATTTAATGAAAATTAAATTTGATGAACTTAAGCCTAATTAAAAATATTAATACATACATATTTTTTAATACCCAAACATTATAAAATCTTTGCCAAAATATAAAAATAAAACACAAAAATGTATTGGGATTTAATTTTGCTTAAAAAAATTATATTAAAAAAATTTTTTCTTTTAACCAAAAAAAAAAGTTTGCAAATGCATATTAATAATATTAATATCCAGCTTTTTGTTTTGATTGCTTACATGTAATGGGTGATTTTTTAAGAACTATAGGAAAGTTAAAAAAAAAAACAAAACATAAAATTCAGAAAAATGCATGAAATCTCTATTTAAATCGATAGTACGGTCCATATAATTTTATGTTTGAAGATTTTTTCATGCAAATGTTGACCGTGACTGCGCCTCAAATGGTCCATCCGCTTAGTCCAATTTTGGCATACTCTTTCCAACATTTCGGACGGTATCTCATGAATAAATGCTTCAATGTTGTCTTCCAATGCGTCAATTGAAGCGGGCATGTGTGTATAGACATGAGCTTTAACATAGCCCCACAAAAAATAATCTAAAGGCGTTAAATCGCACGATCTAGGCGGCCAATTGACCGGTCCCGAACGTGAAATAAAATGTACACCGAACTCGCCTCTCAATAAGTCCATTGTTAAGCGTGCTGTGTGGCACCGTCTTGTTGAAACCACATGTCATGCAAGTCAAGCTCTTGCATTTTGGGCAAAAAAAAAGTTGGATATCAGTTCACGGTAGCGCTCACCATTTACAGTTACGTTACGATTCGCATCATCCTTGAAGAAGTACGGTCCAATGATGCCACCCGCACATAAACCGCATCAAACTGTGACTTTTTCTGGATGCATTGGTAGCTCTTGCAATGCTTCTGGCTGATCTTCACTCCAAAATCGACAATTCTGCTTATTAACGTACCCACTCAGTGGGTCGATTAAACTGACCATAAAATGGAAGAAGCGCGCGATTAACTTTCAACAAAATAACAAAAATAATTAATCCTTAATTTCGGATAATTCCCCTTCAATATTCTTTCCGGAATAAAGTCCCGAAAATAGCTTTTAAAAGTTGGTAATTATTTATATAAAATTCGGCGAACGAAAAATACTACTACGTCATGACAAAATGTTGTACTGGAAGGTCCAGAACTACCAATAGGTCCCATATAAACCGCTACTCTAAAATCGCTTTAAGACGAAAAAATCTCATAAAGATGTATTAAGATATCTAGATAATATTTGGCACAAAGAACTTTATTATAAATTTTAATCTCCTAACATAATTCTGTTTTGCCTGATCCATGGTTTCACATGGGTTGAAATAGGGTGCATGTTGTTTCTGTAAACACTGTGGTGTTGGATATTAAATAGTCTAACATTTCTTACTCTAATAACTCGGACTATGATTTCTAATTAATTTTTTTTTAGAGAGTGTCTACTCTAGTCGTTTCCCCACGATGCTAACATCTTAGTTAAAAAGTCGACTATAAATAAAAATGATTAGAAAATAAAACAAAAAAAAAATGTTTTTGTTTTGATAAAAAGTTATATCTTGTTTAATGATAAGACTGAATAAACTAATAAAGTGTTTGCAAAAATATTTAGCTTACGTTAAATAAATGGCACAAAACGAAAACAGTTGTGTACATTATTAAATAAAATAAATAATAATAAACAAGAAGAGATGTATTTACTCTAAGAGTAAGAGTTAGAAAATGTTAACAATTAACAGAGAAACTTAAAAACACTATTGAAATAGAATAAACAAGAAAAGTATGTACATTAGGGTGATAACTTTTTTATATTTTTTGCAAATATCAAATTGGCTCTAGTATAGTCGAATAGGTCATTGAAAATAATTTTTTAAAATTATATTACTTTTCGCGGTTGTCAGAAAAGTTCACCCTAAAAACGCGGTTAAGGTTGGAAATCAGATTTTCATAAAATCTTGATTTCTTTATTTTTTAGAAGCCAGTTAGCTACCATTCGACGGGTAATTTAGTATAATTCATTTAATTTGAACTAGACTATGACTATGGAAGGCGGCTGAAAGAGGAGTATACCGCGAAAAAACACAATATCATCATTATACTTAGTTGTGAAAATAAAGTTATAATGCTGAAAGTTATATTTCACACAATAATGTTTTATGATGCTCCAGTCTGGGCAAATATAGTAAATACACACATAAAAAAATCTACAAATAACACAAAATAAGTTATTAAAAATTATGTACAACCTCCCGAGGCACTTTTTAACTTGGAGACTGCATAACGTAAGCAATATCGAAATGGTAGATGAAAAATTACGACGACTTAAATGCAATTTTGACCAAAGTGTCAGTTATCGCGATATCAACATATCTTAAGTGTTTTTTTTTTATCTTAAATATATACATATTTTTTTTTTATTTAAATGAGGTTTTTTTAATTTTCCTCTTGATCTCAACTGTTATTTGTTTCTTTTTTATATTAGGTTAACAAAATACTATTTTTGAGTAGAAAAGAAATACATGTTTAAATTCTCTATTTACACTAGTGCTGGGATACTATCGATATTTTCTACTATTTCACTATCGATATATCGATATTACTATAAGATATTCCATTGCAACTTTAAAAAAATTTTCTAAATTCTAAACCCAAAAAGGTAATCCATCTAGCGGACTTATCCTCTGATGGTCGTTAATTGTTTTGTCTTTTGCCTGCAATTGCATTTGGATTTGCATTTTTATTTACAACATTACAAAAATATTTGACATTTCAGTCCCTATGTAAACATGTAAAAATTTCGACTCAAAGACCTTAAATTAGCAGTAAAAAGCACTGCTAAGCAATCCATACCACTTGCCATTCTTGCTGTTTGTATTCATTGCTGTAATTCAGCGCGAATTAATAATAGCAAGTAAAAATTTGCGCCAAAAAACTGTGTGTGTATTAGTGCTGGGATACTATCGATATTTTCTACTATCGATATTTATCGATAGTTCAGATTTCACTATCGATATATCGATATTACTATCGACCGAATGTTTGTACTTGTGCAGGAAAACTTTAATTATTTTTTTATAAGGCTAAAGTTCGTTGTTTTTATCACTTTATTGAATGTATGAATGTAAAATTGATAAGTACCTTTCTGAAGGAACCGAAGTAACAGGGACTATAAGATATTCCATTGCAACTTTAAACAATTTTCTAAATTCTAAACCCAAAAAGCTAATCAATCTAGCGGACTTATCCTTTAATGGTCGTTTATTGTTTTTTCCTATGCTTGCAATTGCATTTGAGATTTGCATTTTTACAACATAACAAAAAAATTTGACATTTCAGTCCCTATATAAACATGTAAAAATTTCGACTTAAAGGCCTTTAATTAGCAGTAAAAAGCACTGCTAAGCAATCCATACGACTTGCCATTCTGGTTGTTTGTATTCATTGCTGTAATTCAGCGCGAATTAATAATAGCAAGTAAAAATTTGCGGCAAAAAACTGTGTATGTACAGCTGCTGTTAGATGTCTTCATAGCTGTATTTTAAATAATAAAAATTTCGATATTTATATTTTTCCTATCGATATTTTCGATATTTTAAGACTATCGATAATATCGATAGTCTATCGATAGTTTCCCAGCACTAGTGTGTATAGCTGCTGTTAGATGTCTTCATAGCTGTATTTGAAATAATAAAAATATCGATATTTATATTTTTCCTATCGATATTTTCCATATTTTAAGACTATCGATAATATCGATAGTCTAGTTTCCCAGCACTGATTTACACATTGAACTTTGTACAAATCTTCTATAAAATAAAATAAAAATGAAATGTTGTCTGTTGCTGATCGCATAACTTGAGAACGGCTTGACCGATTTGGACGATTTTTTCTTTAAAATGATCGCCATGGTCGTCCAACTTAGGTTTTTACGGAATGCAAATATTGCCCCGCCCACTTTTACGTCTACTTTTTTCGATTTACCTAAAATTAGAAAACGGCTCCACCGATCATTAGTTATCAGCTACCGAGCGAAGCCCCGGCCAGCTAGTATTATTATAAATAAAGAATTGAATTGACACCATTATCTGTTCAATGTAGTGTGCAGGGCGAAAAGAATCAGGTGGAATGGTTTGCGTTTCTTTTTTGATACCTTTAACCATAATTTTTAATCTTAACTATTTAAAAAACAAGATATTGTTATTAAATAATCAAGTAGAAAAGGAAAATAGTCCTTAACTCTTAAAACATTGTTAAATTAGTTTATACTTAAATGCTAAATAAGGATTACCATTGAATTGAATTGAAAAACAAGATCTAACCTAAAAAAACGTTTAGCAAAACTGGATTCAACGTTTTTCATTTTACTATTTTACTTTATTAATAAAATATTAAAAAAAAATTTTTTTATTTTTTTTTTAATTAATAAAACTGGGAGATTTGGGGGATTTAAATCGTTTTTGTGGGTGAGGTTTTCATTCCAAAATGACACGAAATTTTTTGTTTAGTAAATTAATTACAAAACAATCGCCATCGCGTGGCAATAGGGCCAAAATTTGGTTATGCCCTAATGTATGTATGTACAAATAGATGTGCTGTACATATAAACTAGCGTTGTTGCGAATAAAGTCTAGAAAATGCATAAGCGAATATTCAAACAGAATGTTTGTAAATGCGAATACAAATGCAATTTTTTCAAAATAAAGATTTTTGTTTATTCTGGTAGACAAATGCCAAGTGCATATTTCGTTTAAATTTTAGAGGGTTATAGAAAAAAATTTACTGCACCTTTTTATCAAAAATTGCATTAAAACTTTTTTACATTCAGGTTAGGTTAGGTTAAGAAGGGTTATGTGCTCAAGAGCACACTTCCACTCGGAGACCAATGCGGTCCATTGTGAATCCCTTCAATGAAAAAGGTAGAAAAAGAGAAAAGTGAAGAAAAGAAATAAGAGGTGGATAGACTTAAGGAAGTTAGTAGGTATCACGTAGAACTATTACCCTGTCTACAGTCCCCTCAACAGAAACAACCGCACTATTTCCCTGGCAAACCCCAGTAGATCAGCTAGATTACATCCAGCGAGCAACCCCAGTTCGTCGTGAAAGCTATTTCCTAGCCAATTTTGTCTGAGACCCTGCATCCTAGGACAGTGGCACAGTACATGCTCGATCGTCTCTAGCTCCTCAGATTCATCGCACAAACAGGACAATGACCCGTCAAGAACCCTATTAGTGTCCTAAGACCACCCCTATCAAATCCCAGTAGAACCCTGGTTGTCCCCGCGTCCAAACTGGGCCATAGTGCCCAAGACACCCTGCAATCCGTTCTATTCCCACAGGACCGGTTAACATCATCACGGAATTTTTCCCGTATCACCCCATAGTAGAAACATAGTGGGAGGGGGGCTTTACCCTGTCCCTTACCACTAAGTCCAGATTCGAACCCCCTCTAGCGAGTTCGTCCACCACCTCATTTCCATCAACCGTGCAGTGTCCAGGTACAAAACACAGCCTAACATTGAATGCTTCCATGAGTTCCCTAAGATCATTCCTACATTGAGCGACCAGGCACGATCGCACCATATAATTTGTTAATGCCCTAATCGCCGACTGACTATCGACGTAAATTGCCACCACAGATCCACCCACGATGTGATCCAGTATCACTTCCGTCGCCCTCCAGATCGCTAAGATCTCAGCCTGGAAGACACAGCACTCATCAGGGAGTCTGAATGACCTTTTTACTTCGGTGTCCGCGATATATACACCGGCACCAGTTTCCATCTTGGATCCATCCGTAAAAACTTCCCACCTCTCAAACAGTCCATTGGATCCAAGCCAAACTTCCCTATCCGGGAACTCCATTGGTGGTGTTACACCGAAGTCCTACGATCCGAAATTCCCTCGAGAATAATACCCCGGTCAAGCCCACCTACCTCGTGTGTATGGGGGAATGTTCGCAATGCGAATCTAAGCATTCGGTACCCCCTAATATACACTATTAATAAAAAAAAGTTTATTGAATACTTTTGTAACCTTTAAAATAAAATATTTAAGTGCTAAAGAATGTTTTTTTTTTTTTATATACATGTGTATGTTAATATAACGTTATTAAAAATTACTTACATGACTCGATTGACTGCGTACAATATCTGGTGTTTGTGGTTCATCCAACATAATGGAGGGCGAGTCAGCTATACCCAGGCCACGGCGATAACGGGTTAAAGCCTCTAAAACCTCATCTGTAGCACGATCGGAAATGGCAGCTGCTAATGATTGTTCAATTTCACTAGAATTTTTACAATAAATCGAACACATTTGAAATGAATCATTTAATAATATTAAGACAAGCTTGATAAATATTTTATTTAATTATCTACATTAATAAAAAATTACTTTTTAAGCTCAAACTTGATTTTTAAGTCTTCATCATTATAATCATCAGCATTGAAATTTTGCTCAGGAAGATTAAAAATCTTTTTTAAATTAACATTTTGCTGTTGTATTCTACAAATACTTTGTTTATTTTCTTTTGCAATTTCCGGGTCTGCAGCATTTAATTGCATTTTAATTTCTCGTTTTTGTTCGAGTTCTAAAAACCCTTGAAAATCATCATTTTCCTTATTTATAACGAATTTTGGCTCAATATTTTCCAGAAATTCTTGTTGATTTTTTGGTTTAATTTTGATTTGTACATTTTGGTTTTGTAATAACTTTTCCGTTAAATCACTTTCGGTTTGATTATTATTTTTTAGTATCACAGTATTGAAATCATCGGATTCAGGAGCTATTTCATAGGAGGACGAACCAAAGCAACAACAAAAAGTCTTACTAAAACGTCCCATCTTTCCAAGATTTTAAATTTTTTTTTGTTAATATACATAAGTACTCGTCGTACTTATATTAAATTTTTAATTTGTAACCAGCATTTAGTTATTTAACGATGCCATTTAAGTTTGTATTGTATCGAAAGACTGATTGTGCAAAAATATGCGTTGTTTAATTCTCGTATGCACAATCAACCATACATAAGCTTTAAAAGACAAAATTGTTTTTTGTGTCTTTTCATTTACACAAATGTATATTATTGATGATTGTTTGTTTTTATTAAATACTGAGAGTTAAAATTTGTTTGAAAATACTATTTCTTTTTCGTTGATAAGCTCTCAGTTGATTTTTAAATGAATGGAATCATTTTTGAAATAAATATGTTGACAAAAGTGACTTATTGGGTAAAAATTTTGAAGAGTTATTGGTTGTTTTTTGTGATAAATTTAAATTTTATTTAACCAGACCTTTTTGTGGAAAGAAGTAACTATTTCTTTAGAATGTGGCGTCTTGCGTTATTTGTGATTTTCGGTTTAACAACCCACTTTATGAGTAACATGTTTTTTTTTGTATAAAATGTTACCTTTTTTTTTAACTAAAGGTGGGGTTTTATCAGTGTTCGAAAATACTAAATATCGTTTTTTAATGTTCGGTTCGGTAGATTTGTGGAAAACACAAACGCTAATAGTGTTTGTATAGAAAATCATTAAAAAAAATAACGTTTCCCTGTTAGTCATCTTTCGAACACAAAAATATTACTGTTTTTATCAAACTCAACATAAGATGTGAACATTTAATTCCGTTCGGTTTTTTTGGAAAATCCACAAACTTCAATGTGTTCGGTTCGGCTCGTTAATGTTCGTCCCATTTGGCTGGTAAAAAAAACATTTTTACAAAAACAAAATACACACACGAAAAAAACATTATAGAACATTAAAATATAATGTTTGTCTACAGTTTCACTACAATTGTTCTGTTTTTAGTTACGAACGGTATTATGGGTTGTGTATGTCGAACGTTAAATAATGTACTGGTTATTTTCGAACACTGGTTTTTATATAACTTTAAGGCCAGTTTTCACAACTAGCCGATAGCTTAAAGTAGACTTTACTCGGCCTAATAAAAAGTGTTCCATTATTAAAACTTAACTTTAACCTAAAGTGAGCGATAACGTAAATTGAGGTTTATCCTACCTGTAGGTTAAAGTAAAGTTTTAATAATGGAACACTTTTTATACGGCCGATAAAATCCTTCCTTTAGCTATCGGTAAGTTGTGAAAACGGGCCTAAAACTTTTAACTTTTTTAAAGAGTGTTATTTTGTGTTTAAAGCAATGTGACATTTTGTTAATAATTTAACTTCTTGTGTGAAAAATTACATTTCACATAAGGGTATTTTTACGAAAAAAAAGTGACTTTTTACATAAAAAGTGACTTTTCACGTAAAAATTAACTTTTAAAAGTAAGTTCTCCTATAAAAAGTTAAATTGCCCCGGCAGGCTAGTTGGTAGTGAGCTAGTTCATCAGTGCGGGGTTTGCGGGTTCGATTCCCGCCAGAGTCTGTTTCACTATAACTTGTAATTGTATTTGTAACTCTTATTAAATAAATAAATAAAAAGTGAACATTCACGTAAAAAGTAACTTTTCACATAAAAAGTGACTACGTACAAACTAACTTTTCACATACCCTCGCCTGGGTAACAATCTTGTCGAGATGCGAGGGCTTAAGTGCACTCTACGGTTCTGATCTCTTGGGATGTTGTATGTGATGAATACGTCTTCGCGGGAGGTCGAGAACACTGAAGGAGTGTGCAACTAAAGGTTACTCATCTTGTCAAGATAATGAGGCGGGAATGGCACACTTCCGGCCCATTATCAGTACATATATCATGGCGTGGCAACCCGTGGGTTCGCTCCTTGTAAGGTGGGGGCTTTACCGGTGGTTGGGGCGCGAAATATGCACTTTTAAGGACAACGTGGTTGGTAGCAGTGCCGAGGTCCTGTGTGGCTAGTTAGTGCGTAAAGAAACTAGTCGTTAACAGCTCCCCTCAGCGTCAGGGCAAAGCGCTGTTGTATGCTAGTTGCCTAGTCCACGCACGCCGTCACTGCGTGGTACGGTCCGTCTGAACGAGCCTACTCGTGGGAACAAAAATGAAACCTTCTTTACAACAAACAAATAAAAACCATAACAAGAAAAATAAAAACATAACGGAAAATGAGGACACGACGGACAAGGCTGACCAGGGTCAGTCGGACGTCACGGTCTCGGAGTCGGAGAGTACCCTCTTGACTGTTCATGAGAACATAATTGAGCAGGAGAGACAGGTACTGACCGACCTATATGTGGATAGTCTTCTGGTACTATCGGGTGACTCCTGTGGTGAAACCGGGGCTACTCAGGGGTTAGAGAGGTTGACTCTGCTCTCTGACACGGAGCTTGATATTGATATATCAGCTCACAGTCAGACTGTAGAGCCTGCCACTCTCATCTGTGAGGCCAGGGGACATCAGAGGGGGCACTCGGGAGAAGATTGTCCACAACTTGTTCGGCAGGACGCCGTGGAGGTCGGGCCAAGCGCCCCTCCACGAGATATTAAGAACTCCAGCCGAACGAAGGAGGAGAAGGCGCAGAACGGAACAAGGAGCTCTCTTGCATATCTGGATAAGATGGCGAAGAGAGATCCTTCAACGTTCTCCGCGAGGGATAGGCACCTTCTGAGAAGGCACCGACAAAGCGTCGCTAAATTCGAAAGAATTTACGGCCCTGTCAGTACCGTGCTCGGTTGGCCCTATCCTTGGAGAAAGCAGGTGGATGAGGTCGCCGACCCGGAAACTACTCAAAAGAGTACAGGGCCGGGGGCGTCGTCAACCTGCCGTGGAGAGATAGAGGAAGGAGGGGTTGCCCCGGTGACCAAAGCGCTCATGTCTTCGGAACGAGCTGCGGAGGATAAGGGGGCGATACCCAAGAAAGGAAGCAAAGTGGCTAAGGCAGCGAACACGGGGAAGAAGGCTGGTAATCCTCCGTCCGACTTCTCTAGTGGCTCTCGTAAGGGGGTCACTAGGGGAAAAGGCGCGGGCAGGAATGGGCCTTCAAAACCAGTCGTAACGAAGTCACCGAGCACAGTGAAGAGGGCTGGTACATCTCCGGCTGAAGCTCCTAATGGCTCCAATAAGGAAACCATTAAGAGGGTCAGATCTGGGGATGATCAGCCTTCCTCATCGAATAAAAGAATGAAGAAGTCGACGAGCCTGGAAGGTCATCTGCAGGTGGCTGTCATAGATCGGAATGATCCGGATGGGAGGATCAGTGCCGAGCTATGGCAGCTAGTAGAGGCTAGGCTTATCGACGAGCTGGCAGTTTTTAAAGGCAAGGAGGAGGACGTATCCTTCAATGGTGCGGACTGGGTTAAAGGAGTCAAGGTTGTCAACTGTGGTAACAAGAATTCATTGGAATTCTTAAGAACCACAATTGGCAAATGCGGCGACATTAACCCGGGGGCAAGGCTTGAAGTCATACAAGCCTCCGACTTGCCAATTAGGTCCATTGTGACAGTGTGGATTCCACCTCCCGTACGCAAGGTGGAAACTATACTGGCAGTATTGGGCAACCAAAATAGTAGGCTTCTTACTGACCAATGGAGGCTAGTGACCTCACTGGTGTGTAAGGAGAATACCGGCAAGGACTTCCGTTTCGCAATCGATCGGAAGTCCATGGAATTCTTGGAGGAGGTGGGGGGGGTTGTTAGGTTCGGTTTAGGTAACGTTAGGTTTCGGTATCCGAAGCATGACAGGACCAAAGAGGCTGTTAGTGGTGCAGATAAACCTGCACCATTGTGAAGCAGCCTCGGCCGAACTCGTAACCTTCCTCTCCAGTACTCGGACGGACGTAGCCCTTATCCAAGAACCTTGGATAAATAAAAATAAGGTTTGCGGTTTAAGGGTTGCGGGATACACTCTGTTTGTCCCGTCCACAGAGGACAAGGTAAGAACGTGTATACTAGCGAGAAGTGAATTGAATTTTCTCATATCTCACTCTTTCAGGTGCGGTGACTTGACCGTTATAAATGGAGAGGCCAAAGGGAAGCGTACGCTTACACTGGCCTCGGTGTATATGCCATATGAGGGGTTGGACCCTCCGGGTACGGAGGTGCGGCAACTCACGGCAGATGCAAGGAGGAGAGGTGCAATCCTTGTGTTGGGCTGCGATGCAAATGCTCATCACAGCCAATGGGGGAGTGCCGATATTAATAAAAGAGGTGAGTTAATGTTTGATTTTATAACTACTAACAATCTTATTATCTGTAATATGGGTGACACGCCGACGTTCAGAAATAAAGATAGGCAGGCAGTGATAGATCTGACATTAGTAAACCGTGACGAGCAAATTGTTGTAGATTGGAGGGTGGCAACGGACTGTACTTTTTCAGACCATAGTCGTATTACCTTCACACTGAATTTTGACCTACCTAGGGCTCCTCCATTTAGGAACCCGAGGGGGACAAAATGGGACTTCTTCAAGGAAGGGGTCCGGACTGGGTTGGCGCATCAGGCCTTGGGCGACTTGCTGCCGACGGATCTGGAGGGGGTGGTGACTAGGTTCACTCATCTTCTAAGGGAAAGCTATGAGCAGTCCTGCCCGGTTACGTTTCCGGGTAGGCGAAAACAGCCTAAATGGTGGACCAGGGAACTTCATGTTCAAAGGTCTACGGTGAGGGGACTGTTTAATAGGGCCAAGCTTACGAGAGCACCAGATGATTGGAACAATCACAGGGTGCAATTCAACAAGTATAAGGCGGATCTGAAGAGAGCAAAGCGACTATCGTGGAGGCAATTTTGTGCGTCCATCGATAATGTCAACGAGCTGTCAAGATTCCGACGGATTTTATCTAAGGACCCTAAGGCCCTGGGTTACATCCAAAGGAATGACGGCTCATGGACTGAGTCTAGCTCTGAGACCCTAACCTTACTTATGGAGACGCACTTTCCCGGGTGCAGGGAAACCGGTGGTATGGAGGACGGTCAGTGGGACGTCATGTCCGTGACATCGGATCATACTTCCGCTTGCGTCGATGAAATGGTCACAAGGGAGAAGCTGGCGTGGGCGGTCAATACTTTCGACCCATATAAATCACCGGGTCCGGATGGTATTTTTCCGGCCATGCTATGCAACATCCCGGACGATGCATCATTTCTGCTGGTGGATATATTTAGGAAATGCCTCAGCAGGAGGTATCTGCCTAGGGGGTGGAGAGAGGTCAGGGTGATTTTTATACCCAAGGCCGGTAAGGCGGGCCACTCGAAACCGGGGGATTTTAGACCTATTAGTTTGTCTTCATTTTTGTTGAAGACTCTTGAGAGGCTAGTAGATTTCTATCTCAGGAGTAATATTGAGACCCGACTTATTAGCAACGCTCAACATGCTTACCTGAAGGGTAAATCTGTTGAGAGTGCGTTACATGAGGTGGTGGGTTGTATTGAGCACGGTCTGAGGCATAAGGAGTATACTCTTGCCGCGTTTCTGGATATAGAGGGAGCCTTTAATAACATTAGGATAGAGGCGATTAGGGATTCTTTGGTGGAGTTGGGAGTTGAGGACTTTCTTGTGGAATGGATAATCTGCATGCTTGGCAGTAGGATTATAAACTCGAGCCTGGGGGATCATGTGATAAGGAGAAGGGTTACCAGGGGGACACCACAAGGGGGGGTATTATCACCTCTACTGTGGTTGCTTGCGGTTAACGGGATTCTTAGGTCATTTGATTCCATGGGCAGGAAAGTTGTTGCCTATGCGGACGACATAGTTCTGCTGGTCAGGGGAAAATTTCTGTCCACGATCGGGGAAATTATGCAGGCGATGCTGGGTGAACTCTCGGCATGGGCAAAGGATAGGGGACTGGGTGTTAACCCTGCGAAGACTGAGCTGGTGCTATTTACCAGAAGGTATAGGATAGAGGGATTTAGGGGGCCAGTGCTAGATGGCGTCGAGTTGCCTCTATCGGACGGAGCAAAGTACTTGGGTAACTTTCTGGACTGCAAACTGTCTTGGAAGAGAAATACTCAGGAGAGGATGAGAAGGGGACTCAATGCATACTACACATGCAGGAACTCCATTGGTAAGAACTGGGGTCTTAGGCCTGATATGGTAAACTGGATTTACACATCGGTTGTTAGGCCTATACTTACCTATGGATGTACTGTTTGGTGGGGTGCGTTGGGAGTAGATAGCTATAGGAAGATGCTCAGCAAGGTTCAAAGAAGTGCATCTCTTGGCATCACAGGCGCAAGGAGAAGCACTCCGCAGGCAGCGCTGGACATCCTACTATATCTATCCCCTATCGAGCATTATGTGAGGAGTGTGGCAGCTAGGAACCTACTTAGACTTTACGAGTCTTCTTTGGTTAGACCTAGGCGGGATGATCACACGAGAATTTTGTACGAGATGGGTCTGCTTGATCAGGGTATTATTCTCGAGGGAATTTCGGATCACAGGACTACGACCCTGGACTTCGGTGCAACACCACCAGTGGAGTTCCCGGATAGGGAAAATTGGAGTGGATCCAATGGACTGTTTGAGGGGTGGGCAGTATTTACGGATGGATCCAAGATGGAAACCGGCACTGGTGCCGGTGTTTATATCGCGGGTACCGAGGTAAAAAGGTCATTCAGACTCCCTGATGAGTGCAGTGTCTTCCAGGCTGAGATCCTAGCGATCTGGAGGGCGACGGAAGTAATACTGGATCACATCGTGGGTGGATCTGAGGTGACAATTTACGTCGATAGTCAGGCAGCGCTTCGGGCATTGAGGGGCTATACGGTACGATCATGCCTAGTTGCGCGGTGTAGGAGCGCTCTCAGGGAACTCATGGGGGCATTCAACGTGAGGCTGTGTTGGGTACCAGGACACTGCATGGTTGATGGGAATGAGGTGGCGGACGAACTCGCGAGAGGGGGTTCGGGTCTCGACTTAGTGGTGGGGGACGGGGGAGTAAAACCCCCCCTATGCTACTACTATGGGGTGATACGGGAGAAATTCCGTGATGACGTTAACCGATCCTGGAGGGACAGAATGGATTGCAGGGTGTCTAGGGCACTTTGGCCCAATTTGGACGCGGGGGCAACCAGGGTTCTACTGGGATTGGATAGGGGTAGTCTCAGAACACTTATAGGGTTCTTGACGGGTCATTGTCCTGTCAGGGCTTTTGCGGGCAGATGGGACAACGCCATACCGGACTTCTGCAGGCTATGCGAGGATTCGGAAGAGCTAGAGACGATCGAGCATGTACTGTGCCATTGTCCTAGGATGCAGGGTCTCAGACTGAAGTGGCTAGGAGATAGGTTTCACGACGAACTGGGGTGCATAGCTGGATGTAATCCGGCCAATCTGCTGGGGTTTGTCAGGGAAATAACGCGGCTGTTTCTGTTGAGGGGACTGTAAGGGGGGTATTGGTCCTACTTTCTAATTTTCTGTCTATATCTTACTTCCTTTTCTCTATTTTTTCACTTCCTCTTATCTCTATCTCTTACTTCATATTTTCATTGAAGGGAGTCACAATGGATCGTATTCGGTCTCCGAGTGGAGGTGTGCCTGTGGGCACACAACCCTTCTTAACCTAACCTAACCTAACTTTTCACATAAAAAGTGACTTTTCACGTAAAAAGTAACTTTTCACATAAAAATTGACTTTTCACGTAAAATATTCTTAACCTTGGGCCTCCACGTAGCAATTTTTATTGCTTAGCACAAGCAATAACGTCGGCAGAACAATGACAGAACAATGGAGCAATAATTGCTAATTATATTGCTGGAGAACTCTTGAAATTGCTTTGCCATAAATTTGCAATTTTCACCGCGAGTAGTTGTATAAAGTTTTGTGGCTGTATTTATGACAAATGTTTTATGTTGTGTTTTGAAGTGGTTGTTAATTTTTTTTTTTTAAATTAAATTAAAAATATAATATATAAAAACTTTTTCTGTATTTTGTTGAAGTATTTTTTCACTTGGCGGTTTTTTCTTGATTGTTTTTTTAATAAATAAACACACTCAAGGCCCATTGAAAAGGTTTGCGCAAGAAGCCTGATGATCATTGTTTTCGTTCTTCTGAGCTTTCAAAAGTGGTAGTAAGTTTTTGACAGCTTAAAAGAAAAAGTTTTTTGTTTTTGTACAAGTAAGCAGACCTGATAGATGGGCCTTGAACACACGTATAAATAAACAACCGTACAGAGAAATGAAATGTCAGATAAATTACAACTGATTTGACAACAGATTGCTTAGCAATAATTGCTCAAGCAATAAGAAGAGCAATCATTGCGCAATGGATTGCCACTGATGGCAATTTGCGGTCTATACGTCGCAAATTTAATGGAGCAATCAAATTTGACGTTTGTCGCAATAAATATTGCTACGTGGAGACCCGGGGTAAAGAAAGAAATCAAATTGTGAGCAATTAAATTTCTTTGTATAAAAAAAGTGGACAAAGATTTAATTCCTAAACAGTTCTTTTATGAATAACTACATACATACATACATGCATACATATATATGTAGATACTATGTGCAACAGATTCCTCGTTTTTATTATTAATCTTATTCAATAAAGAGAGAAACAAACAGAGAATCAAAAAGAAATAATAAATAAAAACAAATAAACGCGAAATTCGTATGACAATTTTAAATTATGTATTATGCTGGATTAAAACTGGACAAATAAAACACTAAAAAAAAACCCCAAAAAATTTATAAAATTTGACAAAATGTATGAATATATTAAATTTTTTTTTTTTACTTTCTCTCAAAGTAATAACTTTACGAATCATTTCGTATGAAGTGTGATTGAAATTAAATTAAAAATAAAGTACATACAATTCAAGTGTTTTTGTTTTTAATTTATTTATGAATGTACTACAAAATAAAGAGAATAAATACAAACTAAAGAGAATACAGTTCGAACTTTTATCTTAAAAAAGCGGGTTTTTTTTTATTATGTAGTTAAAAAAATATCGGCAACATGTTATGCGAACGAGTTTGTTTATTGAGATAGAACGAAAATATATCATGGTCATTTAGAATAGTTGAATAAGATAAAGTTTCATTCTTGGGTTTTTTTTCAATGAATTATAAATAGATAAATCCATTTAAAACATTTAGTTTTAAGTAAAAAAATTTATGTGAATGAATACAAATGTATTTAAAGATTAATGCCCTTTTAAAAATTTTTATAAATAAAAAAAAAAAAAAAATTCAATTTATTTAAATTTAATTATTCTTATATTAGAAAGTCCCCGGAAAAATAATAAAGAAAGCCTAATTTATATAAAGATTGCAATTGAATTGAAAATTACAATTTTGTTTAAATATCGTAGTAAACTTAAGTCGCAATTTTTACAAAGTTCACAAAAAATTAAAATCTCTCCGAAATATTAATCATAAACGCAATTTTTTTTTTGAAAAACCTCATAAAACTTAAGCATTTGACAATGAAAATTAGAATTGCAATTAAAACAAAAAATAAAAATTTTTACTTGAAATTAAAATTTTCACTAAAAATCACAATTTTCACTTAAAATCCACAATTTTCACTTTAATCAGTGATGCCAGAAGTGCAGATTTATCTGCATTTTGCAGATTTTATTCCCAAAATTATCAAAATTCAGATTTGAAGATTTTTGGTTTAAAATTGCAGATTTTTTAGATCGGTGAAAACTTCTTTAAATTCAAGTCTGTTCTAAAAATCACGTGATTTCAAATCATATGTACTTTTACAATCACACATGTGATTTTGTGGTGTTCTGTAAATCACACAGTTTTTCTGTTTTTCCTTGGGATTTTCAATTGTCGAAAGCACAAGCAAACACAAAAACTTTGAATTACAAAATTATAGCAAATTTTTTAACTTTTTAATTTTTTATGTTATTTTCCGACAATTTGTTTTTTTAATCGATTTAGCGATCTAAAATAAATAAGTTTTAGGATTTGTTTATAATTTTGCAATTTTTTGGGAATTTTAGCCATGTTCGTGATAGAAGTGATTTGTTGCCGGAATCACAACACCAGTTACAAAATCGAATATCATTTTTGTAGTGTCGTCGAATTTTCTTAATTTTAAACGTTTTTTTTTTGTAAATAAAATAGCTTATTGCATACAATATTAATAAACAACACATTGAATATTTTATTTAAGTAATTTATTAAGACGGTCACCTTACAATAGTCGCAGAAAAGATTACTTAATAACACCGGACTTATGTTATCTGATTTTATACGAAATATAATAATAATAATTTATATTAACCCTAACTCAGCCTGAGAAGTTAAATTTGAAAAGATATTTATTTATTTGTTAAATATCAATACAAAGTAAGCCTTCATGACCAATAAATATGTATTGTACATTTAATTACTATGTTTAAGCAAAGATATAACAAAAAATAATAAGAATTAAAGTAAAAAAACAAAATATATTAATATAAAAATTGATAAATTGATTTGGCTCCCCAGCCTGTATATATGTATTGTCCAAAATTATGAGCATATATTATTGTAAATAAAGAAGTTATTCCCATAGCCACAGGTTAACAAAAGTTATTAAAGGCTTTTAAAGGTCATAATCATAGTAGTTAAGAAGCTTTTTCTTATAAGTAAAATACGAATAAGAAAAACGCTTAAGATCATTTGGAAGTAGACTCCAGGTATGATGAATCCGTTTCACAAAATATCGATCAAATATTGTATGATGTCCCAAAGCAACATAAATTTGAATATTACGCATCGAGTTGGTGAATGAAAATTAATTCACAAGTAATGCTGGTCTACCATTCTTTATGATCTTGTAGAAATGAAGTAAAACACGTAGATCTAGATAGTTACGAAAGCTACATTTCAAAAAAACCGAAGTAAGTATAGAAGTACGCTCATGTTCCCAGGCTTTTACACCAAATACATAACGAACCACCTTTCTAATTGTCGATTCAATAATCCTCAAACCATAAGACCACGTAGCAGAATAAACTTCAAGACCTTAGTTAATTTGAGACATGATAAGTGAATAGGCAAGTTTAATGTAAAAATATCCAAAAATTATCAGCCATGTTCTGAAAATTGCATTCGAGTGAAATTAAAATAGAACAAGTTTTTAAAACTTTTCTGTATTGAAAGTTTAATCAAATATTTCCTTTTTTTATCTTATACTTCGAGGACCATTTACAGATATTTACCATCGATTTAAAATTCCAGAACATGAACGTATATTTTGAAATGTTTTCTAAATAAACTACATAAAAAAATGTAATAAATGTGTTTTGAAGATTTATTGAAGATTTTTAAAATCTTGACGCAGATTTTTTTAATGAAAAATTATGTTTTTTTTTGCTGATTTTCCCGCTACATTTTCTGGCAACACTGCTTAAAATGCAAATTTTTCCTAAAATTTTAAATTATCAAAGTAATTTTTGGGAATACAAAATTTTTAATTTACAAAAAAATTTTGTTTGTCATGCTTAATTCCCAATTTATATTCTTGATAAAAACACTGAAATTTATTGTTGATGGGATAAGCTAATCCTATGCACATTTCACTGGTTGCTTAGGCCAGATCGTCAGGAAACTTCATCCAAAGATTTTAGAAAAACTAAAGATATAAAATAAAACTGTTAAACGTATAAGAATTATAAGAAACAGTTCTACTTGTAACAATATCAAAGTTTTAACAAAAACATCAACAATAAACAGTGAGTTTATCTCTTCTTACATTCCCCACTACAATTGGTAGGAATTCTTCCAACATTAATTGCAGTTGTAAGTAGGTTAAGAAAAAACAAAATAAAAACAAAAACAACCTGCTTTATTGCTCTCGCAAAAATAAAGCATGTTGCCAGTGTCCTTTTCTTAAGCCGTGCACTTGCCAATTTATTATCAAAGTTATTTTTGGGAATACAAAATTTTTAATTTACAAGATTTTCACTTATAATTAGGACATAATAAACAAATGTGCTCAGGTATTCAAGACAAAGTCTTGAGAAAAAGAGTACGAAAAAACAGAATAAGAGGAAGAAACATGTAATTAAAATTGAAATATGATAATTACAGCAAATTTCGAACCACCCATACCATTTGTTAAAGATTGATGTTTGACTGCTGGCTGGCAGGCACCGCAATGGTGCAAAGGGTAGAACTGCAAGAACTTCTGATGATGAGAATGTGGTTATTCTCGAAACGTAAATTCAACCCGAGTTCAAGCACCAGCTCAGCCAAGAACAGAAATTATCAATAAATTTTAATTAATTTCATGTTGTAAAATTCCTTCCTTCAGTAAAAATAATTTAATGAAAATTTAATTTGATGAACTCAAGCATAACTAAATATTAAAATTTTTACAAAAAATACCATTTGCACTAAAAAATTAACTTTTGATTAAAAATTTGAATTTTGATTTCTTTCTTTTTTAACTATTATTTTATAATTTAAGCATTTTTCGAATGTTCTTCGTTGAGTTAAGGCCTGTTCGTCGATTTCGAACGAAGTCTTCGAAAGTTTAAAGTTTTTTGTAATAGTCTTATTCCCTCAATTTGTTGCATACTTTTTCTTAAGCCAAAACTTTGGTTAATATTCAAGCATCAGATGTGTACATATGTACATATATGGGTAAATCCAAAGGGTTGAACGTGACAGTTGATGCGTACAATCAAAAATGCAATAACATTTTAAACAACAAATATTTTTACTTTCTCTTATGCCCGTAATTTCAACAAACAGATACCTAGCCGTGTTCGTACCTAACAGTTATCTTCACCTATCCGGAAACACTATTCTGTATATTTCAATGTTAATTTTGCCTACGTGAATAAACTATCGAAAATCGATGGTGTAAAATACATTACACTTTAACCCGTAGGTAAGAAATACGTTTTAAAATTTAGAAAATCATAGATACCTATACACAGCTAGATATCTATTTGTTGAAATTACGGGCATAATGCCACCCCACCCACCGATTTTCGATAGTTAATTCACGTAGGTAACATTACCGTTTAAATTACCAAAATAGTGGTACCGGATAGGAAAAGATAACTGTTAGGTACGAACACGACTAGATATCTTTTTTTAGAATTTACAGGCATTAACCCAACATTTTTTATTTTTGGAATTTATTCTATGAGCTAAATTTCAGTTAAGTATTTTATAAAGCTTTTTTGTAATAGTCCTATTCCTTCAATTTTCAGGAATCACTTTATACACTACCAGACTTTTATATTGTATTTTGTTGTTACATTTTACCTTAGCTATCCTTTGGATAGCAATGAAGTATATTGTATGTACAGAAAAATTTACAAATATTAGACGCCAGCAGAATGTAATGCATTTTCTGGCCCGCTACGGCCTTTGTCAGCATTCTTTGTGTCACACTGGATAGTGATACTTTATAAATTGAATGTATTTAACTCAACTAAAATTTAGCTCATAGAATAAATTCGAAAAATAAAAAATGTCGAATATAATATAAAGTAACCTATGAAAGGAAATAATTTCCAGTTTCTATTTGTTCTCTTAACCCTTAAATTATAGCACTAAGAAAGCACTGTTACTATGCTAAAGTTTATGGAGGGTGCGATTCTAGGTCAAAGATAAAGAAAACATACAATAAAACATTCTCACATATAAAAAATTACGTTTGCACAACTTTGCAATCTGACTGTGAACAAATGTATGGGTAAATTTATAAAATAAGTAAAATTTAAATATTTCTCTATAACAATATCGTAAAATAATCAGCTTTTAATAACTTTTAAATTTTCGGTCACGGTGGACCTTTTGACGGAAATGCCCATATTTAGGACTAATGCAAACACTACCAGAACATGTTGTTGTATCTTACAGTTAAAATTGTTGAGTTAATTATTTACATGAAGTAAGTAAAATATTAAGCACTTAGAACTACATATGGGCAAATCCCATAAACAATCCAACAACCTAAACTTCTTGAAATCAATCTAGCCTAATTCCATAAATATAAAAAATGTAATTATTACCTAATCCTACCTTACCTTAGATCTCAAAATGCTATACAAACAAGAAATTAACATTTTTAGGTGTTCATTAAATTACTTTAGGGTTAACACTACTTTAGAAAGATTGAAATTGGGCATGCAATTCCAGGCCCATGCGTTATAGCCATCATCACGCAAAATAATATTTTTTATATTGGAAGTAGATTGAATTTTTTTCAATTTCATTAATAATTATATTAATTTCTGTAGCGTGCGTCACGATTTAAGTTCTTAAAAAAATTGCATTTAAAACCTTTTCAATAGTTATTTGGTTTTCTTATATCTTCCCTTCTTATTACTGTTCTTTGGAATTATAATAAACTAATTTACATTCAATTAATAAATGGCATTTTTAATGCCTTAAAAACATAAAATTTTCATACAAAAATGTTAAAAAAACACACAGAGTACAATTCCGTTCGGAATTGAAGAAAACATATTTGTTTGTTGATGGAAAGTGTATTTTGATAGTTTTATGGCCTTTCAGATACAGACAACTCCCATACCGTTCATGAAAACAAAAATGGTTTCATTCCGAAACATTTTTTCGTCATTTTCTGAAGCACCAAAATACGGAATGAATTCCGTTTCCGAACGGAATTGTACTCTGTGACATGGCTGATAAATTGTTTTGTTAAAATGAATACAATTGTGTTTATTCATATGTATGCTACTGGGAAAATTGTAACGTGCGTTCATTAGTCAAATAGTGTGCGGAATTTGACAAGTTTGCGTGGCACCAAATATAATTCTGCATATCTTACAGAACGGTAAGTGTAAAATAGTCTATGGCCCGTTTTCACAACATACCGATAGCTAAAAGTCGACTTTAACCGGCCTTATAAAAAGTGTTCCATTATTAAATCTTTACTTTAACCTTAAGTGACCGATAAAGTAAATTAAGGTTCATCCTACCTGGTAGGTAAAAGTAAAGTTGTTATAATAGAACACTTTTTATACGGCCGATAAAATCCTATCTTTAGCTATCGGTGAGTTGTGAAAACGGGCTTATATTTGGTACAATTAGAATGATTACCAATACACATCTGTCAAAAAATGGGCTGAATTTTAGGAGTGGGCATGGTGACTTCCATACGAAGGCAATATAAGGTATTAATCTCTCGAGAACATTAAACGTTACCAAATTTGGTACAAATAACTTCGCTATTAAAAGAGATCTGAATTGAAAACATTTTACTTTAGGTCGAAGGAATAAAATTTAATTTATCATTTTACAAATATTATTTCAATGAGGTAGCGACATGCAATTTTTATCCAAAGTCGTTATTTTTTTTTTACATTAAATGTTTTATAGAAAATCACAACCTTATCCAAAAATAATATGAATGCATTATTTTTGATTATCTTATGCACAAATTTTTTTCTTCCAAAACACTTATAATCGAACACTCACCTCACTTTATTCATAATCTCACTACCGGCATTATTGAGTAAACAATTGTGTAGAAAACCTTCCGGTATAACTAAACGTTCTCCCAATATTTTCCGTAAATCTTGTATGACAACTTGATTGCCCAATGTCTTGGGACACTGTTCGACTCCTGTGCGTATCATGGTCTCTAACGTTTCTTCTAAATAACTCTGTATGGTGTAGCTTAAATCACTGGCAATACGGGTAAGTTTCACCTCTACTGGATGAGTTTCACAACGCACCGATTCTTGTAGTTTTGGCATTAACTGTTTGCAGTTCTCAGCATCTTCAATTAGGCGCTGAACCGCAGACGACGAAGTAGAATCGTTGCTACTTTTAGCAATAGAAATAGTGTCTTGCGTTTCGGCCACAAGTTTATCCACTAATTGATGGGTTGAAGAGAGCAAAAAACCGTGTTGCAAACGGAAACCTTGTCCGGTGGTACGTTTAAGTCCATTGCCATTACGCTGCAAAAGTTCTTGCATTTTTCGCATTATTGTATCAGTTTTTTCTGGATGATTTTTTAAATGCGGTGCTATATCAAACACTGGAAATGGTATATTACGCATGGTGTAATTATTTTCCAGAGCATAAACAATGTCAGCATAACCTTGTAGAGTTATGTTATTCTTATCCATGTAGATTGTACGTAATTTATTATTAATTTGTAATGCTTTGGCCAAGAGACGAGCGCCAACATCGCCCATAAAATTACCCGAAATATCTAATTTTTGTAAACTTTGATTGCTACCCAAAGCATTTATAAAATCATGTATATCATTTTTGAGCTTATTTTCCGACAACACCAGCTCGGCCAAAGGGAAATCATCCTTTTGTATTAGATTGACTAAAGCATCCATGACAGTGGGTACGTGTTTCAGTTTCATGCCAGTTAAACTACGGCACATGTTTAATGTGCGTATCGAGGGATTCTTGGAGATAGCAAGTAAAACGGGAGCTAATTCAACATCTAAATCTATTAAAGGGAAATACCAAGGTAAAGAAAAAACGTTATATATATGTATGTTTGCAACTGTCGATTGTTACTTACTATTGTCACTAATGTCTAAACTTTGTAAAACACGAACACCATGTATGCATGATTCTAAAACATGTGCACCCTGGGCACCTAACACATTGCTACTTAAATCTAAGTACAGCCCAGCTGTTGACTCGTTGCATGCCAAACCAAGTAGTAAATTTCTGAAATATAAAAAAAGGAAATTTTCAAAAGTTTTCCATTTAAATTTTATAAAAATACAAAAAGTTCTGATATAATTAACTAGCAGTTATAACTGTCAAAACATGAAACTGAACTTGGTGAATTTGGCTGTTAGTTTTATTTCAATTCTAGTGCACTTCTAGTTATGTTCTAGTAAATTTTTAGTTCGTTATCAGTTCTGTTCTAGTTTATTTCACAATTATTTCTTTAAATTGAGTTCCGGTGGCAAAGTACGCCATTCGATTTCGATTAAAAATTCTTTTTTTGATATTGCGATCGATATCGATTGCCGCAATTTACTTGCTGCTTTAGTTTACTCGTAATTCCGTTTTAGTTCACTTCTTGTAGGTTAGTTCTAATTCTGTTTAAGTTTGATGGACTCAGTGTATACCATATATTATAAATTTATTAAATTTGGCAATTTTTAAAATAAATAAACTTACTTTAATGCTTCCATTGGCAGTTTACAACCGGCAATATTTAAATGCTTTAAACTTAATGTACTGGTAAAAAATTGTTTAAACGATGGTGGTATTTCTTTGCCTTTCTTTGTGCTAAAAGAATTATGGGAAACATTAAGATGAGCTAAATGCGTTGCACAACCACGTAAAAGGGCACCAAATAACTACAGAAAAAACAAATGCAATTTCCCTTAAACAAACGAATCAAAAAATTTATTTTCAATAAAAATAACTTACATTCTCTAAAGTTATATCAGTCGAAGAGAGATCTAAATATTCTAAAACATTTGGTTGTGCTAAAAAATTATGTAAATTCTGCAAAATAAAAGAAAAATATTATTTATTAATTTATTAAAAACAAAAAAAAAAAAAACAAATAAAAATAATCCAAAAC
The DNA here is from genome assembly GCA_930367215.1 of Pollenia angustigena. Lineage (NCBI taxonomy): Eukaryota > Metazoa > Arthropoda > Insecta > Diptera > Polleniidae > Pollenia > Pollenia angustigena. Next base: position 211,864,725 of record OV884060.1, read on the forward strand.
CAACTTACTGTTATATCATCTTTAAGACTGTTTCCACTTAAATCTAAATACGTTAAAGAATTTGAAATGCTTTGATTGAGCGACAATGAATGTGACATTTGATTAACACCCTTCGAGGTAAGGCCACAATGAGCTAACGCTAATTTGCATAAGCCTTTTGAGACTTTAGCTATGGGTCCTGCTAAATGTATTGCACCTGTAACAATTTAAAAAATAGTGTTAATAAATTTCCATGTTAAAAAAATTCATTTAAAAATATAAAGACATTTAAACAAGCTTAGTCTGGGTTCACACTATGAAAGTTTTCTTTCAGAAAGTTTGAGTTTATGGGAGAGAGGGGAAAGAAGAAAAGCCTGTTCTCTTCCCCTCTCACCAATAAAGTCAGATTTCTGAAAGAAAACTTTCATTATGTAAATCCAGACTTAACAAATATGCTATTTGTTATATGCAATTAAAGAAATATGAATACGTATGATTGAATGATGATCATGCAAAACATAGAAAACCATTAAAAAAAACATCAAGATGAAAATGAAATCTAAGCATGTGTTATGGCCTGCTGGGTATAAAAACATTAAATAGTTTGCGTTTAAAATGAATCCGTTTTCTTTTTTTTTAATAAGAATCTGTGAAATAATTATATTTACGGCCAATTTCAACAAGTTCAGTTATAATTATTACTATAACTGTCAAAAACATATTGTTAACTGGAAGTAACTGAACAACCTAAACAAAAGCGGCAAGCGTTTTTTTAAACATGAAAATTTTATTTAAATACAATTTCAATACAACAAACCGACATAGCGATCTGTTAAATAAGATTTATCAGCCGGGTGGTTTCTATTTCGCATTCTAATGGCTTGTTTCGTATAAATTGTATGCAAATGAGAAGTTTTGACATACAAAAAACGCTTCCGCTCTTATTTAGGTAGCTCAGTTAAAGTAATAGCTACCCAGCAGAGCTGTAAATGAATCATTTATTTTTTAACTATTTCGCGAATCATTCATACACTGAATTAGCAAATTTTGCATTTATTCATTTTACACAAAAAATGAATTGAATGACATTTGAGTCAATTCAAATGAATTTGGTAAAAATGAATTGCAATTCGTTTCCAATTCAAATGAATTTGTGAAAGTGAATTGCAATTCATTTTACTGATTCATTTGAATTGAATTGATTTTGAATTAATGCAAATGAATTAAAAAAAAAAGAAATAGCAATTCATTTCCAACTCATTTGAATTAAATTGATTTTGTAGTAGAATGGAATTGCCAGGTAGCGGCAGAATTGGAATTAAATTATTAGGTATAGGCAAAATCCTTTCAAAATGGAAAAATTTTGTTTATTTGCTAATAGAAACTTGAATTTTTATTTTCATCAAATGGTGCGAAAATATTACTAAAAGTGTGTTTAACAATATTTTTTGTTTAAATAATCTTATATTTGTACAGATATTGTTGAAAATTTATATTTTTTAAATTTTTCCATCTATTTTTTAAGATTTTAGCTACTTTGAATCTCAACAACATTTTTTGCTGTCAACGCTGTGTTCGTTTACTCGAAATTCTTACTACTTTTACTACAATTGAAAAATTTGTTTACTTTTTGCATTGAAAAATTTCAACTTCAATAAAAATAGTTAATTTTAGTAATTCCCCCCTCATTTTTGATTTCATTCATTTGAATTGCAATTCATTGTTCTAATTCATTTGAATGAATTCAAAATCAATTCAATTCAATTCAAATGAATCTGTAAATCGAATTGCAATTCACTTTAACAAATTCATTTGAATTGGAAACAAATTGCAATTCATTTTACAGATTCATTTGAATTGAAAACGAATTGCAACTCATTCTACAAATTCATTTGAATTGGAAAACGAATTGAAATGAATTTCTGCCTAATTCGTTTTCATTCAATTCTTTTTTGCTGTGAAAAGAATTAACTAAAAATTTAGCTAATTCGTAATGAATTAAAATCAAAAAATAATGATTCATTTACAGCTCTGCTACCCAGGCAGAAGTTACGACTCTCTAAATATAAGGTACCGCCACGACCCTGTAAATATAAAATGTTGACTCTTCCAAAACCATTGTACCATCACAACACTAGATACAAATTAACAACCTTAGTTTTTTAATACGATTTTAACAAAAATTCAACACCGGCACAACACCCTTAATGCATATATACGACTTTAGTTTCGTAACGTCGTATTTACAATAAACTATACCGCTTCAACGCTGTATATACAGTAGTGCTGGGATACTATCGATATTTATGGATAGTTGAGATTTCACTATCGATATATCGATATTACTATCGGCTGAATGTTTGTACTTAAGTAGGAAAACTTAAACTTGTTTTTTATCAGGCTACAGTTCGTTGTTTTTATCACTTTATTGTACGTAAGAGACTTATTATTAGCTGACAGTTTTTAAAAATTGTGATGATGATAAGCTCCTTCCTGAAGCAACCAAAATAACAGGGACTATAAGATATTTTATTGAAACTTTAGACAATGTTTTAAATTGGATTCGATTCTCAACCCAAAAGGTAATCAATCTAGCGGACTTTTCCTCTAATGGTCGTTCATTGTTTTATTCTATACTCGCAATTGCATTTTTATTTGATTTTTTTTACAACATCATAAAACTATCTGACATTTCAGTCCCTATGCAAACATATAAAAATTTCGGCATATATGCCTCAAGTTAGTAGTAAAAAGGCACAGCTAAGCAATCTGTACCACCTGCCATTCTTGTTGTTTGTATTCATTGCTTTAATTCTGCGCGAATTATTAATAGCAAGTAAAAACTTGCGGCAAAAAACTGTGTGTGTAAAGCTGCTGTAACATGTCTTCATGGCTGTATTTTAAATAATAATAATATCGATATTGATATTTTTCCTTTCGATAGTTAACGACTATCGATAGTATCGATAGTGCTATCGATAGTTTCCCAGCACTACGTTCTAGTTCCTTTTATTTAAATTCTAGTTCTAGTTATGTTCTAGTTAAATTAAAATATTTATTTTGAAAAGAACAATAAAAATTTCAAATTGAAATTCTAAAGCTTCGTTCACAATCAGAGCAACAATTTTGTTTTTTCTTCTATCTTATTTCTTCCCAAAGTATTTCATATATTTTCCTTTCATTTTTCAAACAAAAATGTAACTAAAGTTTTTTTAAAAAATTGGTTCAACTAGAACTTCAGCAACAATTTGTATGAAATTGTTTCTGACGTTCAAAATAATTTTGTTTAGTTTTGAATAAAAAATGGAACATAATGTTGTTAAAAATAATTATAAATGCACAATATTGTTGTGGCTAAAATTTGCAAACGGTTTCTTAATGCAAAATGTGTGTGGTTGCAAAAGAAATTGTTGCTTTATTATGAACACCAAGTGAAAATGTTTCTTTAGTCTGGGTTCACACTATGAAAGTTTTCTTTCAGAAAGTCTGAGTTTATTGGTGAGAGGGGAGGAGGGGAAGAGAACATGCTGTTCCCTTTTCCCTTCTCACCCATAAACTCAGACTTTCTGAAAGAAAACTTTCATAGTGTGATCCCAGACTTAATTGTGAACGAAGCTTCTTAATACTTCATGTTAAAACATTTCAGCGATTTTTTTCTCATAATTTTCCGCAAAGAACTTTCGTCATTTTGTATCAAAACATTTGAAGAATTTGTATAAAATCACAGTATAAATACGAAAAGATGATGACATGGATATAAAGCAATAAATAAAGCGTTAAACATATTATTAAGTTCGAATGTATTGTGAATTTGAACATTGAAATTAAATTATTTTAATTGATTGTGTTTTGCTTTTTTTTTTTTTTTTTGTAAATCAAACCTTGAACAATATTTCCAAGTAGGGCGCATAAAGAGCTTGCTCCTACATGTTGTTAAAGAAAATATAATGGAGAAAATAAAACATACGGAAGAAGAAAAAAAGCAAGGAGGGTATAATTTTTGGTTTATATAACAATTGGATTAAATGAATTGATTACAAATTAACGTTAAAAGGGCCTTATAAAGTTTAATACTGTTGTAAAATGTTATACACAATTTTTATAGTTAATTAAAGTTCTTAATATTTAATTTAATTTTACAAAAATTGGTCTAAACCTTTAGACAAATTACCTTTATCCTCTATTATGTTATGACTTAAATCAATAGTACGTATTGCAGGATTATTATTTGTAATCACAGATACAGCCAATTTATGAAGAAAATCGGATCTAAAACGATAAAGAAAAGTGGTTATCAAAAAATACAGTAAATAATAAATTTATTTTTTCTTTTAAAAAAAGGTATAAAACAAATTTCATTTCAGTTGCTTTCTACCTTAAACCTAAGGCTTCCAAATGTAGCTCTTCGAGCCACATAGAACGCTTGAGCACATGTAATATACGTTCCAATGTTTCATTCGATAAACGCATATGCGAAGCTTTTAAGCCACGAAAAAATGTATTATATTCCAAAGCCGATACAATGGCCATTAAGTCTCTGCAATAAGTTTAATTTAAATATTATTTATAAGTTATATAATTATTGAATTTTTCACTTACTTTGGTTCTAAATGATCAAAATCACGTAAATTTAAAATTCTAGTATCGTGTGACAAATATATTGTATCAATATCCCATGCGACCTCTTCTCTATAGGGAACACCATGAAAATCACACATACAGGCATATTGGGTGCTAAAACCACCACAAGGTCCAACATTGCGGGGATCGGAAGGGCGAAATTCTTCTGAAAATATTGTTTCTCTTTCCGGTGGTTGTATATCAATCTGTTGTTAAGAAATAAAATAAATATTTTTTATAAATTTGTATTCTAAGCAGTGATGCCAGGAGATATTTCAAAAAATCCATACATGTCTAAATAAAAATCCTTTTTTTCCCTACAACCAAAAATATTTTCCCCACACTTTCCCTACGTTAAAAATTTATTGTTTTAGCAACAGGAAAACAAAAACATATTTTGTTAACCTTCTGCAAATATGTATTATAATTAAAGCATTTATTAACAACAAGAAAAAAAAAACAAAATAAATAATGGTTGCTTTTTTAAGAGCTATAGGAAAGTTAAAAAAAAAAACACATAAAGTTCAGAAAAATGCATGAAATCTTTATTTGAATCGATAGTACGGTCCATATAATTTAATTTTTGAAGATTATTTCATGCAAATGTTGACCGTGACTGCGCCTCAAATGGTCCATCCGCTTAGTCCAATTTTGGCATACTCTTTCCAACATTTCGGCCGGTATCTCATGAATAAATGCTTCAATGTTGTCTTCCAATGCGTCAATTGAAGCGGGCATGTGTGTATCGACATGCGCTTTAACATAGCCCCACAAAAAATAGTCCAAAGGCGCACGATCTAGGCGGCCAATTGACCGGTCCCGAACGTGAAATAAAAAGGTTCACCGAACTCGCCTCTCAATAAGTCCATTGTTAAGCTTGCTGTGTGGCATGTGGCACCGTCTTGTTGAAACCACATGTCATGCAAGTCAAGCTGTTGCATTTTGGGCAAAAAAAAATTTCGATATCATCTCACGGTAGCGCTCACCATTCACAGTTACGTTGCAATTCGCATCATCTTTGAAGAAGTACGGTCCAATGATGCCACCAGCCCATAAACCGCACCAAACTGTGACTTTTCCTGGATGCATTGGTAGCTCTTGCAATTCTTCTGGCTGATCTTCACTCCAAAATCGACAATACTGCTTATTAACGTACCCATTCAGTGGGTCGATTAAACTGAACATAAAATAGAAGAAGCGCGCGATGAACTTTCTTAACAGAGCACGCATTTTGATAATAAAATTCAATAATTTGCAAGCGTTTTTCGTTTGTAAGACGATTCATGGTTAAATTATAGACCAAACTGAAGATGTTTGACAGTGAAACAAAACACGAAACGTGCGTCAGCTGTTTTAACCAGTGTTGCCAAAAAGATAAAAATATATCCTTCATTATCCTTAAAAGTTTTCATTAAAAATTTTTTTAAAATTCGAAATTGAATTGTTTTATTTCTCTTTTTTCTCGGTATAAAATTAATTTCTATGTTGAAATTTCATTCATTAGATATTTGCCTTTGATATGTGTATACATTTTAGCGAGTGTGAGTGCGAATGCAAATACCTAGCAAAAATAAGAGAATAGTTTGCAAATGCGAACTCGAATGTTTCTACCCCTTTAATTACACTGCTTTACAAATTTTTAATTTAGAAAAATACCAAGAACGCCACATGCCTAGATAAGTTAATTGGGACCTCCTGAACACGAAAAACGCTGTATTTTTTTTTTCTAAGTACCGTTTTTTAGATAACGGTACTTTTGTGTTTTTCGGTGTATGGTCCCACTCAAACCCTTGTGGAGCCCAACGAAAAAGTCCGATCGAAATAAATGGCATACGTTGGAAAGGTAATTGAATGCCTTTTCCGTCGATATGCTCAAAATTTCTATCGAAATTTGCTTATTTTTTAAGTTTTTTTCAAAATTTTTAATTTTTATTTCGTTTTTTTTCTACGTTATAGTAAAGATCTGGAATGTTGTATTTTTTCACCAAATAGTTTATTTAATTACCAACGTAATTTGTAAGTTTTTATTAAGGATTTTGTGGAACGACAATATTTTCATCTCATATAAAATTCCGTTTTTTTTAAATACGTTAAAACTGATGGACGCCGAATATAGTGTGTGAGCAATGAAGATAAAAATATTGTCGTTCCGCAAAATCGTTAATAAAAACTTTATTTTACATCCGATTTTTTTCAAATTACGCTTAAAATGTTGGTAATTAAATAAACTATTTGGTGAAAAAATAAAACATTCCTGATCTTTACTATAACGTAGAAAAAAAAAAAACGAAATAAAAATGAACATTTTTGAAAAAAAAAAAAACTTAAAAAATAGGCAAATTTTGAGGTGCCATAACACAGCCATTTCTTATCAGATAGACATTTTGAGCATATCGACGGAAAAGGCATTCAATTACCTTTCCAACGATCGGACTCCACGTTGGGCTCCACAAGGGTTTGGGTGGGACCATACACCGAAAAACACAAAAGTACAGTTATCTTAAAAGCGGTACTTAGAAAATTAAGTCGGTTATTTACGTATTTTTAGACAATATATAGAAAATGAGATAGTTTTTAAAAATTCCCAACATTTGCCTTAAAATAAAATATCTGTCCTTTTTTCCCTACGCTTGAAATTTTCCGAAAAAATCCCTATAAAAAGGGAAAATTCCCTACTGTTGGTATCACTGATTCTAAGTCAAATTACAAGCTCAAAAGCTTTTATACTTTAATAGCAGGGACATAACAGTTATAACCAATATTTGAAAAAATCCTGAAATAATAATTTATCACGAATTTTTAAAACCTGCTCTCTGAATAATTGTTACAAATAACCAATATTTTTTTTTGTCTTTGATAACCGTTATAGTTTGTTTTTTTTTTAGGCTTCCATAACCATTACAAAAGATTTTAATTTTTTTTGGTCTTCCATATCCATTATGAAAAATTTTTTTTTTCTGTCTTCCTGTATTCAAAAAAATATTCTTTCCTTTTTTTTCGTTTCTGTTATTAGGGAATTATCTTCATTTCATTACTGAATTTCTTCACAAATTTTATGAAAATATTCGTTGGAGTTCAGCCAATGACACTCCTAATAAAATCTATGAAACAGGTTTCGTTACAGTCAATGTTTATGAAAAGCTTCATAGAATTAAGAAACTCTTTACAGAAACAATAAATCGCCAGGTAATGAAGCATTTTATAGAATCTATGAAACAGTATCATAAAAGCCATTCCTAAAAATTATCATTAAATTATCATTTTTATTAACATTTGTATTACTAACAATATTTGCATTTGTTGCGGTTTTTGTTTAAGATTTCTTCACCGTCACTTTAGATTCGATGAGATTTTCGTAAATTTTAAGCGCTTTTTACACTCATAAAAAAATGTCAGTAGAAATAGCGAAAACCTCTGCAGAAATAACTGATATATTGCATTATATTTTTCTACGATGTTTGATCTGATAATCATCGTCTGATATCTCATCTTTCACAATAAAATAGAATAATACAATAAAAGTTTAAAAATTAACAGAGTTTTGTGTTTTTGTGGTATGATCTTATGAAAGTGGGCCGATTTGGTTGCACCCGTCATGCACTTTAAAGCTCTCTCGTGGCTATTTGATCGTTTCATATAAATTCTTGTAAATAGATAACACTAGTATATACAAAAATGTTACCTTCTAGAAATAACTTAATTGCAAATGTGTTTCTTTCTATTAGTAAAAGACGTTTAAAGCGTCTAAATGTTGCACCCGTCAGAAAAGAATCGCCCTAATTTTTTTAAGTGCATGAGAAAATAAAATAAGAGCATATGCCACAATTTTGTTTACAACATTGCTTAAAAGTTTAACATTACTTTTAGTTGGTGTATGTGTTTGTGTGCGTGTGTTTTATATTTCGTCTTTGCTAAATGGCAACTTGAGAAGTTACTGACCTATGTTGAAGTGTTTTTTGGTTTTCCTAAGTAAATAAATGTTTACTACTTGGCCGAAGAGCAACATTTTAATAATGTTAAATGTACATATAAATGTTTTTATATTAAATTTTAAGTTTTTTTTCGGCTCCTTAATAAACATACATATGGGCAAATCCCAGAAACAGTCCACCAACAAAAAATTTTTCAAATGAATTTTTTTTAACGGAATATAAGACTAGATGTATAATTTCATTTTTATATTAACAAATATGTATTTTAATGATCATTAATGCAATAATTTTTACCAAATCCTACCCCACTGCTGATTTCTTAATGTTATACGTGAATTTAGCATTATTCTAGGTGATTTTTGTGCTTAAAATAGCACTTACAGCAGACTTATCAAAATGTAAATTTCGTTAAAAAAAATTTGACATTCGTTAGTTAAGAAATTAGTTTAGGAAATGCAATTCATAAAAATATAATTTGTTTTGTTAAAATAAATAAAATATAATAATAAAATACTACTGGAAAAACTGTAGCGTGCGTCACAAAGGGTTCACGGCTTTTGTCAAAAAATCCCAGCATTTTTTGGCTGCGAATAAGTTCGTTTAGAATTCTCTAATAGTCATCTTTCTTTTAGGAATTAGATTTTGAATACCTTATCTTGCCAAATTCGCTAAAAATTAGGAAAACGAACTTCAACCTTTGAAGTTACTTCCAATTTTTGTAGCGTGCGTCACAAAACTTTGTGATCAATTATTTCGCAACAAATGCCTTCTAAGAAATTATGATATATGCCATTCGTAAGTATAAATTAGTGTCACTCAATCTATCAGGTATGTGATGGAAATTGATTTTAAAAACGATACGAAACGGTCGTTTTGAAATCGATCGATTTTCATCACATACCTGTATATATATATAAATAAGTCCGTATATGTACGTCGCCGAACTTCTCATAAACGTGTCGTGCGATTTCAACCAAAATTATACACTACGTAGGCAGTGGCCCATATATGGTTTATATGAAGTTTGGTTGAAATCCGATAACGCATGTGTGTGTGGTGCGTATGTGAAGTGAGTGTGTTTTTGCCGCAGGAAAACCAACTTTATTAAAAACAAGTGTGTTTCTTTTCTTATTTTGTTTTGCCGTGTGAAGCAGGCAACGGGCCCGCTAGTACTATATATAAGTTGAAGCTATCTCTTTTGAAAGATCAAAAAATGTTTATATTTCAATCAGAAAACGCGTGCGAATGTAGCGTTCGTCACGCAGGACTTGCCCATAAGCATATTGCTTTTGTACGTAGATCCCCAAACGCGTTTTACCAACAAAACGTATTCACAAGTTGTAGAAGTTTCTATCAGAATAAAAATGGCTACAACTTCTTCTGACAGATGTCTCTTTGATTGATATGACTCCAAAACAATTAAAAGTGCTATATTCGGCATTGCCAAATCTATCGTATCAACATCCTAATGCTTTGTACGCACGACAACGTTTTTTCGTTATTCGCTCTCTCATTCGTAATTCAAAGCCAAATTGGAGGGCTCAGAGCTGCAGCGAACAAAGTCAAAAATGAAAATTCGATAATATTTTGAGTTTGAGTAAGTGAATTTTCATTATTTCTGGAGCCATTGACATGGGTTTATCACCGTTACCTTTGGAACGAAAAATTTTTTGATTTATACCGTTACAGAACTCGATAGAGTTAAACGAAGAATTTCACACCAGTTTTGAAATACATATATGCATTTTATTTTATGACTTGGTTCGGTTCAGCTTTGAACCCTCCAATTATGATTCAAGTTACAAAATTTAAAATGCAGCATTTACAAATTGAGAATCGTCAGTGTTATGAAGTTAAATAAAGTTTTGTTTCGTTCAAAATTTTTTTTTTTATAGGTATAAATCCATTTTGAAATTGTTTTTCATGTCTTTGCAATTACGAATCAAAAGTAGAGTGAAAAACATTAAAACATTTCTCATTTAACAGTTTCACAGAACGAGAGAGAATTGGCCCCCACTACAATTGCAATTTATCACACCTGCTGAATAACTTTCATGATTTTATTTAAAAGTGCATGTTTATTTGCACTAACAAAATTAATTTGTAAACAATACTATCATAATGAAGTTCATCGCATTTATATAAGATTTGTAAACTATTTAAATTGAAAAATATTCATTGTCACGCGAAAAATTTCACAGCAATAAAAAATACCAAACAAATTGTTTGTGGTCTTACAAGGCATACATGTGCACCTTGTATTATAGGCAAATAGTTAATTTACATATTTTTTATGTTACTTTTAAGAAAATTATTTAAAAAACTTTTAAATCATTAAATATGAGAACAACTTCCTTGTAAGAAATGTTAAAAATTCCCCAACAAAGTCTTTTTTCCACTTTATATCACCAATTATACTCTACATTTTTTACATTAGATCAAAACGAAAGATAACAAATTCTCAAGCGTAAATCATAAATTCATATATGCAAGACAAATGCTTTTATGTAGGTCTTTATGTCAATAGAAATATACATAAACTTATGATTATAAACAAGTCTGCTGCTAAAAAAAAGTGAGTGGTAAAGGAGATGTAGGCTGGCTCAGCTGGCTTTTAGTACTACTCTAAATTTAAGAAGAAAAAAATAATATTCAAACAGGTAATGCATACAAACAACTATTCAGTTGTGATACAAAGTAAAAAAAAAAAAAAAAAAAAAAACTCTAATTTTTATTTGTACATCTCGTTGTATTTTTTCCTTTTGCACAAAAAGTTTGTTCTTAATCTTCTTTGAGGCTTCATTGCTACATGATTTCTATTATAAAACTAAATCAGAATTAAAAGAATTATGTATACATATAGAGAATTAAAAAAAAAATCATGTTTAAAAGTGTTTTAATTTTTTTTTTAATTAATCTAAAAAAATTTTAAATTCGAATTTATTATATGAAAGTTAATGCGAGAAAAGTTGAACAGATATTATTATGAAAATACTGTAATTTTAGTTAGCCCCTATACAAATACCATCGAGAAAACGACTTTTGCACTATTAAAAAAACAATAATGAGCTTTGGTGCAGAGTTTGATCCTGCATAATTTTAGTATTAAAAAGTAAGAATGTATACATAGTCGGTCAAGCCCGACCATATGATACCCTACATAGAATTTTCGAGAGGTATTAGGCGCCCATAGGCAATAATAGATCCGCCAGAACAAAATTATGTTATGAGTTTAAGATTCATGTAAAAGTTCTTTGGGCCAAATATTATTAAGACGTCTTGATCTATATGAGATTTTTTAAGTGATTTGAATAAGGGGGTTTATGTAGGCCCTATGTTCAATTTTGGACCTACCAACACATTATTTTGACACGACAAAGTTATTGTCGCCAATTTTATGTCAATATCAACACTTATAAGGAAGTTATGCCATCAAAAGATATTTTTGGGAGAATTTTTTGTAGGGGAGCAATGGTCGAATATGGACCGATTCCAAAAAATGTTATTAAGATGCTTAAGATCGTAATAAAATGAGTTTTGGAGCATATTTTATCTAAATATGTACCAACATAATAAGAGGGTTAATGATCACAAATACTCTTTTCCGGAGAGAAGCATGTTTGGGTGCTTTGTGAAGTTATGAAACGATTGTCAACATTTTCAGTAGGCTTGGTTGTTCTTGTGACAATTAGAACATACATATGTACAAAATTTCGTTAACTTATCTTAAAAATTACGACATGTACTATGCGCACAAATTTACATGGACAGCCGGACGGACATCGGTTCGATAGGTCCGGTGTTACAAACATCAGGACAAACGCAAAAAATGAGTCAAATTAATGCATCGTTACATATACTCCTACACATTTTCAGTCGGCTTGGTTCTTGTGAAAATTAGAGCAAATTAGGGATTGGTAAATGGATTTCAAAATCGATTTTTCGATCGACTTTTTTTATAATCGTTTAAGATAAATTTGCAAACTTATTCCTTATATCACAAAGGGGTATACACCAGCATTTTTTTGGCAAACAACTAGAGAAATTGAACTAAGATTTTTACAGTGGGTAATAATTTTCCTGCAAAAGTGAAAATGTGTAAATTTTGAGATGGCCTTTAGAGCAACAAGTGCGATATGTATGTACATTTCACATTAAATTGTGTTCTTGTGCAGTCAATCAGACCTGTCACATAAATCAATTCCGATCGAAAGTGATTTCTTATCTTACTCCACATAAAACGAAATCAATTTTGATCGGAATCGATTTCTGTGACAAGCCTGAATGTATGGATAGTATTTCAAAGGATTATGGCAATAGTTCCTGATCGGTGGCGACTGTTTCTTTGCTAAGTTACTATTAAGTTAGATTTAGTAAACAAATGTTTGCATATCATTAATGTCGGAAAGATGCAGATTTATTTCCTTGTAATTTCGTATTTGTAAGGATAAATTACATTATTTTTGTTTTTCACTCTGCTTATAACTAGATTTAAGTATCGCTCACACACTGGTCTGTTTGAATATTAGCGTATTTCCACTAGTGCTGGGATACTATCGATATTTTCTACTATCGATATTTATCGATAGTTCAGATTTCACTATCGATATATCGATATTACTATCGACTGAATGTTTGTACTTGTGCAGGAAAACTTTAACTATTTGTTTATAAGGCTACAGTCCGTTGTTTTTATCACTTTATTGAATGCACGAGACGTATGTATATTAGGGTGGCCGTTATTTTCTTTTTTTTTGATTTCTTATATTCTCCCCCACCAAATCGGTTCAGTTTTATGCAAAAAAAAAAAATACAAAAAAATTTCGTAGCGATAAGTTGTGTTTTAGGGGGGGCGTCGGCCCCTCAAAGTTTGCATTAAGCCATTTATTCAAATGTAATTTGTTTGTAATTTTAAAAAATTAAAAAAAAACAAAAAATTTTTTTTAAAAGATTGATTAAATAACTATCTAAGCTGCTTGAGACAAATTTTGCTAACCCCAATTGGTAATAAGTTACATGGATGTGAAAGAACACCTGTATGGCCAAAATTTCAAACTTTGATCCCCCCAAACTCAGAAACTTTTTGACCGATCTTGTTGAAAACTTGTGTCTAAGCTACTATTCAATAGGTCTAACGTTTGTGCAAATTTCATCCAAATCGAAAGATTTCGATTTCAAAATTAGTTCACTTGACATTAAATCCCTCTTTTATATATATAAAACGTATATAAAATGTTTGGAATTTTGTTGTTATTTTCTTAATTATTTTCTTAAATATTAATTTTAGCAAAAAACTTTCTTTGAGGCTAATGTTATTGACTAGAAGAGCTAAAATATTGCCATATACAGGCAAAGCCCGGTAACGAATGATATAATGTCAGCCCCTTTCGTTAAACTGAGAGATTCGTAATACCGAACTTTTTTTTATATACAAAATTAACTATATTTATCATTAAATCGAGCTTTTATTATATTATATACATAAATGTTTATTGAACTTGCATACGTAAGAACGTGTTTACATATTGGGGAAAATTATATGTCTAAAAAATCAGTAATAAATTATTGTTTGTATGAAGCTTGCACTTTTTTCAACTGCTGTTTCTTGCAAAACTCTCATCACTAAAGATTTGTGTAATCAATCTTATTCACCATCTTTTTTAAAGTGCAAATCGAAGACTGGTATTCCATACTTTTGCGATATTAGAGAAAGATTTACAGGTTTTTACATTCTTTTAAAATTTTTATTTATTCACTAAATGATATTCCTTTTCAATTTAACATCTTGCTTCCACAACAGTTCAAACTGTGCTCTGTGCTTCGAACAAAACTCTTTTATTATGCTTTAAACTAATCTACGTGTTGTATTACTTTGTAACACAAAAAAAAGCACATTCAACATTAAACCATTCGCTAAACCGGGACAAACAAATGTTGATCGTTCGTTATATAAGGTAACTAATGAAAAAATTTGCTCATTCGTTACATCGGATTTTCGTTAAAGTGAGTATTTGTTATATCGAGCTTTGCCTGTATTATGTTCTTGTAAAATGTTGTTTTTAAGAGATAGTCATATGCAAACAAATTACATTTGAATAAATGGCTTAATGCAAACTTTGAGGGGCCGACGCCCCCCCTAAAACACAACTTATCGCTACGAAATTTTTTTGTATTTTTTTTTACATAAAACTGAACCGATTTGGGGGGGGAGAATATGAGAAATCAAAAAAAAAAAGTTCTCCATACAACTAACGGCCACGCTAATGTATATACGCACGTTATTTTAGATAACAGTTTTTTAAAAATTGATAAGTACCTTTCTGAAGAAACCGAAGTAACAGGGACTATAAGATATTCCATTGCAACTTTAAAAAATTTTCTAAATTCTAAACCCAAAAAGGTAATAAATCTAGCGGACTTATCCTCTAATGGTCGTTCATTGTTATGTCTTACGCTTGCAGTTGCATTTGGATTTGCATTTTTTTTTTACAACATTACAAAAATATTTGACATGTAAAAATTTCGGCTTAAAGGCCTTTAATTAGCAGTAAAAAGCACTGCTAAGCAATCCATACCACTTGCCATTCTTGTTGTTTGTATTCATTGCTGTAATTCAGCGCGAATTAATAATAGCATGCACAAATTTGAGGCAAAAAACTGTGTGTGTATAGCTGCTGTAAAAATAATAATAAAAATATCGATATTTATATTTTTCCTATCGATATGTTCGATATTTTAAAACTATCGATAATATCGATAGTCTATCGATAGTTTCCCAGCACTAATTTCCACAGGAATGTCATGGTTTAATTCACCTGTTGTATTTCTATATTATGTTGATTTTCATAATGCTGTCTTTCTGTGTTTGTTTCGTTACGATATGTTTGGACTGTTTTGTTCACTGTCCATTGATGACTTTAATTTCTGAAGAACAAGAGCCCCTATATTAAAGTTGAAAGTATACCAAGGCACCGTGCACACAGAGGCGTCCCGAGACAGAAAATATTGAATTTTTTCTGTCTTTTTCTTCGAAAGCTGCCCTTTTTGCATTTTTTGTTTTGATTACGCAATTTGTTGATAGTAACGGCCTGTTTTTACACATTGCCACTTCACTACCAAAACACATTTTCTTTTTCTTCGAAAGCTGCCCTCGCAAATGATTTAGACATTTGTCATACGTCACTTTTTCATCTTTGTATGCTTTGTGACCGGGGGTGCTTTAATACCATGTGAGATAAGGCCATGATGGCCTTTTTTATTTTTTTCATTTGAATGGGAGATAAAGCCATCATGGCCTTAGCTCACATTAGCAATATTAGGAAATGGCTTTATCTCTCATTTCAGTTCCGGAGACACTAAAGTTAAGTATTGAAATCTGGCTTCGCATACTAAAGCTTTCCTGCTTAGAGGTTTTTTCATCCAGTAGGACACGGCAGGTGGCTTCGCTGAATAAAGTTTTCCTGCGTGCGTCACAAGAATAAAAAAATTTTTTTCAATGATAACTAAGGATTTTCCCTTTTACAGAATGTTTACACCATGCATAATAATATTCTGAAAAAATATGGCTTTATCTCTCATTTGCGAAAATAAATATGGCTATATCTCTCATTTCGCAAACTTTTAAATATGACCTTACCTCTCAATGATTGGGCAATAAGGCCATTATGGCTTTATCTCCCATTCAATTGAGCAATGAAGCCATCATGGCCTTATCTCACATGGATTTAAAGCACCCCCCTTGTGACCAAGGGTACTAATAGGTAAATACGTAAAACTAAAACTTTAAAATTAGAAAATTGCATAAACATACCACCTACACATGTATGTACGCACAAAAAAATCTCAAGTTTTATTGTGCATGCCCATAATTTATCAATTTAATTAAGATTCAAATTAAAAATTGCCAAAATTTTTATAAAAATAAAAAAATAATCGGTTTCATACGTAAATTCGATTAAAAAAAAAATCGATTTTTTTTACCACAAAATCGATTGGAATCGAAATCGATTTACCATTCCCTAGAACATACATATGTTCAAGATTACTTCAAATTATCTTTAAAATTGCGAGCTGTACTTTGCGCACAAACTTACATGGACAGCCAGACGGACATCGATTCGATCGGTCTAGGGTAAATTTTTTAAGGTGTTACAAACATCAGCACAAACGCAAAATACCCTCTCTTTAAGAATAAAATATGTATGCGCTAGGGGATTGCAAAAATAAAGCTTTTTTTTGATATTAACCCAATTCGCCTAATATGTAATAAATGATTCTTATTTTCCGAAGAAGATTTTATTTTAAGTTTTTAGCAATGCTCTTCATAACAAAACTATTCATTAAACAATATTAAGGTTTCAGCTATTTATAGGCCGATTTTTAAATAAAGCATTTCTAATTTAAAGGAACTAAAGCTATTGAAACTGGAATTTTTACTTCTTCTTCTTTTATTTGCATATCCGTTATTCGAAAATGTATAAGCGTATGATACAATTACATTTATTTTTTGTTTTGACAATTTTATATAAATTAGGTTTGTACATATTATATTTTTGGCAGCTATTAGGATGCGCCTTTCCTCTTGATGTCCTGTTCTTTGTTGGATGTTTTTGAGCCGGTGGATTTCCCTTTTAACTCTGCCACGACTTCCTTCTACTTCGTCTTTGAGGATTGTTTGGATAAGATTGTATTTGTTCTTTCTCATTAGATGTCTCAAGTAGGAAATTTTCCGAGTTTTTATTGTTTTTTTTTTAACTCCTTATCAATGTTTACCCAGGCATACATTACGACTCTTCTAAATATTATGAACCGCCACAACTCTGTAAATACAAAATTGTGACTCTACCAAAAAAATATGGTACCATCACAACACTGTAGATACAAAATTACAACCTTAGTTTTTTAATACCGTTTTTAATTAAGATTCAACACCGGTACAACACCCTAAATACAAATAAACGACTTTAGTTTTTTAAAGTCGTATTTACCATAAAACTATACCGCTACAACACTGTAAATATATACAAGAATTAAACCTTTATTTCCTAATACCGTATTTTATAATAATTCTATACCGCTACAACGCTGTATATACAACAATTTTGTCTTATTAATTTAATAGTGTCGTATTAAAATGAAAACACAAAAACTATTTTAGGTATGAAAATATACAAATTTTTGCTTGTTTATTTAGCGAATTTATATTTGTAACAATATTGAAAATAAGAATCGGAAGACGGTTGTGACTACGTTGTAAATTCGTGAATCCAACATTGTGAATTTATATTTACAGTACTGTGACAACACTAAAAAGAAGAGTCGAAAGACGCACATTTGGCGTTATCATTTTAATATTGTGACGACATTGTAAATTTGGTTAACAGTACGTTGTATTGATGTTGATAGTACCCCCTGCAACGTCGGCACAGCGTCGTGGTGATTGTCTTTTTCTGCCTGGGTATTCTTCTTAGGATCTCGCTGTTTGGAACTCGGTCGGTCCATGGAATTTTTAAAATGTAACTTTATTTCCACATTGAAAATGCTTGTTGCATTTTCTCGTCCCCTCTTTTAATTAACACTTCAGCTGCGTATAGAAGGCCTCATACAAAGAATTTGGTGAATCGAATTTTCGTTGTCATATTGATGTCGTGGCTGGCTAGAATAGTTTGAAAAATGCATCGAATTTTTTTTTTAAGCATCCCATTGACCATTTATCAAAGCACCTAGATTATGCGTTTATACCCGTCCAACTGCATACTTTTTATTTTTAAGGTTTTATTTTCGTGTATGGGTTTCCTGCTGATTATCATATAATTTATTTATTTTTTTAAATATGTATTTATTTGTTAGCCGCGTTTTGAAAGCCAGACATTGTGCTTGCTACTATCGTAGTGTCGTCAGCATGACGCCGTGCAATAAAGCCGTGCAATATGGCCTTATTTCTCAATGAATTGAGAAATAACGCCATATGGCTTTATTTTCATGTAAGGAGTGAAATAACGCCATATGGCTTTATTTTCATGTAAGGAGTGAAATAAAGCCATATATGGCCATATTTCCCATTTAATTTTTTTTTCATGTAATTGCTATTTATTTAAAAATTGTTTTGTTGGTTTTTCTCTGGGTGTTTATATAAAAAATATAAGGAAAACACTTTTGGACGCAAGGATTTTCTCCTCTATGGTATAACAGAGACCGGCTTCGCTAACTAAAGATTCTCTGCATAGCCGGTCTTTGTTATACAATAGAGGAGAAAATCCTTGCGCCCGGCCGCACCTGACGCGTTTGTCCCAAGCCCGCGCTGCGAGCGCCCACCGTACGCGCTCTCCCCCTTCCACCTACCGTACCATATTTTTTTAACACTTGACAATGGCAACTCATTCTTTTGCCAATTTATAACCATAACAATTACACTGTTATGGCGTTATTTTCACTTTAGTTGCTAAACGATTATGGTGTTATTGCACTTGGGTGGTGGTAATAAAGCCATATGGCTTTTTTCCTCAATTCATTTGGAAATAAAGCCATATGGCTTTATTTCCTATATTGTTTATGAAGATTCCATTTATTTGTTTCCCTTTTCTACTATGTCGACTACATATAACTTATTTATTAACTGGCCGATATTTTTTGTTTAAGCTATTTATGGTCCCATTTTGTTAAACATTTCAATGAGATTTATTTGATTTAAGGCGACTTAAAGTATTAAGACCGAGAGAAAAGATTAGCTCAGTTATTTATGGGCCGATATTTTTTGGTTTAAGCTATTTATGGTCACATTTTGTTAAACATTTCGAAATTACATAATTACTCAGCTCAAGTTATTGAAACCGAGAGAAAAAAATTAAAGCAACATTTATAAAACTAATGAGCGCTTTTTAGTTTTTGAAAAAGTTCCGAAATGTTTCTGGCAACATATTTTTACAACTACGAAATAATGTAAGCTGCACTTATTTCGCGTGGAATTTTAAGCAAAAGCACTGATACGTACTGATTATTAAATACGAAATAAAAAATTAAAATAACACAACCGGTAACAGTTTCGTATCCATATTTACTTTCTTTTTTTATTAAATTTTTTATTAAAAAAAATTATTTTTAGTAAAATACATGTGGGGTTTGTTTACATACGCAAAACAATGTCGCATACTTTGTAGGAATAAAATCGTCAAATTATACAAACTCGCATGATAGGCTTTACTGGTAAAAAATAGTTTAGTTTAACAAAAGGAAAATTCGTTTTATAAACCTTTCTTAAACCTGAGATAATTTTTATGAATAAGGCCTTTCATATTTTTAGTGTTATAAAAGAAATTGTACAGTATTTCTATTGCCAACGGCTTATCATAGAAACAATGTAAAGCTAACAATTTCACTTACCTTCCTTATAATATACTTTAAAGGAACTGTTGGAAATATCTGCTTAATAGTCGATGCTAAATCGGTTAAAATCACATCTGCATTCTGTAAATAAAGTAAAAACACGTAAACTACTAATAAAATAAACTTCCAAACACAATTATTTAAAATTTAAACCTACCGAACTAAAATTGCCCGCATCACCAGTTGTCGCAAAATTATATGGACGATCGTTGGTCACTATGGAAAAATGTGATGGCTTTTTACTTTCTACCGCCTGTATGTCCAAATAATGGAAATGACATTCAATCTAAAACAAAACAAAATAAAGATTACAATAACATTAAATATTATTAACAATTTCAATTTATGCAATAAAAATACAAAATTATACCACCAACCTTTGTGGGAACTTTTGCAATAAGCAAATATATACGAACTGGTGTAAAGACCTGCAAAGAGAGAGAGAGAGAGAGAGATAGAAATAAAAAAAATTACTTTACTGAGATATTAAAATATTTATGCCAAATGAATTCTTAAGTGCTTTTAGCATTTAAAAGTCACCTAATTTTTTTTAATTTATACATAATTTGCTATAATTGCTTTAACAGTAATAGCCGTACTCCGAATTAAATTTTACTGGTATGTAAATGACATCTGACGGGGTGGTAAAGGAAATTGTTGTAGTGTTGTTAAATATCCATTCGAAATGGAAAAGAATAATTATTAAGTTCATTTTGGTGTACGCATAACTGAAAACCGAAAAATAAATAGCTGGACCGGCAAACGTTGTTCTACCATACAAATGAATTTTAGTGAATATTTTTTTTTTTCTATTAGGACCAGCACTCCGGGGATGACCCCTACTAATGTATTGCATTATGTTGGAACTAGGAAAAGAGATTGGGGAAGGAGGATAGAGGGAGTAGTGTTTGTGAACATTCGATTTGAACTTAATCCTCAGGGAAACCAGGAATATGCTCTAAAAAAGTGTTTTATAGTGTGTTTATAAAGGGTGTCCCAACTAGAACGCAATTTTTAAATTTTAAATAAAACACAGATATTTAAAAAAAATTCGTGAAACTTTATTATATCGTAGAGTAGACAGAATGAGGTTATGTATGGCAAGATATCGTGCAGATGGCCGCCGCGGCTTTGCTACCACACACGCTATCATTTAATGAAATTTTCAATGACCTTTTTGCATAAATGCTGCGGTATTTCATTAATGCAGCGTCCAATTTCCTCTTTTAAGGCTTGAGTCGTCATCGGCTTATTCGCGTAAACCATCGACTTCAAAAAATCCCAAAGAAACAAATCTAAAGGTGTTAAATCGCACGATCTAGACGGCCAATTCTGGTCTCCAAAACGCGAAATAACACGACCGGAAAATTACTGATGCAGCAATTGAATTGTTTCTCTGGCTGTATGGCATGTGGCGCCATCTTGTTGAAACCACATGCCCTCCACATTCATTTCTTCAATTCTAGGCAAGAAAAAACTGGTTATAATTTCACGATACCGAACACCATTGACTGTTTGCGCTTGACCTGCCTCATTTTCACAAAAAAAGCCCAGCCCAAAAATGTATATATATAAATGCCCCAAAAAGGCCAAAATGGCTTATTTAAAAGTCAAATATTCAACAATTTAATAATATTTGCGGTGGGGTGTCATAAGGCTATGGGACATAAAGCCATATGGCGTCAAGTCCCATTCCATTGAGACATAAGGGCATATGCCATTAAGTCTCAATGAAATGGGACTTAACGCCATAATTTTTTTCCGAAAAATGAGACATAAAGCCATATTTTTGATAATGATTGCATGTCACCCTATTTCTTGTAAAAAATGCATTGTTGTTTCATGTCGTCCTGTTTTATGTCAAAAATGGCGGTATGAACTAAGTCCCCAATGAACTTTTCTCCTCTATGGTATAAAAAAACCGGCTTCGCTAACTAAAGCTTCTCTGCATAGCCGGCCTTCGGCCGGACGAGAAGATTTTCTCCTCAATGGTATAACAAAGACCGGCCCCTCAGAAAACCCTCATAAATAAGAGTTTTCTAGGAGTGTGCTCCTAAATTGCTCATAAAAATGAGTCTTTTCGGAGTCCTGAATTCTACAGGCTCCGAAATCAATCAGAATTGCTCATAAATTAGGAGAGTAATCATAAAACGCTCAAGAAAAGGCATCTTTTAAAAGTCATATTTAGGAGCGCTCCGAAAATTGTTTGGTGGGTAGCTTGTTTTCTTTTTCTTGATAATTTAAATTTTTTGCGTTTGTCTGTCATTATTGTTATCATTTTGCGCTGTTCGGTTGTGGTTTTGATAAAATCTTTGAGAAATTGTACAAAAAGTAGGTTTATTTCTGTGTTTTTAAATAAAAAACTATCCATTTGAAGCCTTTGTTAAAAGAAAATTAGGTGTTTGGTCCGCTGAAATTAGTTTAAAATGATTATGATTTCCATGCACAAAACGTATATTAATAAAACTTTTCCATTAAAAGCTAAAATCACAAATTTACATGCAAAGTGAATACCCTAATTTCAAGAAAAAGAAACACTCTTATAACACTCTTTTTTGGCTCCGAAATCCCTCTTTTATGACTCTTTTAAGACGTTGTTATGATTGATTTGTGAGCAAAGAGGCTCACAATTTTCCATACAAATCGTTAAATTTAGGAGTCCTAAAACGCTCATATTCGGTTTCATAGGAAAACACGCTCATATCTGAGGGTTTTAGGAGCTTTTTTATGAGCGTTTTGCTCATAAAAAGGAGTCCTAAAAGACTCTTTTGTTTGCTGGGATAGATTAAAAAAAAAAAATGTCAGAGTTAAAAAAGCTTTTTTTTAAGATACTTTTCCGATAATTAATATTTTGAAAGTCGCTTTTTATACTATTGAACCAACATATATTTTAAATAAATCATCGATTAAAAAACTTGTAATTATTCGCTTCAATTAATTTGTGTCTAACTCGAACACATAACTCACTAATGAATTAATCAAAGAATATCAATTAATTGCGATTGCAAAATGAAAAAAAAAGCAGATATCGATCTAAAGAAGAAAAAAAAAGTAAACCTCATTATATTTTGAAATAAAAATCGAAATAATCATCTTTCATGTTGTAAATTCGCAGTTGCGTGGTAAAATATCGAATGATCATGTTCAATTGATCATCCATTTGATCATCTTTAGTGTGTTATTTCAATTGCCAGCAAACACTTAGACAAATTGCAAAATTGCAGATATTACTTTCGTGCACCTAAATATAAATTTGTGTGTGGATGTGTGTAGTTAACACCACTAAAGTTTATTTATTGTTGCATGCAGTTTTCAAATTTCAGCATATCTGTTGTACGTAATTTACAGCATGATATATGATCTTATTTATGAACATTAACACCCTCTGGTTTAAATGTCTGTCCGGTTATTGCTTCAGACATGCCAGGCATGCCATCATGGACAAATTGTGTACTTGAATGATTTTTGGTCATGGCTGAAATCGTCTAAAAATGAAAAACAAAGCGGCGGGAGATTTAATATCCAAACGAATCTGAGAGAAATGTTTAAATAAAGTGAAAAAAGAATAAAAAGTAAAGAGTTTAGCGTGTGCTACTGTTTTACATTTAATACTATTTTAATTTTATTGGTGCATATTTATTTTGTTAAAAGATATAAATAATTTCTTTTTTATGTGAATACAAACTTGCAAAAAGGCAAAATTAAGATTTTGTATAAAGAATTAAGAAATTTGTATTATAGAGAAACTAACTACGTGTTCAATGCGTAATCAAAATAACAATCAATGCAAAATGTCTTTTATCTAAAGGATAATTGGCAGGTAATTGCTTTCATTCGTATGTGAAATTGGCACACCAAAAAGTCGAGACAAGAAAACCAAATTTATGGTCGTAAAATCTTAAAGGCATACTTTGTTTTTAAGGTACCCATACATTTGCAATATAATTGAGTACTTTATTGCTGTTGTTATTGTCGATATGCTTCACATTAATCAATAACTAATATGTATATGGCGCAATTTTTTATTGAATACAGGAAAATGTAAACAAAAGCAGCGCACACAATTGCGCATTGTAAAACATTGTCAAGATAAAAAAAAAATTTCCTTTTGCTCAAGACTCATGATCTTCTCCAATATATTGTGACATCCACCAATTTTGTACACCAATTGTACAATAATATTGCAAATGTATGGGTATCTTTAAATATTTAATCAAATTAACGGTATATTTTTCATTGTCATAGAAAACACAAAGTAGGAAATGCAATATCTCTGCAGAAAGGGCCGAGCCAGCAATTTTCATGGGATTTTGAATAAAATACAAGAGCTTAAGAAAATTCCTTTAAAAACAAACAAATATTTACAAATTCTGTTTAAATAATTTTCACATACTTTTTGATATGAAAACTACTGGGCTATCTAGACATTTTTATACCCACACTACAATCGTAGGACCATAAGGGAAGATAGGGGGAAATTTCTTCCTCTCAGAAACTACCAAACCGATTTTAATAATTTTTATAACAAAGATAGAACCATATCTATATGGACACAAAAGGTTTGCTTTGTTTAAAAAATAGGGCCACGTGGGGAGAAAGGGGCAATTTCTGCTTTTCAAACCGATTTTAATGATATATGTATCATATGGTCGCGCTTGACCGACTATACTTTATTACTTGTTTATTTATCAATTTAATTTATTACAATATATGGCCTCAGAACCAAGTGACATTTTTCCTCTTCCTCTTAGCTTCAAATATCACGTCTAGGTTACTTTGCAAAAAAGCTTCTTCAGAATTAACTTTCGTTCAAGCAATTACAATGGCATTAATTTACATGATCTTTCAAAAACACAAGATTCTATTACCCAAAATTAGGTTTATGTGGTAGATTGATCCATGCGGTTCGAACAATATTTTTGTCCGGAGAATATTTTTTTACTGAGAGTGTTCTGCAGAACGATTCACCCATGTCGGAAAATTTGACCGGAAAAACAAAGCTACCATATGCACGCAAAGAAAAAACATGGTTGTGGTAAACATATTCTAAGAGCAACATATTATGATAAGAATTATGATTGTAGTCACCATATTAAGATTATTATTGAATCATATTATGACTAAATATACTTGTACTATTACATCATAATATTTTTCCCTTAATCATATTACTATTATGTTAATCATACTAAGTTAAGAAGTAATCAAATTATTGTCATGTTAATCATAATAAGTTAAGACATTAATCATATTATTGTCATGTTAATCATAATAAGCTAAGAAGTAATCATATTATCATCATGTTAATCATAATAAATTTAGAAGCAATCATATTATGATACAGCACCTTTCATAGCTGTCATAAAAATACAAAATAAATTAAAATATTTTTGCATCGATTTTTTATTTTGTGGCTTTTTACAATTTTTCTTAATGTTAATCAAATAGCGGAGTTCAATATAAGGCTTGCAAAATAGCAAATGAAAAATCTCTGGTTTTCATGGGCAACCGCGTGTGTCCATTTTTTCGATTTTAAGATGTTGATGAAATATCGTAGCACTTTTATAAAATATAACGAAATCTCTGTGTGTTTTGTTTTTGGATTTTACAAAAAAACTATGATATTTTGCATTTGCACTATTAAATCACTAATACTTGAATGAACTCCGCTAATATTTTAATTTTTTAATTTCTTTTAACTTATTTTTTTTATGAAATTTTATCTTTTAATTGTTTAACCGCTCACAAATAAAAAAAACGACACAACTGCTTCAAAATTATTTTACAAATGGCGCTAACATAATATGATTAGAGTAAAAATAAATTGATTGCATTTTTAGCATAATATGATAAATGTATAGAAAGTTATAATGTTATGGCTATTAAATATCATGATATGGTTGTGAGAAAGTTGTTAGAAAAATAATTATTTTTCGGTCAATAATACTTAAATTCATAATTGCCATAAACATTGATATGTTTACAGTAACTATAATATTGTTGATATTAAATAAAAATAACAATTATTTGTGTACGACAACAATATATTGTTACATTAAACATAGTGTTGTTGCCGTAACCATGCCCAACCATATTTTTTCTCTGCGTGTGGTCTACAGATGTAAGCAATTATACAAAATGGCAGCACAACTAGCAAACCATTTATTTTGAATTGTTTTCCAAAAGTGTGTTAAAGAAAATGGACGAAAAATGGAAACTTATTTTATTATTTTTAATTATATCATTTAATTATTCAGCAAACATACAATAATTTATTTTTTATGTACAAATTGGAAAAAAGTGCCAACTCAGTTCATTTTGTTCTTAACAAAAATTCAAATTAAACCAATTCAAGAAAAAACTTGCCAAACTAAATAATTTCTCTCTCTCGCAAAAGTAAGACGTCAAACTCAATATCAAAAAAAATGTTGTCCGTTCAAAAATATTGTTCGGAACGCATGGGTGAATCGAGCTTTAGTGTGTCATTTTTTACATAAAAGTTTTAATTATCCTTCATTCACAATAATAGCAACAATTTGGTTTTTCATAGCATAGAAACAAGCTTTCCCTCAACAAAAAATTTCAGTGTATTTATTAAAAATAAAAATTGGAAATTAAGCACTTTAAATAATAATATTAATAATAAACTTTGTATTCCTAAAAATAACTTTGATAATAAATTTGCATGTGCCCGTGCAAAAAAAAACTGAACTGACAAGTTTTTTTATTTTTGGTTTTCTTACTAATCATTTTTATCAAAGTTATTTTTGTTATTTTTGTTTTATACAAATAAAACCTTAAAGCGAATAAGATTTATAAACACTCAAAGTCTTACTTGTATCAATATCAAAGCTTAAACAAAAATGCCAACAATAAACAGTGAGTTAATCTTTTCTTACATTTCCGTACATTTTTGTTGTTGGTTATTTTCATACAAAAGTGTGATATAATTATATGATTGATTTTTATATGTTTTGCAAAATGTTGTATTTAAACCAGGCCTGGAAATGATCGATTTGTTTGGTGAAGTTTTAAAAATCTTTTAACACAAATTAAATTCTTCTTAATTTCTTACATATTTTTATTTAATTTCAATTTATTTTTTAAATGACTTAATTTAAATTTCTTATTATCATTTCAACCCACATTAAAACTGCCATACCTGGTTTAATTTAATGGTGAATAGCAAATATTAAAGAAGAAAAAGTTATTATTAGGTAAAAAGAAATTTATTAAATAAATAATCTGTTCAGGCTCGAGGTCTGCTTTTATTCTTTAAATTCTCTATTTTTCAATATTTCGACATCCTTTGGAATAACGAGTCATAAAAATTGCAACAATTAGTTTGTTTACTTTAACAGTTTACTTTAAGTGAATTGACATGTTCAATTATTGACATTTGGCAATAAGATATAGCAACGATACAACAATTTTACCCGTTCACAAGTGCATACAGAAATATCGTATTTTTTTACCGATAAGCCATACGACGGAACTTTTGAATTGGACAATAGATTTACCGTCCTTAATAAAGCATTTTTTTTCATTCAAAACTATCTCATATTATCAAACACAAACTATTCCTTTAAAAGTATTTACACTTTGCTAATTTGTTAAACAATTACTAAATCAAGTGTTAAATGCCATAATCTTTAAAAAAGGCAAAAAAAGCAACATTAATATTATACATCATTTTGTATGTAAGTATATGCACATTTGCATATATTTTTCACTATGTATATACTTAAACATTAACCCTTCTTTAGTACATATACTCCTTTGTACTCCAAGTAGGACATGTTTACAAGTATTTCCAACAACGAAAAAATGGAAAAATAAACTAACAAGAAAAAGAAATAAATAAAAAACCAACAACGACAAAGAATACAGAATAAAGGAATTCAGGTGTTAAATATCAAAAAACAACAACAACAAAAACTACAGGACACTTTAAACGGCATTATTTAGTCCTTCATAAACAATTTACAACAATGAATTGTGAAAACAACAAAATATTATATTACAACAATTGTCTTAATTAAACTTAAAAGTTTTATAGTTAAACAAAGGGAAAAAAGCAGCAGTAACAATAAAAGCCATTGAACGGATTTGAATTGTTTTCTTTAAAAAATTTTCAATTAATTCATTAAGCTCCCTCCCTGTGGGGGTTTGTATTTCAACTTTATGTCTGTTAAGATATAAAAAATTTTTTTTCTACATTTTCGCAAATTCTTTATTAAATTTGAAAGTAAATGATAAATTCTGGTGATGTTATAATAAAGGGTATTCTATAAATAACGCAAGTCTTTAGACTTGTTTGTTCCATTAAACAAAAAAACAAAAAAAAAATCATAGTTTTAGGTTATTTAGGGTCAAATTTAGACCGTGAAGATTAAAAAAAATGTTCGTCGTGATAAAAGAAAATATGCGTATAAAGAAGAAATCGTGGTCGGTTGTACAAGTGAGAGGTACGTTTATTGTGGCCGATTCTAAATCATACCCAGTTTGAGGTATGTTCAGTGGATTCCATGTGATTAATGAAGTGATTTAGTTGTAATCATGTCAATTTAAAGTGATTAACAAATAACTTCAATGTATCGTTCATCAACTCGATTATGATGTGATAAGAGCTTAATCACGTTCGAGGTGCTTAAACGCGTTTATAAACCCAAGTCTGAACAGAATTAGGCCGCCCCTATGTTCCTCTTACGAACGATAGGAACTAATATAATAACATATGTATGTTAGAGCGACTCACCAAAAAAAGTGCTCGATGTACCCTCCTAAAAATAAACCTTGGACTTTTTTAAGATGACATTTTAAATATTTCGGCTCCAGCTTTGACCTCTCGTGAGCTGTACCAGTTTGAAAAAGGGTCTATTTTTTATGTTTTGTTAACCCATTTCGTCCCAGCGATTTTTTTTTCGAGTAACTTTATAAAACTTGGTGGTTATTAGATAATTTGGGACTAGAAAACACGAATCTGAAGTCCAAATTTTTTTTAGATTTTTTGTTTTTGAGAAAAATGGTGTTCGATTAATCGAACATTGGGCACTATTAAGCATTTTTATTTTATTGCTCCTATAGAATGTAAATATAGAAAACCTTCATTTTTTATAAACTAAAACTAATTAATTTTATTTTATTATAGAAAAATAGAACAAGGCATTTATTAAAATTAAAAATATACAGCTCAACCTCGATTATCCGACTCGCACAGAACCGGGAAGAGCGCTGATAATCAAAAAATGGTTAGAAAATAAATCGGGTGATGCATCGTGAAGTTGAAGTTATAATATAAAATAAAACACATAAATTTGAAAGCGAACTTGAAATTTTTATTATCGGTTAAAAGAATAATTAATGGCATTAACTGAACGAAAATGATGTCATGGAAATGTTGGCCATGACTTCGTCTGAGGTGGTTTATTCGGAAGGTCCAATTTCGGGCGACTCATTCGCGCATAGCGACTGGTATTTCGCGAATAACACGAGTAATGTTAGCTTCCAAAGCGTCAATCGTAGCTGACTTATTCCTGAAGACAGTCATTACCCAGAGAAAATGGTCTAAGTTGTAATATCGCAATATCTAGGTGAAAAATTTACCATAGAAAAACATGAAATTAAGTGCTCACCAAAATGTATGGCTCGTAGCGCTGTCTTTCTGAAACCATATCTCACCGATACCATGCGCTTGAATTTCAAGTGACTATACTGGTGCTGTTCCATTTACCATTTTGGCGAAAGTAAGGTAATTGCTTAATATATTTTCAAGGCGTTTGACAGAGTCTGGTATTGTGCACTCTTGTCAAAACTTATTTCATTTGGTGTCGGTGATAATTTCTCTCGATTTATATTAAGTTTTATCAGAGGTCGCTCTATACGAGTTGTTTTAGATAGCCTTTCGTCAAACAAGTTCAAAATTAAATAAGGGGTGCCGCAAAACTTCGTTCTTTCTCCTAATATTTATATTTCCTATTTTTCTAAATGACTTCCTATGTCAAACTTCCAACCCTATCTACTCTTTTGCAAATGACAACAACCTTTGCCATTCATAATCATTTGATTATATACCAAGCGTATCCGATGTTGGTGCTATGCTTTAAATATGAATGATACGCTTGGCCGAGACCGAAACCCGTACGTTTTTTTTTTCAAAAGCCCATCCTTTTGTGATCGATTGGTCGATAAATGGTCCAATGCATTACAGGGAAAACTCGTTTTTTGGCCGTACTGTTCGTATGTGGAATAACCTTCCTGCTGAAGTCTACCCTCTCACTGTGAAGTCTACCCTCTCACTGTCGAATGTTCACAGGTACTACTACCTCTTCTCTCCTTTCCATAACCTACTTTCCTAGTTCCAACCCAATGCAATGCATTAGTAGGGGCTGTCACATGAATGCTGGTCCTAACAAAAAAAAAAAAATATGGTGGAGGTTACCATTGACGGTGACATTCTGATTTTCCTTAATTTTAAAAAAATTTGGACCAATGATTGCACTCTCAGCTACAGCTGTAGTAGGCCGATTCTGCGCACCGTAAGTTCCTCGAATTGCACGATAAACATTTCTCACAGAACGCTGATTGTTCATAAGCTTTTTATTGTTCAGCAAAACAGAATAAATTGTTTCCATTTATTCAAATGCGTGGAAAATGGTTAGAAAGTAAGCCTTTCAGAGAAAAAACAAAAGTGCTAAATAGTGCCCAGTGTTCGAAAAATCGAACACTGCTTTTTAAAGTCAAATAACAAAAACATAATTGAAAAACACGGAAATGTTTTTGCTGTTGTTGAAAGTTTAATCGTTCTTTAATGGAACTGCATTTTCACTTTTTTAATTTTTTTTTATTTTATACAAAGTTTTCAGTTTTTAAAATTATGCTAAAATTAATGTTTTTTCTTCCCCCTTGTTATACAAGGGAGGCGTGAAGTGGGTAAGAACTTTTATTTTTATATTTGTAGCTAACCATTTACAATATATTATTGTTTAATTAGTTCTTTGTCTTACCTAAAAAGAGTAAAAAAATTACAAAAACCCGTTAAAACTACTGTTCGAAAAATCGAACATTGGGACGATATGGGTTAATTTGTGAATCTGTTCCCTTATCAACATATACAAATTAGGTATCGTAAGAAAGGTTTTTTTAAGGCGCGCCCAACTGTATATACAATTTGTCCAAGGACGATCATCCATGTCCTTTTTTTAAGGATTTTCTGTAAAAATAACGGTTTTTGAATTTTTTGTTCGGGGTTGTTTGTAATAAAAGTCCCAAATTAACATATTTTATTCTTTAGTCGATTTAATTAAATACGTGTCTCAGCTTTTTTTGTTATTCGTGTTAGTTCGCGTTTTGACAAAAATGCAATGGGGTGGTAACCCTTCGTCTTATATAGGGCAATATGGGTATCAAATTTTTTCTTTATGTATGTAAATAATTTAGATTTTTGCAAATTAGATGCATTTTACAAGGTGCTCTGGAATATATGTAAATGCAATTTTGTAGTAACTCTAATATGATAGCGAATTTAGTTTCTATATCATGTATGGATGAAAATAGGACTAAAGAAAGAAAAAACGACTTGAATTTTTTTTATTTGCAAAAAAAAAAATATGCCGCCAAAAAGTCGTGGATCATTTCTTTTTTTCTTTCTTTAGTCCCATTTTCATTCATACATGGTCTAGAAACTAAATTCGCTATTATATTAGAGTTATTACAAAATTGCATTTATATATAGTCCAGAGCACCTTGTAAAATGCATCTAATTTGCAAAAATCTAAATTATTTACATATAAAGATGATGTACTTGGCAAAAGAAAAAATTTGATACCCATATTGCCCTATATAAAACGAAGGGTTACCACCCCATTGCATTTTTGTCAAAACGCGAACTAGCACGAATAACAAAAAAAAGCTGAGACACGTATTTAATTAAATCGACTAAAGAATAAAATATGTTAATTTGGCACTTTTATTACAAACAATCCCGAACAAAAAATTCAAAAACCGTTATTTTTACAGAAAATCCTTAAAAAAAGGACATGGATGATCGTCCTTGGACAAATTGTATATACAGTTGGGCGCGCCTTAAAAAAAACCTTTCTTACGATACCTAATTTGTATATGTTGGTAAGGGAACAGATTCACAAATTAACAAAACATACAAAAATAGACCCTTTTTCAAACTGGCCCAGCTCACGAGAGGTCAAAGCTGGAGCCGAAATATTTAAAATGTCATCTTAAAAAAGTCCAAGGTTCATTTTTAGGAGGGTACATCGAGCACGAATTTGGCTTCCATACAACTTGAGGCGCTCTAATGTATGTATATATATTTACGGAATAACACGTTAAGTAAAAAGCCTCAACGGCTATTTTGGCACATATACGCTCTTCTTTTTCATATAAATGCGGCGGAATGGAATGAAAGATGGTTAACCTACACTTCCATGAAACAAGGGATACAGAACCAAAGAATGTACCAGCAGTCATTTAATTGAGTAGGTGAGTTGCAAAACTCGTTCGTTACAAAATTAAAAATACGAAATGAAAATTTACTCTAACTGTTCTTGTGGCGATTTTTGAGAAGAAGTATACTTATTGTGTCAATCCATGTCCTCATCCATGTTTTTCCAAGGACATGCATTAATACAATCCGCATATTTCTTCTCAGAAAGCACCAAAAGAACTGTGAGAATCATTTTTCATTTCAAACTTTTTATTTTGTAACGAACGAGTTTTGAAACTCACCTACTCAATTGTTTGACAAGTTGTAGGCATGTAGCACCGTCTTGTTTAAACCAAATGTTGGTCACATTTATATCATCCACTTTCGGCTGAAAGAACTGTTTCAGATCGCGATATCTAGCACCTGGGATTGTTTCTGCTAAAACTAATTTTCAAAATATTTATTTAACCCAAAATCGACACCAAGCAGTGACATTTTGTGGATTCATGAGTTCTCCAAACCCAAATGTAATACAGGCCTGTTCTGCAAATCACTTTTACTCTAATCACATGATTTCAGATCACATGTGCCTACTAAAATCATACGTGTGATATTATAGTGTCCCGTTTTTGTGTGTTTTCGTGTGATCTTCAATTGCCGAAAGCACATTGAGAAACACAAAAACGGCATCATTTTCCGAACACCACAAAATCACGCGTGTGATTTCAAAAACACGTGATTTGAAATCACGTGATTTTCAGAAAAAGCCCGATAGTTTTGGCGATTGACAAAATTATCATGGACGTATTTATATATCAGGTGGCGACAATAGGATAACAACAAAAAGAAATTTGTTGTTTTTTGCTGATAAAAAATGCTAAAATCCTTTTATATTTGTAAAGGAAACCCAAGTTTTGACAGTGGCACTAAGCAATCAACTATAAACTGCTGATCGGTTGACCCCACCTGACAAACATGCATATAAATTCGTCTTGTTCAAGGTGAAAATTTGCTTAATAGCTTTGAGTGATTTTGTTGATGTTCAGTTATCTTCGGGTGATTTTTTAGCTATTATCTTTTTGGCAACACTAGTTTAAGCCGCTGACGCACGTTTCGTGTTTTGTTTCACTGTCAAACATGTTCAGTTTGGTCTATAATTTAACCATGAATTATCTTACAAACGAACAACGCTTGCAAATTATTGAATTTTATTATCAAAATTCGTGCTCTGTTAAGAAAGTTCATCGAGCGCTTCTTGTGTTAAGCGACGAAGCTCATTTTTGGATCAATGGGTACGTTAATAAGCAGAATTGTCGATTTTGGAGTGAAGATCAGCCAGAAGCATTGCAAGAGCTACCAATGCATCCAGAAAAAGTCACAGTTTGGTGCGGTTTATTAGTTGGTTTATTCTTCAAAGATGATGCAAATCGTAACGTAACTGTGAATGGTGAGCGCTACCGTGAGATGATATCCAACTTTTTTTTGCCCAAAATGCAAGAGCTTGACTTGCATGACATGTGGTTTCAACAAGACGGTGCCACATGCCACACAGCACGCTTAACAATGGACTTATTGAGAGGCGAGTTCGGTGAACATTTTATCGCCTAGGTCGTGCGATTTAACGCCTTTAGACTATTTTTTTTTGGGGCTATGTTAAAGCTCATGTCTATACACACATGCCCGCTTTAATAGACGCATTGGAAGGCAACATTAAAGAATTTATTCATGAGATACCGGCCGAAATGTTGGAAAGAGTATGCCAAAATTGGACTAAGCGGATGGACTATTTGAGGCGCAGTCACGGTCAACATTTGCATGAAATAATCTTCAAACATTAAATTATATGGACCGTACTATCGATTCAAATAAAGATTTCATGCATTTTTCTGAATTTCATGTGCTTTTTTTTAAACTTTCCTATAGCTCTTAAAAAATCACCCATTATTAAACTAACTATCTTTGCCGTAACCTTAAGCTGTCAGCTGTTAAGTTTTTGATTTTTAAGGTTCCTTAAACTTCACTGCTCACGTGGCGGTAAATTAAAATCTTGCGAACACTCTTAATTTT
Source organism: Pollenia angustigena (assembly GCA_930367215.1). Taxonomy (NCBI): domain Eukaryota; kingdom Metazoa; phylum Arthropoda; class Insecta; order Diptera; family Polleniidae; genus Pollenia; species Pollenia angustigena. The sequence continues at coordinate 211,899,147 of OV884060.1, forward strand.
CTACACTAAATACATACTTCACTTCAATCACAAGACACAATTGTTTTTATTTCTCTTATCACGTCAAAGGAAGGCGTCTTTTTGCTTTATTTCTTTTTCCAGGAACATTTATTTTAACATCTTGTACAATAATTTTCTTCAACTGTTATCATTTCTATACAAACTGCCTTTGACGTTTCTGTGCAAAATTACAATTTCAAGTTTTTCCAATGTCTATTGTTATTGCTAGAAATATAAGTTTTGTTTATAACAAAACATTAGCAAAACTTTTTGATAAGTACTCTTGTGAGTGCTTCATCATTGTAAGAGAATTTTAAATGATTTTTCTTTCTTTCTAACTTTATTGTGCTATAAAAAAAACTTTAGGGAAAGCGGTGCTAAATAGCAGCGATTTTTTACGTAAATAATCAAAAATTTAAAAGATTCTTGTTTTTATATTGAAATTTACAAGTTTTTTTTTTTGTAAACATACATCTGATAACTTTGAAGAAAATGCAACTCTGACATGATAAGTTGTTATTGTTTTTTGAAAATTTCAGTGTGAAACCAACGACCTTTAACTTTTTACATACATATATATTTCTTCTTAACACAGCCATCTCTCATGAATTCATTCCGTATTTTGGTACTTCAGAAAATTAATTACGAAAAAATTTTTCGGAATGAAACCATTTTTATTTTCATGAACGGAATAGAAGTTTTCTATATTTAACTATCATTATTCTATCAATAACCAAATATGTTTTCTTTATTTATTTTTCAAAAGAAGTACATATATTTTGCCAAAATTTACATACCGGCAACACACACAACAAAAGAAAACAAAGCTAAATTGAAAACAGTTACATTTTCTAAAAGTTACGCACGTCATTTTAACTTTGGAATTTCACAAATTTTAAAATGTATCACTTTTTTATAGGTACATAAAGAAAATCTCAATGTAAATCTTTTTGTACAAAAGTTTTGTTAACAGCTGTTTTTTATTTTGCTAAGTGAATTTGTTGCCATATACATAAATACTGATTCTGCCAAATGGGTTACATAAAAATCGCTTAAACAAAATTTTTGGTATTGATTAAAACGATTGGAATAAGCACAAAAATTATTTCGCAATCTGCGACACGGCTGATAATAAGAGTATATATGTATTTGTTTGTCATTCCGTTTGTAATTTCTACAATATTGATGTGCGACCCTTTAAAGTATGATACATACATATATATATATATCATATATATTATATATATATCAAAAGGTCCACCGTGGCCAAAAATTTAAAAGTTATTAAATGCTGATTATTTTACGATATTGTTATTAAGAAATATTTAGATTTTACTAATTTTATAATTTTACTCATAAATTTGTTCACTTAGATGAACAATCAGACTGCAAAGTTATGCAAACGTAATTTCTTATTTGTGAGAATGTTTTATGGTATGTTTTCTTTAATATTTATCTTTCTTAAAGTAGGCGGCATTTGATATAAATTATTCCAAAAAAATGTTCTAACATGGTCTGTAATCTAAGGAAGAGCTCAAGGAGAAATATGTTATTCGGATTAACGGTAAATTTTTATTTTATTTTAATCATTATTCAGTTGAATTATTACGGAAAAAAATTCACGTTCGAAATGTCACGTATCGACCCAGATTTTGGCTTAAAAAAAAAGAAAATACAGAAGATTTTGGAATCAAACCAAAGGCATTTTAATGTTACATTGCTACGTAAAATTCTGAAAGTAGTTTGACTAAAAAATTGTGCCAGGTTTCGTTGAATTACGCCTTTTTATACATGGCCACAAAAACTACTTCTGTTTTTTCACGTTCGAACCGCTACTTCTTTTGTCATTATCTTTGACCTAGAATCGCGCCCTCCATAAACTTTAGCATAGATAACAGTGCTTTCTTAGTGTTATAATTTAAGGGTTAAGAAAACATAAAAATATTTTTTGTTTGAAATGTTATTGCATTTTTGAGGCATGCGACTGTCACGTTCAACACTTTGGAATAACCCATATTAGGGTGGTCGTTAACTGTATGGAGCATATTTGTTTTCTATTTTTCCATGCACTCACCCCCCAACTCGGTGGGTATCGATAAAAAACGACACCAAAAAAAGTTTTAGGACAATCGGCGAAGGCTAAACCGTCCCTCAAGTCCGCCAAAGTTGGAGAAAAATCGTTAAGTCCGACTTTTATGCCTCATAACTTGGAAAATATTAAACTTACATAAAAATCGTTTGCATAGAAGTTGTTAATAATGAAGTTTCCAACAACTTTTGTCTTAATAAGTTTTCTCTAAATCTCATATTTAACGAAAAGTAACAAAAAAATAGAGCAAACAGCAGCAATGATGCGAATTTTTTGTTAGAACTATTTTTTCTTCCACATGTCAATTCAGCTTCAATATTTGCGTTTGTGTGCGTTTGCTTACAAAAACTAATAGTCAAACGCATATCATTTGTTTCTACCCTACCTACCCGCTTTCTTCATTTCTAAAGGGGTCACCCATACAAAATTGTCAATACAGAATAGAAATATATTGAAGAAAAAAGCCCATAACTGCCAATGAATCGCCCCTAAGGACATAAAATGTATGACGGACCATCATTAGTTTTTTATGCTTAACATTTTCTTTGAACATACTTGCCATATATCTCCACCCCTAAGGGGGGCTCCTATACAAATATGGCGGTCTAATAATTTGGCCCCTGCAGCGCCTAGGATGCCCCTAGATGAGTCAAATGTATGACCGATCCCACTTTATTTTTTATACCCATCATTTGTTGTTTAACATACCTACCCGCTATCTCTATTCCTTAAGAGGGCGGCTCCCATACAAAATGTTCAATACAGACTAGGAATATATTGAAGAAAAAGCCCAAAAAAGAATGACCAACCTCCATTAGGTTTTTGTTTTTAACATTTTCCTAAAACATACTTGCCCTTTATCACCACTTTTTAGGGAGTCTCTCATACAAATATTGCGTTTTATGAAATTCTTAAATTTAATGGAAATTTTTGTGAACAAAACAAACTTTTTTGTTTGCAAATTCGTTTTTTAAATATCTTACAATTTTTTATTAATGGAAATTTTTGTGAACAGAACAAACTTTTTTTGTTTGCAAAATCGTTTTTTAAATGTCTTACAATTTTTTAAAGAACAAAAATTTTTAAATTTTGCTAAAAAATTATTATTTTTTTTTTGCTGAAATAACTGCGCATATAAGAAAAACCTTTAAGCTTTTTTAAAGGTAATTTTATTGCGGAATTTCGTTTTTTTGAGTTTGCGAATATATGTTGTGCAACCTCCTCTATTTTCGAAATAACGGTATATCTCGAAAACAAAAGCTAACTTGGTGGCCACACGATCAAGTTTTGCCTTTCAATTCCTTTCAGTTTGCAATACACTCTCAGTTTTTTACTAACACACTCACAACTTTTAAATTGACCACGAGATGGTTTTCAATTTCACCTTTCCATTTGTTTGGCAATATACTTTCAATTTAACAGCTGAGTACAAGTTTGTCTTTATAAATTGTGTTGTTGTTGATATCTTGGAAGTAAATTGCTTACAAATTGAGTGCAGCCTACGTCACAGCTTTCAATTTATGTACATTTTGACAAGCAGTATATGTAAAAGACTATCAAGAACAACTTGATCGTGTGGCCGCAGGGTAACCTAAAAAACGGTCACCACTGGATTTAGCGCACCCGAATTAGGTTAAAACACCAGACTGGTCTGTTTTTTTTTTTTTTTTTTTTAATAAATAATAAAAATGCTTTTCAACAAAATTAATTGTTTAATACGAGATTAAGGAAAAACTTGTTAAGAACTATTTTACAAAATTAATATTTTCTTAATTATGAAACATAAAAGTCAGATTTCATGTAAAAATATAATTTTTCTCAAACTTTGGTGGGCGTGAGGGACGGCTTAGCCTTCGCCGATCGTCCTAAATTTTGCTAACGGCTAATTTTTAGACATACAATTTCTTGTTTTTTTTTTTAAATTCTGTTGATAATGTGTGTTACTGAGTGGTAGGCGAAGGGTATTTATTTACTTGTTTTATTAAGGAAGTTTTTGATCATAAGCCATATTGAAGGTCTATTAAAAAATTAACCAAGTGAAGTTTTGTTTTAAAATAATTTATCACACCGAAATATCTCTTAACTTCTGCATTTGAATGTGTAAAACTTTATAAGTTTGCAACAAATGAAGACAACTGAATAAAGGATTTTCATTCACAAAAATTTTTAAAACTGTGGAACTTAATCTAAAATGATTCGAGTTTAATCTATATTTTTGTATGGTAAAAAAGTAAGAATATGTTGAATGGAAGAGTTTTTATTTACTTAACTAAAAATGCAATTAAAAAAACGCGGTAATACGAAAAAAGCTTGTTTGGCATAGTTAAACTGCACTTTTGTATTGGCTTGTTTGTTGAAGATTGTTTTTGAAACAGTGTTAATTCGAAAACCTTTCATTATACCTACAAAAATATATCTATACATCTTTAGATTTACTTACCAGTACTCTGTTTTCAGTTTTATCATTTTTTGTTTCCAATTTAACCATATATTTGACCAAGATTTTTGTGTGACGACCCAATATAGACTTAACGCTCTCTGTAAGAAAAAAAAAAAAAAAATTAAGCAATTTTAAACATTGTAAAAAATAATCAAAAATTAAATACATAAATAATTTTATATCTTTGAGTGCTTAAATATTCTAAATATCGTATGTATAAGATTCGACAAGAAAAAGATGATGTGCCCCCATACAATATTTAACGTTATAACTAGGGCGTGGTATTTCATGCATTTATTTAATAAAAAAATGTGCATAAAACATAAAAAAAAAATCAAAATATGCTTAACAAATTAATAATACAGTGGTATCCCGGTTTAACGAATTATATATTGTCAGGTCCTTTTGTTATATCGAAAAATTCGTTAAATCCCGAAGTTTTTTTTAATACATTTTTATTAATAAAACAACAATATTTTAATAAAACAAAGTAAATTCGTGTATTTCCATTCAAAACACAAACAAAAAATAAATACTTTATATCATTTTCAATTAAATGAAAATTGTCCACCATAAAATTTTTTGTGTAGAGGGCTTTTGCTTTTAATATAGGGCCACTAATAGGAATGTTCGCCTTCCTCTTGTTTTGAAACAATTCTGTTTCCATTCTTGGAAACTCACCTGTTTTTAAGGTCCTTCTATTCTTTTATCCGAAATGAGTCATTTCCATTTCGCTCAAAAGTTTCCGTTTTGATTTTATAATTGTGCATATTGATGACTTTGGCAGCTGATATTTATTAGATAAAGCACTTCGTCAATAATGTTTAATTTTTCTTTAAGAATTTAACATTTTCTTTTGGGCATTGATGTCAACTTTACAAAAAATTTCACAAAAATTACGTAAAATTTGAAACAGAAAACAAACATTTATTTTGGAAACAAAAGTAAAAAAATGACGTAACGTACAAATTTTTATTTTAGAGAGCAAGTATTTTCTTTGCTTTCTTTGTAAGAAAAAAATACTTCTCTTAACTCGTAGTTTTCAGTAAAATCGCTCTTAAAATATTGTTAAAAATGTTTACAAAAACAAAAGAAGATGCATGGAAATATCGACCCCTTTGCACGAAATTTTCGTATATGCCAATTTTTGGGAAATTGGAGTTTTTGATGCAATCTTGTTCTACATTCAAAGATACGTCACCTGACAAAATATTGTGGGCGAATTCCACTTCGTTGCTCCAAAAATTGAATGTATATTTTCATTTTGATATTGCAAGTGATAGCAGAGAAAAGTCCTGTAAAATTTGGTTTTTGTAACATACGATTACTTCGCGCAAAGGGGTCGATATATTTGCATTCATTCTATTTTGGTTTTTAAAATTTTTTTGTAAAAATTCGTTAAATAGAGAACAAAAATTTGCTGTTTGTTCGTAATATAAGGTACTCTATGGAAAAAATATGACCGTACGTTAAATCGCGAATTCGTTAAACTGAGTATACGTTAAACCGGGATATCACTGTATATGCATTTTATTTAAAGAAAAACGGTCAAAACATATCCATATACCAAGGAGTATTCATACAGGTAACCGCATCATAAGAGAGAGTTATGACAGCTCTTCCTTAATTTGCAGTTGGTATAAGAATTCTAAATGTTAATCTCCATACAAAAAAAATTCACAGCCAGCATAACTCTCTCTAGCAGTACGTTTTAAAAACGTGTAAAAGCAACTTTAACAATTTTAAAATTTATGTATGTCAAAATAAAAAAAAATCTTTTGAAAGTTAGGCTATATATCGAGCCATTACCGCAAAAAAAGTGTATGAAAACGCTCTCTGGCGGCAATCAAAAATAAATGGATTTCTCGACCCTAAAAACCGCATGATACAGGTCTGGCTAGACCAAATACAATTTCTTTACCTCTATTCCTGAATATTTTAAAAAACTAACTATTTTGAAAAATCCGGGGCTCAAAATTAATTTTCTTGGAATGATTTATAGAACAAGAATCGCAATGTGCCTTTGACGCGAAAAAATTTTACCCACCCTTTTATTATGTATAATTAATGATCATGTATTTTTTGCAATCTATACTTTGCATGTACAAATGAATTTTAAGTACCTTTTGTTTTTGTTGTAAAAAAAATTATAAATAAATTATTTAGTACTCGAAAAAGTACGGTTTTAAAAGTTCGGTGCTACGATATTGGTTATCTTATTTATCATCCCTGACTGATATAATCGTTATAGTTTGTTTTATATATATACACAGAAAAAATTACTGGCAGTTTTTTTTCAATTAATAGTGATTTTTGAATTTTAAAATAAATTTGATTACGTTCTTAATTGATTGAATTAAAAAAAAATATTTTTTTTCAATTAAAATTTTACTTGATTTTAAGCTTAATTTTAATTATAAGTTTAATTGAATCAATCAACTCGGTTGTTTGAATTGAACACTTTGTTGCTTTCTCCTTGTTGCTTTCCTCCCTCATCAACAGTTTGCGAAAAATGTTACAAGTGCAACCAACATCTTTATAAATTTATTGTCTTTGCCCTTACATGTACATACACACATGTTTTTGTCCTCAAAAACAACAGTAAGTGCTGGTTCACACAAGTCAAGTTTGACTCTTCAAGTCTTGATCTTTTAGGAGAGAAGGGAAAAGAGAATGCCATTTCTTTTCCCCTCTCTCCTAAAAACGAGTCAAACTTGACATGTGTGAACCGGCACTAAGCGTCGCGTGCAAAAAAAAACTATCAACAAGTAAAAAATGAACTGAAATTTGTTATAGACGAATTACAATTATGACCACCAACAATGTCAATAATGAGCCTACATACATATGTATATTATGCGTAAAATAAAAAATCGCCTTGTGGCTGACCACAGTGTTGACGGTGATTATGGTCGCAATCGAAATTTGGTGTTTATTTTCTTTGTTTGTTAATTCTTGAATTATTTTTGGCGTCATTTCATGTTGTGCGTTTAAAGTGAATAGGTGAAAAAAGTACAGCTAAATTACACAACAAAAACAGTTTTTTGTTTTCAATCTTGAATACCCTGAAGAATCAGAGTTATTCTACAATTTTATACAAAGTTGTATGTATGGAATTCCTTTGTCAAAAAAATCTTCCAAAATTTGTACAATTTAGCATGAGCTATTACAATTAAACAAATAAAACAAGTTACTTTTAAACCATATTAAAATAAAACATATGTATATTTTAAATATTATTATTTTTCTTCATTTAACCATCAACTGAATTGATTTAACAAACTTATTCAATTAACTCATCAATAGATGTCTTCGCAATATTTTAAGAATATGGTGGCCTCAAATAATAACCAACGAAAATCTGCTACTAAGGACTAATCAACTAAAGATTGAAAGCGAAATAAAGAAACGTAAATATGGATGGTTGGGACACACACTAAGGAAAGAAAGATCCGAGGTCCCACATGCAGCACTTGAGTGGAACCCACAGGGGTATCGAAGCGTCGGCCGACCGAAAGCATCTTGGAGGAATACAGTGGCCAAGGAAACAAGTAAATCCTACAACCAGTTGCGATACATAGCTAGGGAGAGGGAAGACTGGAAGATATATTTAAAAAACATTTGTAAATAGACTAAGTTCTAATTAAAATTTGTTAATGAATTGTAATTAATGAACATGTCTTAATAATAATAATAATAATTCAATTAACTATTTGTTTGATTGAATAATTTGCGTAATTGAATGAAGATTGTATTTCAAATACACTGTTTAATTTATTCAATTAAAAATTTAATCAATTTAATGCAAAAAGTCAATCACTGTTTTAATCAATACAATTAATAAAATAATTAATTTTCTGTATTGTAATCAATTACGTTAGTAATTCATTCAATTAAAATATTGATTTTTTTTTTAATTAATTTGTTAATTCATTCAATTAAAATATTGTTAAATATTAATAATTTTTTCAATTATTTTTGTAATTAAAATGTAAAAACTTTTTAATTGGAAAAAAAATCCTGGTTTTGCAATTTTTGCAAGTTTGAGTAATTGGTATAATCATTTCGGTGATAGGTGTAAAATTAAACAATTTTTTGCTTGTTTCAATTATTTTGGTGATCAAAACCGTTTTTTACTTTTTTCTGTGTAGCCGATACGTATGTTTGAGTGTTTTTAAACTAATGAAGAGCACAAAATATTAGTTTTACAACGAAGGATAATTTCGGTAAAAATAGAATCAAAAATTAGGTGGAAGTCAGAAAAATTTCAATTTAAACTCGTTCTTTTCTGTCTTTTACGGTACAACATTGCATTAACCACATGTACGAGTGTAAAGAAATTTGCATAACTTTTAAAGTAATAGAGGTCCCATAATAAAACTTTTGCAATATGATAATGACACTAAAGGCCAATTTAGATTAAAAAATAAAAAAAAAAACTAGAACTAAGTTAGAAAAATTTTGATTTGAATTGGTCATTTCCGGTTTTGCAGATGAACAACTTTTTTTTTTTTTTTCAAATAATTTTTTTTTATTAAAGATCAATCGATTTTTTTATAAGAATCACCTAAAAATTTTTTTCGTTTGATTAGTTTTTAGTTTAAAATAATAATATAAAAAACGTTTTTTTTAAAACGGCAACACTTTACCACCCCATAACTCGACAAATAAACGTCATAGAAAAAAAAATATTTCAAACACTAATTCATATTTACTAGAACTGTAGTTATGCCAAATACAAAGGAGTTCCAACAAAATATTTTTATTGGGTTGTCCGTTTCACATAAACATATTTGTTGATTTTTTTTTTGCGATTTTGTTTTGATTTTTTAATTCAATTTGGAATTTATGCGGTTTTTCAGAATTTTTGAACGAATCATTAGTTTTTATATGAAGCTAGAGTATTGTTTTATGCGAATTCAATGTATGCCATTTTTTTCGGAACGCATCTATCGCTAAAACGAGACCCGAGTTTATTTTTGCGTCAGCCGCCGCCGCCGCCGAATTCATACAGGTAACCGCATCATAAGAGAGAGTAAGAGATAAAATCTCACGGCGCTGGTCTCTGTTCGCAATATGTTTTTTCAAAATAATTTGAAAACTTTTGTTTGAGTGGTAGAACATCTTTGCTTTTGATTAAAACCAAAAATCATTGTAATAAAATCAATAAATATGCAAAAATATGCTTTTTCAACAAAAGAGCTTACATATATGCATTATTACATTTTATAAGTCAAAAAATGCATTCACGATAAAATATGCACGATGCCATTTTTCAACAAAAAGTGTGATTCGGATAAATAACTTAATCATTTCGTTTTTAAACGTTCGAGAAAAATTATGCATTTGCATGTAATTCCACGCTCTAGTCATAAAAATAAAAAAGTAAAGAATTCCTGAGAAATTTTCTTTATTTCTTAACAAAATGCATAATCGTATAAAGTGTATTTTTTATAGATATTACGGGTTTGTATAAAAAGTTTAAAATTTTTCTGAATACACAATTATGTCATCGTCTATGAAATTCAAGTCCTCTTAATGTTGACGAATATATTCACACTTAGCATGTGTATGTCTATCTATTCATGTACATATTAAAAAAAATACCCAATCAAAACCCATTATAAATATAAAAAATATCACAGAGCATAATTTCCCTGCCATCAGACAGACAATTTCGATGAAATGGATGGAAGCCAAAATCAAATAAAACACGTTCTCAGGTAAAACATTCATAGTGTCACACATAAAAAATCCATATAGAGAAATTTTTGCAAAATTGAATTCAAATGCTTTTAATAATAATCCTTAATAAAAAAAAATATATAAACTTATATATTTGTTATTAGTCAAACGTGAGGCGTTAATAAAGTACAAAATTTAACAAATATTATTAGAATGACAATGTATAGTGTATAAATAATAGAGTTGTCAATTATTCGCCTTTCAGCTTTGTTCGAATAATTCAAATAATTGTTTTTGTTCGTTCGATCAAACGATTAAATCTGAAAAATTAATCGATTAATCGATGAGAATAACGAATAAAAAAATTAAAAAAAATTACATTTTTTAAATAAGATACATCCGTTCGTTTACAACTATGGAAAATCTTCCATTTTTTTCTTTGTTTTTTCTCAATTCCACTATGACTTCTTATATTTTTGATGCGTACAACTTTTCATCTTAACTCCATAAAGGGGTTGCGACCTTCCATCTTCAGCCAAACTTCTGCGTACAATTTCTTCTATATAACAACCGCTGTCTGTCTTAATTTATTTTTCTATTGGAACAAGTTCGGCATATTTTGATGTCGTTGGATTATCTTATACTACATCGTTTTCAATGGTAATATTGTATCACTTATACTATGTTCACACTTGGGTTCTTAAACGCGTTTAAGCAACTCGAACGTGATTAAGTTCTTATCACATCAAAATCCATGATTAACCATATATTGAAGTGCTTTGTTAATCACTTCAAATTGACATGATTGCAACTAAATCACTTCATTAATCACATCGAATCAAGCGGTCACCATGAACGTTCCCCTTACGTGTACAACTGACCACGATCTCTTTTTAATGTTTTTATTTTTCCTTAAATAATTCAAAAATTTTCACAATATATTTAAAATAATCTTCTGATAACTAACTTTGTAAAAGTATTTGTATCCATTTTTGAGACTTTAAAGAAATATAAATTTGTTTGTTCTGTTTTTTTTTTTTTAATCAACTGTCATCTTTATCATCTCAAATGTAATGTGAGCGGCTCTGATTAACTTAATCAACATTTTGCTCAAACGCGTTGAAAAACTCAAGTGTAAACATAGCATTGCGCGAATGGCAAAGTTATATATAATTTACAAAATATATATGTATAAAACAATAACAGCTCGTATTTTTTAGCTTTTTTTTCACCCGAGAGTGAAAGATCCAATTTCTTGAAAATTTTTTGATTTTAAAAGAAAACAGCTGTTACAATTGTTGGTCAAAGATTTGTTTAATAAGAGCATAAAATACACTTTTTGAAATACTATGAATACTCAACACGGTGTTTGCTTACTAAACATTGAGATTAATTACAATCAGGACTATATCTGCAATATTTTTTACCTTTCCTACATTTTGTATAAAATCGCTAAAAACGTATGAGAATAAATCAAATTCTAAGCTATTATTTCTTATGACTTTTATTATAAATTTGTTTTAATAAAAAAAAAATTGTTCGATTAATCGACATAATTTAATCGATTTATTCGTTATTCGAAAATCGGCATTTTAAAATTATTCGAACAAGATCTTGTTTTTGTTTGATCGATTAATCGAATTATTCTTAATCGGTTGACAACTCTAATAAATAATAATCAGAAAACATCCATATACAACAACAAATGTAAACAAACAACACAATGGGACCAGTTGCTAAAATAGTGATAATATTTAGTATTAATTTGTTCTTATTAAACATCGTAGAGGCGAACAAGTTAAGGCAGTTTAACACGATATGTATTTTGCAGTGGCTTTGTCAGATGTAAAATCCATATGTATGTGCACATGTCTGTCAAAATTAACAAATGCAGAAGCTTTATAATTTTTGCTTTTACAAGTTCGTTTTTGGTTTCATCTATTACTATTCACTTTTTACTGTGTTTCAGTTAATTTAAAATGTTGTTTTTTATACATAATACACACATTATGTGTAAATAAATAAATTTTAATGTACATATATTTGCTGCCACAAACAAACAAACACGCACAAATTGAAAATATTTTACACTGCTAATTCGAGCAGACATTTACAGAAGCAATTTATTTTGCTTTAATACGACAGTGCATTTTGCAGTGATAAATTTGAAAAGTGCACTGCTGAACACTGAAAGCATACCAATGGGGTAGTGAAACGTAAAATATAGGCTCTCTTACTCCAATGTCAACTCCAACTACACGTGGCGTATACTAGAAAGAAAAAGCTATCTAATTTGTTTGGGACAAAGTTTGCTAACACCAATAGGTAGTAACCCTACAAGAAAAATGACCGTCATTTTACCGGTCATTTGACTGTCATTGATGACAGAATAATGGTCATCGCGTAGAACAAAGTTTCTTAAGGCCAATGTGAAAAAAATTACCTAAGCTTTTATGTACGTGTGATATTGGAGTAATTAGCGTTGCCACTAGCAAACATTTCTTCCTAAAATGTTTTTAACAACAGCAATTCCCAAAATTCCACCGCTTTTTTTTAATTAATTAATACAAATTTAGCTAAATTCTTATAATAATTAAAATTTACATATTATTAAGTAAAAATATATATAAAAAGAATAGATTAATAAAATTTGTGCTTTGAAAAAAAAATATTCCTAATTTGGTATACAAATGCATACGAGTGGCAACGCCAGTTGTAACCATAAAAAAAATTAGTGCGTGTGTATTAGTTTCGGTCTTCCATTTCTTGTAGGGAAGAAAGAGAAAGAACACCTGTTTGGCCATAATGTCAAACATTGACCCCCTCTAACTTAGAAACTTTTTGACCGATATTGTGTCTAAGCGACAATCCAATAGGACTAACCTTGATGCAAATTTCATGCAAATCGGAAGACATCGATTTCAAAAGTTGGGTCACTTGACGTGAAATTCCCCATATGTATACACATTAGGTATGGATTAGTGCACGACTTTTTGATTTCGATACGCTATTTGTGAAGTTTAAAAAAAAAACGCATGAGCCAAAAAACAAGAGGGGGGGGGGGGGGGGATGGTGGTAAATGGCTCCTTATCGGGGTAAAAAATAGGAGAAAACGATACAGAAGCTAAGAAAAGCTTCACAACTGTCCCTGAGTCGCTCTTAAAGGGGTAAAATGTAAGACTGACTACCACTAATATTCCCCCCCCCCCCCCCTACAATTTTTATTAACATACTAACCCCCTATCTGTGCTCCTTAAGGGGGCTCCCATACTAAATATTGTTTTTTTATAAAATTACCCGCCACCGCCCTAACTAGCCCCAGAGTGACCCTAGAGGAGTCAAATATATGACGGACCTCCAATATTTTTGCAACCCGAGCATTTTTTCAGAACACAACTAGTCTCCATCTTTAATCATTAGGGTGGTCCCCATACAAAAATTTCGAAAATGGCGGAGTTGCACAACATATCGCTCATTTGCTGCAACACCGGCATAACTCAAAAAAAATCCATTTCGAGATAAACGCATTTAAAGTTTTTGATTTGTTCTAACTACTTAGAAAAAAAGAAGACACATTCTCTTCAAACTGGGAAAGTATAAAAGATATAAAGATGAATTTAATACACAATATAAAGAAAAACAAAGCGAACAATTCTGCATCTCTAACTTCAAAATTTCATTTTTTGAGTTATGCCGGTCTTGCAGCAAATGAGCGATATGTTCGCAAAACTCAAAAACGCTTTAGCTTATTGAAAAAACTAAAAAAACGAAATTCCACAATAAAAATTCCTTTAAGAAAAGTAATATTTTTTTTAAATATGCACAGTAGGGAAATAACTTTTTAAAAGCACAGTCCGATAGAGCATAAAAAACTATAAGGGAACGTATATTTATTTTTTCGCTTAGGTCAAAAAAGTTCACGCACCAACCGCGATGGAGTTTTGAAAATTTTGAATTTTCTTTTTGGTAAGAAAAATTAATAATATGTTTATTTAAAACAAAAAATAGCTCAAGTATGAAATTTCATTAATATTTAGAGATGGTGGGACATTTTTCCGCAAACTAAAACGTATTTTTAACCTTTAATAACAAACAAAAATTAAAAAAGAATAAAAAACACAGTATAAAGTTATCAATATTCAATATTGCATTGGTTTAGAAAAACTAATTGGTGCGTGAACTTTTTTAAGAAAAATTGCAAAAGATTATGATTTTCGTGGTTACAAGGACATGGTTGACCTCATGGTACTATGCCAAAAAATTGGTTATACCCCAATTGCACAGTTGTTTTTGAAACCCCGATGAGGAGCCATTTACCCCCATCCTACCCCCCAAATTTTTTGGCTCATGCGTTTTTTTTTTTACAATCTTCACAAAATTGGGGGTTCTAGCGTATCGAAATCTTGCTCCTAAGGATTTCCATATAACACTAATCCACCGCTAATACACATGCTATATGTATGTATGTATATTAGAGCGACTCACCAAAAAAAGTGCTCGATTTACCCTCCTAAAAATGAACATTGGACTTTTTTAAGATGACATTTTAAATATTTCGGCTCCAGCTTTGACCTCTCGTGAGCTGGACCAGTTTGAAAAAGGGTCTATTTTTGCATGTTTTGTTAATTTAAGAATCTGTTTCCTTACCAACATATACAAGTTGGGTATCGTAAGAAAGGTTTTTTTGAGATGAAAATAGGGCTAAAGAAAGAAAAAAAGAAATGATCCACGACCTGAATTTCTTTTAATTTGCGAAAAAAATATGCCGCCAAAAAGTCGTGGATCATTTCTTTTTTTCTTTCTTTAGTCCTATTTTCATCCATACATGATCTAGAAACTAAATCCGCTAACATATTAGAGTTATTACAAAATTGCATTTATATATATTCCAGAGCACCGTGTAAAATGCATCTAATTTGCACAAATCTAAATTATTTACATACAAAGATGATATACTTGGCAAATGATAAAATTTGATACCCATATTGCCCTATTTAAAATGAAGGGTTACCACCCCATTGCATTTTTGTCAAAACGCGAACTAGCACGAATTTCAAAAAAAGCTGAGACACGTATTTAATTAAATCGACTAAAGATTTAAATATGTTAATTTGGCACTTTTATTACAAACAACCCCGAACCAAAAATTCAAAACCCGTTTTTTTACAGAAAATCCTTAAAAAAAGGTCATGGATAATCGTCCTTGGACAAATTTTATATACGGTTGGACGCGCCTTAAAAAAACCTTTCTGACGATACCCAACATGTATATGTTGGTAAGGAAACAGATTCTTAAAGTAACAAAACATGCAAGAATATACCCTTTTTCAAACTGGTCCAGCTCACGAGAGGTCAACCCTGGAGCCGAAATATTTAAAATGTCATCTTAAAAAAGTCCAAGATGCATTTTTAAGAGGGTACATGGAGCACGAATTTTGCTTTCATACAACTTGAGTCGCTCTAATGTATATCATTTCCTGTTGTTCGTATGAGGAACATAGTGCCTTAAATCTCGTCATTGGGTTTCAGTGGTTTCTGAAAACATATCTTTAAAGATGAGAGGCTGTTTGGGCTTCTACATCAGATCCTGGATCTGGGGCTGCCAAAGCGCTTTCAAGAGAGCAGATATGGCAAACATTTACATTGCGTAATAGTGAGCGTTATTCCGCCCATCTTCGGTAGTCAGAGCTCCGTTGGTTATTGGCTAGGGTACGCCACGTGAAGTTGGAGTTGACATTGGAATAAGAGAGCCTCTTTTGACAGCTTCACTACCGCATTGGTATGCTTTCGAAATACTTTTCTGTTTTTCAGGGTACAAAGTATTTTAACAGTTGAAATCTTATTTTTAACAGCATAGTAAGTTAACACATTATAACCACTTTTATAAGCTTAAAGTTTTTTTATCGGACCCACTGTGCAACAGGTAAAATGCACGTACAAGTTTAAGTCGGAAAGAAATGTTTTCAGTTTTTATTTAAATAAATTTAAATTGTACTTAAAAAATAAAACAAAAGTTTAGTTTTTTTTATATGAAAATTATTTAAAATGACCTTAAAAACAATGTTAATTATTTAAATAATAAATATATTTAGAATAACTTTGAGTGTGTGTCATTAAGGTTTTAAGACTAAACAACAATAGGAACATTTCAATTTTAAGCCTTTTCAGTACTTCATATGGTTTTAAAAAAATGTTGGAACAAAATCTATTAAATTAATTCATTTGGGTTAAAACCTGGACATTTAAGCAGTGTTGCCAATATGGTCATTTAGTAATTAGTTAAAACCATATTTAGCTATACATAATTGGAAAAAAAGACTTGGCAAAACTTCTAAAATCTGAAAATTAAATCAGTTATATTTCCAACACAATAATTGTTAAGAGAAATTTATCACATTTCACAATTATTTTTTTCATTTAAAACATTTTAGTTTTATGTTTTTAGTATTCATAATAGATTTGTTTACATTAAAACATAACAAAAGCTACGAGTACTTTCGGTTTAGTTCTATTGTCATGACCGTTTTTGACATTTATTATTATTGTTTGGATTTTAAAATTATTGGCCATTGTTACCGGAAATTTCTGATACAAATACAACAACTTTTAGTTATGTACTCTAAAAAAATAGTCCAAATAAACAAAAGTACAAAAAAATTAGAATCATATTAACCTATGATCTGTATATTAAATACATACACCGGCTTGACTTTAATGTAAAACGTTTTAAAACCGGCCAACAAGTATATACATATGTATATCAACAGTTATGTACATACACATTGTACCAACTAGCAAAATGTTTGATGCATGATGCGTGCTTTCACTGTAATACACATTAAAACCGACATTTGTACATATAAATTCGTACACTCACTGTCATTTTATTATTGTACATAAGTGCACTTATAAAAATCCAACAAATAAAACTAATTTTATGTATGTATGTGGTCGTAATAAATGATATATAAAACGGAAATACAATTTTCTGTTTTTGTATTTTTTTTATAATTAATTAATAATGACATAATGTTGAAATTAAAACACAAGATGTAAAATAACGTAAATATAAAAATAATAATGTATGTAAATAAGGTTTACGAATTAATTTAAATTTAAATCTCCAACGTTGTTAACTCGTATCATAAGATTTAAATCATGGTATCAATTAAGGTAGATGCATTAGAAAATAGTTCTCTTTTTTAAAACACATGTAATGTCACATAAAAGAAAATAAAAATAAATTTAATATGCATCCAAAAATCGAATAAATTAATTTTATTTTTTAAAAATTTTTACAACGATTGTGATTTTTTGTTGAACTGTTGGTTTTTAATTAAAGTTTTTGATATTAAGATTAGGCTTAAGTTAAATAAATTTGCAACATAAAATTAATTAAAATTTTTTTTGATAATTTTATTCTTGATTGAACACGGGAATTGAACTCGGGGTTCGAGAATACCACCATTTTCATCATCAGAAATCTTTGCCGTTCTACATTTACTAAATAATTTAATAAAAATAAAATTTGATGAACTTAAGCCTAATTTAAATATAAAAAAATTTAATTACAAATTTTTAAAGTTAAAACATTTGTGATACCAAATTTTAACCAAACATCATTTTGAAATAAACAGTAGCTCAAATTTACGATCTTGTAAATATTTTCTATCAATTCTATCTTTGTTTAAGTTTACAACACATTGCCAGTATTCCTAGTTTTAAAAACTTAGTCCACCATATTGGATTAAGAGTGACGTAACTTTATTTTTCGAGTTATTCTTAGCAAGTCCTTTCATTTGATATCCATATTATAGGAGTCAGGCATGGAAAATTGCTTTTATTATTTTGTACCAACTATGAAAACAAAATCTACTTTTTAGACCATGACGGTTCCCGTTTTGTTATTTATTAAAAACAAAATTTAACAAAAATTTATATAAACATTCACAAGTTCAATAAATAATACATACATACATAAGTTTACATATGAACATTACCCAGCGGTAACTAGAATGAGTAAAGAGGCCTAATAGAAGGCCTTATTTAGCAGTCACAAGCAGTCAGAAAACAACTTCGATCCCTTCCCAAAGAAGGGAGTAAGGAAGGTCACTAAAAATAAAAAGTAAATAAAACTGAACACCTTCCTTTCTCCCTTCTCAAAGAAGGGAGTAGCGAATGTGTACTGAATATTTCAGAAGGTCTTTTAAAAAGAAGTTTATGCCTTCTAGAAGGCATACTTCTGAAGGCAGGATATCATGCGAAGCGAATCTTTTAGAATGGAGTATAGAGGCCTTCAAAAAGGCCTGCCACTTGCGGTCCTTTCAATATTTACCGCTGGGTAGTCATTGCAAAAAAAATATTTATTAAATAATTTTTCGTTTGAAATTGGCCGATGCATGTGGAATACATCTCTTCAAATATATAAGATCACCCGTTGTTGATATTTTGCAAAGAGTAAACATCATGCTTTTCTAACCATGGAAATAATTTGAAGATATCTTTCCGAAGTGGTACTACATACGGCTTTACTTGTTTACTTGTCCTACAATGGTAATATGAATTTTGAAATAATTTAATCTTCGTTCTGCATTATAGATAAGTTTTTGAGTAATTTGTATTTTAATTTGAAGAAAAGCTACTTTGTATTTTTAGAATTTATTAGTTTAAGGCCCATTTTCACAACTTACCGATAGCTCAAGGTAGGATTTTGTCGGCCATTTAAAAAGTGTACCATAATTATAATTTTACTTCAACCTGGAAACTAACTTACAACTAAAACACAAAAGCTGATCATTGAAAAAACGCACAATAAATCAAAAAGAACAAAATTAAAGTTGCCAAATAAATTGTACCAAGTATGCCGCGGTAGTACCACGGTGCTAACAAGGTCCAAAATGTACCAAAAAAGTACAATTGTACAATGATTTCCATCCCTGGTAGGAGTGTATTTAAAATAATAAGGCCACCATCTTGCGTGCGCCACCATGTTGGATTTAGAATGGCACCACATAGTTAACCATGAATTGTCTTCCTTACTGAACGTGTGTACAAAATTTCAGCTCAATAGGTTAAAGATATCTGCTTCAAAATTGAATTTAGAGTGACGTCACTTAATTTTTCGAGGTATTCTTAGCAAGTCCTTTTTTTTTGATACCCCTATTGTAGGAGTGCATTAAAAATAAATACAAGTTAAATAAAAGCTATTAAAAAAAATTTTTTTTTTAGAAATGGTGAAATTTTTGATTGATAGTAAGATGTTAGATGTTACAAGTGTGAAAGAATGCATATTTCACATTTTCAACATCTTTCATGCGTTCCTCCGATGTGTATGCAAGTGTGAAAAGGCTAACATAACATAAGCCATCAATTTACGAAGATGTTAACATCTTCCCATTAGAAAAACATTGGGCTAAAACTCAACTTCTTTCAATAAATTTAGAAGATGTTTCATCTTATTTTATTCCATTCTACATCTTTAGGTTATTTTAGTGTCATCACTAGAAAAGTGACAATAAGATTTATTATTATTGTGGCAGCACTGACAAAATGACGTTTGTTTTGAAAGCAGCGTTGTCATTTGTCAATGTTAGATGTGATCAAAATAAATGAGTGATTCACATTTTGTACATCTTCCATGCGTTTCACTTAAATTTTGGTCAGTGTATAAAGCATATAATGCTACCTTATGTGGTGAAAGTGCCTTTTTACATTACGTTATATTGCGAAAACTAGAACGGGTTTTTGAGGATTCCAGAGACTAAGTTTTGCTCGTAACTTTATTTCGAAATAGAAGAATAGAAATAAGAAATTATTAACTTGACATATTTCACATACAATCTTGTAAAATTGAGATAAGTAAAGACATAACTAATGTTTCTTATGGCCCTACATTAAAATTAAATTTTTAAACCCTTCTACAAAATTGATCCAAGAAACTAAAAAGTATATACATATATTATTAATCCTTTAAGTAGCGAAGTTAATTAAACGATGTCTGGTTTGACCGTGTGTCTGTTGAAATGGGTTTTCCGAAGACCCCAGATATGATGGGGACTCGGCTGGTATATATTTATATTACATATTGTCCGGAAGAGTATACTATTGAAATTCAGATAGGTCCACACTGCCTCTAATTTTTACCCATAAATATCAAATGTTTACCCACTAACGTTTACTTTTTAAAGGACTCCTTTTAAGGTTTTACTTAATTTTTTTTCACTTTCACATTAAGTTAACTTAAAAGAAGTCTGGTGGTGAAAATAAACAAAATCGGTTATTGATGACCGAATTATTTGCACAATAGAGCGCATACCATATGAGCTAAGAGACCAAATTTGGCTCAAATATTTGTTTAATATAAAGAGTATTAAATAAGTTTAGTATTTCACCTGGTCTCTAGACAAATGCCCTTTCGAATTAAGGGCTTCGGTACTATAGTCACCATGCAAAACAAGCTAGATTATTTAACTTGAACTCAAATATTCTCTATATATTAGAATTGTTTTGTTTAAAAAATCAGAGAAATCGACCTACTGCTTTAGCAAGTGCCCATGCAAATATGCTCCCGGAATAAAAATTTTGACACGATAGCGCTTATTCTATGTATATGAGCTAGTGAAGAGTTAAGAGTGAAAAAGCGAACAACTAAGTCCGAAAAGCGAAGAAATAATAAGTTTGTTGCACGATCGCGGTGCTACGCATGCCCATGGCAATCCTCAAAAAAAAAGTAGACCGTATTTAGCCTTTCCTGGAATTTAAGCACGAAAAGAACGTAATTTTATTTTTCAGTAGCAGCTTTTTGGAGCCAAATTTTTTACTGTCAGTTTATTAAAATAAATTAAGAAATTTAAAATAAAAAAAAAAAAAAAAAATAAGAACAATTTTTGATTTTTAGTTGAACTGTTAATTTTTAATTTTTGATATTCTTTAATTAGGCTTGAGTTCATCAAATTTAATTTTTATTAAATTATTTTCACTGAGGTAAGGAATTTTACAACTTGGAATTTTTTTTTTTTTATTAAAATTTATTGATAATTTTTCTTGGCTGAGCTGGGATTTGAACCCGGGTTGATCTTTACATGTTTCAAGAAACACCACTTTCTATCGTCAGAAGATCTTTGTGTTCTACCCACTGCACCACTGCGGTGCCCGTTACACAGCGTTTACATTTGCCAGTACTAGCAAGACAGTAAGCATATACATATTAGTTGGCAAAACAATGCAAAAACAAAATAGCTGTAAAAGTGTTTATGTATTAGTGAAAAAGTTTGAATGAATTGCTACTGTCTTGCCAGTAATGGCAAATGTAAACGCTATGTTAGCCAACAGTCAAACATCAATCTTTAACCAGTAGTACTGGTGGTTCGAAATTTGCTGTTATTATCACCTAAATTTCAAATTACATGTTGCCTCCTTTTTCCTCTGTTTTTTCGTATTCTTTCTGTCAAGACTTTGTCTTGTAAAATTCCTTCCCTCAGTGAAAATAATTTAATGAAAATTAAATTTGATGAACTCAAGCCTAATTAAAGAATATCAAAAATTAAAAAAAAAAAATTTAATTTATGTTCCAGATTTTATTACAATCCACATTTAAAAAACTGTTGAGAATAACGCTTGAAAGAAAGTTGAAAATAAATGCATTTCTCAACATGAAAATAATTTCCCCATTTTGTCGAGAATGCTATGATTTTCAAATCATTATCAAGCGTTTGTCGTTTGAAAAAAGGTTTCATTTAAAATCATTTTCCATTTGAAATCAAGTTTTCGCGTTTGTTGGGTGTATATAAAGAGTTATATTTGTAAATAAATAATGAGTTACATACATATATTAACAGGTGTGCCTTGGATTAATATTTGTATGTCTAACAAATACCAGCACAAACGCATAATACCCGCTGCTCGAATAGGGGTAGAGTATAAAAGTACAATCGTGTATAGTTTTTGTTTTGCAATCTTTGCCTACAAAATGTTTACATAAGATTCCCTTTAAAGATTTATAGACGCACTGACTGGAAGATTTATGGACAGTATAAGTTTTTTTTTTTTCTATCTGTACATACAGGTGTGTCTGGTGTGAATTTAATAATTTCATAAAATGCTACACAACTAATAGATAAGTGTTAAATAATTACAAGTTTTTGTTTATAATGAATTCTTTGATTTTTTTTTCTTTCTCTATACAATAAAATCCCGCCAACACTGTGGTGTGCTAAACTCCACCAACAAACTTACCACATTCATTTACCAAGGCAACCTTTAGTATGGTTTATATTGTCATTCGCATAAAAGCCGGCGTTTTGTTTTTTTTTTTTTTTGTAGATATTGTGTTGGGGAGTTGTGGGATAGAGAGACAAGAAAAAAAAAACAATGGAAAAGTAAATTATAAAAAAGGAATGTATGACCAGTGTTACCACCAGCAAAATTCAAAATTACACTTGAGATGAAGCAAAATTACCCGATTTAAATGAAATTACACCGGATATAAAATTGAAGTTTTATTTCATAAAAAGGCATTTAAAAAGCAAAAACACAAAAACTCATTGAGAGAAGATCAATATTAGTCAAACTGTTAAGATTCTTATTGTAATTTTAAATAAATTTACAAAAATAACATTAAAGACTTAAAAATAATTAATAAAACATACATCAAGCTTCTAAAATAATTAGTTTAACTTACACCTTTGGTTGCATATATCTAGGGAAGGTTCAAAATACTCATTGCCATTGCTTTATAATGGGTGCTTTTTTTTAGTTTACAAAAGGTTAGCTGTCAAACGAACCGTCATACTGCTTTCACTTTTAGCTCGAATAGATTCATGCTTGAACAACGCCACCAAATTGGATTAGAGAAAATAAACTGTCAATTAGACTTTAAGGCCGTGCGATGTGACACCTCTTGATTGTTTTTCGTAGGGCTGTGAAGTCACTGGTGTATGCTGATAAACCAGGAACAACTGACGTCTTGAAACAAAATTGTTCATTTTATTCTGGACATGCACTGAAATCGACTCTTGATTTTATTTGGTTATCTGAAGTAAGAATTTTAAATTACACCTGAATTAAACCTAAGAGAAATTACCCACGCTCTACCCACGATGGTAAAAATTGTACCAAATTCGGGTAATTACCCACAAAGTGGCAACACTGTGTATGACACATCCGTCCGTTATTTAAATTTTCGTTTTTTTTTTTTGCAACATTTTTTAAATCCCGTGCTCTATTTCTTAGTACATACTACATATATTTTTTATTCGGATTTTTTTTTGTTGAACTGACAATTTTGATGAGATGTTTTTTTTGTGTATGTTGCAGAATTACACTACATTGTCATGTTGTCATAAATTCCAACATCATAAACGACTGTATGAACCAGTATAATGTGAACTCTAAAGGTTGTATCTAAAAACTTTGATTATACATACATACATATGTATGTATTTAGGGATGTTCATTTGTAGCAGCTCAATGTAGCAGAAGCAATCATCCATATATTGTAGTAAATTTTATTTCTTTTTTTTTTTCTTTATAGTTTTTATTTCTCTTTTCATAAAAATAAAACAAAACAAAAAGCCAACAATCATGAGTTAGATTCAGTAGCACGAGTTAAAACTTATTATCAGTTTGAAGTTTTTTTTTTGTTGTTCATTGACATTAGTTGAAAGTATAACTGACAGTTTGTCGGTCTGCCTGCCCGCTTGTCTATTTGTAAGTAATATTGTTATGCCAGGGCTTACACCAACCAACCAACTATTTATTTTTTTGATACAATGGATTCTTATTGTTCATTTGTTCGTTCTACTATTTATTGTATGACTATAATTTCTAGTTTATTTTTCTGCTAAAAAAAATTTTATTTCACTACGTTTATTGATGACAATGATGATGATGTTGGCGTTGGAGTGTGATTGGTATGAAGATTATGTTTGCTTACCCAACGTCTGCAAAAATATAGGTCACACTTGTATTTCTTTGTATAAGCTAACAAACTACTACAAAAAACCAAAACGAACTCTTAATCTTTTACAAATTGTTATTTTTAGTTTTGCCTTTTGTGTTCCATACATTTGTGACAATTCAATTATAGATTTTAAATAGATGTTTATTCTGCTTTGAAAATAAACGGCTTTTTACATTTGTTTGGTATCTTTAATACGGTTGGAGTTCATTGTCCTGGAAATTTTTAACGATTATAAATATTTATGGAATGATAAAGTTAAATAAGCACAAAAAAGTGTTTTAATAATCTGTTTAATTTCAGAGATATGTTTTAAAATAAAAATAGGCCTTATTACCAGGGCTGTCAGATATGGCGATTTCTCGCCAAACATGGCGATTTAGAAAAGTGTTTGAAGGTGGGATTTTCCATTTGGCGACTGGAGACTTTTTTTGGCGGTTTTTGATATAACTGGCGATTTACTTGGTTATTTTTTTTACCATTTATATTATTTAAGCGATTTTCTTTAGCAATTTGTCATTTTTTGTTATCATTACTAAAATAAAAATCTGGCAACGTTTTTTTCACATGATTTTTGTTTTGTTATCATTTTAAGTGAATTTTATTTATATTCAGTCACTATTTAATTCTAATAGTATGTATACAGGTCATACCACCAGTACTGAAATAAATGAGGCTGAAGTGTACGATCTCATAGACTTGTGTACATACTTATGTGATGTTTTCACAACACAAGTGATTGGACGTGTAGTAAAATTTATATGAAAAACACTCAAAAAACTGAGTGCTTTTCATATAAAGTTTACTACACGTTCAATCACTTGTGTTGTGAAAACAGCACATTAATTTTAGTTTTTTTTTTTAACTGAATACCTATATGATCTCCATTCTGTTATTAAAACAAACAATAATTAACAGAAACTACACAAAATTTACTTTCGACGACTTTTTTGTTTTTTTTTTCTCAGTTGTTGACGATTTTTGACTGTTATATTACACTAGCTTGTTTTTTGTATGCAAAATTAAATTAAAAAAAATTTACGAAAACTGAACAAAACTGACGTTTGGCGATTTCTGACATCCGGTTTGGCGATGGAGCTCAAAAAATCTGACAACCCTGCTTATTACGGTTCTCGATGTCAAAAATGACTCTGTAGTAGATTAAAGTTTTACATCACCTGAGTACTTTAATCTACTACAAAATTTGAATTTGAATGCTAAATTTTAGCAAAAATTGTGATTCGGATGAATAACTTGTTCACTTAATATTTATACCTCCTAGTGATAATTTTACATATTCTAAGGTTATCGTGCTGACAGATGTCAATACATACAATATAATAACTAAGATATGGCAACATTTACATACTTAGCTAATGAGATTATCAATAGTAATAATTGGTAATTTACCACATTTAAACAAAATCTTGCTAATGAATTTTTGACTCTCAAGAACAACTTTGATAACCAGGAAAACCATAAATTTGCAATTGCATGTTTTTCCTTGAGCGACCAATGAAGGCAGAAACAATATTTTTATCCGTTTTAGAGCTTTTTGTGAATTTTGGCATCGATTTGTTAGTGCACATTTTACCGTTTGCAGCATTTTTCTTTTGCATAATTTAGTTAAAATAGTTTTTTTTGCAGCTTTTTTGAAGTCTAAAGCGCATATTTTGCCTTTTTGAGGCTTATGGGCAAATGCTGCGTGACGAACGCTACATTCGCACGCGTTTTCTGATTGAAATATAAACATTTTTTGGTCTTTCAAAAAAGATAGCTTTAACTTATATATTTTATTTAGTGACATTAATATGTACTTACGAATGGCATTTATCATAATTTCTTAGCAAGTATTTGTTGCGAAATAATTGATCACAAAGTTTTGTAACGCACGCTACAAAAAGTGGAAGTAACTTCAAAGGTTGAAGTGCGTTTTCCCAATTTTTAGCGAATTTGGCATGATAAGGTATACAAAATCTAATTCCTAAAAGAAAGATGACTATAAGAGAATTCTAAACGCACTTACTTGCAGCCAAAAAATGTTGTGATTTTTTGACAAAAGCCGTGAACCCTTTGTGACGCACGCTACATAACGCACGCTACAGTTTTTCCAGTAGTATTTTATTATTATGTTTTATTTATTTTTACACAAAAGATTATATTTTTATGAATTGAATTTCTTAAACTGATTTCTTAACTAATGAATATCAACTTTTTTTTTTTAACGAAATTTATATTTTGATAAGTCTGCTGTAAGTGCTATTTTAAGCACAAAAATCACCTAAAATAATGCTAAATTCACGTATAACATTAAGAAATCAGCAGTAGGATTTGGTAAAAATTATTGCATTAATAATCATTAAAATACATATTTTTTAATATAAAAATGAAATTATACATCTAGTCTTATATTCCATTAAAAAAAAATTCATTTGAAAAATTTTTGGTTGGTGGACTGGGATTTGCCCATATTTTGATACATGTAAAATTATTTTAGATGCAAATAAAAAAAAAAAATTTTTTTTTGGCAAAATGTTGGCTTTTCTGTTTTAAATATCTAAAGCTTCGTACAGACGATGGTCAGATCTTACAATATTGCAAGCAGGAGTTGCCAACAGCAATATTTTTCTGACAATGGTCCATTGTCAGATGCATTACTTTTGCACTTCTGCAAATACAAATGAGCTTACAATGTTCACACAGTTGTAAGACATTTTAGCCAATTTTAATTCAATTTAAGCAACGCTGCTTACCAATATTGTAAGATCTGACCATCGTCGAAGCTTTACTGTATACCCAACGTGTTGCTTCGATTTTGCCATCTACATTTAATTTTTACTCGAAAAATGTTAGGTTGTCATTTACGATAGATGTTATTTGAAACCTTTATATATCGACCCCTTTGCGCGAAATTATCGTATATGCCAATTTTTTTGAAATTGAGTTTTTGATGCAATCTTGTTCTACATTCAAAGAGACGTCACCTGACAAAATATTGTACGCGAATTCCACTTCGTTGCTCCAAAAATTGAATGTATATTTTCATTTTGCTATTGCAAGTGATAGCAGAGAAAAGTAGAAAAATGGCTCTCCTGTAAAATTTGGTTTTTGTAACATACGATAATTTCGCGCAAAGGGGTCGATATAAGCAAAAATTAAGGAAAAATCAATTATGTATATACGTTTTTGGCGATGTGTGTAATACATAGATATCTGGACCAATCTCTTAGTATATCTGGACCAATCTCTTAGTATACTTAGTATAAAGTGATCTAACGATGTCCATCCGTCCGTCTGGCTGGTTTTCTGTCTACGTTGATCAAATTTGGTAAATACATTTAATCTGTACTAAAGACGAAGTCTATGTTAATGGTGAGAATCGGTCTATAGTTTCACATATTACCCATAAAAACATCTTCTCAAATTAGACTCTTTGTGACCGTTATTATATTAAATTGCCCCAAAAATATTTTACTGCAAATTAAATTCTTTTCGAATCAGTTCCCATCTATGAAAAGCTTTAATAACTTCCTTCTAAATGTTAACATTAATAAACAAGTTAGCGACCGTCCCTTTAAGACAAAAAAAAAAAATGGTTGTTAATATCAAAATTATATTCGGCACAAATAACTCTTATATGAATTTAAGCCACATAATAAAACTTTGTTTTAGTGAGCCGATGACTGCCCATCGTTTTCAAATAAGGTTAAATCTGGAAAATTCGTCTGTTTATACTATATTGTTTGGGCCTTACCGATTTAGGATGGTTTTTTTTTTTAATGGAACTGTTATTCAATTTTTGAAAATATTTTCATTTAGTTTACAAATCAGCAGGTTCTGAATTTTTTTGGCATGTTTTTTAATAATTTTCAGGGCATATTTTCAAGTTTTACTGCATATTTATTGCGCAAAACCCGTTTTTAGAGCATATTACTGGTTTCCCTGTTGATAACAAATATGCAAGTGGCAGTGCAAGAAGTAGCAAAACAAAATACAGTAGACGCTCAGAAATTCGAACTGTCAGAAATTCGAATTTCCAGAAATTCGAATAAGAATTTCATTACATTTGGTGCTCTAAAATTAGAATCCAAAATTCGAATTTCCGAGCGGTTTTTTTCTTTTTATTGTAATCACTAAAGTTTTGACAATTTAGTTTAACCAAAATACAAAGTAAATAGGGGTATCCCATTTCAAAAGATGATTTACAGATCTTGTTGATGTTTTTAGAGTTTAAAAGTCTATTTAGTATGTGTAATACAAACGCCAAAAAACAAAGTCAAATGAACTGAATTGTTATTTTTTGTTATACAGTAGAATCGCGAAAAAGTTTACCAAAATGTCCCAAGAGTTGTTAACTCCTTCGAAATATTAACTTTTCTAAGTGGGTTTAAATTTGAAAAATATACAATAAAAAACATGGATCTTTCGGAAATAACACACTAAACTTATTCCAATGCCTTAGTTTTCATCATAATAAAAAATAAACTTAGATTTTTCATAAGTATTCGCCACAGTCTCGAAAATTTCGGAAAAAAATTTGTTTTCGAGATCCATAATCCAACGCTAATAGTTTTCCTTGAATATCTTAATTAATTTTGTTTAAAATCTCTACTTTTGTTTGATGTTTTTTTTTTATAAAAACGTTCAGAAAAATTTATCTTTTTAAAGCGACGCAGGAACGCTTAAATTCGGTTAACTTATCCGCGAGATTAACTTTTCCGAGAGTTAACTTTTTCGCGATTCAACTGTATTTCGATAAGTTTTTTATAGTTTTTATGTTAAATAAACTAAAATTAAAAAAGCATAGTGTTTTATATCTTTATAGTCAAATTTACCTAAATTTTTGTATAAAAAAACCGTCCAGATATTCGAATAATTCGTAAATTCGAATAGCCCTTAAAACAAAGTAGTTCAAATTTCCGAGCGTGTACTGTAAAGCAATTTGTTTTTATTTTTGTTTTTTCTTTACCCACTTACAATACAACTATATTTAGAGTTGAAAAGAAACCAACCAATTGTAGTCGGGATTGTAAGAAAAGATAAACTCACTGTTCATTGTTGTTGTTTTTTTAAAGCTTTGATATTGTTACAAGTAAAACTAGATTGTTTATAATTCTTATTCGTTTAATAGTTTTATTTGTATTATATCCTTAGTTTTTCTAAAATCTTTGGGAAAAGTTTCCTGATGATCTGGCCTAAGCAGCCAGTGAAATGCGCATAGGAATAGCTCGTCCCACCAATAATAAATTTCAAATTATCAATAGTAATAATTGGGAATTTAGCACATTTAACCAAAACCTTGTTAACGAATTTTTGACTCTCATTAAAAACTTCAAGAGATTGATTGTCTTTTGTAAAACGGGGGATTTTTTGTAAGTCTTAATACATTTTTTTTTTTATATTTCTAGAACTTTTTGATATTTTTAGTTAGGCTTGAGCTCATCATATTTAATTTCATTAAATTATTTTTACTGAAGCAAGGAATTTTTTTTCTTTTTTTAGAACTTTTAATCTAAATTGTTGAATTATTTTTCATTCGTTAACTTTCTTACGGACACATTAAATTCCTGATAAGTATTAATCTAATTTCCCACCCTAAACTACTTTTGATAAAAGTATGAATATAAGACATTCAATAAACACAAACTTTATTTATTTTATCTGCTACACCCATAAATAGACATTATTATCCAAAAAAAAAAGAAATTATAATGTGTTACAAATTCTTATACGACCCAATTACACTTTTTTATGATTGTGTGTATTCGACAACAGGTAAACAAACTTAAAAAAAAAATTTACGACATTAAGTATAAGTAAACTAACTAGGTGATGTTTTAATTTAGTTTCCATATATTCTCGCTGGTATCATACACAACACAATTATACCAGTATGAGTGCCAGATACAAGTACAACAAGTATGTGCATGCAAAAATCTAAACAAGAATTTCTTAGTTGAATGGTGTGTGTAGAAAAGTTAAAATAAATTTTTAAGAAAAACTAAAAAAAGAAATCATACATTTATACAAAAAAAATTATGTATTAAAACGTAGTTTAACTTAATCAGTGTTACCAAAAACTTTTTCTGTTAAAATTAAATACATCGGACGAAAACAGTAAACTATGTATAAATAAAACGAAATGATTTGGCTAAAAACTATGCTTATTTTATAGTAGGTAGCGGATATAAGAAAATGGCACGAACATTTTTCTTTAAGGGTTTTTTTTTTTTTTTCTTTTAAGCAACTATATTTTATCAGAAATTTATTATTTTTTGTACGTATTTTTATTATTAGACATGGCAAAATATATGTATCAGTTTTTTTCTTGTAAAAAGTTTTCTTATATAGAATAAAACTTAAGGACAAGCTTAAGGGTATGGGGTCTTTCACAGAGGTTGAAAGCTTTCTGTCTGCTATCCACTTGGGGATAGCAAGAAGCGATTCCTTTGTCTGAAATTCCCAAGGATCTCACAATTTCCGGTCTTAGACCAAGTGTTCCCTGGAAATGTTATTCAGGCACCCGTCTGATGACAGCTAAAGTGAGAAGGCGTACATAACTGAGTATCCTGAGTGCAGGCTTACGCCGACGCGTCTCAGGAAAATAGGTGACAACTGATAACATTTAGTCACTGAAACTCACCTGTATTAAGCCGGCCTAGCGGTGTTGGCAGCCCCAACTCTAGGATCGGAGGCTTTGGCCTAATCAGTCAATCTTCCTAAACTCGTATGATTACAGAAACGTCAACAAATTTAAATAATAACGACCCCCCCCCCCCCCCCCCCCCCCCCCCCCCGATGACGACTTTTGGCTTTAAACAACGGTTTGTTGACGCCCAATGTTCTTCGTGAACAATTTATTTAAGTATTTTTATGTTATATCGCTGTATCTATGTATATTGTATTTAAATAAAGGACATATATATAAGGGTATATCATCTTACCTTTAACTTACTTTTAACGTAAGGTTTATGCATTTATAGTTGCCATATAAACACAAAAATGAGTTAAATGCAAACAAATAAGCAAATCGCCAGCTCATTATTGGTTTGACCTACCGAACATTTAAAAAAAATTGAGTTTGGTTTAGGGCATATATATTTTAAAAACCCCCTTTCTATATCATAAACCTATTTCCCAAAATTTTTTATGGTTTCTTAGATATTAAGCAATAATAATGCTCCATATCCACTATTTTGAAGTTTATTTAGTCATTTTTTACTCTATACGCCACTGTTTTGCGATTGCTGCAAATTTTACAAACAAAAATGTAAAAAATAAATTTCACTCTTGCTTTGCTTTATTGCCGTAAGAAAAACGAGTAGTAAAAGAAAAGGCAAAATTAAAAGTCAATAGCTCAATACATAGCAGTAAATATACGTATGCAGCACAAAAAGCTGCTTTTGAAAAATAAATTTAGAAAAGTGGCGTATGCGCCACGAAACAATAATTTTCACTTTCAATAAAATACTATTAACTTCTTATTAACTATTCTTTAAAACATATGCCGGAAATAGTGGTGAAAATAGAAAAATATTTTCTGAAAAATTCATGTAAACTTTAATTGTAATTTTTCTCCATTACTATTTTTGGCATATGCACCAATAATGAGCTGACAATATGTCAAAAGTTTTCGGGTTTTATCTTACAGGGAAGTTATAATAACAAAAAATATTTAAGGCCACATTATTTCTTACTTTGGCTAAACCTAGCTTTTACTTATGTAAACTTTAAAGGTACGTTGTAATAAAGGGCAGTAATCTTGCAGAAATAAGCCAGATATATTTTTCTTCTTTTAATTGGCAACACTGCTACTGACTGTAAGGTACATTAGATACGATTGTTACACAAACCACACAAATATTAACCAACAACAACAACATCAACACTAGAATATTCATGCGTTGGTTGTTAGATTTGATATGTATGAACATGTGTATGTATGCATTTGTATCTATGTACAATATGTTGTTAAGCTTACTTTGGCTTTTTACTCGTATTAAATGCTTTATTTTTTTTTCAGATTGTTTGTTGAATATGAAAAACTAGTTTCACAAAAAAGATTTTCCTTTTTGGCGACAAAAAAAAACCTGGTGAAATTGTGTCACAAATCTATACCAGTAAGTAATACTTAGTACAACAACAGCATTAACGATAATAACACCAACATTGCCAATAATAATAGTAACCACAAAAGCAAAAACAACAACAACGACAGCCATAATGACAACAATCACATAAATATCATTAATACTCTTTCCCACTCATGTAAGTATTTATTTGAGTGAGTGAGTTCCTTCTACTTACTACGCTTTAATTAGCGTGAAGAAATACTAAAAAAAATATTAAATTGTTTATAAATGGAGATAATTCTTCGCAATGTATACGTTAAATGATAAGTAATTAAAGAAAAATAGAAAAAAAAATGGATTTTCTCATTATGAAATGCATTAATATTTGAAAAAAATTATATTTTTTTATGAAAAAATCATCTTTTTGTGATTTTTTTGTTAATGTACCTTTTTTGTAATACAATTTTTTCTTTAAAAAATAAAAAATTATTATTTAAGAAAAACATATTTGTTCACGGAAGGCGGTTTATCAGTTTATATGGTTGTTTAGTTATACAGTACTTTTCGTTTATAGTCACTACCGTTTAGAGTCACACTCGCGACATAGTCCATTTTAACTGTATTAATTGCCGCTAAAAGTTCATTTAATTGAAAGTATTTACGTTTTAGTCCATTAAGCGATATAAGCACATTTACCATATTTGCCATCCATCAGCGGCTATCATGGCAAAAGTAAAGCAAATTATTAGCGTTATAGTCCCATTAGCAAAATGAATAATGTTTTTTTTTTTTTGTGTTGAAGCCACAATCAGGGTTTAAAATGCTATCGCCATATTAGCAAAAGCAGCCAAATTTTGCCTTTTTCCTATTAAAAAAAAAATCAAAATTAAAAAGCCGAAAAGTTCCACTGCTAAAAAAGCCCACACTTTTCAAAAGCAGCAGCAAAATAAACACACAAAATAATTGGCATTGGCTTTTTTCAGCTTTTGCTTTTTTAACAATTTGATGGAACTCAAAAAGCAACGGCAATTACTTTTATGTTGAAGGAAAAAATAGGTAGGAAAAAGAATGAAAGAAACAGCTTCTGTCAAACAGCCGCCAAATCAAAAACCAATGCATGCTAATAGCCGCAAAATAGGAGATAAAAGCAGCAAAAAAGGTTGCAAAGGCACATGATTGCGAAAAAAAATACTCGACGACGACAAGTGATATTTTTCATGCAAAACAAACACAACAAGAATTTGTTATTTGTTTGGCGAGCAACAACAACATTACTACAACATTACTGAAGAAAGGCAAAAATTTATTTCTCCTCATCACCATGAAAAAAACCATGTTGCTTGTACACTGATCAGTATTTTTTCGTTGTAATCTGCCTTTTTGCAGAGCTAATAGCTCTGCTCAGACTGCTTTTAGCAAACACTTCAGCTGCTTTTCATTTTATTGAATCGGCTTTTTGTTATTACCAGCCAGAGAAGAATTTTTGTTCTTTGAATTTTAGATTTTTTTTTTGGTTTGTCTTTTTTAACTAGCTCTTCTTTCAGGAAAAAGTAAAAAAGCAAAAGGCGAAATAATTTTTTTTAGCTTTTGCTTTTTATGTGGTTGTCCATTTTTGTCGCTGGCTGGTAAAAAAGCAGTTGTCAGAAAATAAAAATATACAAAATAGGAGATTTGCTTTTTTGCACAAACGAAAAACAAAACATTGGCTGTTGGAAAAAAAATTACAAATTTCAATAGCAGTGGCAAAAGCAAAAATAAAAAGCATTCAGCTGATGGATGCTTTTAAACCCTGGCCACAATATGAATTTTTTATTTTCTTTATTCACATAAATTCGTGATATTCGGTTATAGGCCTCATAGTGGCATATATAAGAATTAGGCTTATAGTCACATTAGCGATAAAGTCCACGATTAATCTGCAACTTAAGGATGTGACTATAAGCGAAAAGTACTGTATTAACAACAACTAAAAACATTTATTAAATTTTTTTAAAATAAATTTTGATGCTGTCAATAAAAAAACATAACCATATAACCTGATAATCCGCCTCTCGTAAACAACCAAATAAAAACTATATTTTTATTAAAAATTTATCTTTTTTTTAAAAAAATGTTTTGGCAATCGAAGTTGAGTTGAGATCGAACAATGATCTCTTGTTCAAAGTTCATTAAAATATTCCCTTTCTTATAGGTCATACTTTGAGGACCCTTATCTTCACCAGAATTACCCTTAATATCAGCAAAAGCTACGTTTATTAAAAAAAAAATCTCCATCGACTTTGATTTCACTCGATTTCAATTTTCAGAACATTTTTAAATAAAAGGTAAATTTTTAAATAAAAATACATAAAGTTATTTTCAATTAAAATGACTTTTTTAATCAAAAAACTTTTTTTATTAAAGTATTTTTTTGAATAAAGAGTATATTTTTCAATAAAAAATGTATTATTGGAAGAATTCCAACCAATTGTTACAAGTAAAACTGTTGCTTATAATTCTTATTCGCTTAACAGTTTCATTTGTTTAATATCTTTAGTTTTTCTAAAATCTTTGGATGAAGTTTTCTGACATCTGGCCGAAGTAACCAGTGAAATGCGCATAGGTATAGCTTATCCCTTCAACAATAAATCTCAGTGTTTTTATCAAGAATGAATATTGGGAATTGAGCACGACAAACAAAATCTTTTAAATTAAAAATTTTGTATTCCCAAATATGTTTTGATAAAAATTAAACTCTTAGGAGCCGACCTTTTTACAGCCCTATTTATTAATAATTCGCGGCTTAGTTCTGGTGCACACTCTTCAAGTTTTAGCCGTCAAGTATTGAGCATTTGGGAAAAGAGAATGCCATTTATTTTCCCCTTTCTCCTAAAAACTTGACGGCTAAAGCTTGAAGAGTGTGAACCAGCACTTAGCAAAGTTGAATAATGATTTCATTTGATTTAAAAAACTGGAGGAGGCGATAAGAAAATAGTTTCAAATGCCCACAATATGAATCACGTCAACGAACGATAAAAAAAATTTTTTACCTTTCGAAAGTTATCGAGAATTCAGGCCTACCTACATATCTAATGAAACATTACAACAAACTGTTAATGGCTGCATTCAGACTTTAAATGCTTAAGGGGTGGAAACTGGCTCTTTTCTGGTTTATTTTTGTTCGACCAAGCTCCCCCGGAATATTTTGAGAGTTTTTTAACTCTCTTTCAAAAATCACAAACTTGGAAACCATTTAACACTTTCTGGCCTCACAATTCCAAGACTTCACAATCAATAGCAGCAGCCATCACTCAATTTAAATCCGGCCAACCCAAAAAAGAAAGTTTGCAATCGTTCACTTAACGGAAACAAACTCACAGTTTTCAAACAAAAGCGACTCAGCTCGATAATGGGACAAAAAACGTTTTCTATCAGTAGGACGGAATGACTCTTTACAATGTTGGCAATTGTTTGTAGTCATTTCGTCCTGCTTTTAATAGAAACCCCGTTAAGATCCTGCCTATTTTTGTTGGGGAAAAAAATGTAAACGATTGAACTCACAAAGTAAAGGTCACAAATTCAAGGACTATTCAAGTTAATACAGCTATAGTGTAAACAAAGACATAAAGGGTAATCACGATGGTCATTGTGCAAATTTGAAATGTGTAAATTTGCAGTGCATATTATGATTGATCGTGAGCATTCCACTTTTTTTTGTGCAAATGTGCTATTTTTCTAAAAATTTATTCTGGCAACACTTAAAATTTCTAGCTGCACTGTAAAAAATCTGCATTTGTTTACAATTATACCCAAGCAAAATAAAATATTTTTTTTCTTTTTAGTCAAATTAAATTTAATTCTCTATTAAATATTAAAACCCATGAAAATTTTCAATTTATAAGTTTCCTTAAAAACAATATGGCGCTTAATATGTCAAATGTTATTGTTTACATTTGTTTGCAACGGAGCAAATATGCACTACTAATCTTGCTCATGGTTTTTTTTAGTGCAAACGAAGTAAAAAAGAGCAAATTGCAAATACGTAAATTTTTTGTTGTATTGTGCAAATGTGTGTATTTTTCACGCATTTGCATCGTTCGCACACTTTGCACTACCCATCGTAATTTCCCTTATAATAAAATAAAATAAAAAACTAAGTTTAATATTAAAGCTTTAAATCAACCTAAATCCCATTCAATAAAACCATCCTAAATTTCTCTATAACACTGATTACGCATACACTGAATTAAATTTCTTTTAAAATAATTAATGAAAATTAGTCAGAAAAACTCTGTAGTTTATTTTATAATTCAATTGACTTTAAATTAACCTACGCCAATTAAAAATTGTTAATGTTTAAAAGAAATCCACTTCATTTTATAAAAACTACATGCATCAATTTATTGTTTTTTTTTATTTTTCATTTTATGAAGCAGAAAATAAACTTATTTACGTTCGCCAATCTTGGCAATCTTTGTTTTGTAATTTCCATTAAAAATAAAGAATAAATTATTTCTATTAAATGATGAACATAAACAATATTATTTGAAATGAATAGTTGAGGTTAAATACTTTTTATTTACAAATGAGTTGGCTACTTAATGCACACTATGATAAATTGTAAAGAATAAAAGGGAGGTGACTATCCGTTCCACATTTTGCAGGTCAGTAGTGTATTTTAGAGTTTTGTTCTGTATGAATTATTTTCTAGTAAAAAACCTTTAATTATTCTGTACTTTATTAGTTAAATGTTCTGTATTTGTACTGCATTAAATAAAATACATAACTACAAGAGATGCATTCCTTTTTTGTCTGACTTTTATTTTTACTGAAAACTTGCACAATAATTATTTCTTTTTGGAACTATTTTTAGGAATAATAACTTTTGATTTATTCTAAGGAGCACTTTAGGCCAAAAAAAACTCTTTTCCACACTAACGAAATAAAAAAAATTATTAAAACCAAATGAAATTTTTAATTTAATTAGGCTATTTATTTTCAAAAATCTCGTTATAAGATCCGTTATATTCATTTTTCGTTATCGAATTCCTTCTTGATTTTTTTTCAATTCCTTTATTTATAAAATTTTTGATTACAATAGTAAAAAAAGTTAAATAAAACGTTAAATTTGAACTTAGGGCGCCAACGAACTCTCTCCATCTTTTTCGATCATTAGCTAATGATTTATCTTGGTTCCATGTCATTCCGATGTCTTCATAATCATCGTTGACCTTGCGGGTTCCACTCCATCACTGCGCGTGATATTTCATGTGGAGGCTTTCTAAGTGTATGCCCACTTCTTTTGCGTTTTTTTACTTCATTACACTTCTATTTGCGTTTTTTTACTTCATTCTTGATCGAGTTGAGGTTTGCCAATTCAAGAAGCTGTTCGTTTGTGACCCAGTACGGCCAGAAAATTTGTAGGATTTGGCGTAGATAGTTTTCTTAAAACAAGTTCATAACCCCACGTCTCCATGCGCTTTCGATTAGAACATGACATGATCATAACGCCGGCAGAGCAACGGTATTAATTTGTTCATGTTCTGGTATGTGGCGAATACGTGTTGATGTGCATGTTCTGATTGAACACAATTTTTGTTGTTGTGAGTTTGGTTGTATACAGAAAATACATTGTATGGCCAACATCATGGCGCACATGGATGCTAAGACGAATGTTTAGGCAACGATGGCAGCACATGTACGAAACATGAACATAAACAGTCTACACGAGTAGAATTCATGTGCGACATGCTGTTCTTACCAAGTTGATGGATGGTGGAGACGGGTAGTAAGGTTGTTTTTTTCGAAAGTTTTTAGATATAATTTTGGTATTAAAACGGCCTTAATTCGAAATAAAAACTCATGGCTGATGCATCGCGGCAAAGTCAATGTGTATGAATAAGATCTTTTTGCATAAGGGCACTTCGACAGAAAAGCTCTCTTTTTTTTGTCACGTCACGCCACCTAGCATATATTTTTGTATTTTAGAACCACGTTGTTCAAATTGTTCCTCTCTTTCACTAAATGAAAACCTAGTTGCGCATTACACCAAAATGCAAAAAAGTAAATAATATTTTCATTATTCTTTGGGAAACAATTAAAATGGTTGGTGACGTTACGTGACAAAAAGTAGACGTTTCTGTGGAAATGCCCATAACATGAATGTGTTGCGTTCTGTGTTTTAGTTTGGCTTCAAAAATATGGCTACCGTATTTATAACAGAGAAAGGTAATATTCAGCCTTGTCGCAGAGTACAATTCCGTTGGAAACTGAATTCATTCCATATTTTGGTGCTTCAGAAAATTAATTACGAAAAAATTTTTCAAAATTAAACCATTTTTGTTTACATCAACGGAATGGAAGTTTAAAAGGCAAATTACTATCAAAATAAACTTTCTATCAATAAACAAATATGTTTTCTTTAATTATTTTAAAAAAAGTATTTTTGCGTTCTATTTTACAAAAACTTTAAACTCTTTACAAATACATTTAACCGTAAAACGCATAACCGGGTACCCGTGTGGCTAATAGCAACTTTAAACGATTTTAGCTGCGAAACTAATAGTAATAGAGTATTGAAACTTCAGATCTGAAAAATTCAAGTCATTTTGAGTCGTTTTATTGGCCATTTATGAAATTGAGTGTAGCGGTTCCATAACTATGAAAAAAACCGGGGTGCCCAATAGTTTTTATATGAAAAAAATGATTATATAAGAGGCTGTTTTTAATTAAAAGATTCTATGGAATTTTTTTTTGTTGTAATTATTAATAAACAATTAAAAATTGTATCAAATATTAAAAATTACTTACACTCAATTCACATGAGGGCTTTTACGACGTCGTTTTATCTTGATTCCCTTTTAAAGCAACTTCCAAAATCTCTTTGCGTTCATACGATGATTTTTGGTTGCATGTCTTTTTTTTATTTACAGTATGGCCTTGATTACCCGTCATTCGATTAACCGGCAGCTTCAATAAAATGGAAAACAAAAATTTTTTTGCACTGATTTAAATTGCCTCTATTATCCGAAATTATAAACAAATTATCTTTTTTTCGTTAAATTTTGAACAATCAAAATTAATTTAAATAAACGAAGAAAGAGAATATCTTAACGGTGTGGAAGCATGTTCTGCCAAATTTACTTTTTTCCTCATGTTAACATAATAAAACGTTATATATTTACATAAAATAAGAAACACACCAAAAAAAATAAATAATCAAGAATTCTGCCGATCCCGTCTATTATCGATAATCGAGGTCTCACTGTATTTTCAACCACACACTTCAAAGTAAGAAAAAGAATAAAACGTAAACAGAAAAAGTTAAAAGAGAAATGTAAAAAACGACATGCAAAATACAAAGCGAGACATTTTGTTAACCCCTCTTTCTTTTCTACACCGCTCACCAACAAACCAAAAGAGACGTCGACAAAGCGACGTCGTAAAAGCCCTCATCTAAACTGAGAGTTAATTAATTTGTTTATATTTTTATTTAATCGGTTTCAAATCAAATAGTCTTTGCCGTGAAGCTCAAAATAATTTAAATTTATAAAGGGGTATAAATGTAGAAAAGTTTTTTTTTATGTGTTCTACCAAAATGTATTAACAAAGTGACCTCAGTACTACAACAATGAAACAATAAAACAAACAACAAGCATTTTGTTGCTAGAATTGAGACGGCTAGTGTCAAAATGCCTAATAAAAAAAAGTAAATAAACAAAATAATGACGACAAACGAGAATGGGAAGCAGCCATAACCCATGGTTTACTTCAAGCATAAAACAACTCGTTACAGAACGTGATATCTCCTATTCCCGTTGGAAGAGGTACAAAACAACTGAATTGTATAACTATTACCGTACATTAAGGAAAAATGCTACAAGAGCAATCAGACAAGCCAAGACGTTGTACTATGCCGACAAATATGCGAACTCGGCTAATTCACGTAATACTTGGAAAACCATAAGGGAAATTGGAATTGTTCGTCAAAAAGCAACTTACGGAAACCTGACTACAGATCCAAACTCCATTAATGAAAGCTTTCTTAGCATACCAATGCCACTTGCAAACCACTCGTACTACAGCAACTATCAAAGCAACTTTACACCCGAAAAACATTTTAGTTTTGAATGTGTCAGTCAGTTCGATGTCTTAAAAAGCTGTTTATCTATTACATCAAAAGCCACAGGAGCTGATGATATCCATCCGATATTTTTAAAAATGGTTCTTCCATATATTTTGCCGATTATAACCCACATTTTTTATCACATCATCACTACTAGTAACTATCCCACAAGTTGGAAACGGGCCAAAGTCCTTCCCATTCCAAAATCATCTTCCGAATACCGTCCTATTGCTATACTACCGTATCTATCTAAGGCTTTTGAAAAATTACTCCATACACAAATAACTAAATATCTCAATGATTTCAACCTACTTACATCAAAACAATCTGGATTTCGTGCAAAGCACAGTTGTACCACTGCTCTCATTGACGTAGCTGAAGATCTTAGAAAAGAGCTAGATGGTGGTCATAGAGTATTGTTGGTGTTACTAGACCACTCAAAGGCCTTTGATAATGTTGACCATGTTGTTTTAATACAAAAACTTGAAAAAATGATACATTTTTCTCCTACGTCTTCGAAACTAATGCGATCATACCTTACTGGGCGACAACAGTGTGTAGAAACCAATCCGTCGTTAACATCCTCCTTTCTCCCAGTCACTAGAGGAGTACCGCAGGGCTCAATTCTTGGACCTTTACTTTTTTCAATTTATGCTAACGACTTGCCAGATCAGTTGCAACACTGCAATATCAGAATGTATGCGGATGATGTTCAACTGTATATTAGTAGTAAAAAAAGAAACTTTGTGGATAAGTTACACGAGGACTTACAAAGTATTTCACTGTGGGCTTCTACCAATGGCTTAAGCCTTAACCCAAACAAATCAAAGTGCATCCTATTACATAAAAGAACACAGCGCGCCATTGAAATACCCCAAGTCTACGTTAATAACCACCGAATAGAAGCAGTGAATAGAGCTAAGAACTTAGGAGTTATCTTCAATAGCACGTTAACCTGGGTAGATCATGTCACAAATGCCTGTGGAAAAACATTCTCTATGCTACGTACTCTATGGCCCACACAATACTGTACACCACTCAAAATCAGGCTGCTGCTTGCAAAAACTTACTTAATACCCACCTTAACCTATGCTTGTGAAGTCTTTTCAAGTTGTGATGCAACAAGTAAAGCCAGACTTAATGTAACGTTCAACAAAATAACTAGATATGTATATGGACTTAAGCTTTACGGAAATAGTGAACATATCACCTCCTACGCAGCGAAGATTCTCGGCGTACAGTTCCATGATCATATGAAAATACGAACATTGGTATTCTTGCATAAAATCATATCAACTCACGAACCTGATTACCTTTATAGCCGGCTTAGTTTTAGTCGATTTGGCAGAAACAGAACTTTAATACAAATGAGACACCATACGCTTATTTCAAATTGGCAGTTCTTCGTAAATGCAATACGTCTTTGGAATACTATTCCTCCAATCATTAGGGAAACCAGCAACGCACAACTTTTTAAAAAAAGAATTATTAATTTTTATTGTAACTAAAACTCTATGCACTTTTTATATACATACATATTTACTTACTGATCTTTTAAAACTTTTTATAACTTACTCTGTATGTCATTATTTAATCTCCTCCTTTTACCTGCTCAATAGTTATAACTTAATTAAAATAATTTTTGTTAAATCTTAAAATATTTTTTATATTTTTTTTTTGTTTTTATTATGCTTAACTGTTAAACAAATAACTATGTCCGCTCTTCTATTAGTATAAAAAACTTTTGTTTTGTTATAGAAGCTACCAACTTATAAATAAATAAATAAATAAATAAATAAAATAAAATAAAAAAATAAATAAATAAACGTCACACACGAAGAAAATCACTGCAAACAGCTGCGCTTGTGAGGTCACTTTATTAGTACATTCTGTGTTCTACGTTTAAAAGAAGACAAAATATTCGTAATGGATTTATGAAGCATTGCCATACCTCCTTTTTGTCATATTTTGCCAAAATTTACATACCGTGAATAGACTGGCCCACTCTTGTATGGAAAAGTAAAAATGGTCCAATACTTTCTCCACAAGCTTGATTTTGTTTCTTTTACTAAAATATATGTATGTATATACCAAAAATTGGATCAATAGAACAATATTTAGAGGTCGCGATGAATGGCGACTTTTATGTTTCACATCTTATACCTATTACATGCATTTACTTTTGGCTTATCATTATTGTACTTGTTTATGTATTGGAGATACTTTTTCACACTATTCTTTGATCTTTACTAGATTTACATTTGTTAAAATTCAAATATATTCATTATATTCATCCCTCTACATAATTATTTAACTTATTTTGAATTCAGAATTACAAGAAACGAGTTTAGAAGGATTATGTTGAAATTTCTGACAGTTAGTCAGATCCATCGCACGAAGAAGTTAAGTTTCGCAAAAAACAAAATACAACTTAACCAATAAAAATGAAATCTGTTTTTTAAAACGACTTTATTGGATCTATTGACCGTGTAAGTCTATCTAACCCCGAAAAATCATTTAACTATCGCAACCTCTAAATATTGACCGATTGTGCTCAAATTTGGACAGAACATTTTTTAGCACGAATATTCGATACTTTTGTATTTTGAGCCATCCCAGGGTTGATAAAGTTGGTACAATTGTACTTTTTTTGGTACAATTCAAAACTAAAAAGTACGATGGTACCCCCGAGACTCATTTGGTACTATTTCCAAATTTTTCAAACCTACATATTTATAATTGATATAAAATGGCAACTCGTATTAACTGTCCAATGAATATAAGCGGAGTTTAGTGTTTGGTGCAAAATGTAGCTTTTTTATGAAATCTAAGGGAAACTCTATATTTTGTTGTTGGATTTAACAAAACAGCTTTGATATTTTGCATTTGCTCTTTAGCAAGACCATTTACACCAAACACTGAACTCCGCTATCATGAATAGATTTTTGTACTTGTTCATTGAACGATTGCTTATGCCACATTCTAAATTTAGTATCAGCGGCAGCATATAAGCGTGCATTTTCTGATGATATTGACAAGTTTTTAAAAGAAATAAGAAACCACTTGTGCCAAAGTTCTACATAGTAGAGGATCTCAGTTCAAGATTATTTTGGAACGAGTTCATAATTTTTTCAAATATTCGTCAACAAGATAGTTGTCACGTCAAGAAGTAATCAACAGAATTTTGGAACAGTGTGAGCCCACTAAATTATTATTTTTCTCCGATCTATTTTGAAGGAGATTTTACAAGCGCTAAATTAAATTTTATTATATTCGGACTTTCTACTCTTTTCCTGTTTCTGCAGTACATATTGAAAATTGTAAACACAATAAATTTGGAAATGCAATCCGAAGATGCTCGTATGCACATATTTTTATAAAGCTTATAAATTTTATTTTCGCTTAAAATTCGAGATTGCATTTTAAGAAATATTCGTCAATTTTCCACAAAAAAGACTATAAATTCTAAAAAGTGCATGAAAACGCTCTCTGGCGGCAATCAAAAATAAATGAATTTCTCGACTCTTAAAACCGCATAATATAGGTCTGGCTAGACGATATACAATTTGTTTGCCTCTAATCCTGAACATTTTGGAAAACTAACTACTTTGAAAAATCCGGGGCTCGAAATTAATTTTTTGACCTATGGTTTCTTTGGCAAAGTTTCTT
This sequence comes from Pollenia angustigena, assembly GCA_930367215.1. Classification (NCBI taxonomy): domain Eukaryota; kingdom Metazoa; phylum Arthropoda; class Insecta; order Diptera; family Polleniidae; genus Pollenia; species Pollenia angustigena. The sequence goes on from OV884060.1 coordinate 211,943,163, forward strand.
GGAATGACTTATAGAATAAGAATCGCAATGTGCTTTTGACGCGAAAAAATTTTACCCACCCTATTATAATGTACAATTAATGATCATGTATTTTTTTCTATCTATTCTTTACAAGTACAAATGAATTTTAAGTTCCTTTTGTTTTTGTTGTAAAAAAAAATTATAAAAAAATGATTTAGACTATTGGGGCCGAAAAAGTACGGTTTTAAAAGTTTGTTGGTACGATATTGGTTATCTCATTTATCATCCCTGGGCCACCCTAACCGGCAACACACAAAACAAAAGAAAACTGAAAAGAACAAAGCAAAATTCAGCATATTTAATTTTGAAATTTGACAAATTTTAAAGTTTACCATTTTTAATACATATGAGGTATTCACAAGGTGTGCTATCATGTTATATTGTTATAATGTTCTAACATTTTACAATGGTTTAAAAACAAAAAAAAAATGGTTGCTTTGTAAACAAAATGTGTCTTAAATTATTAGAACTTTGTTGCTTGCTATGTTTATTGTGCTGTCGTAATTAATCAGATGAGGCCTGCGCTGAGCGGCCGAGCCGATCCGCATTAGTTTTTGTAGCAGTCGCCGTTGATGGTATAGTTTTATCCGGCTTACATCCGAATTTAACCGGCGGCTAGCAATTTTTGCAACAAAACACTTGCAGCGTCAAATTATATCGGCTTAGGACTCTGATGTTTGCTTACGAAACTAAATAACATTTTTATTTGTGATTTGCGTTTAAAAAATGGAAAATAGACAGGTAAGATCTTGGATTCATGGATTAAAAAATATTTTGATGTTAAGTAAGTATTTATTTTTTATTTTTGTTTTAAATCAGCTGATTTAAATTCAAAATAGCACACGAAATTATGAGGGGTTGTCCACAATAGTCGTATTTTTTCATGTTATTATTTCAAGACTTATGACTTTATGACACCTTGTGAATCCCCAATAATAAAAACTCAAATGTAAATCTTTTTTACAAAAGTTTTGTTAACAGCTGTTTTTTGTTTTGCTAAGTGAATTTGTTGCCATATTACACAGTGATAAATAGTGATGCTGCCAAATTGGTCACTTAATAATCGCTTAAACAAATTTTTTCGCATTAAGAAAACGATTGGAATCGAAAGCACCAAAAATGATTCCGAACGGAATGGCAAATACGGAATTGCCAGCATTCCGAACGGAATCTAAGACACGTCTGTTTATATTTTTTTTTTTAGTAATTACCCTGTGTTCAGATTTCGTATTTTTTTTCGGGCAAAGGTCTTAATAGTTGGGGACAAGGAATCGAATGACGTTGAACGTTTTACCATATTGGTTCAAATCCCTGTTGAACGTTTTATTATTTATTTAATATGAATTTGATAAAGAACAAGTTGTATCTTATAACATAAGGATAAACCCGCTTTCTGTTTACATAATTTTCATATAAGATCGTTCCTTAATGAATAACAGGGTATCCAAAAAAAATAAAAATAAATTTCAATGCTAATATCTCGAAAACTCCAATTAATCTGACGAAACGATGAACGCTATTCCCCAATTTATATAAGATCAACCATCAGAATCAGGGAAGCCATAAATATGCAATTGCATATTTTTCCTTGTGCGACCAATGAAGTTACAAACAATATATTTATCCGTTTTAGAGCCTTTTATGAATTTTGGCATCGATTTGTTAGTGCATATTTTTGCATATTTTACTGTTTGCAGCATTTTTGTGCTTAATTTAGTTAAACGAGCATTTTTGCAGTATATTTTAAGTGCGATGTGTATAATACATAGACATGTAGACCGATCTTTTAGTATACCGATCGACTTAAAATCACTTTTTAGAATTATACAACGATGTCCATCCGTCCGTGTGGCTGGTTGTCTGCCCACGTTAACCCTGTGCGCAAAGTACAGGTTCCAATTTTGTATCAAATATTTGATCAAATATGGACGAGGTCTGTGTAAATGGTGAGAATCGGTCAATAATTTCACATATTCCCCAGAAAAACTTCCTTCCAAATAAGACCCTTTGTGTCAGTAAGCTATCCAATTATGATAGTATTTAAATTAAATTCGCCCCAAAAATATTTTACTGCAAATTAAATTATTTTCTAATCGTTTCACATTTGCTCAAAGCTCCCATCCTTAAATAGCCATAACTTCCTATAAATGGGAACATTTGTTAACAATTTACCGGCCGTACCTTAAGTCCCTTTAAGACAAAAACCTACTTATAATAATAATATTTTTAGGTTTTTTTTTTAGTATTTTGTTTTGAAGTTAGCAATTTTTGATTTTTTCAGGGTTTTTAACATTTTTCAGGGCATATTATTCAGTTTTTACTGCATATTTAATGCGCATAAAACGTATTTTTTTGAGCATATTTCTGGTTTCCCTGATAATAATATTTATTTTGAGTTTTGTATTCAAAAAAGTTATTGTTGTTCATTTAAGGGTTAACTATAGAAACTGTTAGTACGGAATTACCGGCATCAATTTAAAAACAATGAAAGAAAATAAAAAAAAAAACAAATGTTTGAGAAAAAATTCAGGTTTATTTAAGTTAAGTACTTATGTATATTAAAAACATGTTTTTGACATTTTCTTTGTTGTTTTTTTAAATAATTTACAAGTGGGCAAGGCAGATTCATTACAAGTGGTCTTAAAAGCTCTACTAATAATTTTTTTTAAACTTTATTATTGTTGGATGTCAAAATTTTGTTTATTATCTTTGTTTCTGTTTTTGACATTGTACAATGATGATTTAACAAAAAACAAATTACTTGTGGTTCTTGTACGAGTTGTACTTGTTGGAGTACCGATATTACCTGTAATGAATTCGCCTTGCAAGTGGGGAATAGTAAAATTGTGTATGTACATAAATATTTGTATTTTGTTTTTTAGATTTATGTATAAGATTTAAGAACGTTTAAAGTAAAGTGAAAATTTAAAAAGGTTTATAATTTCTTTATTAAATTTTGTATAAAAAGTTTAATTAGCTGGGAAAATGTGAGTATACACAGAAAAAAATATTTCACCAATTAAAGCATTAATCAAAAATAAAATCAGTTTTAATTAAAAATTTAATCAATTGAATTTAACGTTTAATCAAGTGAATTAACCGTTTATTTAAATGAATTAAATGTTTAATTGATATTATTAATTTCTTTACTGGTACAAATTAATATTATTAATTAAACGTTTAAAACATTTGATTAAACGTTTAATTCACTTGATTAAACGTTAATTCACTTGATTAAATTTTTAATTAAAACGGATTTTTATTTTGATTAATGCTTTAATTAGTGAACAAATTTTTTCTGTGTACAATTGCATGTTTTTCCTTGTGCAACCGGCTAATGGGGCAAAAGCAATATATTTATCCGTTTTTGATATTTTTATAAATGTTTGCATCGATTTGTTGCATATTCTACTCTTTGCAGTATTTTTTAAGTTTATAGTTTATTATACATTTTTAAAGCTTATTTTGGTACTTGTTGATAGAAACACTTTTACTCACATTCTTCCAATAATCGTTTAAATGACACAAAAACCTTGAGAAGTAAATACACAGAAACACTTATGTGAGAAACTCAAAATTTGTTCCAATGCACTCGTGGACAATTTTACGATGCGAAAAACACAGAAAGGGGCTACAGAACTCCCCTGTGTAGATGTTCTATCAAAAGAAGGACCAAGGTCAAACTTTCTCTTTAGCAAGGAACCGAAATCGTTGCGGGGGGGGGGGGGGGGCTGCAGTGGTGTCTGCTGAGTAATCTGGTGAAAACTGGCTTAGCTCTGTTCACTGGCTTTGGGTATCACAAAGGGGCTCTTAAAGGGCCCAATATCCTCGTATTGGCTGCCCATTCAACTTTACCTAACTTTGTTCTGGATTGTTTGGATTTTTACTAAATAAAAATACAATATTTTAATAATTGAATTAGGAATTACATTAGAGTACGATATATGTAGATAAACTTGTTTTACTACTTGTTCATATGTTTGCATGTATGAAAATGGGGTATTAGCTTTATACATTTTAAACTTTTACAATTTGAACGTCCTAATTCATGGCGTACTCTGAGTTTTTAACATTTCAATAAACATCTGTTAAAATACTATTGAAACCAGAAAACGTATCGAAACAGAACAGACTACAAAAACAGAAAAACAAAACTTTAAATCGTTTAAATTAACAATAAACAAAACATTTAAGTGAGTCACAATCTGATATTTGTAAAAAAAAAAACAAAAACCACTGAAATGTGAGATGTAGCAAGGAAAAATTTTTAAGTAAAAAAAAAAAAAAAATAAATAAAAAACGATAATTAAATATTCTCATGTTGTTGTTTTGAATTTTAAATATGTATTTTGTTTTTTTTTTTAATTATTTTATTTATTTTCTTTATATCTAACAAAGGATTTTGTTTCTTTGAATCATATTTTTAAGTTTAGTAAATTATAACGCATTTACATTTTATGTTACTTTTTCTATTCGAAGTAAAAGTTGTATCCCGTTTAAACTACTGTTTAATACATAATTTGTTTAAAAAAATCGTTCTTTAGATTCTTTTTCGAAATGTTCGATACACAGAAAAAATTCTCCAAAATTTTTCACCAATTAAAGCATTGATCATAAATAAAATCAGTTTTAATTAAAAATTTAATCAAGTGAATTAAACGTTTAATCAAGTAAATTAAACGTTTAATTAATACTTTTAACTGGTTTAATTGATACTATTAATTTGTTGGTGGCATGTCATAACGTCCAGTGTCATAGTGTCCATGGACGTTATGACACTTTTGAAAGTGTCATAGTGTCCATGGACATTATGACACTTTCAAAAGTGTCATAGTGTCCATGGACATTATGACACTTTCAAAAGTGTCATAACGTCCATCAAAGAAATGTCATAGCGTCCGCGGACGTTATGACACTTTGCAAAATGTCATAATGTCCACAACTTAACTTATAATGAAAAATATTAAAATGTGTAAAATTTTTTTTTAAATATCAAAATAAGTAAGTACAATGCCAAAAATTCTTACAAGCAAGAATGTAAACAAATTTGGGATCATAGCCGGCCTTCGGCCGGGCGCAAGGATTTTCTTCTCTATGGTATAACAAATACGGGCTTCGTTAACTAAAGCTTCTCTGCACAGCCGGCCTTCGGCCGGGCGCAAGGATTTTCTCATCTATGGTATAACAAACACCGGCTTCGCTAAGTAAATCTTCTAAAATCTGCCTTGTTTCCGAACGAAAGTCGACTATGCAGAGAAGCTTTAGTAAGCGAAGCCGGTGTTTGTTATACCATAGAGGAGAAAATCCTTGCGCCCGGCCAAAGGACGGCTGTGCAGAGAAGCTAGTTAGCGAAGCCGGTATTTGTTATACCATAGAGGAGAAAATCCTTGCGCCCAGAAGTGTTTTCGTTATATATTTAATATATACACCCAGTGAAAAAGCAGCAAAACCATTTTTAAAAAATTGTTTACCATATCATGTTTCATTTAACCAAATCATTGTCACCGACAACCATATTATGGTTCAATTAGTTTCTTTAAAAATAGTTTTGTTGGTTGGGACCATAAAAAAACATGTTTTTCTCTGCGTGTATGCAGATCATTTTTTTGTATTTAACTTCTTTAGTAATTATGGACCTAATGACACTTTTGAAAGTGTCATAATGTCCATTTGCAAAGTGTCATAGTGTCCATGGACGTTATGACACTTTTGAAAGTGTCATAATGTCCATGGACACTATGACACTTTTTGGAGTGTCATAACGTCCATGGACACTATGACACTGGACGTTATGACATGCCACCAATTTGTTTACTGGTGCAAATTTAATTAATTTTTAAATTAATATCACAAATTTTTTAATTGAAATCAATTTTTATTTTTTTCTGTGTATTGAAAATGACAGTTCGTTAACTTACAAGTATCAATAACTAATTAAAAACTTTTGCAAAAGAAATTAAAGTTTTAATATTATTTAAAATTTTTTTATACTGTTTGTTCTAGCAAGAAATGTTTTGTGTCAACACTTTATCCAGACCAATTTTTGCATTTTTAAAGAAAAACAAAATCTTCTCCAACAGTTAATACACAGTAGGGTAGAGCTTTAAAAGAATTTCAATTTCGAATAGCACAAAAACGTTGCAAATTTTATTCTCATGTCGTTTTCTTTTCTAAAAAATAAGTGTTGCATAAGTGTTAAATGTGACTTGGCAACATTTTTAAATGCTCCCCTAATATTTAAGAAGTGTTTCATATTTTACGATTACAAAAGAACACAAGTTTCTGCATTAAACAATAAAGTACAATTAGCGCAAGGTGAATTCAATTACAGATGGTGGCAAGACTACAACAATTCAAAGCCAACAGAAACAACAGATGTTTTTTGTATTGCATTGTTAGTGTTTACAGCTCAAAACTTGCCACCACCTTGTACCGAATTCGCCTTGATCTAGTGCTGCACTCATGCCTCTTTAAATAAAATGAGTGTTGAACATGTAGCATTTTTTTTTTTAATTTTAAAGGGAACATCATCAGAAAAGAACGCTTTACTCTTTTAAAAAGTAGAATAAATGTAGAATTTTACTCAGAAAAGAAAACGCCATCAGATACATGGGAAAATAATGAAAAATACTTCGAACCACTTTTAGCTCTCTACCGCGGCATCAAGATGTTGAGAATGTGATCAAATCGATGATTGATTTCTGAATTCCTAAGTTTTTGTCATATCTAAAATTTAAATAATGTTCTGAGGTAATTTAAGGTCGCTGAACACGAATATATGCAATTAATTTATTTTTCTTAATGCGTTTCCGATAACTGTTCATATGAATAAAATAAGTTGCACACGATCAAATTGCCATCTCTCTATTCTTCCATGCAATACAAAGATTGTACCCAGCCAGCAAAATACTTCGACATTGTCTGAATCAGACATTTCGTGCAAATTTCTGACTTCATTCTTAGAGACTTCGTTCAGATTTCTGTCAGACATTGAATATACTTTCCGTCTGGCCGATTTCTGATCGATTTCGCATGGATATATCGGGGGGAATTTATGTGCAGATATGTCCAATAGAATTCCGACGGAACTCATTCAGATTTGTCTAACGAGACTTATTATTTTTTTAAAATAATGACAACTGCCATTCAGTTGAAAATAATTTTCGGCTAAAACATCAGTATTTCCCATGCCATTTTCATTAGATTTCTGTTAGATATCTATCAGAAATGCCGACAAAAAACAAAAATTTCCCACGACATGTCTGTCAGAATTCGTGTCAACCACTTCATACATTTTTGGATCAGAAATCTGACAGAATTCGTATACGATTCCGACTTTTTGCCGACGTTTCTCTCAGATATCTGAACGACGTCGGATTATTTTGGTGGCTGGGTATGGATTGGATAAAAATGTATTTAGTTCAGACCTTAGACAAATGGATTAAATATGCTAATGCATTGACAATTTTTTTACATTAAACCAATTAATCATAATGCAATTTATTGCATTGAAGTAGAGTGGAGTGGAGAAGGAGTAAAATTTTTTGTATTGTTTTTTTTTTTGCACAAGCAAAAGCAAAATAATTTGTTTTTGATCCCGTTACCATTCCTATGTACCTGCTAAAGAAGCGAGAGCGGAAAAAAGAAATGAGTATGGAATGGAGGGAGCAGGCCTTGTACATATGTACATATATCCAAAATAAGGAGTACAGAGGTCTTCTAGAAGGGATCAGTACTCCTTCTTTTTCCCGCTGGGTCGTATATTTTAACCTGAATTTTAAATTTCATCCGTTCAAAAAGAAAATATAAGAAATATGTACATATCTTAAAACAATTATGTCAAATACTACTGAACGGGGAAAAAAACTACATTAAATATAAACCAAACTATACATTTTGTGCAAACTGAATTGGCCACTTAAAGGTCTCTGTAATTGTCACTTTACAAGTTAATTTTTTTCCTCACATAATATTCCAATTGCACATTTCTACTGTTCATAGAAAAACAAGGAAAGCAGAAAAATAATCCAGAAACCAGATCGATGCCTCTTGACAACATTCACCTACTCAAGTGTTTTTCCAGCAAAATGGCAAAAAACGTTAGAAAAAATCTTTCCTATAATAAGAAATAGTATTTCTAGTAAATATCTGGTATAATAAAATGTGTAAAAAACTTGTGTATGTATGTTTAATGTAGAACTGGGTTAATATTCAAATTAAATCAATTCAAATTCAAATAAAACAGAAACAGAAGATGAAACAAAAAAAAAACAAAAGCGGTCAGTTGTTTGTATTTAATAACTGAAAGAGAAAAGAAACAAACAATTTTACTGTTCATAAAAAACCGTGTTAGAGTGCCGAATCTTATATACCCTACACCATGGTGCGATCAGATCAGAAAGTTATATAAACAAATACATATAATATATATTATATATCGTCAGCTCATTGGTTTGGCGCATATGCCAAAAAGTCGTAGTGGTGAAAAACGCTAAAGTTAACATCTAGTTTTATGAAAATATACATAATAGATTTTTTTTATATTTTCACCACTGATTCCGGCATATACATATTTTGAAGAAAAATGAAAATTTTTGTGAACGTTCGTAAACGAACTTAGAATTGTAATAGTAATAGTAAATATTTTATTGAAAATGAAAATTATTGTTTCGTGCTGCATACGCCCCTTTTTTAAATTTATTTATAAAAAGTTAGAGTGCTATATTCGGCTGTGCCGAATGTTTAAGGAGTAATATCTGTATGATGTTATTATTATCTTAAACTGTGACGATTTGTTATTAATTATGGTTTTAGGCGACTAAACTGTTTTCCGGTAGTAGGGTTTATATGGGGCCTAGGGTAAATTATGGACCGATCTTCACGAAATTTCACAGTATCATTTATAGTCCTTTAAAACTGAGACGAGCCAAAATTTGTTATGATTGCATTATTAATTATGGTTTTAGGTGTACTAAACTGTTTTCCGGGAGTAGGGTTTCTATGGGGCCTAGGGTAAATTATGGACCGATCGTCACGAAATTTCACAGTGTTATTTCTAGTCCTAAAAAACTGTGACGTACCAAATTTTATTACGCTAGCGTTATTTTTTACGGATTTAGGCGTACTAAGCTGTTTTCCGGAAGTAGGTTTTATATGGGGCCTATGGTCAATTATGGACCGATCTTCACGAAACTTCATAGTTTCATTTCTAGTCCTATTTAACTGTGACGTGCCAAAATTTGTTATGATTGCATTGTTAGTTAGGGTTTTGGTAAATCATGGACGGATCTACACGAAATTTAACAGCGTGATTTTGAGTTAAATAAAACGAACTGTTGCGAAATCTTATATCATTCTGTGCATTTTTCCACCATTTATGTTAGTTTTTGTAACAAAATTATCAATTTTTTTTAGGTGGTGGTTCCACATTTTGATTCATAGCTCAGATCCTAAACCGATTTTGCTGGATTTCAATCCCAAACTGCTTAGGATAACTACAAGCAATTTGGCACCAAGTTTGTTCATTTCTTTTGAGTTGTTCGAAAGTGAGCGTGTTTTCAACATACCGACAGACGGACAGACAGACGGACATGGCTAAATCGACTTGGAATTACTCAAGGACCCAGAATATATGTACTTTATGGGGACTGAGATAAATAATAAAAAAGTTTCACACGGAATGACAAACTTAATATACCCTCTTTACAACTAATTGTGGTGGAGGGTATAAAAAGTAGCATACGTATACTTACTGCTGTGTATTGAGTTATTTACTTTTTGTTTTGCTTTTCCTTTTAAAACTTTTTTTCTTACGGCAATGAAGCAAGAGTAAAATGTATTATCTTGTTGTCATTTTATTTTGCGTTCGCTATAAGGTCCAATTAGACGTGACATAACCATATAACACTGTATTACCATAACCACTGTATTACCATAACCACAAAGCAAAAGTGAAATTTATATTGTACGTTTTTATAGGAAAAATTTGCAGTATTCGCCAAACAGTGGCGTATGGAGCAAAACAATACTTAATAAACATTAAAATATGTAGTGTATATGAAGCATTATTAATGCTTATTATCTTAGGAACCATAAAAAATTTCGAGAAACAGGTATAGGATTTAGAAAGGGGTATTTGAAATATATATATCCCATACCTAACTCAATTTCTTTAAAATGGTCGGTAGGTCAAACCAATAAGGAACTGACGATACATATACCTATTTATATGTATGTACTAGTTTAACCCGGTGCGCTTTGCTCACTTTTTTTAGAATGTCTCGTATTGGTACTGAAGCTCTTTGTACTAAATTTTGTAACTAACTGTTACTGATCTATTTTGCATTTGTATGGGAGGTTCCACGCCTACTTCTCCAATAACAACTTCTTTTTGACAGATTTTGTATATTTGGACAATTTACCTCTTCCCGGCCTTTATGGTCAAATTAATATTTTTTGTGCCACGCCCACTTCTCAATGTTGCACACATTTTGTCAAATGTTGTATTTTGACAACCAAAATATGTGTATCTTTTTTTAAAACATTGGCTCTTGCCGTTCTCCAGATATACAAAAAATTAAAGATTTATGAGTAAAATTGGCTCTTGCCGTTCTCCAGATATACAAAAAATTAAAGATTTATGAGTAAAATTAGAGGTGTTCCAGGTTATTTGCTCATATATTAGCTATTTGTGGAACCATAAGGCTAAATTATAATAGCAAATTTAATCGTAGTATATGTGACATAAATATATTACAACTTAGTGTCCTTCATTTCTGGGGTCTTCGGAAAACCCATTTCAACATACACACGTACAGGCTGACATCGTTTAGTCAACTTCGCACATCGTAAGGACCCAGAATATATGTATGTATATACCAGTGAAGGGCACACACATACTATCACATTTTTGCTTGTGTTGACGAAATAACAACAAAGGAACAGCCGAACGTACATTGTCACAGAAACACAAAGAAAATTATAGTGTACATGTGTCGACGTCGCACAAGCAGCATTTTTATTCCTATGCACGCGTACATAGGATTTGCAAATGTGCCCGTCACTGGTATATACATACTTTATTGGGTTAACGATCAATATTGTAGAAATTACAAACGGAATAATAAACCCATTCTACCTGTAGTGAAGGGTATAAAAAACAATGGGATGCTTGTATTTGTTCCATCAAATCAAAGAGTTAATGGAACAAATAAAAGAAAAATTATACAAATTTGTTTGTATTATTTAAAAGAAAATAAATATTTTGTTGTTTCTTTCTTTTAAAGTGTTATTGATTATTTAAATGAATTTTTGGTAGATATTTATTTTTTTAACTGTAAATATTTCCAAAAATCTCAAAGAAAAGGTCGAATAAAGAACCGACTTTTATTATTTCTAAAACCTATTGAAAGCATTTAAAGAAAAAGATCAAACACACTATTTGATGAAAAAAAAAAAAATATTAAGTATGCAAATTAGAGAAAAAGTTTTTTTTTACAAATTAAAAGTCAAGTTAAGACATCATTTCGAGTCGATTTCGCTCTTCACACCTTAAAACAAAAGAATAAGTCTATCGTTGGTTTCATGTGGAAAGGACCAGAATTGAATTTTTTAATGATTTTAATACATTTCACACAAATATACCTTGTCACAAAAATTTAATGCAAAAGTATCAAAAATAACTGTTTTACAAGCAAGTGTACATTTTGGTGTATACCAAGGCGAATTTAACTACAGGTGGTGTCGTAACTACAACAATCAAAAAACGACAGAAACAACATAGGGTTTTTTGCATTGCATTGTAAGTGCTTATAGCTCGAAATGTCAACCATTCTTAGCAAAACACTAACAAATCAAAACAAGTGAGCTCGAACTGTCAAAATCGAACTGTCAAAGACAGGGTTGTCAGATTGATTTTGACCTTTTTCGCCAAATTCAATGGCAAAAATCACCAAAATCGCCAAAGCCGTTATTTTCAAGTTTTTGGCAGTAAAATACATATATTTTAATTTATTAAGAATATTTTTTAAATATTCTTAAAAATTAATTTGTTCCGTATCGCTAGAATATGCCAAAAATTTAAAAAAAGTCGCCGTGATATATATTATGCTTAATTTTTATTTAGAAAAAAGTAAAAACAGCTAGTGAACACAAAAATGGTACGATGTTTACAGTAACATAGTTTATGGTAGTCTACTTAAAGCAACAAAAACAAATAAGAAAGTATAGTCGGTCAAGCCCGACCATATGATACCCTACACCACATCATGCATAAATTGCCCCCTACCTCCCCTTGTGGTCCTATTTTTGAAAAAATGTATAGCTTATGTGTCCATATAGATATGGAAATATCTATGTTTTAAATTTCACTAAATCCCTTTTATGTTTTAAATTCGATTAAAATAGGTTTGATAGTTTTTTACTTAAAAAGTGGATTGAAGTTTTGTTTTACAAAATAGCTAAATATTTTTAATCCAAATTTTTAATATTTTTAATTAGGCTTAAGTTCATGAAATTTAATTTTTCATTAAATTATTTTTATGAAGAAAGGAATTTTACTACATGAAAATTAATTAAAATTGTTATTGACAATCTTTCATTCTTGACGTGGCTGGGGCTCGAACCCCGGCCGGCAGGTTACCATGACATGTTTCGATTGCAACCACTCAATCTCCTCAGATGGATTTGCCGTCTTACACTCGCAGCTATCGACGACTGCTGACGTCAATAGTCAAACATCAATCCTTAAACCAAATTGTATTCTAACATTTGGGTAGATCGAAATTTGCTTTCCTGAATGATTATCCATTTTAATTGATTTTACATGTTTTTTCCCTACTTGGACTTCAAGAAAAATTCTTGACAAAAGTACGAAAAAGCAGAAGTAGGGAAAAAACATGTAAAATCAATTAAAATGGATAATCATTCAGGAAAGCAAATTTCGATCTACCAAATGTTAGAATACAATTTGGTTTAAGGATTGATGTTTGACTATTGACGTCAGCAGTCGTCGATGGCTGCGAGTGTAAGACGGCAAATCCATCTGAGGAGATTGAGTGGTTGCAATCGAAACATGTCATGGTAACCTGCCGGCCGGGGTTCGAGCCCCAGCCACGTCAAGAATGAAAGATTGTCTGTAACAATTTTAATTAATTTTCATGTAGTAAAATTCCTTTCTTCATAAAAATAATTTAATGAAAAATTAAATTTCATGAACTTAAGCCTAATTAAAAATATTAAAAATTTGGATTAAAAACCATAAATAGTTCAACAAAATAACCACAATACTAATTATAGCTAAATATTTTTTGGAAAAGAGTAATACAGTGAACTCGCGAAAACGTGAACACTCAAAAGGGTGAACGTCTCAGAAACGTGAACAAATTTATTTTTACACAGACTATTCTGAAACTTGATCAAAATCTGGAAGCTCTAAAACGTGAACACATTTTTTTCTTTTTTTGTTTATTTTTTAAAATGTTTTTTTTTTTTAATTGGGAAATCAAATGGTTTCTTAGCATGCAAAATAAAAAGTAACCGGTAAGCGGACTGATGCTAAAAGCAAGTTCTTTAGAAATTCACCAACATTAAAGAGAGTTAGTGTGGTTTTCGTGCCAGCGATAGCTGGCTTTAAAAAATTAAGCAGAGGTTTATTGTTCTCATTCCGGAGAAAAGCTTTTTGATCAGCCACAACTTGTTAACCCGTTTAAAGAAAAGTTAAGATCAAAAATGGAGGAACTCTCTTTATGTGCAAATCAGCTTGTAATGGAAGCAGTAGGTAATCCATACTTTTCATCATTGGAGAAAAGTGCTGAAAGAAAAAGCTTTGTTAAAGATGATCAAACCGATTGCGTATACATATATTTTTTGTTATTAAAAATGAATAAAATATGTTTTTTAAAATACTTGTTTATCTATTTATTTGAAAATAGGGGTGTTTTTTTTTAAATTTTGGCATTCGATAACGCGAACAAACTCGAAAACGTGAAACGCCATGGTAAAAATTAGTTCACGTTATCGCGAGTTGACTGTATTTGAATGATGGCCAAAACTCTATGGCCTGGCTTCGAGAACGCGGGTGCTACTTGGCCATGACGGGTCACTGGATGATAGGAACTCATGCGGGAAGAGTGGGTCTGGGATATAATGACTACTTAAGAAGTTGTCATGTTGTGGAAACGGTGTTTCACTTTCTCTGCCAACGCCCCGAACCCGGAGCTATTAGGATTAGGCATTTTAGGAGACCAGAATTACCGTGTTTGGACGTTGTCTAGTGTAGGACTGAAGCCGTGTCGTGTCGACTGCCCATTGAACCTGGCCTAGCCTAATATGCAACTGCACGCAGAGAAAAAATATGGTTGGGCATGGTTACGGCAACAACACTATGTTTAATGTAACAATATATTGTTGTCGTACAGAAATAATTGTTATTTTTATTTAATATCAACAATATTATAGTTACTGTAAACATATCAATGTTTATCGCAATTATGAATTTGAGTATTGTTGACCGAAAAATAATTATTTTTCTAACAACTTAATTATGATAACTTTCTAAACATATTATATTTCTCACAACCATATCATGATATTTAATAGCCATAACATGATAACTTTCTATACATTTATCATATTATGTTAAAGATGCAATCAAACAATTTTTACTCTAATCATATTATGTTAGCGCAATTTGTAAAATAATTTTGAAGCAGTTGTGTCGTTTTTTTATTTGTGAACGGTTAAACAATTAAAATATAAAATTCCATAAAAAAAATAAGTTTAAAGAAATTAAAAAATTAAAATATTAGCGGAGTTCATGCAAGTATTATGGTGTTTTCTTTTCTAAAAAATAATGATGCCTTATAGTTGTGTAATATATTTATTAGGTTACACGAACCCTTACAAAGAAATACATTTTTCTTAATTACAATGGAACAAAATAATAGCTACGTTTTACACTCAACACTAATGTGTATTTAGCGTGTTAAATATTGAATGCAAAGTTTGTACTAAAAGCGATATTCACCACGCTTACAGCAATTTTCAACATTAAATTTTCTTACAATTCCAATAAGCGTTAACAGCACTGATTTTTAATAATTAATGTCAGCTATTGTTAAAAATTTTGCGACAAAAAAAAATATAATAAAAGTAAAACAAAACGTTTTTATATCTTTCACAATATAACTAAACATCACAATACCTATAACGCAAATTGTCCGCAAACACAAGAAAAAGAATATTTGCTTGCATTAGAAAACGAATATTCTACAAATGAATTTACATCCTTCAAGTATGCTACTATAACTTCGGTTGACGTTGAGAGATCATTTTACATGCACACTATTTTTTGGCGTCCGAAAAGACAAAGGTTTACTTTTGATATAAAAAAGTGTATATTTGTTTATGCAAACAAAAAATTTAAAATAGTTATTTAAATTAAGTTTTAAAATAAATTGCACCCTTGAATAACAATAGACTGCATTTTTTATTTATTAAAAAAAAAATTTAAAACAAACTTTTTTTATTGAAAATGTTTAAGTTTTAATCGCATATATTTTATTTTTTTTAATCATATTTTGGGGTTTTTAGTGCATATCTTATGCGCATATTTTCGATTTTTTAGTGCATAAAAATCTCATCCCTAATTATAAAGATAGAATTTTTTAATTTTTGTTAAAATGTAATTTTTTTTCTTGTATAGAAATACTACATATATGGAGAAAACCATAGTTGTATTACTAAGTAAAGACAACTCGATTTTCAGTAGTTTTCGTCAAAATCTAGTCACGAAGTAGATTTTGTTTTGTATGGGAAATCTAGTCAAAAACAACTAGATTTGGCTCGAAATCTCGTAAGTTCTAGATTTCGTTGTTGTGTAAACGGGCTATTAAAATAATTTCAGAAAAAAAGTGAGACACATACGACTGTCAAATTTCTTTACGTATTTTTTGACATTTCATAACAAATTTTTTTTAAACTTATACATTTTGAATTTATTTAAATTTTTGACATGTCGTAATACTCAGTATGTGTTATTATGTGTTAAAAAGGCCATACATTTTTATCTATTTGTTTATATAACTACTCATAATATATAATCCAGTTGGTTTTTATCAAATTTAAAAAAAAAACAAGTAAGAGTGCTATATTCGGCTATGCCGAATCTTATATACCCTTCACCATGATGAGATAAGAACAAAAAGTTATATGCATAAATAACGTTCTTTAGATATGTATAAATAAATATTGATTGAGCCACGCCAACTTTTTATTTCCTCATGCCGAAGAATATAAAAAAACCAAAAATTTATATATGTACCTAAGCCTGTTTCCCCTTTTGCCAAAGTTGATGTTTGAAATTCGTTTTATAATCTTAAAATCGTTTTTTAGAACATAAAAAAAATTAAATTAAAAAAATGAAAAAAAATTCTTTTTGGGATTTAAACTGGCAATATCATCAGTCTCAGGAGAGAACTTAACAACTCGGCTACGAATACTTTCACTGAAGAAGCGTTAAATTAAAATATTTTGAGTCTATGAGTTTGTTTCTTTATTTGAGCGGCATATCATATACACGCATTAATGTGTATGTGTATGCGTAAAATTAAACACATTACAAAAAAAATTCACCACTTGTAGTGAAGGGTATAAAAAAACAAGAAAAAACAAGTTAGAGTGCTATATTCGGCTGTGCCGAATCTTTGATACCCTCCACCCTCCACCGACAGTTTGTATGTTTAAGGAGTAATATCTGTATGATGTTATAATTATCTTAAACTGTGACTATTTGTTATTAATTATGGTTTTAGGCGACTAAACTGTTTTCCGGTAGTAGGGTTTATATGGCGCCTAGGATAAATTATAGACCGATCATCACGAAATTTCACAGCGTCATTTCTAGTCCTTTAAAACTGTGACGTACCAATTTCTGTTATGCTAGCATTAGTAGTTATGGTTTTAGGTGTCATAAACTGTTTTCCGGGAGTAGGGTTTCTATGAAGCCTAGGGTAAATTATGTACCGATCTTCACGAAATTTCACAGTATCATTTATAGTCCTATAAAACTGCGACGAGCCACAATTTGTTATGATTGCATTATTTTTTTACGGTTTAGGTGTACTAAACTGTTTTCCGGTAGTAGGGTTTATATGGGGCCTAAGGTAAATTATGAACCGATCGTCACGAAATTTCACAGTGTAATTTCTAGTCCAAAAAAACTGTGACGTACGTAATTTTGTAACGCTAGCGTTATTTTTTAAGGTTTTAGGCGTACTAAACTGTTTTCCGGGAGTATTGTTTATATGGGGCTTAGGGTAAATTATGGACGGATCATCACGAAATTTAACAGCGTGATTTCCAGTCAAATAAAACAAATTTTTGCAAAATCTTATCTCATTCCGTGCCTTGTTCCAGCATTTATGTTATTTTTTGTAACAAAATTATCAATTGTTTTAGGTGGTAGTTCCACATTTTAATTCATAGCTCTGGTCCTACTGAACCGATTTTGCTGGATTTCAATTCCAAACTGCTTAGGATAACTACAAGCAATTTGGCATCAAGTTTATTCATTTTTTTGAGTTGTTCGAAAGTGTGCGTGTTTTCAACAGACGGACAGAATATATATACTTTATGGGGTCTGAGATGAATAATAAAAAAGTTTCACACGGAATGACACACTTAATATACCCTCTTCACAACTAATTGTGGTGGAGGATATAAAAACCACATTTCCAACACTTTATTACCATAGCCACTGTATGACCGTAGAAACCAAAATTGAATTGGTTTGTATGGTATGTTTATGTTGTTTTGGTAATACAGTGTTGGTATGATAATGTCACGTCTAATTAGACCTTTAAAGGAAAAAATTTGAGGCAGTCGTGGTTTTTTACTCATATCTTAGCCATTTGTGGACCGATCTTGCTGAATTTTAATAGAAAACAATTCCGGACCATATGTGACATAAATGTATAATAACCTGGCTCCCAGCATATATGGGGTCTTCGGAAAACCCATTTCAACGGACAGACGGACATCGTTAAATCAACTTCGTTCCTCATAAGGACCCAGAATATATATACTTTATAGGGTCTAACATCAATATTAAAGAAATTACAAACGGAATGACAAACTTCTATATACCCTTTTCACCACCTGTGGTGAAGGGTATAAATATATATTAATTATATACAACACAATCTATATCTTTACAACTAGAGATAAGTAATTTATTTAGTCATGAAGAACAAACAACAAACTAAACTTCCCTTACAACTAAAAAAATCCATTCTTAATTTTTTTTTAAATAAGTTTTGTTCATATTAAAATAAAACAATATTTTTCAAAAACCGTCAAACATTGCAAAACCATTAAAAAAAATTGCGCATATTTATTTTTTGTATTTTTTTTATAATATTTATAATTCTAGTAATTTTCTAATAGTACAAATATATATACTTCATTAATTGACTGATAAGAGGAAATATGTGCATATTGAACAAATGTTTATTTTGTAACTGATTTATTGAAGCAGAGTATTGGGTGCGGTTGAACTTTGTTAAAGAAAGACTATGAATTTAGTTTTATTTATTTTTAATAATACGAAGGTGAAATAAATAATTTTTTGCAACAATTCAAAGCTTTGAATTTATTTTTACAAAGCAGTTTTCTATTCATTCTAATCCATCTCAAAACCCCCACAAGGCCTCATTAAAATGAATCATTTGTTTTTTTCTACTGTGTTAAAAATTTATTATGTATTAAAAAAAAAAAATATTTTATATAAATAAAATTTAAATAAAATCATCTTTATTTGATTTTTTGTTTTTATTTATGGTACTAGTGTTTTTTTTATATATACATACTTATGTAATCGTAATTATATTTACACGCATAAAAAAAGAACGTGTAATTTAATTAGTGTTGCCATTTCTTGGGTCATTACCCAAATTGGGTGTAATTTTCACTGTCGTGGGTAGAGCGTGGTGAATTTATTTTAGTTGTAGATCAGGGCACAGTTTTTCGAAACTATAAGTTACTAAAAATTTCTGTTGTTCAACTAAACTTAAAAACTAAATGTTTCCCTAGTCTTTAGAATTAGTTGAACAACAGACGATGCAAAGAAATAAACAGTAATTTTCCGTGGTCAATATAAATTATTATGTATGTATGTATTTACAAGCCCAGATGATGACACTCAAAGAGTATCGGCAATTATTTAAATAAAATTTATTTTCAATACTGACCTCGAGCTTGTAATAAAAGTATTTTTATTTATACGTATATGAAAAAAACTTGAATTTATTTTAAGTAACTATTTAAATCTATCTCATTTAAATAATTCTTTAGTGTTTTACTTTTTTGTAAAGGTTCTTAATAAAATAAAACATAAGTTTGATATTCAGGTGTATTCGGGTAATTTTTTATAATCTTAATTGTACAGTACTTTTCGCTTATAGTCCATTCCGCTAAAAGGCCAAAAACGGATATAAGCCAAAACTATCATATTCACATGCAGTTTTTTTGGAATTTCATACAAATTATTTGTTCTAAGGTCCATTTCGCTTGTAGTCCATTTTCGTTTAAAAGCCACATTTTCTTAGCATGCGTATATAATTCTTCATGCAAAAATGTTCGCTTATAGTCCACTCTGTTTTTTATATATTTTTAATCAACTGGCGACATGTTTTAATTTACCTTTCTGGCAACTATTATAAATGCCAAATTTCACAATTTATATTTCATGACATGGTGTCTTCGTCTAAAAATTTTTTGTCATAATAAACGTCAAACTTCATAAAAAAAAAACGCTAATAAAAATATATGAGTTTTTTTATATGGATTTTGACGTTTGGTATAACAAAAAATTGTCAGGTGAAACCCCCATGTAAAAATCCTATGAAATTGATATTTATGTTGTGGTTGATTTCGTCATCCAAAGAATTAAAATGAATCTTATACTCATTTGTTTTTATTGAAATCTTTTAAATCTTTTTTAATTAATAAAAAAGAGTTTTGTTTTAACTATTTATTTAAAATAAATTAATATTTGGTTATGTTATAAATAAACTTTCTTTTGTTTAAAAAGAGTGGATTTATTGAAGAAAATAATATTTATATAGTCCACAATGCGGATTATACTAGGTTTCACTTATTATCCATAAAATGGCTTATAAAAAAAATCGGTTATAGTCCAAATTCGCTTATAGTCCACAAAAGTTGTGCAACTATAGTAGTGGACTATAAGCGAAAAGTACTGTAATTTAGAATTTTGCTGGTGGTAATACTGAATCGAGTACGTACTCATCATAGTTGGGGGTAGTGCACTAAATATTGATTAAAATCAGCAGTGCATTATCACTAACTAAAACTGCAAAAATATTACTTTGCACTCTTTTTTATCAGCTTTAGTGATGATTGCTATTTTTTTAACTACCACTAAAAAAATTTAGTGATATTGCAAATTTTTTCACTATAACTAAACGCAGATTGAGTGCAAAAAGTATGCACTCAATTCAAATAGTGCAAAATTTGAACTTGCAATCAAAATAACTGCATGTACACATACTCTCACTAATCTTTCAAAAATTAGTGGTCATGAAATTCTTGAAGACAAATTCGAAAAATAAAAATTTTTCCAAATTTTAAATATTTTTAATTAGGCTTAAGTTCATTAAATTTAATTTTCATTAAATTATTTTTATGAAGAAAGGAATTTTACAACATGAAAATTAATTAAAATTTATTTGATAATTTTTCATTCTTGACTCAATCTGGGCTCGAACCCAGGTGTTTACGGACAGGTTACCCTGACATGTTTCGATTGCAACCACTCAATCTCCTCAGAGGGCTTGCCGTTTAACACCCGCAGCCATCGATGACTGCTGACGTCATTAGTCAAACATCAATCCTTAAACCAAATTGTATTCAACCTTTGGTAGATCGAAATTTGCTTTGAATGATTATCTATTTTAATTTATTTTAACATGTTATTCCTTTACTTCTGTTTTTTCGTACTTTTGTCAAGAATTCTTCTTGAAGTTCAAAGTACATAATTTTTGTTTTTTTTTTCATTTTTTGTCTTTCTTATTCTTGTTGACCTTTTCAGCACAACTTGAAGGACAAATGCAAACATAGAGCTCGTGCCTTAGCTTTAACAATTATTAGTATTGTGGTTATTTTATTGAACTATTTATGGTTTTTAATCCAAATTTTAAATATTTTTAATTAGGCTTAAGTTCATTAAATTTAATTTTCATTAAATTTTTTTTATGAAGAAAGGAATTTTACAACATGAAAATTAATTAAAATTTATTTGATAATTTTTCATTCTTGACTCAATCTGGGCTCGAACCCAGGTGTTTACGGACAGGTTACCCTGACATGTTTCGATTGCAACCACTCAATCTCCTCAGAGGGCTTGCCGTTTAACACCCGCAGCCATCGATGACTGCTGACGTCATTAGTCAAACATCAATCCTTAAACCAAATTGTATTCAACCTTTGGTAGATCGAAATTTGCTTTGAATGATTATCTATTTTAATTTATTTTAACATGTTATTCCTTTACTTCTGTTTTTTCGTAAAAAAAAAAAAAAAAAAAAAAAAAAAAAAAATTCCTTTCTTCATAAAAATAATTTAATGAAAATTAAATTTAATGAACTTAAGCCTAATTAAAAATATTTAAAATTTGGATTAAAAACCATAAATAGTTCAATAAAATAACCACAATACTAATAAAAATTTTTAATATATTATTTTGAGGGAAAACTACAAACAAAAAAAATTATATATATATATAATTACTTTATTCGGATAAAAAAAGAAATAAAACAACAACAAATTTTTTTAATCTAAGGTTTTAAGTTGATATCGAAAAAAAGATGAAAATATTGTATCGTCCATATAATAAAATATTTTTTGCAGAAACTTTACTCAATTTTCTTTGAAACTACATTTGTGTCCATGCAATGAAACATTGTTTCCCGGCATTTAAGTATTGTGTATACCTTGTTTTTTTTTTTGTTCCTCTCAATAACAAATTCAAAAAACTGTTTGCAGAAGAAACAAAAAACTTTCCTTTCGTCACCACAGGTGGAAAAGGGTATACATATATAAGTTTGTCATTCCGTTTGTAATTTCTACAATATTGATCTTAGACCCTATAATGTATATATATTCTGGGTCCTAATGAAAAGCGAAATTAACTTAACGATGTGATGTCCCTCTGACTTGTTGAGCGTGCTTCAATATGCTCCACAGTTATTGAAGACACAGTCGCGATAAAAAGCACTGCAGAAGTTGGATTTTTAGATTTCGGTGAAAGAGATAGTAAGTTAATAAAGAGATTGTTGGAATATTTTGTTTTTTAATATGTTTTATATAAGGACCTTCAACACTAGTACAAGAGGTGGTCACACGAAAGGAATTGGAGACTTATCTATTGGATGCTGATACTGGTTTGTGTTGTCTTAACAAATACCCAATATTAAAGCAAATGTTTTTAAAATATAATATGCCTTTGCCTTCGTCTGCTCCAGTAGAGCGCTTACTTGCTTTAAGCGGAATGGTAGACGCTCCTCGAAGAAATAAATTAAGTGATAGTAATTTTGAAATGCTTGTTTTGCTTAAAGCAAACAATTTTTAATATTTGTTTTTTTTTGTCCTCTGATTGCTTTTTTTAAAATCAAACTAAGTTTTTTTGAGTGCAAAATGTTTTATCATCACTAGCACTCATGCTTAGTGAGGCTTCAAATTTTCAACTCATCAAAAAAATGATTGCAATAATTTTGCACTATCACTAAGTGTGAGTTGAAACTGCAAAATGAGTGCACTACCCCCATCTATCGTACTCATATATTACAGGGAGGGAAAATGCAATAGTATTGTACTTTTACACTACAAAAACTTATTTATTTTTTTATTTAAACGCATTTTAATCTAAATAAAATAATATTTTTTGAAAAAATTATTCTTGAATATTGAGTTACAGTATAATTCGTTTATAAACCACTTCGCTTTTAGTAGAATTAGCGATATATTCCAAAATGTTAAATTTTCTGGCATCTTTAAATAAAATATCTGCAAAATATTTGTTATAAAGTCCATTTTCGCATATCCGCCACCTAAATGTGTTGTGAAAAATCTAATTTATTTGCAACTTATTAAAGATATAATCCGAAATCATTATAATTTTTAACTAATAGAAAAAAAATTATTTTTTTACGCATGAGTTTTAAAATTTCAAATGAAAACATTCAACTTTAAGTTCTCGGTTCTAACTTTCTGATGCCAGCTGTTACTGAAGAAAAATTTTAGATGCTTTTTGCAATATAAACTTATGCTGTGTTCACACTTTGGTTGTTTAACGCGTTTAAGCTAAATGTTGATTAAGTTAATCAAAGCATTTTGAGATGATTAAGATGACAGTTGATTAAGAAAAAAAAAGCACAACAAACAAATTTATAATTTTTGAAGTATTAAAAATTTAAAAAAAATACTTTAATAAAGTTATCAGAAGGTTATTTTAAGCCGAATCTCATGCCATTGGCTTTTGTGTTTACACATGCCACTGCGAGTTCATTTTCAAAAAGTCGTTGAAGCGCCAACTTGACAAAATTTGTTTACTTTTCATATTAAAAAAAAAAGTACCAGAAAACCAAATAGAATTACCGAGTTAATCATATTGGCACAATTTTGGGGAAATGGATTACATTTATATATATTAGCATTATTTGAACAATATTAATGCTCTATAATTAACAAACTTGCTTTTATTAATGCTCGTTTCAAATAATTAATCATAATAATACATTATTAAGTTTAAACCAGTGTTCGAAAATAAACATTAAATATCGTTTTTTAGTGTTCGGTTTGGTAGATTTGTGGAAAACACAAACGCTAATAGTGTTTGTGTAGAAAATCATTAAAAAAAATAATTTCCCTGTTAGTCATCTTTCGAACACAAAAATATTACTGTTTTTATCAAACGCAACAAAAGATGTGAACATTTAATTCCGTTCGGTTTTTTTTTGAAAATCCACAAACTTCAGTGTGTTCGGTTCGGCTCGTTAATGTTCGTCCCTTTTGGTTGGTAAAAAAACAATTTTACAAAAACAAAATACACACACGAAAAAAACATTATAGAACATTAAAATATAATGTTTGTCTACAGTATCACTACAATTGTTCCGTTTTTTAACGAAGAACCGAACATTATATAATGTTCGGTTCTTTCTCGAAAATAGTTACGAACGGTATTAAGGGTTGTGTATGTCTACACAATCACTAAAAAAATAGATATCGTTCCTGGGTGTGTGAGCCGAATGTTTAATAATGTACTGTTTATTTTCGAACACTGGTTTAAACTTTAATAACAATTTGACAATAATGCAGTAAATGTGCATTCAATTTTAAACAGGGTAACATTGTTTATCGTTTTGTCTTTTAATGGCATGCAAGTGCCAAATTTCCACACGCATGCAATTATTACTACCACTATTAGTAAAAAAGTGTGAGTATACCCAACAAACACGGAGCTTTGATTTCAAATTGAAAATGATTTGAAATCAAACGTTTTCTCAAACGACAAACGTGTGATAATGATTTGAAAATCATAGCATTCTCAACAAAAAGGAGAAATTATTATCAAGTTGAAAAATGCCTTTATTTTCAACTTGCTTTCAAACGTAATTCTCAAATGTTTTTCAAATGTGGATATTAATACAATGTGGAACATAAATAAAAATATTTTATTTTTTTAATTTAAATTCATTATTTATTTAAATAAACTGTGAGATAAGCATTCGCCAACATAGATAAAAGATGAAATGAGGTTCTTTTCGTCCTCTAATTCTTGCAAAGACGACATTTGCTCCCTTTTATTTTGAGGATTGTAGCACCGCGATCGTTCAACAAACTTTCTTCACTTTCCCGTTTTATTTTCCTTCTTTTTTTTGTATTCTTAATCATTGGAATTACTCACAAATAATTTTTAATTTTCACAAGAAATAAACAGTTCACTTTATATTAAAATTTATTTTTAATAGTAAAACACATGTAACCACAAAGTAAAAAATGTAACTTTAATCGCCATTTTTAATTCTTTTTTCGTTTTAGTGCTGCCAAGTTTATTTTTGATTTGAATTTAACATTTGAAAAACATTTGACATCAAATTGATAAAACATTTGATATCAAATGTTTATTTTGAAATCATTATCAATTTGAATATAAATGTTAAATCAAACAAATGAAAAAAGTTGGAGAATTGTGTTTGATGTCAAATGATAAAGTCATTTCATATCAAAATTTCGACTTCGTGTTTGTTGGGTATTGAGTTTTTCGAAATGGCAGTGGTATGTGTAAATGCTAAGTTATGCTTCTATTAATACAATTTGTATTTAATAATAATAATGGAATGTTGATGAACTTTAGCCCAATTAAAATATCAAAAATTTTGATTAAAAATGTTAAAAAATTCACACTTCCATCTCTCTTATTAATTTCCTCAATCACACAAATACACAAACAAAATAACATGTGAATAATTTTACCTCTATCTTTAGTTTTAGTTACATCCAACACTTGTAACTCGATTATGCGGCGTAAATAATCGCCAATATGATTCATCAATTCTTTTGTATACATTTTAAATTTTTTGTTGTATTTTATAATTTTTTATTATTGTTTTTTGAATGAAATTGCTTTCATATATGTATTTAAAAATTTTGCACAGACACGTAGCTTTAAAATAATCAATTGTAATTTATTTTTAATTCATTTTAGGTATATAAAAAAAAAGAACATTTTCTAATAATTCTTACAGAAAACATTATTTTAATTTCAACATTATTACAAAAACACCGATAAATTTTTAATTAAATTTTCTTTCTTAATAAATAATAAAGAAAACAATAATAACAATACTAAAAAAATGTGTACGTTAACAATAAGTGGTACTGAATGACTAAGAAGTCGCTCTTTGGAAAAATAACTTTTTTATGTAGAATGGACTACTTTTTTGAGTATTTCTTTATTTATTTTAACTGTTATCAGTAAAACGATATATAGTTTTTTTTCGTACAGAATGGAAAAAGCTTGGTACATACTTTGTAAAAAAACCAACACACACATACATTAAGTATGTAAAAAAAACAAATATACATACATACATAAAACAAAATATAAAGAACCTTCAATCATAATTGATAAAAAAAAAAGTAGAAATATGAGTCTTGATGAGAAAGTAACGTAAAAGTAAACAATTTAATTGAAAATTTTGTACTCAATTAAAGTAAGAGAGTTTATTATAACAACAATAATAAAAACTATCTTTCAAAAAAGTGCAGTGCAAGACGAATTCAACAAGGTAAACTCAACTCGTCAGCCGTTCATCAGCTGTCTCCACGGCGAATTAAAAAAAATAGGGAAAAGTCAAAATACAATTTTGTTTATGTTTTGCGCCAAAATAACCGAACAAATTTCTTAGAAAAACTGCGAACAATTAAAGTGAATTTAATAATCTCTTTTATTACCCAAACAAAATTTTTATTTTGTTTTCAATAAATTTTTGCCTTGTCAGCATTTTTGACAGCCGCCTATTAAATTGCAAAAAAATACATGGGGCTTTTTGTAGTTGTAGAGTTGCACTTACCTTGTTAAATTCGCCTTGGTGCAGTGCAAGAAAAAAAGTGATTCATTCGAATATTTGATACCCTCCACACAGAGTAAGTATATTTCAGGATTGAGCTTTATATCCATAAATTAAACGCCAATATTAATTAAAACTGACCTCACAGTTTTTTAATTCGCTAAGGTTTTATGCGTATTAAAGTCAATTTCAAAAGTACGCTTTAGATCAGGACCTGTGATAAATTTTGGACCGTTCTTCACGAAAGTGTGCAGTGTATAATTATATGGCATATTTACAAAAAGTTTTTACTTATATAATATTAGATTCATTTTTTTACAATTGTGCACTGTTTAAAACAATTTAAAACACTTCACTCTTCGAACCAAACACAAAGACTGAAAACTTTAACTAATACAAAATTAAGGCACGCGTCAAATAACGGGATAGTATTCTCAAAAACATTTACAAAACTATAGCGAGAATAAGTCATTTGCAATCATATTTGTTTTCATGTTGTAGGAAATCTCGTATGATAAGCTTGTTCTACAACTCATTTACATTTTTCTCTGTTTTGGTCTGTTGGGTTTTATATCATAACTATTTTTACACTTTCGAGCCTGTTCTGAAAATCACGTGATTTCAAATCACGTGTTTTTGAAAACACGCGTGCGGTTTTCTGGTGTTCTGAAAGTAATACCGTTTTTGTGTTTCTCTGTGTGCTTTCGGCAATTGAAGATCACACCAAAGCACACAAAAACAGGACACTAAAATATCACACGTGTGATTTTAGTAGGCACATGTGATTTGAAATCACGTGATTTGAGTAAAAGTGATTTGCAGAACAGGCCTGTTAATTTATTGTAGCTGATGAAGTGTTGAAGTTTTACAAATTTACAAATACAAAGTATTTCCTCCTTCCTATTTATTGTATTTAATTTCTGTTTTTTTTTTGCCAATCCTTTCTTGGCGTTACTAGGTTCAGCAATTGATTTCACTGCTGGTTTATTTTTGGCTTTGGAAAGAAATCGCATTGAGTAGAGGCAGAAAACTATTTCAACTTGAGCCTTCGATCGACAAGCGGTATAAAAGCATGGTATTGAGCGGTGCCATCGTTTGTTACTATAGTAAGTAACTATAGCAGATTCGATGCTGTATACAGCATCGAATCTGCTCTTCAGTGTTTTCAATGTTTCCTCATTATCCTCTTTGAATTAAAAACTATTTAAGTTTTTTTTTACTCTTTATTTATATTATACATATCTGTGGCTATATATAATAATAGCTTAAGTCGAAATTTGTTTTGAGATTTTAAGGGTTTTGTCTAAAATAAATTGTGTGTTTTGTTGTGTAAGTTAAAATGAGGAGGTCCATAACAAAACGCAATAATTACACCATAACATTTTTTTGGATAAACGACAAAATGTAATTTAAGTAAGTTGCACATAATTTTTTTAATAAACAATTATTGAGGTATTATTGTCTACAAAAAATAATATTAACCACAAATTAATTATTTTATCTGACAGTTTCTTTTAAAGTTATTTAGATAACAAATTTGGAATTATTGCGTTTTGGTCCGAATCCATAGTATTTATTTCATTTTGCTATGAACTGTATGAAAATATTACTCACAATCAACATAACAAAAACAAAAGATATTAACTAAACAAAAATTCCTTACGTTTTACAGTTATCTAAGAGTTACCACCAGAGCATTATTTATTTATCAAGTTAACTTTTTTAAAATTTCTTGTAAAGATTTATTGCAAAGATGTGTAATTATTGCATTTTGCTCTGAACCAGCATATTTGATATTGATCTGCAGTGTAGTTATTGAGTTTTGGAATGCTGTATAATGAAGGTAATATAGATTTCAATGTGTAGAATGGGATTCAATCAAAAAATCAAAAAACTTGAAAAATGTAATTATTGCGTTTTGTTATGGACCTCCTCAAATATAAATGCGTGTAGTTTTATTAATAATGACATTTTATACTTGAAATTTAGCTGTGTGATAGATCTTAAAGAAGAGAATAAGAATATGTAATAAAATTAAGAAGCACTTATGTCAACTAAAGCCATTATTATTTATTGCCACAGATATAATATGAATAATTAAATAATTCATTATAGTTTTATTGCCTCTGCGCCTTAAAGGCATAATAATTCTTTGCAACTCAACTTCGGTTGTATTGCCATCTGTAATTTAATTTTAATAAAGATAGAATTAAGTTAAAACTTTAAAAAACTATTAAAATGAAAAATGGTTTGGGTATTCGCAAAATTCGAATCAATTCCATTGCGGATATCATTAAGGGATATTTTTGAAGCAGTGGGCAAACGATTTGTGCAGTTCAATAACATTTTTTGACGTTTTGGCGTTGCCTTATGAAAAATAAGGTAAACGCCAGATGCAAAGCAAATCGTTTTTTTAAAAGGCATTCTACAATGCAATGGCTTAGAATTTTACAGTGTTATCTGTCCAAAAGCCCGCAAAAAAAGTTATCGATGCGTTTTTTATTGTAAATTATTATTATGTTTTGGAACTTAGCCTTTCTTTTTCAATGAAAATTTAATCACTTTGGAAAAAAAAAACTTTCGAATAAAAACCCACTAAACCTTATTAGAAAACAAATCAAAATAGTTTATATTGTATACAGGGTTTTTTATGAGTTTATTAACACTTTGCTATTATTTTCGTTAGAGTAAAATAACTTTTCCAAATTTAAATTAAAAATCGACAAAAATGTTAATTGGAAATGCTTAAGAAAAAATCTTAAAAATAAAACTTAAGACATAAACAAATTTCCAAGATATGTATTAATAAAAAAAATTTATAAATTGAAAATATAATTTATGAACCGAAAAATAAAGCATTGATAAGTCACGTCGATCTGAGGGCTTTAAAGAATTTATTAAAAAAAGTTAAAATAAAGCAAAAAAAAAAAAAAAAATTAAACAATACATATTTAGTTTATCAACAAAAAAAAAATTTAAAACAAAATTGCTATTCAATAAAAAAAAAAATTTATATTACACGTTGTATCTTCTACAGCGTTACCGTTGTGATACTAAAGTATCAATTTGACCCTTTTTCGACGGTGTTGATACCTTTTATGACCCTTTTTTTAAATTATACTTTTGTATCATTATCACTTATTTTGTGACACTTTTTGACCCTTTTATGGAAATAGCTCTCACATTTTGTTTTTTGTCAACACTGCGGAACAGAAGTGCTAAACAAATGTTTTCGAAATAAGCATTGCTTGATATGGAACAGACTCAAAGTATAAACTTACAATTTCATGCTTTCTTCTCCTTGATTTTTGATTGTAAAGTACAATTTCCCTAAAAGCAAACATAACTCATATAAATATTTGTTAATTTTTACGGTGGTTTCTTTTAAAAACAAAAATTTTACATTTTATTAAAAAAATGCAATTTGGTGTTTTGCTCTCTTAGAGAGTAGCATGTTTTATTCAAAAAAATTCGCCCTTAATAATGGCAAAAGGTATTGAACTTTTTGCTTCTTTTGAATCGACAGTGTTGAGAGTGCCCTAACAGGAATGAAAACAAGGACAAATTGCTAAATTAGCGGAAATTCCCATATATTTGGTAACAGCGGTATGTAAAAGCTTTAAAAAATCTGACACTTACAGGAAAAAATCGCTTTAATCGACAAACACTAAAATTTTTTGACATCACTAAATCGGAAAATTACATAAAAAATATTAAAAAATTAGCTATGTATAATGATAAAGAATAAACATTTTGTCAGGTGTTTAACCCTTCTGCATCCCTTGGATATGTGCCCTTCCTATGATCCTTTGGGTCAATATGGCCCAACAATAAAATGTTAACAGCATTTCATATTTAAGTGTAATAAAAACAAAAGCGATTCTATTGATTATTTGACCGAAAAAATTATTGATCGATGATTCTGAATGAAGATGAACTCAATTCAATAGAAAACAAATTTTTAAAGTGGAATTAAACTTGCAATATCGCATGTTGGGTCATATTGACCCAAAGGATATTAAATGTGTGTAAATCGTGTTTTTTGGAGGGGGAAGGAAAAACTAAAATTTTATTATTTTCATTTAAATTTATTATTTTTGTCCCTGTAATGGATAATTTGAAGTTTCACGTCCATATCTTATATTAAAAGGAACAAATTTTGCGTTTGAAAACCAAAATTGGGTCAAATTGACCCAAGGAGTGCAGAAGGGTTAAAATAGGACAGAGCATTCCATAAAAAAATTAAGTTTTTTGAGCTCTTCCTACCTGAAATATTATTTGTTTGTTTGCTTATAAAAAAACTTGATCTTAATCACCCCTATCGTGAATAATTTTTCCCTCGTAATTTTTCCCCTTTTCACATATTTGCGATCATGAACAACTCCCATGAAAAATTGTAATTCAAAGGAGAATAATAACGTGAAAAATTGTTCACGGGAAAAAATTCCCCTTATCGTGAAAAATTTTTTCCCTCGTAATTTGTTCACATTTCCCTTAGATTTTCTCACTTTATTTTTGCTAGGGAACAGAACATGTATGTAAGTAGCTCCTCCTAAAAATCGAATATTAAGGGTTAATAAGTTAATTAGACATAAACCGATATATTGCTCAACAAAATGCAAAACAACAGGTCGATTGCCTGCGGATTTGTGAAGCTTTCAATTGACTTGGTGGCAGAATTTTGGAAAATATTTTACTACATTAAATTTAAAAAGTGCAAAAAACTAACATTGTAATCAAACTATCCCTCCAATACTAAATATTTTGCTTTATTATTTTAACTTTTCTTTAAAATATATACTTGTATATTTTTGAACAAAAATTTCATGGATTTTTAATATTTTTTAATCTTTCTTCTTTTTTTTACATTCACTGGAACTGATAACGTGAACAATTTTTCACACGAGATTCACGATTGCTTTTTTCCCTTCGAGGGGAATGAAAATTTCATGGGAACAAAAATTCCACTTGTTATTTACGATAGGGGTGATTATGTTCATTAAAATGGGAAATACTGCTAATAAATAACTTGACCCTTTTTTTTATTGAAATACCCTTTTTTTGACCCCTTTTTCTGGAAAATACCCTTTTTGTGACCCTTTTCGAAAATTTCCAACGGTAACCCTGATCTTCTACAACGTACTAAAAAAATTTTGTTGAAAAAAAATAAAAGCCTAATACGTATGTAAATTATAATAACAACAAAGACAATTTTGTAATATCGGGTGTTTTTTTTAGCTACATGAGAACTTTCGATGTGTATAACAATGGTTTGAATGCTAAAAATGTCAAACACTGTGTTTACATTTTTGTTAAGTAAGGCAAGTCATTATGAATCGTTTAGCGCTAGAAAAATGCTTCCAAATTGTAGAAATATACTTAAAAAAAAAAATTGTTTACGAAGTTCAACGACATCTGATTCCAACAAGACGGCGCACAATGGTTAAAGAGCGGCATTAATTCATTTTTTTCATGTCGCCGATTTGGATAATTTTTTGGTATTTTGTTGTCAGATATGGGCATATCCGTCAAAAGGTCCACCGTTTTAAAGTTATTAAAAAGCTGATTTTTTACGATTTTGTTGTAGAGAAATATTTAAATTTTACTAATTTTATAAATTTATCCATAAATTTGTTCACTTAGATGAACAATCAGACTGCAAAGTTATGCAAATTCTTATTTGTGAGAATGTTTTATTGTATGATTTCTTTAATATTATCTTCCTGAAAAGAGGTGATATTTGATAAAAATTATTCCAAAAAAACTTTCTTACATGGTCTGTAATCTAAGGAAGACTTCAAAGAAAAATATGTTATGCGGATTAACGATAAATTTTTATTTTGTTTTAATCATTATTCAGTTAAATTATTACGGTAAAAAATTTCACGTTCGAAATGTCACGTATCGACCCAGATTTTGGCTTAAAAAAAAATACACAAGATTTTGGAATCAAACCAAAGACATTTTAATGTTACATTGCTACGTAAAATTCTGAAAGTAGTTTGACTAAAAAATTGTGCCAGGTTTCGCTGAATTACGCCTTTTGATACATGGCCACAAAAACTACTTCTATTTTTTTCACGTTCGAACCGCTACTTCTTTTGCCATTATCTTTGGCCTAGAATCGCGCCCTCCATAAACTTTAGCATAGATAATAGTGCTTTCTTAGTGCTTTAATTTAAGGGTTGAAAGAACGTAAAAATATTTGTTGTTAAAAATGTTATTGCATTTTTGATGCGTACGACTGTCACGTTCAACACTTTGGATTTACCCATATATGAATATTATGATTCCATAATATAAGCCTGATATATTTATTATTTGTTTGGACAGACACGCTCAAAGTTCATATATGTTCGCTTGTTTAAAATGGCATGCAAATTTACTGTATATTCAATCTTTTGGTAGAATCACAGTAAACTTATCAGTTGACTTTGTTGTATATCGTAAATAACAATTGTCATAGATGAGATTTGCATTAAAAACAGTTGGAAAAAGTGCCATATAAAAAATTTCGTAGAACAAAATATAAACAGCATCAAAATTTCAATGTTCATCAACTTCAGTGGACTGCATCTTTTTAGCGCTGTGGAGAGCTGTTTAACAAAAAATGTCAAATTACAGCTTGAAGTCTCAGCTAAAAGTTAAAAAAAAAAAAAAAACAGTAAAAACTATAAAATGATAAAGTAACAAAACATGAATTTTCGTTCATGATTGTTGTTGTTGCCATAATTCTTTACTTAATGTAATATACATACTAGTCAATAGTGTTAATTGTTATGTATTTCATTGTTGCAAAAAGCATAAGCTTCAATTGAATTTGAATTTATTTGTATCAGGTATGCTGTACGAGGAAGCTCAGGAAGCGAGAAATAAAGACTATAGAACCTATAGATTACATCACTCGCGAAGAATTGGACGTGGAGCCACTAATGAAGACGTAATGCATAATCTTTTATTGTCTTCAGACCCATTTATAAATAGATTTCGCTCAAAGCCGCAAATCAAAAAAATTGCAGTACGATAATGATATTAAAAAATTATTAAAAGACTATGCTTAACCCTAGGATTCTTGGTAACTTGTTTCTACTAACTTCTCCTCTTGGTCTGGCCAGACCCCAATTAGAACAGCTACAAAGCGCAATTAAATAAAAAGTAAATATATATATTTTTTACTGAACTTATGCTTTTAACTTTAGATTATACGAATTTATTATATAATTTTATTCTTTCATTATTTTATGTCACATGCAAGTCATCGAAAATGTAGTCTTTAATTTCGCACATTGCTTCTTCACATCTAGCACAGCTGAAACGAGTTTTGCTAGTGGTTTTTGTAGTTGAATTAAACTAAGCGCTTAATGGGCTGTAGTTTTCTGATTTGTTTCAAACTTGACTCATTCGATTCAGAACATATCATTTATGCTTGAAAGATATTGCAAGCAAAAAAAAAATTTGGTCTGGCCAGACCAGAGGCTAATTTATTAGACTTTTACATACAACTGTAATTTCACCCTACTAATTTGTTCCAACCGAACCCAAATTAGTTTCATTCGTCAGCACATATCATTTGGTATGGCCAGACCAAGACAGTATTCCTAGGGTTAAATAACGTATTCATGTTT
Organism: Pollenia angustigena; assembly: GCA_930367215.1. Taxonomy (NCBI): domain Eukaryota; kingdom Metazoa; phylum Arthropoda; class Insecta; order Diptera; family Polleniidae; genus Pollenia; species Pollenia angustigena. The sequence continues at coordinate 211,977,460 of OV884060.1, forward strand.
CTTCTATTTGTTTTTTCTATGAGAGGTGGGCGCTAAAGTGGGCAGATCAGGTTATATTTTCAGGAGCCCAATCTACAATAATAATATTTATTTTTTGTAAAAATTTAGTTGATGCATTAAAAATCGAGGCAGTTACTTATTCAATGCAAGTAGTATGGGAAGTGGGCGGATATTTTTCAAATTTCACACAAATGATTCTGAGTGTAAAATGCTATGAGTGTAAAATGCTATGTGCCAAAAAACAATGCCGTTGGTCAAAATTTAATTTTCACTTTGTATGAGAGGTGGGCGTAAAAGTGGGCGGATCATTTTGATTTTTCCATTATTTTCTTGATTCAAACCAAAAATGCCTATGTGCCAAGTTTCATTTTGTTCTTCGACAACTTTTTCTATTTTTTGCCGCTCGTTCTACACTGATTAGAAAAGGCGACATAACTAACAGTACTATGACATGTGTCTTCGTTTTTGACCCCATGAGACTTTTCATCATGGTGATGTCAACCTTAACATAACTTGGCCAAAGTGCCAACAGGGTCAAAACGAAATGATGTCATCAATGGGATTACACATCGGCATCCCAGAAATGACGAACATGTCCTCAGTGCGATGACGCAGTAACACCGGAGAAAAGACACATTAGCATCAATATAATGACAGTTTGACATAAAGTCAAAGTCATTGGAATTGACTTAAGTCAAAGTGAGAGAATATTATTATTTACTTACCCGTTACATATGTTTGTTGTAAGTTTGTTGAATTACGACCTTTGTTTACAGCAGAACTCTCAATAATAAATTATTCTACTTTAAAAACTTGATGTATTTAACCAAATAGTTTAAAAAAATTGAATATAGGACTTTTTGCTTGTTATAATACATTGAAATCATGAAAATAATGTTAGTTATATACAATATGTGGCATCGAATTCATGTCCCTATAGTCATAAAATTTATGACACGTAAAAAATGACAAAATTGTACGAAGACGTTAGTCTTTGGATTGATGTTACTTTTTCCATCATTGATGCCATTTGTAGTAACATTGATGTCACAATTCTGATGTTAGGGCATCATCAATATGAAGATGTATTTTTCTATCAGTGTATGAATTTCAACCAATGTGCGGCGTGCGATACTTGCCGTACAGTGCGCTTAACAATCGATTTATTGCAAAATTAATTTGGTAACAACAATATTTCCAAAAGTGGACTTATTCACTGCCCCCCCCCCCCTCGTTCGTGCGATTAATGCCTCTGGATTAATTTTCATGGGCCTATGTTAATTCATTGGCTTATGCCAAAAAACTAGTAACTCTTGAATTAACCCAAATATTCTAGCCACCATTGACCCCATAAAAATTGGACTAATCGAATGGACCATGTAAACTTAACCGCTCCGGACATATGCCGGTAATCATGTTTAAAAAATAAATTCCATGAATTTATCAACCTGATTATGATATAAAAAATAGGTGAAAAAGTATAGTCGGTCAAGCCCTACCATATGATACGCTTCAGTATTTAAAAACAAATTTTCGAGAGTATTTTGCTATATAAGTAGCGATAAATCTATGTTTCAAATTTCATTAAATTCTGTTAGTTTTGGAGAGGCAGAAACTACCCTCTTTCTCCCCTCGTGGTCCAATTTTTTAAAAAATACACAGCCTATATGTCCACATAAATATGGATCTATCTATATTTTAAATTTCATTAAAATTGGTTTGATAGTGGATACAAAGATCCTATTCCGGAAAGAAGCTTGTATGGGGGCTATGTGAAATTATGGACCGATTCCCCTCTCTTTCAATAGGCTTGGTCCTTGTGACAATTAGAAGCAATGTACCAAATTTCATTAAAATTTCGACCTTTACTTTGCGCACAACGATGTCTGCCCGACTCAAAAAGTGATTTTGAGTCGATCGGTATATTTTAAAGTGTTAAATACATCAGCACAAATGCAGAATACCCTCTCCACTATTGCGGCGTGGATACAAATATCATTCTAAGTTCTCATGCAACTAAAAAAACACCCTTTATTATTAACGAACATTACAATCTCTAAAAGTTCAATCAAAACCATTTAAAATTCATAATGAAAAAAAAATCATGAATAAGTAATAAGAACAAGGTTATTGCACTTTTCCCAAGAAACAACAACAAAAACCTTAAATGTTGTAATAGTTAAAACACACAGATATACAAATTTTTTTTATAGATTACATGCTTGTTGATGTTATTACTACTTGTATTGCATTGTGTAGTCATTGTCATCCAGTAAGCGCAGAGATACTTATTCTCATATTCTTACTCTTACAATTATTATCATCTGATGTTCTTGATGACTACATACTTACAAATAAACTCTCATATACATACTGTATAAACTTTGTAATATTTACATTCATGATGTTCGTTAGTTCTCTGACATTATTATCAAGTTGAATGAATGAAAGAATCGTTGGATAAAGAGATGAATGTTCGCAGTAAATGTTAGTAAATATGTACGTATGTAGTACATAAAAAAGTAGGCGTTCAATAACAAAAACAAATATAAACATTTACAGAAGCAACTTTGTAGAATCAAACACACAATAAAAAACGATGACAATATTTAAAAAGTTTATCACCACTTGCATCGGACCAGAAAAAATTACATAGTACATCAGATGTTTGAAGGAATGAAGCACATAATGCTTGTAAAATGCAACATCACAAAGGGCAAGAATTAGCCCTCATCCAAATAGGAATGTATGAAGAATTTGATTAATCAAATTCCGGAAGCGGCATGGCCACAAATCAAACTGGGTCATCAAACTCACATTTTTATGATTATATTACATGGTAATAAAAAAACTCACATGCATGATTTGAAGTCAGTTTGACAAAAATTTAAAATAAATCACACATCACTAGTTTTTACACTTCTGAAGGGTTCAAATAGTACCCAATTTAAGATATTAAGGACAAGAAATGCTTAATATAGAAAGCCTTAGAAAAGCTTAAGATTGCACTGTAGGTAAAATTTACTACAGCATGGATTTTTGTCTAAAAAATGGGTGTAGGGAAGAAGGACAAATAAAAAAAAGGTTTAAAACAGCGTAAGAGATTGTTAATATTTAAAATTGATGTTAATAAGTTTTTTTGTTTGAAAAAAAAAAACAACGTATTCCCAACTTTTGCGGAGATAGACGATTTTAAAAATACGTTTGAACTAGACCTGCATTGGAAAATTATCTCTCAGATGCGACAGAACGCATTTGAAAACTAAATTACTCCTGCTCCATTTTCCTAAAGTTTTTGTATAACATGTCATTACGATATGTAATCAATCGGATCTGCTTCTCTAGAAATCTTATACTATGTTCACACTTGGGTTCTTAAACGCTTTTAAGCAGCTCGAACGTGATTAAACTCTAATCACTTCAAAATCGGGATGATTACCCATACATTGAAGTGATTTGTTAATCACTTCAAATCGACATGATTACAACTAAATCACTTCATAAACCACATAGAATCGACTGAACATACCTCAAACTGAGTATAATGTAGAATCGCCAACATAATCCTGTATAACCGGCCACGATTTCTGCTTAATGTTTTTATCATTTTTCCTTAAATAATTCATAAATTTTCACAATTTCGTCATTTAAATTATTAAAATAATCTTCTGATAACTTTATTAAAGCATTATTATCCATTTTTAATACTTTAAAAAAAATATATAAATTTGTTTGTTGTGTTTTTTATTCTTAATCATCTGTCATCTTAATCATCTGAAATGGAGTGTGAACGGCTTTGATTAACTTAATCAGCATTTTGCTTAAACGCGTTTAAAAACCCAAATGTGAATATAGCATTAGAAGATCTATGGTATCTCTCAATTCTTCTTTAAGGAAAATAAGCAGAAAATCTGAAAACGTACAAATACAGTGTGGTCCAGCATGGGGTTTAAAAATTTAATTACTTTTTCGTTTATATATTTTTTTTATTTTGGAGTATAAGAAATTGAGATGTTCACAAAAATCAGAGATCACTTATATCAACGGAAAGTGCATACCGTTGACATTTAAATGACAAAATTTCGCCTTTAAAGCAATGATTCGTTGCTCGTACCCACCATCATGGCACCGTAGGAGATTTGCCTCGGAACGGTGGACCATGTTTAATTCGCACTGCAGGAAATATTGAACGCGTAGAGCAGACACATTGGCACTTTTCATTCGAATTTTTAGAGCAAATAAATTCCAGAAATTCGGAAATTAATTGGCCAGCGCGTTCGCGAGATAAGTCAGCACCCGACTATTTTCCTTTGGGTTATTTATATGAGCGAGTATATTCGTTCAAGCCCAAGACACTGCTTGAACTAAGGCTAAAGAAAGCGAATGGGTTATTTATATGAGCGAGTATATTCGTTCAAGCCCAAGACACTGCTTGAACTAAGGCTAAAGAAAGCGAATGCTCTGTAGCCCAACAATATTCAAAATTTCGAATTTTGCGCTTCAACTTTAACTGCAGCGATTACTATAACTACGTTTTCTGTTGACACTACTTTGAAACTGCCGTTTTTAACACAGCTTGCAACGCTATTCGTAACGTTGTACTACAGCGACTATTCTGTTTCTCACTTAAAGGCCATTGTTGCAGAAATTCGCGTGCTACACCTACAAATTTTAAAAGATGTTATACTACAAAACACGGCCCATAATTGCTAAGCTAAAAACTGAACTCATTTAAGTGACATTAAGTATCGCCGATACATCGGTTTCGGCATCGGTTTCATCCCAAAAAAAAAAATTTTGCCTAAAGAGTTTGCTTTTTGGCGCTTACTTTTTTATGTGGTATGTGTTTAAAGGGCCTCATACCAGTTTAAATATAAGAGAAGAAGAACATAGGGAATTTTGTACAAAAAAATGTTTAATAGGGTAGAAAAATGGGGATCCCTACAGCAATTTTTAAATTTCATATCACTCAGTGCACTTCAATTAAAAATATTCCTTTTTTAAGCTTTTCATTAATAAAACCAATTTTTTGTTTCATTTTTGATGTTGTTTTTAATATATTATTTTGAAATTTTTTAACATATCAGCTTTTTATATTGGTTGAATACAATATAAAACTAGAAAACTTCTTACATTGTTAATAAAAAGATTTCTATTTTTAACAATAACAAAAATACCATTCCTTAAAGTCTCTGCTTACTCGGCACACATTTGACAAACAAGACAAGTGTTTAAATTAGAGAAAAGAAAAAGAGAGAACGACAACTCATATCCGACGAGGACAATGATAAAACAACAAGCAGCACAGCAAACATAAACAATTCATAATTGATAACGCCGGGTTTTCAAGAAGGTATCACGCAATATGTGTTTCACATTTCTCGACACACTCTATCGGGAGTACGTTGCGGGCGCACACACAAGGTTTCATCTATTTGGATGAAGTTCAGTTCTGTCTCGATGGTTTAATCAACAAGCAAGGCGAATTGACTAGAAGGTGGGTTCAAGTCAACATATGGTGTTTTTTTTCCGTGGTCGACTTGTCAAAGTTTGTATACAAACTAGTTTTTTATGTAAACAAATCTGTTTTTATACCCTTCACCACAGGTGTAAAAGGGTATATATAAGTTTGTCATAACGTTTGTAATTTCCACAATATTGATTTTAGACCCCATAAAGTATATATATTCTGGGTCCATATGAGAAGAGAAGTTGATTTAACGATGTCCGTCTGTCCGTCTGTCCGTCTCACGTTTGATATGTGTTTTCCGGATAATCCAGACATGATAGCGGCTAGGTTGTTTTACATTTATGTCACATATAGTCCACCATTTCTTGCTATTGAAATTCAGCAAGATCGGTCCACAAATGGCTGAGATATGATCAAAAAACCACGACTGCCTCTAATTTTTTCCAAAAATCCCTTGTTGTTGTTGTATTTTTATTGCTTTTTTCTGTATATCTGGAGAACGGTAAGAGCCAAAGTTTCCAAATTGGGTACACACATTTTGGTTGTCAATACACACCACCCTACAAAATGTGGGCGGGATGGGAGAAGTGGGCGTGGTACCTCCCGTACAAAAAAAAGTAAAAATTGTATAAAAACCTTAATTTTAGGGCTGTCATATGTCCTATGGATATGACTTATATACCAAAATATCGGAAATTTTTAGTAGAACATATTTTATAAAGAACTCGGGAAAATCGGTTCAGATACAAAAAAGTTATGACCAAAATTATTTTTTTTTTTTTTAAATACCAATTTTCGGTAACCATGGATCTTCCCGAGTCCAAGTTTTATAACACAAATAAATGGTAAATTTCTTGCTCAACACGTCGGTATATAAATCTGTCAAATCGGTTAAAAAATGGCTGAGTTATAATCAAAATACTGAAATCCCAAAAGTTACTCTTTTTTATAATTAAGTTTGTTTTTTATTTTATAATTAAGTTTGTTTTTTTTTTATAATTAAGTTTGCTTAAATATATGTACAAATATGTAGGTATATATATATATGCCTATAAGCCAATTTAATGGAAATATTATTTTTAAGCACATTGGTATATAAATCTGCCAAATCGGTTAAAAATGGTTAAGTTATGTGCAAAATACTCCAAAAAAGGACTAAAAACATTAACATTTTTATAAAAACTAAAATTTTAGAGCTGTATTATGACCTATTCATACGTTTTAGATATCAAAATATCGGAAATCTTTAGAAAAACTCGGAATATCGGTAAAAAAAAAAAGTAATGTCAAAAATATAGTTTTTTTTTTAATACCTATTTTCGTGAACCATAGAACTTCCCGACTACAAGTTTTATCACCAAAGTAAATGGTAATTTTATACTTTAAGATGTCGGCATGACCAAATACTGAAATTCGATCAAAACTTAACGTGCTATATATTAATTAAACTTTTAATATATTTAATAGCACGCAATCATGTGCAAATAATTAAATAAAACTAAACGATATATATTTTATAAATATACATGTATATATACATGTATTTAAATATATATATAAACTTCTGTTCTTTCCAAACCATGGTGAAGGGTATATAAGATTCGGCATAGCCGAATATAGCACTCTTACTTGTTTTTTACTAGCAATATTTTTGACAACCCGACCACAGAAGCATTGTAGTTGTAGTTGTAGAGTTGACCTCACCTTCTAATCAATTCGCCTTGATCAACAAGTAAAAAAAAAATTATCGCATCTGGATGATTTTGAGCAGCATGAAGTCATGCTCGAGGCACATTTTTATTTGAACAAAATTAACTGTTTGGTTCTATTTTATAACATTCTATGTATAAAGGTGGCGTCGTTGGTCTACTAGGCGCTTTAAGCTATTCTTGTGGTCAACTCGACCATTCGAACTTGAGTGATATGTGATTCTAACCATACCGCGAAGGACACAATCAAATTATGTATTGACAAACAAGGTCGAGCGAGTTAACTCACGCAATGATGCTTACGAATGGTCGCCTCGTTTGTGCGATTTAATCCTAAAGACTCAACCATAATATGCATAGCCTTGTTGAACCTACTGTCAAAAATTAACAAAAATTCTCTAAAATGTATTTAAGAAAAAAAAAAACAAACAAAACATTTAATTCCATACGGAATGTGCGATTAGATTTGCACCTTGCTTCATACGGCTCATGTCTTATTGACATGATTGGTACTTTATAGGCGGGAGGGACGAAGAGAAAAGAAACGAGTACACAGATGCATGTACTGTCTTTACGTTTTGCTTTTTCATTCGTTGTTTAATTTTGTTATTGGTTTCAATATCAAAAAAGCACATATGCATACGCACGGCTATACAAAATAAAAAACATGTCGTCAACATGACATGAATCATTTGAACGCCAATTCATGTTCAAAGAAGAAAAAGGAAGAATATTGTCAATAAGACATGAGCCGTATGAACTCAGACTTAAGGATATGACAGTTTCATTAAACTTAGCAAAAAGTTTCCTTAAGTTTAATATGGTTTGCCTCATATAATTTAAATGTATTCGCTCATTCGCTTAAGCCAACTTAAGCACTTTATGGTTGGGCCTTAAGGTTTTTTTCTTTAGGTTTGCATTAAATCCCTGGTCTATTCAAACAAGCCAACAACGTTAGAAGAGCTGCACCCGTGCCAGCGCTTCTGAGGCGGACGATTGTACGATATTATTTTATATAAATGTTGGCACTGATTGTACTTTGATTTGAATTAAAAATCATTTCTCAGAAGTCTTTTAATTGAAATAAGAAAATTATCTTAATAAAAAACTTTCTACATAATTTTAATTTAAGTGCATTATTTTATATCAAATGTTTGCAAAAGATTTTGACAAACATTTGACAATAATAGACATCTTTTTTATTTTCACAAAAATTTTGAAAACATTTAAATTTTTTTGTTTGCTGGGAAAACTAATATGTTGATGGAAGAGTATGTGTATGGAGATAGAAAACAGCAGTAGGTGTTATTAAAAAGCCTAGGTGACTGGAATAATTTCTCATTGTACTCGTTATGTTTGATGATTTTAAGCGATGTTACTGGCGATGATAATAATGATGACTGTGATGAAGTGACTGTGATGATGGCATGACTGCGTTGAACTCAATTTGTAAAATAATCATTTCCGTTTTACAGGATAATTAAATAATGGAAATTTTTGCAAAAAAAAAAAAAAAATATATAAATAAATCAAATTGCAGCAGAAATTAATGGAATTAAAAACTGTCAAAAACATTTATGTATGAATGAAGTACTTTTAGGGAATTTTAAGGAAATTCTAAAATATAATTTAATTAATTTAGACATTTTTAAAATTATTCTGGGCAGGGAAGTAGTTCGCGCGTCATTAGCATTTTTGTTTGAAGAGCAAGCAGTCTTGGGGTCCTTATATATGCTTCGTAAAGTTGCATAAGTTTCGGAGGGACGCATGGAAGATATTGAAAATGTGAAAGATGCACTCTCACTTGAAACATCTTACATCATTCAAAAACGTCACAATTTCTGAAACAAAAACTTTTTTTAATAATTTTTTCTACAAAAGTGACAAAATTGTTAAAGAAAACACCAAAATTTATGAATTTGTAATTCATTTTGTTTAATAATAAAAAAAAAATATTGCAAATAATACTGTACAACAATATCAATTTTTTTTCAAAATTACAAGGTCCGGCCTGGCCTATAAATTTTGATAGAGACAAAAAAAAGACACGTGTATCGGCATTTTGAAAGTTTACATCTGAATTTTATTTGAGGGGGGTTAAAGTTTCCCAGCCTTGGCACATTCTTATTGTTAATCAGCATAAGAAACGCTGTGACCCTTACATTTTAGGTATAAAATGTGTTCAGCAAATTTATGTAGAATGTTACGGAGAACTTTTTTGTAGAATATGTTAACCCTCTAACTCCTTAAGGACTTTTTTGTTCTTCTTTTAAAAAAGATAAAAAAAACACCATTAAAACAGGGATTTAAGGGTTTAAAATGTTATCCGTGAAATTTTACTATAAGTCCTTGAATACACCAAAGCGGAAAATTCAACCAGAAAGTCAGAAATAAGACACAAAAGAGAGCTTAGGGTTAATTTTGCATTTATTAAGAATTTTCTTTTACCCAAAAAATTAAGCATGAAAAAATAGTTCAAATTTAACTAAAAATCACTAATAACTCTATAATGTTACCTTCGATAGCAAATTTGGATAGGATATATTCATTAATTACATTTTTTATAGCTCTTGGCAATTCCACTTCATTATCATACAATGTCCAGCATATTCCAGAGATAAGCGCATGTCACCATGCTCATCAGGTTCTGTTGACAACTGGTTCTCAAAGTAATCCATATTGCAATTTAAAAAATGAATTTTTGTTGACATATGAACGCCTAGTTTTTCAAAAGCTCTAAGCATGGTGTCTACGTATATTCGAGCATTAGGTGAACGATTTTTGCCTAAGACATTGTATATCACTTTCTTAATATTTTTCCACGCATCAGGCTCAATTGGTGAGAGCATTTCGTCGAAGTTAGCGTTTTGCATCAGCTTTCTTATATCTGGACCAACAAAAACACCTGTTAATATTAAAACAAATTTAAAGGCTTTCAACAATAACAACGACTTGAAGAACACATACATATGTACCTTCTTTAATCTTTGCTTCGCTTAATTTTGAAAACATTGTTTTCAGAATATTTAGTGATGATTCATATGTATTCAGACATTTAACAAAGTTTTTTACCACACCAAGTTTGATATGCAATGGGGTTAAGAGAATTTTTTCAGTTGTTGCCAATTCTTGATGAACGATATTGTGCTCTCCCAAGTGCATAAAAAGCATCCGTACTTAACGTATCCAGCCTGCATACCTGAAAGGAAACTAACGACTTTTAAGTCACAACAGATCCGCCACTTATGGTCTTTATATTTTACGGAGTCCAGTATTAATTTTATAGAATCATAGCTTTCTTTAATATTCATTCCATAGGCAATTGGAATAGGATTTTTGGTATTATCGTAATAAATAAGTACTGATTTTAAACCTTTCTTAGATAAATCAATAAATATACGCCAGTCCACGTGGTTATACTCAAAATCATCGTGTTATCATCGTTTACTGAAAAGAACGGCAGAAAGCAGTCTTGACGCTTACAAAAGCTGGTAACATTGACACCAGGTTCAAGTAGATGAAGACTTTTTAAGTCTGCAGCTAAAATTACTGATTTTAACCCCTTAAATCCCTTATTTAATGTTGTTTTTGTTCTTTTTTAAAAAGAAAAAAAAAAGACCAATACCTTGAGGAGTTAGAGGGTTAAAATATTCTACAAAAATGGTCTCCGTAACATTCTACATAAATTTGCTGAACACATTTTATACCTAAAATGTAAGGGTCACATGGTTTCTTATGCCGATTTACAATAACAATGTGCCAGAGCTGGGAAACTTTAACCCCCCCTCAAATGAAATTCAGATGTATACTTTTAAAACGCAGATACAAGTGTCTCTTTTGTTTGTCTCCTCTATCAAAATTTATAGGCCTGACCTTGTAATTTTTTTTGTGTTGTACAGTGTAATAATAGAATTTATTGCCACTTTTGTAGTGATGATACTAAAATAATCAAATAATTATTCTTTAGTGGTTTAACTATTGAAGGGGTAACTTAAAACAAAAAGCTTTCCGAAAGAAAGTTAGGGGTTTGACTGGTTATTATTAAGGACCCATTAGGGATAATCTGGCTAAAGGATTAGTTTTGGCCTTCATCTAAAATAAAGATCGAACTGCTTGCAGATATCCTTGTACACTTTTGTGCCGTGACCAATACAACGGCGAGATTAGGGCGGCCCATATTATCCATTAAAAACGTCCAATCTAATTTATTTACTTAACAGTATAAAACTGATAAGAAGTGCAAAATCTTAAAGAAAATAGTAAGACATTTGATCCTTTAAGTGGGCGGCTTCAAACTTTCAACAACTGCTTGTTTTGCCTCTTCTATCGGAACCCTTTTGTTACAAGCTTCAATCACTTGCAGTAGCAAATGTTTCTCTACTTCATTAATTTTCAAAAGCTTATTAAACTTTACAAACAGTTTTATACCACGCTCAGCTTTATTATCACCAACTAGCAAGTTTTCCGTAATATTTTCTCTGCTCTTTAATACACATTTATTGCTATTTCAATCATTAAGATGTGTGGTCGAAACAGCTAAATTTATTTTTAACTTTTTAAACAGCTGAAATTATCTTTTATTGGCAAAATCAACAAAAACGGCTCGCTTAGTTAAAAATTACGAATTTTCTCTCAATTTTTGTTTAGTAGGTTTTCACATCATGTTCTTGACAATTTACACCTACTATTTCTCGTTCGATAGTTTTTATCAGAATAAACTCAAGCCAAATAACTCGATTGAGAGGTATTAAAAATACAATTTGATGGCAAAAAAAATTTTAAAGATTTTAAAGACGTTTAGCAATCCCTTATACTCCATTATCATCAATTGAGGTAGAAAAAAAGTGGTTGCTCTGGTGCAAAGAGCGTGTTTGAAATTGTTTGGCCTCCCTATGCGAGCTATATAAATAGGCTAAGCCGCTAACCTAATCGAAAGTTCTATCCAATACATGGGTTCGAGTTTGTACTCTGGTGTGGCACACTGTCATGCACTCACACGGAGCTTAGAGCACTGTGAGTTTGAGCTTTAGTCGCAATTACATTATTTAGAAAACACATCTGTATGTGAATTAAGTACTTTCAGTTAAAATTATTCCATTTTTTCTTTCTGTGTAGAATTAACACTTCAAAAATTCAGCTAATAATTATAATGATAATATTAACATACTTATAAGCATTTGTTTTTCATTCATTCAATTTTTCCCTAATTTTTTAAGACAATTACAAAATATCAATTTCAAACAGCAACTGGTTTAAATTTTAAACTCGAAATAGGGGAAATTCAAATTAAAATAACAAAAAAAAAAAAAAAAAAACACACACACTATCCATATCTGCTGGTACAGCCTATCGGCTGTCATCACAAAAAGTGTTACTAAATACCACCGGCATACGTCAACAACAAATCTTAATAATAAAAAAAACAAACGGCCATACAAATTGTATTTTAGATTTCCAATGATGCAGTTAAAGCTGCTGTAACAAACAAGTGTTTCCATAAATAACTAAATTAAAATTACATTAAGAAAAACTGTCACTGCTTTTTAAGTATAAAAAACAAAAATAAAATTTATATGCTCAGATGCACGAACGACACTTTAGAAGGTTGCAGTAGCATCATGATTTTGTGCATAAGTTAATTTTTTTCAGGGGCCGTAACAGTTGTAAATTATATCAAAAAAATTCTTTTTAATAGTTTTTTTTGTGAACTAGGAACAAAATAAAAAAAAAAACAGATATTTTTCAACGCAAGAGGGTTAAAGTAAACACTTAAAAAGGGAGTTTTATTAAGTCGCCATTAAATAAAACTCATTAAAGGAGTTTTATTTTTACCGTCATAAAAAACAACCCAACTATGAATAAAAATTCCCCGATAGTTTTTTCCCTTCTCCAATTTTTTGCATTTAAAATGAATAGTTAAAAATGGCGAAAAAAATAAACTCCCGGGAAATTTTATATTCATAATTGGGCTGTAAAACTCAGTTGAGGAATAAATAAATGGTCGAATAAAATTCTTAAGAAGAGAGTTTAGTTTTAAGGACCAACCACAATGTGCTTAAGTTGGCTTAAGTGAATGAGGGAGTACATGTAAGTTATATTAGGCAAACCATATTGAACTTAAGGAAACTTTTTGCTAAGTTTAATGAAACTGTCATTTACTTAAGCAAGGTGCGAATCTAATCGCACATTCCGTACGGAATCAAATGTTTTTATACCCTCCACCACAATTAGTTGTAAAGAGGGTATATTAAGTTTGTCACTCCGTGTGAAACTTTTTTATTATTCATCTCAGACCCCATAAAGTATATATATTCTGGGTCCTTGAGTAATTCTAAGTCGATTTAGCCATGTCCGTCTGTCCATCTGTTGAAAACATGCTCACTTTCGAACAACTCAAAAGAAATGAACAAACTTGGTGCCAAATTGCTTGCAGTTATCCTAAGCAATTTGGGATTGAAATTCAGCAAAATCGGTTCAGTAGGACCAGAGCTATGAATCAAAATGTGGAACCACCACCTAAAATAATTGATAATTTTGTTACAAAAAATAAGATAAATGGTGGAACAAGGCACGGAATGAGATAAGATTTCGCAAAACTTTGTTTTATTTGACTGTAAATCACGTTGTTAAATTTCGTGAAGATCCGTCCATAATTTACCCTAAGCCCTATATAAACACTACTCCCGGAAAACAGTTTAGTACGCCTAAAACCGTAAAAAATAACGCTATCGTAACACATTTTGGCTCGTCACAGTTTTATAAGACTATAAATGATAATGTGAAATTTGGTGAAGATCGGTACATAATTTACCCTAGGCCCCATAGAAACCCTACTCCCGGAAAACAGTTTAGTACACCTAAAACCATAATTAATAATGCTATCATAACAGAAATTGGTACGTCAGTTTTAAAGGACTAGAAATTACGCTGTGAAATTTCGTGATGATCGGTCCATAATTTACCCAAGGCCCCATATAAACCCTACTACCGGAAAACAGTTTAGTCGCCAAAACCATAATTAATAACAAATCGTCACAGTTTAAGATAATAATAATAATAATAATAAATAGACATCATACAGATGCTACTCCTTAAACATTCGAACTGTCGGTGGAGGGTATCAGAGATTCGGCACAGCCGAATATAGCACTCTAACTTATTTTATTTTGTTTTTGTTTTCCTTAATACATTTGAGAGACTTTTTGTTAATTTTTGACAGTAGGTTAAGCAAGGCTATGCATATTATGGTTGAGCCTTTAGACGATAAAATAAAACTCATTAAAAAGAGTTTTATTTGTTGACGGAAAAAATAAAATTCCTCAAAAGAGTTGAATTTTATGACAACGAAATAAAACTTGAATAAACGAAATAAAATTCATTGAAAAATAAGTCTTCACTGTGGAGTTCAGATCGTTTTTCCAAGATCACCACAAATTCTGAAATAGCATTTCAATACAAATATGTTGGCGTATGATATTATAGGTCTCCGTTGCCTCTAATAATGAGAGTTTTTGAGTTTACATTTTCTGGATAACTGTTATTTACGGTCCCTGATATTTTTATAGTAATTTTTAAAGTTACCAGATAATTTTACTGTAGATAAAACAGGCAAGTTGATTCTTCTCCTTGTTTATAATTTCCATATGCATATTTTACGTTGCGCTCTATTGACCTCAATTTGCCCATGTTGAAAATTTGTTAAACATATAAAAAGATATAAATATCAATGTAAATGTATGTTTTTAAATTTAGAAAATGTTTAAAAGTTTTTTTTTTTCTATTATTCATTTTAAATCTTGTAAAAAAATATTGTTTTCTTTTATTTTTATTTGTTAAAAATTTTAAAATATCATAAATTATAAGATTTGGCAAGATTTGATAATAAATAACACCTTTTTCTATTACAGAAAATGGAATGAATTAAAAAAAACAAAAATAATTATAATAATGCTTGTTTATGACAAGGGAAAGGCCGATCTACTTTATTATACGAATGCGAAAAGTGGAATGCGGCCCCTCGAGATATGCATGCCCTGCAAGTTTTTATAAACAAATGCCTTAGATGAATCCTACAAGTCTTTTGGCTACAATACATATCAAACAACAGACAATTGCAAAACGAACCAATCCCCCATAACTATTAAAATATACAGGGGAAAATAGATGGGTCAGTCACACCATACGAAAACCGGTCACAGATATTGCCAGAACAGCGATCTAGTGGAATCCTTAAGGCAGCCGTAGAAGAGGTCGACCAGCTCATACATGGCGAAGACAAATTGAAACCGAAAAGTCAAATATGCAAACTAGTTGGAACGAAGAAAACAACATTGCTATGAACAGATCAAGATGGAAAGATTTTGTTGAAGCCCTATGCTCCTTATAGGATCGATGGGACGGACATACTATATATATGTATATGACAAGAGAAAAAAAGTAAAAGGTTTATATTCGGTTTTGCTAAATCCGTTACACCCTTTACGGCTAAAAACGTCAAATTTAAAGCTCAAAAATTAGATTTTGATTATCGCTTTTTCTTTTTTGAAATATTTTTGGTATTTATTTGTAACTTTAGGATTTTCATATATCGTCGGCTTAGAGTGTAAACCAGCTAAATCCACTTTTTAAGTAAATTGAGATTTTAAAGCCGTATGGTAGAGAAAGATATTTTTGGTTTTTCTCTCAAGCAGCAAATAGAAAAAATAAAAAGTTTTTTGTCTCTCGTGTAAAATTTGTTAAAAGAGAGTAAGCAGGTTTAAACTCTAAGCCGACGATAAATATAATTTTTTTAATTTTCTAGGAAAATAAAAAACCCTTTCTTCTCAATCGATTCTTTTTGTAATTAATTGTATAAGAAAGAAAAAGAAAAAACTCCTGAAAGTCGATATTCACATACAGAAATAAGAAGTTCAAAGATATGCCATAGCTCATTTGGAAGAAGGCAATACTAATCATTTAGGGCGTGGAATTTTATGCATTTATAACTGGAAAATATGCACATAAAACCTGCTTTTTCAAAAACGATATGCAGAATGTTTTCTGGAAATCGAAAACGCGAAGTGCAAGAATTTGGAAGTTGGTTTTACTACACTTTTAAAAACATATTTTTAATTTTTGTTATAAAATTCTATTTAATATAGAAATATTTTTATAATATTTGTCATAAAATTCTTATATTACAGAAATCTTAATAACCCTTATGTGAGTGACAGGGTACCCGGGTAACTTTTTAATCTTTAATTGCATTTTTTGTTTGTTTGAAGTTTCTTAAGGGAGTAGAACCTCTTGAGAACTCTTATTATTGTGTTTTAAATATATTTAAATAAATATTAGTTTAGTTTCTTAATTTGAAAGGGTTTTGTGGATCAATTTATATTTTGCACCCTTAACGGAGTGACAGGGTACCCGGGTACCTTAACGAAAATATTTAAAATAATATTTATTTTTTAGTATAATTTAATTTATTGTAATGAATATCAGCTTAAAAGCATGTTGAATTGAATAAACTGGAATATTTTTTTACTTTTCACATGAATGAAAATTTAAAATTTAAAAATAAAAAGACAATGTTAGTTATTTTGTTCATATACATATTTCGTTTATATTGTTTATTCAAACAAGAGGCTTGAAGAAAGCACAAAAAAATAGAAATTATATAGACTTCACTATAGAACAAATCAGAAAAAACAAAAAAAAAAAATAATAGTGTACTGAGATCCTTGGAAGAAGGATTCACACAGAGGACGGTGAATTGAATGTTCGATACAACTTGCGCACGCCCTCCGTTTTTTTTTTTTTTTTTTTTTGCACAGCTGCCGACAACACTGAAATTACTATTACTTTCACGCAAAATTATATCGCACATCTCACTGGATAATTAAGTTTTAAATACGTCCTTAGGTGCTCCTATATTTAAGCCAGGATCAGGACCTCTGCGTTGCCGTAATTTCTGTTGATGTATTGGTATTCCGGATAGCGATCAAGACGCCAATGAGAACCATCCTTTCCATGGACTTCAGTTGTTTCTTCACTCCCGTCAGAATCATATGAATCCTCGTTGTCCTCTATTTATCCCAAATGTTTTGCATCGGATGCTTCTGATATTATATCGCACATTTTCAAAATATGTTCACATTCGTTTTATATATCATTTGTATCTATGGAATCTAAGCGTGCTTGTTTAGAACAAGAAGCCAATATTGTTATTGCACTTTACCTTCTTCTTGCGCTCACCGAACTTATTCATGTATGAACATAGTAATGTATGAAAGCAGTAGCAAGTATATGTATTTGTTGATCAATAATAAAGCCAAAGGGAAATCCCCCGATTCGTGTTTATGTTAGACATTGCAAAAACTTATATTTTACATTTTGTTAAATGAATTTTCTTATATATATTGTAATATAATGTAACATTTTCGTATTTATTGTATGTGGTACCAGGGTACCCTGTCACTCTGTTAAAGGTGTTTTTTTGTCACTCACATAAGGGTTAAAAACTGACTTTTAAAATTCTTGCATTTTACGTTTCCGATTTCCAGCACACCACTTTTTATTACAAGAAAAAAAAAACAATTTGTAAGAACAAATATTTAAAATCAATTATAATTAAATCAAAAGTAAAAAATTTCGTTAATCAACTCATACCCAAGTACTTATATATCAGATTATATGTCAAACATTACTAAAGAACTTCTATGTAATGCAGATGGTATGAAGTAGTCATTGAAAAGTAAGTTGTTCAGTAATTGCAAGTCATTACCAAGTTTTCGCTGGGTACTTTTCAATTGAATTCACGTTACTTTTACTTACAAACATCAAATTTTCGAATAGTATACTTTATTGTTAGTTGTTGTACTAAAAATTAAAAACTATATACAGCGAGTTCTTAGTTTTTTAACAAGATACCTTTAACAACAACAAAATTTAATCGAAAAAAGTTTTTGTTAAGAATGTCTTATTAAAAAAATGCTTAAGAAATTCAATATATTCTTGAGGAATTTCATGCCATGCAATTTTTCTTTCTGGAAACAATTGTAGGTTGTGTGTTTTACATTTCATAAATTGATACACCAATTCTTCTTGCAAAATCCTTCAAAATAATACTGTAGAAAGTAAAGCCCTGCACGAATGCATTTGTTTCTTTTTCACAGTTCTCCACACTAAGTTATTGTTGTGTCAAATACTGTGTTTTTTTTTAAATCAGTTCGAATGATGCACAATGAAAAACCGAATCAATTTTAAACAGCAGTTGGTTTCAAACAACTCTTTGTTAAGCAGTAGTTTGATTTTAAAAAACAGATCAACGCAATGTATAATTTGATGTGAAAGAAAACATAACACACAACAATTGTGAGTCTATAACAGGGAATTGCATTTCTTTGCACAATTGTGTATACCACTACTAACACATATTTTTATGCTCATCAATTCAGTCGTCGATGTGACTTTGACAAGTGCACAAAAAGTGTAAAAGAATAAGATAATTCATATCACCTATTTTATAACTGTTGTTTGGTGTGATTCGTTTGATTCTTGCGATTCGTGTGATTTGGTGTAGTTTGTGTTATTCTTTTGTTTCGTTGTTGTGTGAAGTATATTTCGTGCTCTTTACACTTCGTATTTGGTCGTTTATAACACACTAATTTAAATTGATTTGCATTTGTGTGTTAATATTTTTTTCGTGCTTAATGTGTTTTTCACAACACAGAATTTGATTCGTAAGCAAAAAGCAATCGACAATCAGTAGTTGAAAAACAAACGAATGTTTTGAAACGGCATTCAAATGCATTCGTGCAGGGCTTTAGTAGATAGACATCGAACTCTGATTTTGCAAATCGGAAAGGATACTTCAAGCCTTAAAATAGCACTAATTTTAATAAGTTATTTCTTATTCCCCGATTTAAAAAAAACAAAATTTTTTGTTGAAATGCAACGATTGTTGTATTTTGATAATTCCAAATATCATTTGAATCAGAAAAAATATGCAAACATATCCTTTCTTCGGCAAAAACCAACGTAATATGCAAATTATTAAACATTCAGTCATGTCACAGAGTACAATTCCGTTCGGAAACGGAATTCATTCCGTATTTTGGTGCTTCAGAAAATGACGATAAAAAAATTCGGAATGAAACCATTTTTGTTTTCATGCACGGAATGGGAGTTTTTTGTATCTGAAAGGCCAAAAACCTATCAAAATACACTTTCTATCAATAAACAAATATGTGTTCTTCAATTCCGAACGGAATCATTCCGAACGGAATTGTACTCTGTGACATGGCTGATTATATGACAAAAAATGCATTAACTATAAAATATGCAAAAATATTCACTAACAAATCGATGCTATTATTTAGCAAAAATAGTGATTCGAATGAAATACTAATTCACTAACTGCTTCAAACACATTTTTCTTAATATATGTACAATCCAAATCTACTTTAATTTTTTATGAATACGGCAGTTAAAATTTAAACCTTTCAGGAAAAACATTCATTTGTATGAAATTCCACAATGTAAAAGTTTGTATGATGTGAGTTTGTTAGTTTGTGGTGCTTAATGGATTTAGATAAAATTTGGTATACAGATTGAATATGGCCCGGGTTCAAATAAAGGGTACTTTTTAAGCGGGAAAAAATTAATACTTTGGTTCTTTTTCTCTTTTTGAAAAATTTGGTTTACAGATTGAATATGGTCCAGATAAAGCTGGGATCACACGATTGCCGCAATACACCAATTTTCACACTTTTAAATACACCAATCGTCTGACTGCACAACCAATTGGCTCATGTACCAATCGAGGACAATATTGTGCTTACTTTTACCAATCAAATGCAACCCTGGTGCGGCAATCGTGTGACTGTTTGCTATGCAACCGCGCGTCAATAAAAATAACAAAAATGCACCAATATTTATTGTCTTCTTGTGCGGCAATCAAACAACACAATACGCGCCAATTTTTGGCTTTTTTTTGATAAATTTTACGTTTTTGTGTTTCCTTTAGCAAGTAATGAAGATAAATATGTATTTATTTATTATGCATTTTAATAAATAAAACTAATTATTATTTATTTTACAGATATTTGTCGTTGATATTTCTTAAAGAAAATGTTTGTTAACTTGAAAACGAGAATAAAAAATTTGTTAAAGTATCCGAGATTTTTCTTTACTAATCGATATCGGTAGTTAAATTAATAAAGTTGCAGAATTTAGTTACCGATATTTAAATAATATTATTTAAATTTTATTATTTCATACAAATTTTCTATTACGTTAACATTCGAAATTGTTGAGCAGACTGTTCATTTTTGGAATTTCATACATTTTTCTTAAAATATTTCAAATAAAACTATTCAACAAAAAATTGTATAAAAGGTACCACAACAGCTGTTTTCATAGTTGTCAAGTAAGAACAATCGTGTGACTGTGCTGCGGCAATTATTGTACCCATTTCGCTTTGTACCAACTAGCGGCAATTTAATTTGTATAAAACAGGGCAATCGTGTGATTTCAGAATATTTGATTGGTGCAATTTCTTTATTGTGCGTCAATAAAGCACAATCAAAATTGTCCCATATTGGCGCATTTGCGGCAATCGTGTGATCCCAGCTTAACAAATAAACCCTTATCGTGATTGGCGAATTTAAAATACGCCTGCGACTGTTTGGTGACAGATTAAAGGAAATAAGTTCACGGTTTTTTTTATCTTTTACCAAGCAGTCTCAGGCGTATTTTAAATTCGTCATCCACGATAGGAGTGATAGAGTACATACTTTTTAATGCGTAAAAACGTCATAAGTTGGTACTATTTAAAGGCTTAAAACGGGATAAAATTGGTACCTTTTCCTTTTTAGATAAATATGGTATACGTACAGATTACAGCATACAGAAACGTACAGTGTACTGGGGACCTAAAATGAGGAAAAGCTGATACTTTTTCGCCTTTCGAAAAATTTGGTAAAGAGATATAATATGGCCCAGATTCAAATATAGGTTGCTTTTAAGAGGTAAAACGAGAAAAATTAGCACTTTTTCTCTTTTTGTTAAATTTGGCAGAGGATTGCATAGAGTTTAGTGGTGGAAATTAACATACGTATTTAGACAACACTTGCTTCTGGACATCTAGCTGACTGTCCGTTGCTCAAGAGTATTGAGTGCTCAAAACTTAAATGTATGTATGTGTTTGCCGAAACTAATAAATCTTATAATGTTGTTTATATAAATGTTTTAACATAAGAAAGTATAGATGTAGAGAACTAAATAATATTTCTGGAAATTTTTTATTTGATAAAACCTTTTCCTTAAATCTCGCTCTAGTTTTCACGTGAACGAAGTCGTCACGGGTAAATGCAAGTAATAAAAGTTTTTGAAAGTAACTTTTTATTGTTGTTGTATATGTTGATTTTATTAGGCTTTGAGTTTGATCTTTTTTATGTATATGAATCGACAATGTTTACTAAGTTTTGCAATAAATGTTTTTTTCAGTTTTTTAATTTTTTTATGGCAGTAGTAATTGTTATTTTCCTATTTTTATTTTTTGTCAGAAATGAAAGTTTATTGTTAATTTTTTTCCATTAAGTTATTAAAACTCTTTTTTTATATTCTTAGGCCATCAAAAAAAAAAGTTTAATAATAACTTTAAACGAATTTGAGTCAACAAATGAAGTAGAAGTTATATAGCAGTTAAAAGAATTACTTTTATTTCTGCATAAAAGTAAATCAATAATAATTATTTTTGGCAAAAAAAAAAAAAAAAATAGAAATAAAAATTAAAACATATTTCTGAAAAAATTTATTACATAAATATAACAATTATTTTTGCCAAAAATAATAAAAATTATGTCTGCCAAAAAAATTATAAATTAAAAGATTCTAAAAAGCGAATTATTTTATGAAAATATGCTTTTTTAAATAAAAAAATATTCATGGATGTCATAGAATCCAAGTCGGTTTTACTCATTGTCGTTTATGCAAACCAATATTGGTTTTATTTGGTGCCATGAAAACAAGTCGGATTTGTTATTTTCGAACACAAATAAAACCGATACTCGAATCAGCTGTTTAATGTTTTGGCACATGTGTTTACAGCAGTGTTCGATAATAAACACTAAATATCGTTTCTTAATGCTCGGTTCGGTAGATTTGTGGAAAACACAAACGCTAATAGTGTTTGTGTAGAAAATCATTAAAAAAAATAACGTTTCCCTGTTAGTCATCTTTCGAACACAAAAATATTACTGTTTTTATCAAACTCAACGAAAGATGTGAACATTTAATTCCGTTCGTTTTTTTTTTTTTTTTTTTTTGAAAATCCGCAAACTTCAATGTGTTCGGTTCGGCTAGTTAATGTTCGTCCCTTTTTGCTGTTAAAAAAGACCAAACATTTTTTACAAAAACAAAATACACACACGAAAAAAACATTATAGAACATTAAAATATAATGTTTTTCTACAGTATCACTACAATTGTTCCCAGCGGTAAATATTGAAAGAACCGCAAGTGGCAGGCCTTTTTGAAGGCCTCTATACTCCTTTCTGAAAGATTCGCTTCGCATGATATCCTGCCTTCAGAAGTATGCCTTCTAGAAGGTATAAACTTCTTTTTAAAAGACCTTCTGAAATATTCAGTAGACATTCGCTACTCCCTTCTTTGAGAAGGGAGAAAGGAAGGTGTTCAGTTTTATTTACTTTTTATTTTTAGTGACCTTCCTTACTCCCTTCTTTGGGAAGGGATCGAAGTTGTTTTTAAAGTAAGTGTGGAAGGCCTTGCGCCCAATGACAACCTGTGTAAAAAATAAATAAGTATGGAATGCGGCGAGAAGGGCTTCTGACTGCTTGTGACTGCTAAATAAGGCCTTCTATTAGTCCTCTTTACTCCTTCTAGTTACCGCTGGGTTCTGTTTTTTAATGAAGATGTTCGGTTCTTTCTTAAAAAAAGTTTAAAAAAATCACTAAAAAAATAGATATCGTTCCTGGGTGTTTGAGTCGAACGTTAAATAATGTACTGTTTATTTTCTAACACTGGTTTACAGCTTTAAATGCAATTTTTATTTGACAATTTTGTAAATTATGATTTTTGCGCTAAAATATTGTTAAAACCTGTGTTTTTTATTAAAGGTAAATTATAGACAAGAAAATAAGAAGTGATAATTCAGTAAATATATGAAATAAATTACATCGTTGTAAAACCGACAATAATTTTACTTCGAACAAAAAACCGACAACATTGGATTTCATGACACCAACGTATTTTTTTTGTCGGTTTCAAATCCAATACCGATAAGAGTGGTTTCTATGACACCCCTAAATAATTATTTTTGGTCCCTGAAACTAATGAACTTAAATCAGCCACAGCCGCTCATGTTTAAATATTAAATTAAAAAAAATTTATTGTATATATTTAACCACAGCGCTGGCAACTTAACTTCAGTTGTGCTGCCATCTCTAATCGACACGGAGGTAAAGATTTGTGATCACTGATCAGTAATGATAGGGGTCTCTTAGAATTAGAAGAAAAATCTTTTTGAAATTTTTCTTGTCTCTTAGAAAATTTACTGCCTGGGGGGCTACTCTCTATTGCGTTGCGAAAGAAAATTTTCAATACGTTTGCGCATATGTATGTCTTTCGCATCTTTTAATTTTTTTTCTTTTCGTAAATCATCACTTAATTTTATTTAAACTTTCCAATTTCAAATATTTCTACACACTTTGGCTTTTCGTTACTGTAAATCCGCGCCATCTTTAATTTTTATTGCCACTATTGCGTCATTTTCAGAAAATTTTGCGAAAGTGATATAGAGTACCAACGTGGCATTTAGCAAGGCCCATCTATCAGGTCTGCTTAATTGTACAAAAACAAAAAACTTTTTCTTTTAAGCTGTAAAAAACTTACGGCAAAAGTGCACTTTACGGGGCGTACGAAAAAAAAAAAAAAAAAAAATTGGACCCCCTCTGGAATAAAAAAAGAAAAAAATCAAAATTAAAATTTAAGGGGGCTGAGGCCCCTGGGACCCCATGGATCAAAAAAAGCGGCCCGCCCACTTAGTGGTATGTGTGGGTACTCAAATTAAAGGTAATTGTGTAAAAAATACGAAATTAATAAAATTTAGGTCGAGCGGGACTTCTGGGTCCCTCTGAGGGCTAAAATATAGCCCCTCGCACCCTTATAACTATGTGTGGGTACTCGAATGAAAGGTATTTTGCTTACGATTGTATTGTTTAAGGGAATAGCAACGTAGACAAACAAATTGTTATAAAAATCGCGGGATTTTTTTTATTTTTTTGTAACTAAAGCTTTTCTGTGTAGCCGGCCTTCGGCCGGGCGCAAAGATTTTTTCCTCTGGTATAACAAAGACCGGCTTCGCTAATTAAGCTTTTCTGTATAGCCGGCCTTTGGCCGGGCGCAAGGATTTTCTCCTCTATGGTATAACAAAGACCGGCTTCGCTAACTAAAGCGTTTCTGTATAGCCGGCCTTCGGCCGGGCGCAAGGATTTTCTCCTCTATTGTATAACAAAGACCGGCTTCGCTAACTAAAACTTCTCTGAATATAAAAGATACATAAATTAACCTAGAGAGGAAAATATTAAACGAATACAAAAACAAAATAGATATTTGCAATCGTGAGCAAATTACCTTTAATTTGAGTACCCACACAGATATACATAAGTGTTATGGGGGGCACTTTTTTTGCCCCAGAGGGCCCCAGAAGAGCCGCCGACCGAAAATTTTATTATTTTTGTTTTTGTTGTAAAATTACCTTTAATTTGAGTACCCACACATACCATTTAGTGGGCGGGGCGGTTTTTTGGACCCAGGGGTCCCCACGGGCCTCAGCCCCCTTAAATATTAATTTTGGTATTTTTTTTTTTTAATTCTGGATCGGGTGGCATATTTTTTATATTTTTTTTTCGTACGCCCCGTAAAGTGCACTTCAGCCAAACTTACTACCACATATACAAAGCAAAAGGAAAAAACGTGTATGTAAACAACTTTTGAAAGCTCAAAAGAACGAAAAAAATGATCATCAGGCTTCTTGCGCAGACCTTTTCAATGGGCCTTGGCATTTAGCTTTCGCATCGAAATTGTTTTCGCATCGCAATAGAGAGTAGACCCCCTATTTTTAAAACTCAAGCATTTAAAACAAAAACAAAATTTCAAATCATTTCGAAATCTTATGTGTGTGAAATTGATTTTATTTATTCAAATTTATCAAATTAATATTTAATAGAGAAAGAACATTTTAAATTTTAACATAATAAAAAATTTGAGATTACATTTTTAGAAACCTCTCAATTTTATATGCATATGTATAGATTTGATAAAAAATTACTAAAATATGTCTGCCTTAAGGATTTAAATATTGGTTTTTTTTTTTATAATATGGTTTTATTAACCATATGGTATGTCGAACACTGGATTCGCTTTTAAAAAGTATCTTTGTATTGCCGGCCTCTGCCCGTGCGAAAAGAATTTTAACTCCATGGTGCGTAAGTTAGTCAAATGAAACACAGTAAGTGCGTGAATTCTAGGTACTAATGTGACTTAAGATTTTTTTTAATTATAAAAATATGGGAATACCTTAGACGCTAGATTTTTTAACTATTTCACTGCATTCATTTTTAACTAGCAGTAAATTTTATTAAAATTTCTTCGTAATTTATTTGTTTATTTAAATTTATCAAATTATTAGTTGACCATATTTCAAAAAAAAAACATAAAACTATTAATAGGGTTTGTTCTAGAAACCGATTCCACTCGAAAGCGGATTACTTCAGCATTTGTTGTGTTTTGTATTTCGATTAGCGATCTTAAATTAGTTTTTTTGTTTGTTTAAAATTTTGCAATTTTTCGCGAATTTCAGCCATGTTCGCGATAAAAGCGATTTTTTCCAGTAATTTTTCTGATTCTTTACAGCTTTAACGATTTTTAATAAATAATAGACTTTGCTATCATACCGCTGTTAGCAAATTTCCGCTAATTTAGCAATTTTTTCCGATTTTTTGCCATTCCTTAATCAATTTTATGGCGAATTTTTCCATTTTTTTTTTTTTTTTTTTGTTATTTTCTAACATTTTGTATTTTTTCGCTCATTTAGCGATTTCTAAAAAAATTTAGTGTTTGTTAAAAAGTTTGCAATTTTTTCGCGAATTTTAGCCAAATTTGCAATACAAGCGATTTGGTCCGTGTGATTCTTTACAGATTTCACGATTTTTAATAAATATTAGACTTTGCTATCATTCATCGTTCGTCTGCGTAAGAAATAGAAATAAACCTATCGCAGAGTTCGTTACGCACGACGAATTTCGGTCTACGCAATGATCGTGTGTACTTTCATATACACCAATGTGTTCTATTTCTGGTAACGAATATTCGTTGCGAATAATTTGTCGTTCGTCCCAGTTGTGTTTCTAGCATTACGGCTAATGTCACCAAGTTCATAAAAAACTTCTAGTTAACAATACGTTTTGAAGGCTGTAACTGATAGCTAATTATAACTGAAATTGGCAGTTAAAGTTCAATTTTTTTTTTTTAATTTCATTTAAAAAACACAGTTTTATATAATTTTTGTTGTAAAATTCTGTTTAGTCAAGATATATTTGCATAGTTTTTTTCCCGAAATTCTTTTATTACAGAAATCGTATTCAAAAACGACTTAAAATTCTTGCAATTTACGTTTTCGATTTCCAGCACACCCCTGAATATGTTTTTTGACAGTTATAGTGATGGTTAATTACAATTAAACTTGATATTGGCCGTTAAATTTAATTTTTTTATTGAAAACTTTATTCTGTACTCAATCATTACGGTGAAAATGAATCAGTGATATTTTAAAGCAAAACTAAAAAAATAAGCAGAAGTGCTATATTCGGCTATGCCGAATATTAAATACCCTTCACCATGGTGC
Source organism: Pollenia angustigena (assembly GCA_930367215.1). Classification (NCBI taxonomy): domain Eukaryota; kingdom Metazoa; phylum Arthropoda; class Insecta; order Diptera; family Polleniidae; genus Pollenia; species Pollenia angustigena. The sequence goes on from OV884060.1 coordinate 212,004,545, forward strand.
GATAAGAACATATATAATATAGGTTTATATGTATTCATATACAGTCAAATCCCGATAATTCGTACCCCGATAAATCGTAATTCCCGATAATTCGTAATAAACTGTCGGTCCCTTGAAAAAATCTCGTTAATTCGTAAAATTTCCATACATTTTGGTCCCCTCGCTAATTCGTAATTTTTTTTCAATTAAAACCTTCTTTACCTCTTATAAATCGTAATTGTTTGCTATTTACCACTTATAATTCGTAATAAAAACATGGAAAGAATGATTTTTTGCCGCTATTATTTTTGCGCTGGTTTTTGCTTTTGCTTGTGTGTGTGTTTATTTTCTTAAGATCAGTTTGTTACATGAATAATTTTTGTATATTTTATTTTTAACAATTGTTTTTTATCTTTTTTTTATCGTTTTAGTCAATAAATTGAAAAACCCCGTTAATTCGCATTTATTTTATTTAAACCCCGTTAAATCGTAACCCCGCTAAATCGAAAACCCCTATAATTCGTAAGAAATGGCCGGTCCCTTGCGATTACGAATTACCGGGATTCTACTGTACATACTTACATACGTATAAATATATTCGATGTTTAAATACGAATCAGTAGAAAGCGTGTTAAATGCAGTACCTTGGACCACCAGCCACTAACGCACTTTGCCAAAAAGCATTAAAATAAAATACCTATATTGAATACGGTTGTTCTTTTAACACACATTTTTCTATTTAAGCGGCAAATCATGTAGATACATGTAAAAAATTTAACGCATTTAAATTAAAACAAAAAAAAAAACAAGAACAAGGATGGATTTTATGGGTAAAAACTAGAACAGTCCTGGTGTTTTGCACATAGTTCCGTCATTTATGGACCGGCTGGATTTATATAACAAACTTTGACGGTGTACAATCATGTGACAGAAATAAATATGTATACCTATAACAACTTGGTTCCCATAATGTCTGCGGTCTTTGGAAATCCCATTTGAACGGACAGTCTAACATCGTTAAATCCACTTTATTACTCATAAGGACCCAGAATATATGTATGTAGCAATTACAAACTGAATGATAAGCTAATATAGGTTTTACCTGAGGAGAAGGGCATAAATGTGGGGTCAATATTTAACAATACACAACAATAAGTGACACACACTTCCATTATGCACTCTTGAAGTTACTGATGCATGTGTGTATGCAGAAATTAAATAACAAAAACAACAAACCAACATTACTCACTCGTAGACAGAATGATCAAAAAAAAATGGATACAGAAGGATATGAGACAGTGCCCATATACACACAAACAACATGAAAAAAAGGAAACAAAACAAAGGTGAAGGAGGAACAAAATAAAACTTAAAAAAGTAAATAGGAGGAAAAGTAACACAAAAACTGAAAACACAGCATACACACTAAAAATTTCAAGGGAACTAATATGAATTTTTAAGATAAATTAATGGAAATAAAGTAAAAACACGAGATCGCTTTTTGAAATTTTAATTCTAATGAATGCTTTCTTACCATTTAAATCCTTTGTTAACTGGGAACGCGTCGACATTTTGGGGCCGTTTTATTTTCCTTTTTCTACGTTTCAAATTATGGGGGAAAGTCTTAATGGCGATAATGAAGTTCAGATTATGGTAATCAAGATGATGTTAACTATAGTATAGTGTATACACTTTAGTTATTAAGATTTAATATTAATGAACATTCATTTTAAAATACAATTTAAATTAATAATGATGAGGATTTACTCTTGTCACTAAGTTCGTGTGTGTTTGTTTATTTTTTACTTATTTTCTTTATTTTATGCTTAATTTTTAAGGTTAAAAACAGGATTTTATTTTTTGTTGTTGTTGTTGGTTGTTAAGAAGATATAGATAAGTGAAACTTGGTTTTTTTTTAACTTGCGAAGCCGTTCATCAGACAGCTTTTTTCGTGATGTTGTTTTATATATGTATATTTTTTTTTTTTTTTGATCTGTTGTAACGAATTAAAATCGTTTTTCAATGCAGCCGCCGCCCGCCTGAATAATACAGAAAGTACAACAAGCACCAGCCAGCCTTAAGAGCAGTAGACACTTTTTTCTTTTTAAAAACAAGATTTTTCGTTATCGAGGGTTTTCTTAACTTCATTGCTGTTTCGGTAAAACATTTTCACTTTGTTTCCGTTTATTTTTGTGCACTTCTTTTTAATTAGTTGTATTTTAATTGACAAATTTTGTTTAAACCAAAATTGTTTTTTAAAAAAAACTTAGAATTATTTGTTTCCTGCAATTATTTCCACCCTCTGTTTACTAATTCTCCTCTTCATATTTCAATAATACTTTTTTGTTGATTTGCAAAATAGAACAAACGAAAAATGAGAGCTAAATAAGAACAAAAAAGAAAATTTAAAAAAACACAAAATTTTTTACACTTGACTGAATTTTAAATTGGGAACTTTATTAATTAAAATATGTTTTTAAAAATCCATAATATCGATATTATTTAAAAACACCCATTAATTTGTTAAACTCTTATATTTATTATAAATTAAAAGAAATTTCACTTTTTTTTTTGCAAAATTAACACAATTTTTTATATAGTAAGTAAACTTTTCATCCGCCCTCTTTTTAGAAAAAATTCGCGACGCCAGTTGAGAAACAACTGAAAGTAGACAAGAGAGCAAAATGACATTTTAGTTTTAAAATGCAGGGCCAGGGCTGTCAGATTGGCAATTTCTAGCCAAACGTGGCGATTTGCAACGTGTTTTGCGGCGAGATTTGGGTATATGGCGATTTATAAAATACTTTGCGATTTCGTTGGCTATTTTTGATGAGCCATGAATTTGTTTTAAGAATTATTATAGTCAATACGAACAAATTAATTATTTTTATTCTGTTAATCCTCGAGGATGACCTTAAGCATGAGTATAAGTACTTGAAGTTTACAAACGTTTTCTATTATAAAATGTGGTAGTTGTTATCACAAACAAAATTCATTTTTTATAAAATATTTTTTTAAGATTTTTATTATTTTGGTAATTTTGACTTAAATATTATATAAACTTTTTTGTGTAAACAAAATTAATTTTTTAAAATAAAAAATGTTTAACAAAATCTGAAAAAATTGCTTAATGGCGATTTTTGACATCCGGGCTGCCAATCCGGAACCCTTTTCGTTGACGATATTTAATGTTTGGCGACACGCTGGCATTTAAAAAAGTCAGCGATTAGTTTGGCAATTTCTTAGAAGCATTTTACCTTATTTTTTATTAATATGAAAAAAATGTATAAAATAGGTTTTTTCTTTGAATGTTAAACATACATATTTTACAATCGCAATACAAATATGATTGTTTTAAAATAAATTGATAGTATTGCCATTTAAATACCTAGAAAACATTAGAAATGTTGCTGCAATAATTCGGAATATATTTTAAGCTTTCTTGGATTTTTAGACATTTTTCCTTATCATAAGCCATCATTTGTTCAAATATGTATTAAAATAAACATTCACATTTTATATAATTGTATTAACATTGATCGGATCTTTACCGAAAAGCTAGGTAATTTTTAATATATTTTAGAAAATAAATTCTAAAAACTTAGGCGAACGTTATTGTACCCGTAATGTACCGCACCGTACTGTAAGCACGTTTGTGCACTTATAGAACATTTGAAAACGTGTAATATGTTTTCCACATGCATAAACAAAAAGCAATAGTAAATATAAATATAAAACAATACACACAGTGATGGGAATCAAAAATGTTTAATGGTGCAGAAAAAGTACCAAGTATTTAAATGGTATTAAAACAGTATTTTTTGTATGTAAATATATTTTTAGGATACATTTATTGTAAATGTGCATACACCAAACAAGGTATTGATACCATTTAAAGCATTTTATATGTTTCAAATATTCATTGTGTGTGTATATGAATTTGTTTATTTTATACATCTAAACATATGTATGTATATTTGTATATAAGTATGTATGAAAATATGTTGTATTGTTGTTTATTGATAAAGGTACCAACAAAAAAAGAGAGCAAAAATACCCGCATTCTATTTAACATACAAGCCGCCCATCACTGTTTTACAAATGTCACGAACAACGTTATGAAATTCTATTTTATATAGAATGGTACGTTACAACTACGGTACATTGCATTTCGGTAAGCTTTTGTATTGGTTTTCATTTAACAAAAAGCGAACAGCTGATTTATAAGGTACATATGTATACGGTACAGCAACGTTCGTCTAACTCAGCCTTTAATCGTTTTCGATTGCATATGAATTTTTTAATCTTGTGAGCAGAGCGAAAATAAGTCGCATTTTTTTGACTGCGTTTTTAACAAAATAAAATCAAATATTTTATATAAAAATATCCACTAAAAATGTTTGAAAACCATGATTTTGTATAAAAAAACGAATCTGGGTTAGTTAAGTTTTAAAACTGGTCAAAATTAATATTTTTGCTACATTCAATTTACTGATCTTAAGTTTTAAGATATTTATTTTAAAACGACAAAAATACTATAATATAAGAACACTACTAGAATAATAGAAAATACTTATAAAAAAAACTCTTGCATACTTTTATATATAAAACTAATATTTGGCGCATTTTTTGACCAAAAATACAAAAAAATAAAATTTTGCCGATTTTTGATATGCTATTTGGCGATTAAGTTAAGACTGATCTGACAGCCCTGCTTAAAAGAATTAATATAAATGCTGCCATACCACTAACTAAACAGTGTTGCTTGCTGGCTGTTTTTGTAATGAAATAATTTAAAAACATTGCATATATATGTTATGAACACTAATAAAAATTTTTAATAAATATTTTGTCTATTTGTAAATTGGAAATCTTCATTTTAAACGTTTGCTTGCTTAAACAATCGCCTTTATTTAAAAATGTATTCTGATACCACAGAATTTGTTAAAACATAACTTCTACGGTATGATCAATCCAAGTTCCCAGCTCAATGTCATAACCTTAAGAAACTTCATCGAAGGCAGGTAGCCTCTTTATAATCATCACTGCTTAGTGTCTTAGAAGGTGTTCTACCCTCCTCTTCTTAATTTTATCACCGGTGGTGTTGATAAGAAAAGTACATATATAATATATACACATTTAATTTAATTGAACAGTGTCCAATATTGAACAATAATATTACAAATGTATGGTTACTTTTACGGTAAAGTATATAATATCTTCATAAACAAAATCAATTTCCGTTAGAACAATTTATTAATTTGGCCCCCTATGCTCCAGTGGGAGTTAAAGGAACATATATATATATATATATATATATATATATAAGTACGAACGGCAATTTTACTAATTTAAAATTATTAATGAAATATTTTTCTCCCTCTTTTTTACCTGTTATTAGCCAATATTTATTGATTCTCTCTAATAAATTGGATTTAAGTAATAATTATTCTCAGAGATCGAAAAGTTAAAGTTATCTTTATTGAGCCTTTCTCAGAGACCGAAAATAACAGTTATATTGAAATTTTAAAACAAGAGAAAACTGATTCAAGTATACCATATTGATCCTTTTGAACTTGTCTATGATAGAATATATTGATTTTTATTTCTTCGAGCAAAAACAAAAGTTATTCTATAAAGTTATGTACGTGTTATAATAGTTTTGTTGACTTTAAATATTTTTTTAAATGTGCATAAGAAATCCCAATGATGACCACACATTAAAATAAACTTATAAAGTCAACAAAATTATTATATCCGTGTTATTTCCCTGATTATTATGTTTTTAAATTTAACAAAGCTTTCAACTTTTTTCAAGTCATATGGTAGCACAGTTTTCTTTTTGCTACCGAAAAATACAGCTGTGTTCGATTAATAAGCAACTCTGCACATTCATACTCTTTTTTCTGTTTTGATTTATTTTCTTATAAAAAGCGCTCTTCTGTCAAACTCTTTTTTAGTTTATATTTACTTAACTTGTAGAAAAGTCTCATTAAAAGAATTTAAAAGGCAAAGCATAATAATGGCAAATTTTAGCGCTTTAAATAGATTTATAAAATTGCAAAAGTTTTTGAATAACAGAAGTAAGTGTTTAACATTTTAGTGGTCTTCCAACAAAACACTTAATAAAAAATGCTTAGATTTAATTGTAAAATTATTTCACCATGTTCTAAGTAAAAAAAATGATTATCTGATTTGACAATTCTATTACGAAAGTTTTTTTGTCTTCTTTTTGTGTTTAAGAGAGCATTGTGTGAACAAGTGTGTGTACTTGTGTGTTTTTGCATTGACAGTTGCATGAGGAACAAAAGATATTTTAAGACGGAAAAAATTTATTAATGTTATTAATTAAAAAGTAAACTTTATAAACAATTAAAATCTTAATTATTAAATAAACTAAATTTTGAAGAGATTTACATATGTTTTTTTAAAAAATAAGCTTTGAATGATGAGTGATTTAATGAAGCCGGGTTACGATAATGGTGCTGGTCATTTGATGGCCTTAATCAAACAGCTGATTAAAGAGGAACAGTATGAAGGTGTAGCCTTGTTGTTTACAAGCAATAAGGAATCAGAACGTAATCTTCAATACCTACCAAAGATTGCGGTAGATTTGTACCATGAGGTCTGTTTAGAGAATCTCAATGATAAAATATATCAAGACAATCCATCATTATATAGTTGTTGCGAAGAGCTACTAAAAATTGTTGCCACCTATGGACCGGGAGAAGAATTGTTACTCGAGTTGCTTGAACTCATTGAGGATAATAAAAGTGAATATGTTTTTACTTCGGCTTTGAAAGCTTTACAAATCATTTTGCTGCATCAAGGAGATGGAAAACCACGTGCATTAGAATGGAGCTTGAATTCTGTTTACACACGCTTGAAGGGTTTACCAACACCGGAATATTTAAAAGAAGGCTATGATACTGAACAGCAAAGTTTGTTGGAGCAAGATGATGAAATTTTAAGTCTTTTAATGTACTATATAACAGTTGGTCTATTTTATGATCCTCTTGTAAGCGCTATATGCTCTAAACCTCCAGAAGATAAACAAATATTTCGACCTGTTGGAATTACAAGACGTAATGTTCTATGTTGTTTTCTTATAGAACTTTTGGGAAAGCCTTTATCCCTATTGGATCTGACCAATAGTGAAGAGAAAAAAACCAACACTTATTCTCTGCAATGTGCTAAATCTCTAACCAAGGGAGCCACTAACTGTATTCAAGATCCATTGTTTCTATTGTCATTTGTAGAATCTAGAGCACGTTTTAAAAGGCATAAAGATGAGGAAAAGGGAGTCCATGAAATGAGTTCTTGCAATATATTTTTAATCGATGAAAAACTGCCCTTGGATTGTTTGGCCATTTATTACTATATGGTATTTGTAGAGGAAGTAGATAAAGAAAAAATTCCTATAGTCTACAATCCTCTGTACATTCTTGAATCTTGTTTATATTTAGTTTATGAATTATTGCTTCAAGATGAACCACCTTTGCATGTAAAAGCCCTGCATCTCATGCAAAAATTACTGCAAAATCTTAATAATAATAATGAAATCACAGTTTTTTCGCTAGAATTAGACATTCACAAATCATTTTGTGTTACTCTTTGTAATCTGGTTGGATATTCAGCTCATACCCAGATACGGCAATTGGGTTTAAAAGTGTTACGTCAATACATACTTAGTTACGAAGATGAAGGCAAATACTTGATAATTAAAAATCTAATGAAATTAGTAAATCATCATGGCATTACTGGATACTTAACAACCTTATATAAAGATTTAGTAGCAGAAGCATTGGGGAATTTTTCTGATTTGCCCACCTTTTTCTGTGGAAATGATTTTCGTTATCTTTTCTTGCAAACTATCTGCCAACTACCTCAAGGAGTTGAAACGGATCTCTTGGAAACTTCTGATAAAATAATCTCTTCACTTAATGCTTTACGTTATTTTGCTCTTAAAGATGTGGAAAATCGCACTGGTTTTTGGAATTTTGCCTCTGATATTGAAGTATCTTACTTAGCTTCTCTGAGAAAAGCTTTGAACTTGTCTGTTGCCCATTTTAAAGCCGAATTGCATAATGTGGACTCAGGCGTTGAACGTCCAGAGTTAAAACAATTACATTTATTGGACATAGATGTGGCTAATGATGGAAATTCGAAACTAGACTTTCAGTTAACTAAAAAAAAACAAATAAGTATTTTGAAACAAAATCTTTGTACATTTGATTTAATGCGTTGTTTATTATCTAGAGTAAGTGAGTGTTTGGAAAATGTACCAGAAGGTATTAAAAGTAAAACTGATGTCTAGCTGGAACAAAATGTTAATAAAGAAATATAAAATAAATTAAAAGTTTTTTTTATTTTGTTTTTATGAAAAGTTATAACCTATCAAAGTAATTTTTGGGAGTAAAACATTTTTAATTAATAAGATTTTTGTTTGTCGTACCAGCTTAATTTATTCCAGCAATACGTTTCAGTGTTTTAATAAAGAATAAAAATTGGGAATTAAGTGCGACAAACAAAATCTTATTAATTGAAAAGTAATAACTTTTAAAGTAAGATGTTTATAAGGTTATTCACGTCACAAGTTGCACCCTTGCGAAAAAGCAAAAGTGCAAAAACATAACAACCACATGGACAATTATCTCGCAGAAATAAGTGTCTTTGTTGTTGTTGTTATGTTTTTGCACTTTTGCTTTTTCGCTAGGGTGCAACTTGAGATGTTAATTACGTTTATATATGGACGCCTTGATATAGAACAAACTTTTTAATTAACAACTTCAGCTTTAATGTAGGAAAGTTGAGGAAACAAATTTTGGTTGTTTTATCAAAATGTTATACTATTTCTGCAGATCATCATAGTTTTTCAAAGAAAACCCTAAAATAGACCAAACGAATAAAAGATTAGCCAAAGTTTTTCTACAGCAAAACACTTTTTCAAAACAACGCAACAATTTAAAAAAATCAGAAATTCTTTAACAGCAAAACTACGTAAATCACTAAGTGCAGAGAGGGAACTACTGACATTTACTTCATGTACCTTATTTGAGCATTGCTAAGAAACCAGTGTAAAAGTGTCATCTTAGACAACTTCTGCGAGATAAGATCATAAAACTTGCATTTATTATTATTAACTACGTTTTAATTAATCATCTCAAAATGAAGGTTTTCAGGTAGTTTCCTTTCTGCACTAAGCGATCAATTTGTAAAAATTCTTCTGTAACACTGGTCTGCAGTCTAAACTGTTTTAAATAAAATTAAATGAAATAGAAAGATTTGAAGCTTTAAATTTATAACGTTTTCAGTTTTTTTATACCCTCCACCACAATTAGTTGTGGAGAGGGTATATTAAGTTTGTCATTCCGTGTGAAACTTTTTTATTATTCATCTCAGACCCCATAAAGTATATATATTCTGGGTCCTTGAGTAATTCTAAGTCGATTTAGCCATGTCCGTCTGTCTGTCCGTCTGTTGAAAACACGCTCACTTTCGAACAACTCAAAAGAAATGAACAAACTTGGTGCCAAATTGCTTGTAGTTATCCTAAGCAGTTTGGGATTGAAATCCAGCAAAATCGGTTCAGTAGGACCAGAGCTATGAATCAAAATGTGGAACCACCACCTAAAAAAATTGATAATTTTGTTACAAAAAATAACATAAATGCTGGAACAAGGCACGGAATGAGATATGATTTTGCAAAAATTTGTTTTATTTGACTGGAAATCACGCTGTTAAATTTCGTGAAGATCCGTCCATAATTTACCCTAAGCTTCATATAAACACTACTCCCGGAAAACAGTTTAGTACGCCTTAAACCGTAAAAAATAACGCTAGCGTAACAAAATTTGGTACGTCACAGTTTTTTAGGACTAGAAATAACTCTGTGAAATTTCGTGACGATCGGTCCATAATTTACCTTAGGCCCCATATAAACCCTACTACCGGAAAACAGTTTAGTACGCCTAAAACCGTAAAAAATAATGCAATCATTACAAATTTTGGCTCGTCACAGTTTTATAGGACTATAAATGATACTGTGAACTTTCGTGAAGATCGGTACATAATTTACCCTAGGTCCCATAGAAACCCTACTACCGGAAAACAGTTTAGTACACCTAAAACCATAATTAATAATGCTATCATAACAGAAATTGGTACGTCACAGTATTAAAGGACTGGAAATGACGCTGTGAAATTTCGTGATGAGCGGTCCATAATTTATCCTAGGCGCCATATAAACCCTACTACCGGAAAACAGTTTAGTCGCCTAAAACCATAATTAATAACAAATCGTCACAGTTTAAGATAATAATAACATCATACAGATATTACTCCTTAAACATTCGAACTGTCGGTGGAGGGTATCAAAGATTTGGCACAACCGAATATAGCACTCTAACTTGTTTTTTATCACGTCTAGATTTTTTTAATGGACTTCAATAGTATTCCCAAAATAAGGCGGCTATGCTAATAAATTTCATCATAATTTGAGAACGATTTGCCTTAATTAATTACTAAGAATACAATTTCCGTTAAATAATAGCTTTTTTTTAATTTTATATAGATTCAGAAATAAGTGGCGATAATTATTTTTTCATGCAAAACGAGTCTTTTTTTGTTTTTAAAAATTCATAAAAATAATTATAAGGACAAAAATTTTATTTACAAATAAAATAAGCCATAAATCATGAAAATTAAGGACAAATGTTAAATTGTTCATTATTATGGGGATGATAAATATTTCGGCTGATTTGGGTGAACGAAATTCCCTTTAAGTCATCTTAACAATTGTCAACAGTTTCGGTGATAGCTATTCAGAAATTATTGGCGGTAAAGTTTTTTGATGCAAAATTAATGCTTAATAATTATTATAAGTATACATTTTACATTTTTTTATCATTTATCGAAAAGTCAGGTTATTACGAATGAAATAAGCATTAGACCATGAAAATCGGTTAACAGATGTTGATTTTATTCACGATTAAGTAAAGACACAAATTTAATTAATGCATACAGTATTTAATAGGGTATTTCATTAATCGATGTTTTGTATTAACCGATTATTCGGATAATCGAACAATTTAAATGTTGTCTAATTTTAAAATAAGACCAAATATTATCCCCCGAATTCATAAACGATTATTAAATTTAACAAATGTTTATTAAGGATAATTTTCATGGTAAATTTGTTCTTAAACCTTTTTTAAATTTAAAATATTTTATGAATACAGTCATATATTTTTTAACATAAAAATTTTATTAGAAAAAGACCGTATTTACATCTATGCAATTAGCGCCGAGTTTTTTTTTTTCTATTTTCTTTTATAGTAGTTTTTATGAAACTCTTTTCACATTTACATTTACATTTTTTTCAAGCATTTTTTCAACTTTTTCAACCCCGTTTTCTTCCTTACACCTCTTGCTAACAAACAATGCATGCGAAAGTTGCGGCAAGTTGCGGCGTTAATTGCATAGTGTAAATATGGTCAAAGTAACTAAAATTTAAAAACTTAAACATGTAATAAAAGAGAAAATCTTTTGAAATAAAAAATAGCATCAACATTTAAGCCAATCTTCTTAAATAATTAGTGTCCGACCGAACGCACAGTTAATTATTATTCAAACAGTTAATTGCCCAAAATTATTCAATTAATCAAACAACGGTTAATCGTTTGAATACCCTAGTACTTAATCGCTTAAAGTGCTGGTTCACACAGGTCAAGTTTGACTCTTCAAGTCTCGAGCTTTTAGGAGAGAGGGGTAAAGAGAATGGAAAGTGGTACATACTTGACCGTACCAGTCAGTTTTGTATTTTTCTTTTCTTTTTTCATCCGTGATATAATACAAAGCTACAAAGTTGAAGGAAAAGAAAACCAACATTAATTCTGTGCATGAACGTGAACGCAAGTTCAAAAGAAAATTTAAATAAAACTGTTCAAGTAAACTTGACCTGTGTGAACCAGCACAAAATGAAACGCAATATTTGGCAAAACTAGAGATTTTGATTCATCACTCTAAAATCAATTAATATAACAAAACAAAGTTCTTGCTCCGGTTTTTTTCTTTTTTGCCGACCAAAAATTTTTTCTAACCTGGGCTTACACTTGCAAGTGCAAGTTCGAAAAACTCAATACACTCACACATTTTTACTAACACCATCACATTTTTCGTACTTGCAGCCCAACTCTCAAGATAATTTGCTTGCAAGTAAATTTTTGACACTTGCAGCAAGTAAAATGACATATGAAGACTTTTGTATCAATTTACTAGTACTAAAGCCTAGATTACACTATCTCACAAGTCTTATATATATATATATGTCCTTTATTTATTTTTAAATATTCATAAAAAAGAAATACATATGTATATGTAATATAAAAAAATAAAAGTTCAAAACATAGGGCGTTTACAATTTCCTTCCATTTTCTACGATCCCTGGCAAGATACTTAATTTGATTCCATGATTTATTAATTGTACTGCATTCTTGTTTGACAGCACGTATCCACGTTGAGCGTGGTCTTCCAGGTCTACGTTGGCCATGAGGATTCCAATGAAGTGCAGATCGGGTGATATCATCTTCAGGTCTTCTCAAAATGTGGCCAATCCATGTCCATTTGCGTTTCATTATTTCGTTTTCTATTGGTATATTGTTTGTAACTTTCAAGAGGTCTTCCGTTGATATGGTGTTTGGCCAGAATATACAAAGAATCCGGCGCAAGCAACGGTTTATAAACCCTTGAAGTTTTTTCAAATTGAACTGTGTTATTCCCCATGTAGTAGAGCCGTACAACAAAACAGACTTTACACTGCAGTCAAAGAGCCGAAGTTTTGTTTTCCTACTGATGTCTTTCAAGTCTTACGTATTCCATAATACTTTGTGAGATAGAAATCTAATGAGTTTTGTTGCGACTGTCAAAAAATCTAATGTGGCATGACAGTTTGTGATCACACCATCACACAAAGTATAAACACTCAAACATGAAAAAAATGCAACCCTGATCCAATGAAAAGTATTATTGTTTAGAAATTTTTCAAAAAACGATGAAGTCGTATGGGATGTCAATAGAGTTTTTTTCCCGGAGTTTTTCGATTCCCGGGAAAGCGGGAAATTTTTATGAATTTCCCGGGATCCCGCTCCATATAAATAATACACAGTAAATTTGTTTTTAAATAATGAAAAAAAACTTTTATAAAAAAACGTAAGGTTACTTGTTTACAAAGTAAGTAAAAGAAATCCTTAAATACTACAAAATTAAATGAAGATTAAAAGAGGAACTTTAATTATTATTACCTTACGGTTTTATATGTAAACTAGCATTTAACCCGCTACTTCGTTGGCGTCTCCTTTTTCTTCGTGGACATATCTGCATGCCAAACCTTATTTTCTCATTCACTCAGGGCCTTGCATGTTTATCTTTCTAGGTCTTTCTAGGTCCAATACCAACTGAAATTCAAAAAGTACCAATCAAAGAATAAAAAAGTACCAAAAAGTTCATTCTTATAGATTCTCATCCATCCAGGACGTTGCATATTGAATTTTATGTTTCTAGGTCCAATACTAAAGGAAATTCAAAAAGTACCAGTTAAAGAACAAAAAAGTACCAAAAAGTTCCGTCATAGATTCTTATCCACTCACGACATTGCATGTTGAATCTTATGTTTGCAGGTCCAACATAACGATAATTTAAAAAATACCAAAAAGTTAAGTAAAATATCAAATTTCCTGTATTCCCCCTTTTTGGTACTATTTTTCACCCCATTAAAGTATAAAAAATTTCAGTATTATAGTGGCAGCCCATAATTTAGTACGAATATTTCAAAAAATGTTTTTTAAAAAAAGTACCAAAAATAATTACGATTTTTACCCCTTAAATGTTCGAATTTCGAAAAAGTACCAAATTTATATTCGTATTTTTTTGATAAGTTTCGAATGCGGTATTAACTTTGTTTCTATGTTTATTGATTCAAAAGATAGATGGGGTGTCAAAAAAGTACTAAAATTCAGATTTTACACGTTTACTCCCAAATAGGGCCGAATTTCAAAAAAGTACCAGACACCTGTCCGCTTATTTTTCTAAAGAACTACGATAGGTATTAAATTTTTTTTGTATCTCTTTTAGTTTTGGAGATATAAGGTTACCGAATTTTCCCGTTTTTACCCTTTTTTACCCCCTAAACATTCGAATTTCCAAAAATCCCGTCTTAGTGGATCGATTTGGGGAGTGACCAATCTCTGGTCCAAATTTCAAGTGTCTAGCTTCAGGCGTTTAGGCTGTGCGATGATGAATCAGTGAGTCAGTCAGTGAGTCAGTCAGTCAGTAACGTTACAATTTTATATATATACAGGGGTGTCATGGAAATCAAAAACGTAAAACGAAAGAATTTTAAGAGTAGTTTTTCAATAAGATTTCTGTAATAAAAAAATTTCATGACAATTATTATACAAATAATGCTCTATTTAACAGAAGTTTTTAACAAAAATTGTAAAAATTAGATTTAAAAGTTCATTAAAAACCACTGACAAATTCTTTCGTTTTACGTTTTCGATTTCCATGACACCCCTGATAGATTCCGTATTTTTATTATGCTCTAGATACAAGATAAAAAATTAAGATAAACTATATTGTTGTTTTTTTGTTTGGCTTAAGGTCATATACAAATTATAAATAAAAAATCCACAAATTTTTGTATTTTTAATTTTGCTTTTTATTTTTCATCCGATATTTCGACCATGCATCGACAGTGTTTTAAATCCCCTGAAGATGACCATCGATGCATGGTCGAAATATCGGATGAAAAATAAAAAGCAAAATTAAAAATACAAAAATTTGTGGATTTTTTATTTATAATTTTTATATGACCTTAAGCCAAACAAAAAAACAACAACATAGATAATCGAAACAGGTCAACAATTAATATTGAACAATTAAGATAAACATAACAATTTAATTTATAAAACAATAATAAAAACAAACACAAATTGAGGTACTCAAGATATGAGATCAAAAAGTTTATCCATAAAATAGATAAAATATTTTAAATAAATATATTAACATTTTTTAACGGCTTAGGAAATAACTTTCTGACACACTCAAAGCGCTTAGTAAGTCGTCAAAAAGTATATTGATTATTTTATTTACTAATTACCATGTTTCCGAAAAATTTCGTTCATTTTTTTACCGAGGTTGGATAAATAGTTAAAAGTGCACCGTTGAAGAAGGCTTTCGATTCACAATAAGAAGCATTTTTTTATATAAACAACGTCTATATCAGTCAAATGTATGTCAAGGTTCATGCAAAAAATAGCATCAACCTCTTACAAACCTTTTCATTTCATGCCTTCTCGTATTTTATCTCAAACTGAACCGAAGTTATAGCAAAATATATCTTTAAATCGGTACATTTTGAAAACTTTAATCGCATTTTGCCAAGTTCATTTGTTTTTGTAGATATGACTATGTTGCAATAAAGGAACTATATGTTTAGGTATCTGCTATTTTTAAGACTTGTCCATGGACAATTAAACTTTACTACCTGGATCTTATTTTGAATTAATGTTCTTTATTAACTTTTCACTTCACTAAATTTATTAATTATCAACTGTTGCACTGCCTATTCTGCTTTAAGTAGATTTATTGCATCAGGAGAAATTGATTTACGTATGTACTCACTTCTTGTAATTGATCTAATCGACAACCCATCCACAAATGCTTATTTTAAGAGAATATAAAACTAAATTTCAAAGTATAAATAGCTGTTTTCTTAAACTATGAGGAATTTTTTATTTCCCGGGATCCCGCATAAAAAATCCCGGGAAAGCGGGAAATATAATTATTTCCCGGGAATTCCCGGGAAAAAACCCTAGATGTCAAACTTGTTTCATAATACTTGTCATTTTCGTGACACATTGCATTCACACTATCACACTTTGTCATATTACTTGAGCTTTTGACATGTATTAATACAAAGTATAATAGTGTAATCTAGCCTTTAGTAATATAAAAGTTATGTTTATAGCGGATTTTCTGTGTATTTATAAAAAATAACACGTTAAAAAAAGAGAACAACTATACAACAACCCATCTCAATGGTAATTTTATCATAAATTTCAAGCATTTTGAAAAACAAAAATTGTGAATCAAAATATTTTCTCAGTAATATTATGAAATCGCCACTACGGCAATACTGGAGTCAGATATTTTATAAAATAAACATAATTTTTTTTATCAAGATGGACCGAAAATTAAATAAAGAAGGAATTATTAAATTTATTTTGTCATAACTTGTTAATATTTTCAACATGGTAATGTTGTTAAACCGAAAAACAAATTTTTTTTATAGGATGTTTTCGCTTCGAGAACATTTGAAAAATGAACTTACAACTGACTTTTTCGTTGATAATACGTATATACTACTTGCAAGTAATTACTTGAATGTGTAAAGGCAGGGTAAAGGAAAAACAAGTAAGAAAGTATTGTCGGTCAAGCCCGACCATATGATACCCAGCACCACAGTATTTAAAAACAAATCATGCTTATATGTCCATATAAATATGGATTTATCTATGTTTATAAACTTCATTTAAATCGGGTTGAAAGCTTGTGAAAGGCAGAAATTGCCCCCTACCTCCCCTTATGGTCCTATTTAAAAAAAAAACTGTATAGCTTATGTGTCCATATATGTATATATTGATCTATCTATGTTTTGAATTTCATTAATATCGGTTTGAGAGGCAGAAATTGCCCCTATTCCCCCTTGTGATCCTATTTTTTAAAAAAATGCATTCCTTTTGTGTCCATATAGATATGGTTCTATCTATGTTTTAAATTTCATTAAAATCGATTTGTTAGTTTCTGAGAGGAAGAAATTTCCCCTTATCTTACCTCGTAGTCCTACGATTCGGCCCATTTTCAATAGGCTTGGTCCTTTTTCCAAAAAGAATCTATGTCCCAAATTTTATCAAATTTTCTCCAAAATTGTACTTTGCGCACAAGGTAACGTGGACAGCCGCCAGCCAGCCAGACGGACGGACATCGTTAGTTCGACCCAGAAAGTGATTCTGAGTCGATCGGTATACTTTAAGGTGGGTTTAGGACCAATATTTTAAGGTGTTACACACATCAGCACAAATGCATAATACCATCTCCACTATTGTGGTGTGCTCAGAATTTTTTTTTATTGAAAAAATAAAACTTCAAAATAAGCTGACAACGCAAAACGCTTGACATTGGCGATTCTGACTTGAAATCGCATAAAAGGTGTTCTGTAAATCGCAATAGAAAAAAGTTTAGCAACTTCAAATAACAAAAGTATATTCGAGGGAACTAGAAGAAACTATGCCAGTTTCGCAGGAGTTTCGGAACACAATAAAATAATTCTGGCCTTTTGCGGTTTCAAATCGTGCGAATGTCAGAATATTAAAAATATGAACAAAGTCTTTGACTTTATATTTTTGCAACTCTTATTAGCACTGATTTTTTTAAAGCTCAAATTTATATTTACTTTATTTTAATCATTGCAACTATTTTTTCATAAAATAACACAGTACAACCATGATTTTGCGACTCAATTCTGATAATTGGTTATGAAAGAAGACCCAAAAAGAAGAACTTCTGCATCATTAGTTTGGTCATGGTACATCAAATAATAGTTTAAAAATTAATTTGAAGTTAGTAATATTGTATAGGGGAATTTGTCACGTTCTGTTCATACAACGTTTCGCTACATAAGCAACAGTTTCGCAGTTATAAATAAATGTATGAAGAAAAAAAATATTTTTTGCCCAAAAAATTAAAATTTTTTATTTTTCATTCATAAAAAATCCAAAACGGTAAAAAGAGTGTCAAGTCCTATTACTTTCACGTAAAGTCGCATAACCTATGAACAAAATGACACATAAATCATGAAAATCGATGAACGCGTTTCGCTTTTATTCACAATTAAGTAAAAGTATGAATTTCAAAAATTTGCTCGAGATATCCACAAAATTCTTTGGAAAAAACAGTGATGACTTACCAATAATTTTTTCGTAAATGTTTTTTTTTTATATTTAAAACAGGTATTCTCAATGAACCGGATATACGAAAATTAATGAAAAGCGAATCTTTCACAAATATGCTTTCGAATCATTATAACCACCTATGTGCATGGGACGCATTGAAACAAGTCATCGAAGGCGTTTTAGGAAAGAACCGTGTATGAACAGATTAAAGGAATTGTAATTCTTAATTTGTTTCAATTTGTTTCAGCTAATTCGGACTAGTGGTTCTCGAGTTATGAGCAAAGTTATCGAACAAAAGAGCCTAAAACGTGACAAATTCCCCTATACAATATTACTAACTTCAAATTAATTTTTAAACTATTATTTGATGTACCATGACCAAACTAATGATGCAGAAGTTCTTCTTTTTGGGTCTACTTTCATAACCAATTATCAGAATTGAGTCCCGAATCAATCACCTGAAAAATGTTGTACAGTGTAATTTAACAAAATCTTAATACTAAAAACTAATTTTTAAAATATGTAAAAAACATTAAACATCACTTGTTATGCGTTAAAAAACCCACGATTTGTTAATTATTTAAAAGAAACAATTGCATTTTAAATTATGCGAAAATAACCAATAGAAATCTACAATTAACACACAAGTGTCAAAATCCATATTCAAACTACACAAGCTTTAAGTTACATTTATTATTAAACATTTTAAGAAGGTGAACCAAAGAAAGCAAAAAAAAAAAAAAAATAATCCACTAACGCATATGTCTCTATTTTTGTCTAGATGTTAATTTAAGTCATCAATTTGCGTGCCGGACTTTAACAGCGTCTACTGCTAAAATCCAACTTAATTGGAAACAAAACACAAAGCATGATGCCTTTAAATTACACAAGCCACTAGACCACCGAAGATTTTGCACAAAATCTACAAAAGACTCGACAGCAAATATTGATGAATTCCGGGCTCGAGAAGAGAAACGTGAAGAAGAGTTCGAACAACAACAGAGGGCCAAAGCGCAACAAGAAGAGCAGGTCAAGAATGCCAAAGCTGATGCTGTACGTACAAAAATTTTAGATGCTGCCTTAAACCATGTTCCCACCCTCGGTTGGACGCGAAATGCGATACTGCAAGGAGCCGAAGAGGCTGGATATCCCAGTGTAATTCACGGCATGTTTCCTGAGGGTGGCTTTGATTTGGTTTCCTATTTTAATGGCAAATGCAATGAAGAGCTATTGAAGTTGTTGCAAGAGGAAACTGATAATGGCGCCAAAGCAATTAGTAATCCCTTAGAGTTTCTAGTACGATTTGTAAGGATACGTTTGGAAATGATAGTGCCCTATAAAAGTCAATGGCCACAGGCTTTAGCTTTAATAGCTCTGCCAAAAAACGCCTCAACAGC
Source organism: Pollenia angustigena (assembly GCA_930367215.1). Lineage (NCBI taxonomy): Eukaryota > Metazoa > Arthropoda > Insecta > Diptera > Polleniidae > Pollenia > Pollenia angustigena. The sequence continues at coordinate 212,023,932 of OV884060.1, forward strand.
TTTAGCACAAGTGCTGACACTAGTCGATGATATATGCTACTATTCAGGAGATCGTTCCGTTGATGTAAGTCAAAGTTAATTGTAATTTGGATATAAATTGTTTTTCACAAACAGTTTTGAGTAAAGAATAAAATCATTAAATAAAGTTTTTTCGAATAAAAATAAAATCTTTGCAAAAAGTTTTAATCATAGAAAAATTCTCTACAAGAAGTTTTGATTATTGAAAAAAAAAAAAAAATTCTTGTCCACAAGTATTTCTAAGAATTTTTATTTTAAGAGACAAAAGCATGATAAAAATGTTTTTTTTTCTTTTTTAGATCGGTTGGTATACTAGACGGATTGGCTTAGCCACAATACTTAAAATGACTGAACTGTACATGATGCAAGATAGTTCATCAAATCACAGTAAAACTTGGGAATTTTTAGAAAGTCGAATGGATGAAGCGGTGCAGTTACAAATGGTACTACAACAAACCGAAAATGTTACACATAAATTCCAAAGTTCATTTAACTCGGCCTTTTTAACAGTAAGTTAGCGTTTTTAAATATTTTTGAAAAGGTTGATAACTAAGTTGCATTTTTAACTTTCAGGCACGTAATATTTTGGGTTTAAACTATAATAGACCTTAGGTTTTCAATCATTATTTAATTTTTAACGCCCAACTTGTTTTCATTAAAGTTCCCAAGCTAATCTTGTCCAGAAACACGGAAAAACCTAGTCCAAAGAGGCATTACTTCTTCATATGCTATTATTATTTTTCCTTATTTTTGTTTTTGTTTAAAAATGATTTAAGGTTGTTTCAAAAACAAATACATTCTATTTATATTTCAAACTCAAAGCTTATTTTATGGAGTTAAGTATTTTTGTTTATTTTTATTTTTAAATTGTAAATAATAAAATATGTTAAATGAAATAAATCTAAGTTTGCATTGCAATTAAAAACGGACTCAAGTTAAGTTCTGCACTTAAACACTTCAGTCAATATTAACCAATCAATTCAAGGGCAGAAACGCCTTACACAATAAGGCCTATTGTTTTCATATTATTTTATAGTTATTCTAAACAATTTGGGTTTGAAATCCAGCAAACTCGGCTTAGTAAGAAACGAGTTATGAACAGGGACCGTAACAGTTATACCTTTTTTCATAAAAGTCAGATGAAAACAGTTATTTTTTGATTTTTATTTTTTTGAACAAAAATAACTGTTATTTTTTGATTTTTATTTTTTCGATCAAAAGTAACAGTTATTTTTTGATTTTTATTTTTTCGAGCAAAAAAAAAAGTTTTTTTCTAAAGAAATGTACGTGATTTAATAATTTAGTTCAATTAAAATCTTTATTTTAGTGTGTTATTATCATTGGAATTTTTTATGCACATTAAAATAATTATTAAAAGTCATCTAAATTATTAAAACACGTACATTTCTTTACAGAATAACTTTTATTTTTGCTCGAAAAAATAAAAATCAAAAAATAACTGTTACTTTTGATCGAAAAATAAAAATCAAAAAATAACAGTTATTTTTGTTCAAAAAAATAAAAATCAAAAAATAACTGTTATTTTTGTTCAAAAAAATAAAAATCAAAAAATAACTGTTATTTTCGATCGAAAAAAAAAATCAAAATTTAAAAAATCAATATATTTTATCATTGACAAGTGCATAAGGAACAATATGGTATTCTTGAATCAGTTTTTCGACTTTTACTTCTATGTGCTTTTTTTGTTTTAAAATTCCAATATAACTGTTATTTTCGGTCCCTGGTTATGAATGCAAAAAAAATTGATAATTTTGTTACACGAACTAACATAAATTGTTGAGGAATGCACATATATACGATTTTGCACAACTCGTTCTTTATGACTAGAAATCTAACCACAGAATTTCGTAAAGATTGGCCCATGATTTACCATAGGCCCCATATAAAGCCCACTTTCAAAAAGCTCTTAAGTACGCGTAAAACCGTAACGAATAATGCTATTGTTATAAATTTTTGTCTGTCACAGTTTAATATGACTAGAAATAACCATAATTTACCATAGATCCCATTTAAAGTCTACTCCTGAAATACTGGGTACGTTCGTGCAAATGCATCATTGCGCTGCATCAGAAAATCAAAATTTTTTTAATGGCGATAAAAGAATAATTCTAATTTTTTTTATTATGTAACTATTATTTTTGTGGAGTATTTCAAAATTTGTTGGTCCACATTTACTTCACTGATAAATATATAAACATTTGAAATCACTGATGCAGCGCAGTGATGCATTTACGAACGCACCCACTCTAACTGTGGGTGGAGGGTATCAATGATTCGACACAGCCGAATAAAGAAGTAATATAAATACCGTTCTTTAGAAATTGATCTGTTTTGTGCCACGCCTACTTCTCCAATCCCGGCCACACTTGGTCGGATGTTGTGTATTAGTAACCAAGATGCGTTTACATATTTTGGAAACCTTGGCTCTTGTAACTCTCGAGTTGAAATCGATACTGTCCCAATTGGCCAGATTGCCGTTGACGACATCGTCGTCAATAATGTATGCACGACTTGTCCCCTGTTGTTTAGGTTTTCTAGAAGACAATTTACAGGAAATCGTCATGCACGACAGTTTGAGCGATGTTGTCTTGTAAGTTGTCTTCTATTTAGCTTTATATCGGACAGTTTGAGCGACTTTGTCTTATAAGTTGTCCTCTATTAAACCCTATGTGGGACAGTATGAGCGACACTGTCTTATAAGTTGTCTTGTATAAAAGCTACTGACGATAAAGTTTTCTTGAATGCTATTCAATCACTTGCTTGGTTTTCTTAAAATTCTCACATTCTTTTTCTTTAATTGTTGATTTAAATACCTACAAAAAAATTTCAAATTAGTTCTAAACAGTAAAACCAAAAATTATGATGAAATTATTCGCGGGCTCGAAAATGGATTACATGCAGTTAGTACTTTACTGTCAACTTAAGGATTGCTTATAGGAGTCGAATATAAAACATATAACAGAAATTAAGTGCAACTATACTAAAAATCTTATGATGGCGACTATTTTTTTTTATAAGGACAATTTACTAAATTTAATTTTACATTTTACGGACATATAATTTCGGCTGTAGAAAATTCATATTAATTTTTATATTAATTTATTTTCAAAATTTTTAAAGCTGGCAGGCTTTGAATTTTCAATTTTCAGGTTTTTATATTTGAGGGAAAATTTTCATTTTAGAAATATTATTTTGAGTAAAGCAGTTGGAAGGAAAAAAAAAATAAAACTAAAGGACAGAGGTATAAAAATTAGATAAGGGGAAAAAAATCATGTTTGTGGACCGTGCTATTTGTGAGCTTTGAATCGGAAATTGTGAGAATTGTTCGGGGGATTTGACGTGTTTTTTTTATTCCTTGTAATTTAATAAACTGTTGGAGTAACCGGATGTTGTAATTTTCTACGGAACGTGTGTATGAATAAATTTCCAACAACTTTATATAAGATTTTTTTTTGGAGGAGGGAAAAGAAAAAAGAACATACATTTTGATATTGAAATTTTGGGTCCAACGTGACCGAAATGAAGGTCTTAATTATCTGATATAATTTCAAATTCCTTAATATTCTTTAATTGATTATTTTTTTAATATTCATAATTTTAATTAATTTTCGCTAATTTTAAAATTTTCTAATGGTACTTTCATTTATGAAAGTGAAATTTTAAATAATTGCTGTCTACGATATAATTTAACTTTAATTTTTTTTGTTTGTTTGTAAAACACATTCAACTTCAATAACTACTAACATAGTTTTTTTTTTTTTTTAATTTCTTATATGGTCACCTAATTTAATTTCTTATCTTTTCATTCAAATTAAACCATAATAAGAATCAAATTCATAAAAAGACTGAAAATAAATACATTTTTACATATCAACATAAACACATTATCTAAACCTTAAGCAACATTCTCAATTGTATCTAATTCTACACACACATACTTTGCTAGAATAAACAATCTTCGTTAAACCTTAAGCAACATACTCAATTGTATCTATTTCCACACACACATACTTTGCTAGAATAAACAATCTTCGTTAAACCAACTGCGTAACATTCCTCGGTCACAGCGTTACCGTTGTGATACTAAAGTATCAATTTGACCCTTTTTCGACGGTGTTGATACCTTTTGTGACCCTTTTTTTAAATTATACTTTTGTATCATTATCACCTATTTTGTGACACTTTTTGACCCTTTTTTGGAAATAGCTCTCACATTTTGTTTTTTGTCCACACTGCGGAACAGAAGTGCTAAACAAATGTTTTCGAAATAAGCATTGCTTGATATGGAACAGACTCAAAGTATAAACTTACAATTCCATGCTTTCTTCTCCTTGTTTTTTGATAGTAAAATACAATTTCCCTAAAAGCAAACATAACTCATATAAATATTTGTTATTTTTTACGGTGGTTTTTTTCAAAACAAAAATTTGACATTTTATTAAAAAAATGCAATTTGGTGGTTTGCTCTCTTAAACAGTAACATGTTTTATTCAAAAAAATTCGCCCTTAATAATGGCAAAAGGTATCCTCTTCAGACCGTGGGTACACATATGTGCACCTTAACTAATTGCAAGTTTTTAGGACTAGCGACATCGTGTGATCAATAGAAACAGTTTTATTACTTGCTTTAAGATACTGCGCTTCAAAACAATACCAAAAGATGGCAGGGTTTAGAAGTTTTAGCCATTATTTTTACATTTGAATTTAACAGTTTGAAAAAACCATACTGTTGGGATATTTTTCCTCAATAACTAATCGCTAAGACCTGAAGTACACATATGTGCACCTCTTTTTCTATCAGTTTAAATAAAAAAATTAAAAAAATAATTAAAACCGAAATTAAAATTACACCTCATAAGATAAAACAAATAGTTAATAAGCCCTTTACTTAATCGGTTCTGTTCAGAACTAAAGAAATTAAGAATTAACGTTGAAATTTTTCATATCTTAAGACCTGAGGTACACATATGTGTACCCTTAATTTCTAAGAATTCAAATAAAATTAAAAAAAAAAAAAAATACACTTGTCTTATTTGCTCCCCAAAAGGTGTAAATAATATATAAGAAATGTAAAAATTCAATGGGTTAATGCTCGGGTCTTAAGAGGGTATTAAACTTTTCGCCCCCTTTTGAATCGACAGTGTTGAGAGTGCCCTAATAGGAATGAAAACAAGAGGTAAAAATTGCTCAATTAGCGGAAATTCCCAAATATTTGGTAACAGCGGTATGATAGCAAAGTCTTATATTTATTAAAAATCGTAAAAGCTTTAAAAAATCTGACACTTACAGGAAAAAATCGCTTTAATCGAGAAAATGGTTACAATTCGCGAACGATTGCAAAATTTAAATCAAACACTAAAATTTATCAAAGTTATTTACGGGAATACAAAATTTATTATTAAGATTTATTTGACATCGCTAAATCGGAAAATTACATAAAAATTATTAAAAAATTAGCTATAATGATAAAGAATAAACTTTTTGTCAGGTGTTTAAAACAGGACAGAGCATTCCATAAAAAAATTCAGTTTTTTGAGCTCTTCCTACTTGAAATATTATTTTTTTGTTTGCTTATAAAAAAACTTGGTCTTATTATGTTCATTTAAATGGGAAATACTGCTTATAAAAAACTTGACCCTTTTTTTTATTGATATACCCTTTTTTTGACCCCTTTTTCTGGAAAATCCCCTTTTTGTGACCCTTTTCGAAAATTTCCAACGGTAACCCTGCTCGGTCATCCGGCGCCTGCTGACTACGTTGAAACATGTTTAAATAAGTGGTATTTTGTTAATGTTTACATTTTTATTTGTTTTTTTGTTTTGTTATTGGTAATATGATTATAAATGTATAGCAACATTTGAATTTTCTCAAAACAATTTCAAGACAGTCTGTATATATACATTCATCGGTTTTTGTTTAACAGAATAATATAAATATCGTTAACCTCGTTTTAACTTCAGATTCAACAAATGTTGCTACCTTAAATATTCATATGACGAAATAAGAACACTCTACGCACACGAAACATTTTTATTAGTTTGATTTTTATTTTGTATTCTTTTAAATACCTAATGGGGAGTTCATTTGAATGAGAAAATAAATCCCTTTGAATTTTAATCTCGACTAATTTATTTTTTTATTGAATTACATTTTTTTTTTTGTTTTGAGTTACAAATCTAATTTTTTATGGTGAACCTTTTAATTAAGTCTTACGACTTAAAATTTGGTGTTGAATTTTAATAATTTTTTTTTGTAATAAATATATATATTAAAAATATTATAATGTGTAATAACATGAATTACTAATTTATTTTATTACGAAAGGTGAAGTAGGGTAGGGATGTACAAAGAGGTTATTTAGTTTGTTTCAATTTTTTTTGTTTGTTTTTGGGCTGACAACGAATAATTAGCATACTGTCAGCATGGTGGGCGGGCTAGGTCATAGGGTAGTGAATTCCAACTCAAGCTACCCTACAATCAGCAACCACTTCTCAATTCTTTCTTCTATCTTCTCCCTCTTACTCTGTAGGTCATTATTTTTTTAGTCATGCTACCTAAAGTAAAGTTTCCGGTTTCGATTCTCAAATTTTTTTTAACCTTTTGCTATTGGGAACATTACACAACCCTCCCCATACGACGAGCACAGCCGAATCTAATAGGTAGCCTCGTTCCCAAACTTAGAACAACCAAACACAGAATCGTTACAGGAGATTTTTGGCGCCCAACGTGGGGCCTCAGCTTTCGTAAGTTTTAGATTTTTAGTGCAATTGTCATCTAGATGCTGAGGTCTCTTTGAATCTTTTTTTGGGGTGGTGATATACTTTGTTTTCTATTTTCTTTTCATTTCCCTGTACTTTTTTTTTTAGCTTTTGTTTTATTACTTGGATCTGGGGAATGAATTGGTCATGATTAATATAGTTACCAATTCCCGGTTTTCATTTAATATGACTCTAGTTATCAGGGCTTGGGTTCGAACTAGAGAAGTTGTATTGGACGGTTTCGGTACAATACTCGTTCGACTCATTCTCTCCTCTCTTTCTCTTTCTATTCTTTGATCTTTTCGTTTAATAATATTTCTCTTGCTTCAAAATTTAGTTTTCTTGTTTGATTTTTCTGGATGTGTGGACGTAAAGTTAATGATTATAGATTGTTACTTTCCCGCACCGGATAATCACTCCCTCATTCCAAACCGTTGTCTCAGTTTCACTTTGGACTTCATTCTTTCGGCTTCTGTCAAAAGTTTCCATTTGAAAGGAGCAACAAACAACTTTGTCATTTTGCAGTGGTTGATGATTGTTTAAATTATTTATCTCTTTTATTTTATTTAATTATAATTTTTTTTGTTTTGTTAGCTGTATGTTTTCTACCCATTTTACTTCACCGAGTAGTAGTAAATTTATATATCGTATTAACTAGTGTTTTTGAAAATTAACTGAATATATTTCAGTCAGGTTTTTTTTTTTTACTTGATTTCAACTAACTGACTTACTGTCAAATTTTTCCTTGATTTGTGACAATGTTTGTGGCTCGTAGCTGTGATGACATTCCTACGAATGTGGGACAGGAGACGGCCAACAGAACCATAACGTTAGATGAAGCCGCCGGCGGTGACGCATTTAGACCTACAAATCGACCTTGGACCCGTCAACAAGCTCGTCGGGAAGCAGTCGAACAGGAAACTTCGAATGATGCCCGTGTTCGACAAATTGTCCATGAGACAATGAGCGGTTTTAGGGACGAAATAGCTAACATGATTACTAATGGCATGAGAAATGTCGACTTGTCGGGTCAGATATCGAATGGACAGGACAGACTACGGAATGGGGCCAGACGAATGGACAGAAATCCTGCTGAGGAGGATGCTCGAAGTGTAACTTCTAGACAAGGACGTGACGATCGTGGTATTAGGGACTTCGGCTCAAGTTCGGAACGAATTCTGAACATTATTCGCAACTGGAGAATTCGATTCACCGGTGAATTATCGGAGATCAGTATTGAAGAATTTATTTATAGAGTCAATACTCTCACAAGATCCAACCTTAGGGGGGATTTTGACTTGCTATGTGAGCACGCTCATTTACTTTTCGAGGGTAAAGCCCTAAAATGGTATTGGCGGTACCACAGGACAACTGAACTGATGGACTGGGATGATTTATGTGACGCTTTGAAGCGTCAATATAAAGACTTTACAACAGACTTTGACATTAAGGACGACATTTTACGACGTAAACAAAGACCGAACGAGACTTTTGATGATTTTTATGACGGAATTATGATTCTTTGTGACAAATTGCGAACTCCCTTTTCAGAAAATGACTTATGCGAGACTATCCAACGCAATTTAAGACCTGAAGTAAGACACGAGATCTTACATCTCGAAATTACTCGGCTGTCCCAATTGAGACGTGCAGTACGAAGGTACGAAAAATTTATTAAAGATTTTTCTTCAACTTCGAGCAAACGTTCTTTCCAGAAACAATTGTCCGAGATCGTAGTAACCGACAACGTTGACGAGAATGATTCGGGAATTTGTTGTGGAATTAAGTCGGGTAAATGTTGGAATTGTGACAATTTTGGTCACAGTTTCATAGACTGTTTAGAACCAAGGACAGTGTTTTGTTACGGATGTGGGGCCAAGAATATTTACAAGCCCAACTGTTTCAATTGTCTGTCAAAGCGGGGAAACGTGAAAAGGGATGTTCGTGCGACGAAGGACGGACATCCGGAAAAGATATAACTCGCGACATTTCTTCGGGCGTAAAACCGGAACGTACTAATTTACCTGACTTTCGACATGCACTTGACAATACTAAAAATAAATCGGAGTTACCGAAGTTACACCCGCTCCAACGACCTTACCACATTCGCCTTGGGGAATATTATCGTGTTAGGGCAAGAATCTTCGGCGAGCCATATATAAAACTTAAACCAACCCGTTCCTCCAGAAGGATTCGTGAATTTTACAATCGTAGAAAACATTTTCGAACGTATGTTGTTTCCTCCTTAATAAATATGGAAGACGATAATAGACCCTACATTAGATTGAATATTCTAAATAAAAATTATTTGGCATTAATGGACAGTGGCGCGAATGTAAAAGTCATTGGTGGTGAGCTTGGGGTGGAAATATTAGATTTTCACAATTTCAGACGTGTTTTGGGAAATGTCAAAACAGCAGACGGACAACGACAGCAAGTTTTAGGTACTGTGACGTTAGATATAACGTACAGTGGTCAACAGAAATCAATTGATTTCTTGGTAATACCTTCTATTACCCAAGACGTGATATGTGGGATGGACTTCTGGGAGAAATTCGGGATCCAAATCGTTCCCATGCTTACCCTTAGTGGGATAGTTTCCGACGTGGATCCGGACAAAATGGTATTAACTCCATCCCAAAATCAACAATTACAAAAAGTGATTGATTATTACCCAAATTCTGACCGTGACGGTTTGGGGTGCACTACACTGCTGGAACACAAAATCGATACTGGCAACTCCTCCCCTATCAAACAAAGGTACTACCCAATTTCACCAGCCAGGGAAAAACTTTTATGTGGTGAAGTGGACAGGATGCTGCAACTAGGTGTGATTGAAGAATGCCCAACATCACCTTGGTCTTCTCCAGGGGTTTTGATTGTCAAACCTGGGAAAGTGAGGTTTTGCTTGGACAGTCGTAAATTGAATACTGTGACTATAAAAGACTCCTACCCGATACCAAACATAGACGGACTTATTTCGAGACTTCCTCCAATTTATTATATATCAAAAGTGGATCTCAAGGATGCCTTTTGGCAAATTAAATTGGACGAAGAATCGCGACAGAAGACTGCATTCACAATCCCTAATCGGCCCTTGTACCAATTCACAAGAATGCCGTTTGGGTTGTGTAACGCACCACAAACAATGTGCAGACTAATGGACCGTGTCATTCCGTATAACCTTAAAACAAATGTTTTTGTGTACTTGGACGATTTGTTAATTATTTCAAAAGACTTTGACGAACACATTACACACTTGCAGGAGGTGGCCACACAACTTCGTCGAGCCAACTTAACAATAAATGTTAAGAAGAGCTCATTTTGTTTACGTAAAGTCCAGTATCTGGGATACATTGTAGGGGAGGGATCGTTAAGAGTGGATCCAGGAAAGGTGAAGGCCATTTCTGAGTTTCCGGTTCCTAAAACGGTACGCCAGCTACGTTAATTTCTTGGTATGGCGGGCTGGTACCGTCGGTTCATTGACGATTACGCGACCGTTACATTCCCAATGACTGAGCTCTTGTCGAAACGTAAAACCTTTGTATGGACAGTCGACGCCCAGATGTCCTTTGACAGCGTCAAAACTAAATTAACGTCAGCTCCCGTTTTGGTACACGCCGATTTCGAAAAACCGTTTGTTGTTCAATGCGACGCCAGTACTTATGGTATCGGCGCCGTGTTGGCACAAGTCGACAACGATGGCATCGAACGGCCAATTGCGTTCATGTCTCAAAAACTTAATAAAGCCCAAAGGAATTATTCCATCACTGAGCTTGAGTGTTTGGCTGTTATTCTGGCCACTAGGAAGTTTCGGGCCTATATTGAGGCCACGAATTTAAGGTGATAACTGACCACGCCAGCCTCAAGTGGCTTATGCGGCAGAAAGATCTTGCCGGTCGTTTGGCCAGGTGGGCGCTTAAGCTACAAGGTTTTGATTTTACAATCGAACACCGAAAAGGGAGCGAAAATGTTGTGCCGGATGCGTTATCCCGAGCATTCGAAGAAGACAGTAACATAGCTGCTTTAGATATAGAGACTTTGCCATCTGTAGATTTGCAATCTACAGCTTTTAATAGCCCAGAATATTCTAGTTTAAGATTGGAATTTTCAAAGTTAGATACTCCCGACTATCGAGTAGTGGACAAGTATATATATAGGAGGACAGGTTTCACTTCTGGCAACTTCGATGAGTCTGATTTATGGAAATTGTATGTGCCTGATGAGTTGAGCAAGGATGTCATTTACACTGCTCATGACATACCACACGCAGGACATGGAGGTATAGCCAAAACCGTACATAGAATCAGAACATTCTTCTTTTGGCCAAAACTAGTGTCCGACGTCAAGGAGTACGTTCTCAACTGCGAATTGTGCAAAACATCCAAAGCACCAACATCGTGTCTTAAACCACCTATGGGTCAGATGGTTGAAACCGAAAGGCCATTCCAACGTCTTTATATGGACCTCATAGGACCATTCCCACGTACTAAATCCGGTAATATAGGCATTTTTATAATCCTTGACCACTTTACCAAATTTACATTTTTGAAACCACTAAAAAAATTTGTGACAAAACCCATGGTCGAATATCTTCAGAACGAGATTTTTACTTGCTATGGTGTCCCTGAGATAATTGTTTCTGATAATGGAAGCCAATTTAAGTCTATTGAATTCAGAAAGTTAGTTGACAAGTTCGGAATTCAACACCGATTCACCGCTGTACATAGCCCACAGTCCAACGCAAGCGAGAGGGTAAACCGCTCTATAAATGAGGCTCTCCGCTCTTACATTCGTAATGACCAACGACAATGGGATAATTATCTTCCTAGCGTCAATTGTGCTATTCGTAGCAGTGTTCATCAGACCACCGGACAGACACCTTACAACTTAGTATTCGGACAGACTATGATTACACACGGACAGGACTATACAATTTTACGTAATCTCAAACTGTTGGCGGAGACAGATACACAATTAGAAAGACAAGACAATTTTACACTGTTACGTGACTCTATACGGACAAAAATAAAGGACGCGTATGAACGTAATGTTCGGTCCTACAATCTTAAATCACGTAGGCGGGAATTTAATGTTGGTCAAACAGTGGTAAGACGTAATTTCGTCCAAAGCTCACTGGCAGACAATTTTAATGCCAAGCTTGCGCCAACGGGCGTTGGGGCTGTCGTTAAACGGAAAATTGGTAACGTGAATTATGAACTCGAGGACATTAAGGGCAAGCGCGTAGGAATATACCATATTAAGGATATATGGACATAGAAAGCTATAATTGTCACCTGTTTCAGTTAAAATTCTACAGTGTCCTTTGTATTTTATCTGTTTTATGATGGCGACTATTTTTTTTTATAAGGACAATTTACTAAGTTTAATTTTACATTTTACGGACATATAATTTCGGCTGTAGAAAATTCATATTAATTTTTATATTAATTTATTTTCAAAATTTTTAAAGCTGGCAGGCTTTGAATTTTCAATTTTCAGGTTTTTATATTTGAGGGAAAATTTTCATTTTAGAAATATTATTTTGAGTAAAGCAGTTGGAAGGAAAAAAAAAATAAAACTAAAGGACAGAGGTATAAAAATTAGATAAGGGGAAAAAAATCTTGTTTGTGGACCGTGCTATTTGTGAGCTTTGAATCGGAAATTGTTCGGGGGATTTGACGTGTTTTTTTTATTCCTTGTAATTTAATAAACTGTTGGAGTAACCGGATGTTGTAATTTTCTACGGAACGTGTGTATGAATAAATTTCCAACAACTTTATATAAGATTTTTTTTTGGAGGAGGGAAAAGAAAAAAGAACATACATTTTGATATTGAAATTTTGGGTCCAACGTGACCGAAATGAAGGTCTTAATTATCTGATATAATTTCAAATTCCTTAATATTCTTTAATTGATTATTTTTTTAATATTCATAATTTTAATTAATTTTCGCTAATTTTAAAATTTTCTAATGGTACTTTCATTTATGAAAGTGAAATCTTAAATAATTGCTGTCTACGATATAATTTAACTTTAATTTTTTTTTGTTTGTTTGTAAAACACATTCAACTTCAATAACTACTAACATAGTTTTTTTTTTTTTTTAATTTCTTATATGGTCACCTAATTTAATTTCTTATCTTTTCATTCAAATTAAACCATAATAAGAATCAAATTCATAAAAAGACTGAAAATAAATACATTTTTACATATCAACATAAACACATTATCTAAACCTTAAGCAACATTCTCAATTGTATCTAATTCTACACACACATACTTTGCTAGAATAAACAATCTTCGTTAAACCTTAAGCAACATACTCAATTGTATCTAATTCCACACACACATACTTTGCTAGAATAAACAATCTTCGTTAAACCAACTGCGTAACATTCCTCGGTCATCCGGCGCCTGCTGACTACGTTGAAACATGTTTAAGTAAGTGGTATTTTGTTTATGTTTACATTTTTATTTATTTTTTTGTTTTGTTATTGGTAATATGATTATAAATGTATAGCAACATTTGAATTTTCTCAAAACAATTTCAAGACAGTCTGTATATATACATTCATCGGTTTTTGTTTAACAGAATAATATAAATATCGTTAACCTCGTTTTAACTTCAGATTCAACAAATGTTGCTACCTTAAATATTCATATGACGAAATAAGAACACTCTACGCACACGAAACATTTTTATTAGTTTGATTTTTATTTTGTATTCTTTTAAATAGCTAATGGGGAGTTCATTTGAATGAGAAAATAAATCACTTTGAATTTTAATCTCGACTAATTTACTTTTTTATTGAATTACATTTTTTTTTTTTTTTTTGAGTTACAAATCTAATTTTTTATGGTGAACCTTTTAATTAAGTCTTACGACTTAAAATTTGGTGTTGAATTTTAATAATTTTTTTTTGTAATAAATATATATATTAAAAATATTATAATGTGTAATAACATGAATTACTAATTTATTTTATTACGAAAGGTGAAGTAGGGTAGGGATGTACAAAGAGGTTATTTAGTTTGTTTCAATTTTTTTTGTTTGTTTTTGGGCTGACAACGAATAATTAGCATACTGTCAGCATGGTGGGCGGGCTAGGTCATAGGGTAGCGAATTCCACCTCAAGCTACCCTACAATCAGCAACCACTTCTCAATTCTTTCTTCTATCTTCTCCCTCTTACTCTGTAGGTCATTATTTTTTTAGTCATGCTACCTAAAGTAAAGTTTCCGGTTTCGATTCTCAAATTTTTTTTAACCTTTTGCTATTGGGAACATTACACAACCCTCCCCATACGACGAGCACAGCCGAATCTAATAGGTAGCCTCGTTCCCAAACTTAGAACAACCAAACACAGAATCGTTACAAACTGTCTGAATTAGATAACCATACCATCATTTTTGTCGTTAATGATAAAGTAGGCGACATTGTCTTTTTTTTGTGTCGTGCACGATTTTCGCGACACTTGTTCGAAAATGTCGTTGACGATTTGTTCCCGCTGTCCCTCACATGTCGTGCAGAAATCAACATTGTCGTGCATCCGTCCTCGAGGATGTCTTAAAGACGTGGCCAACTGGGGTAGTTTTCAGTTGATTTCTAATACATTTGCCTCTTTTTTATTAAATGGGCACTTCCACAGAAAAGCTCTCTTTTTGTCACGTACGTCACCTAGCAATTATTCTTGTATTTTAGAACCACGTTGTTAAAATTTTTCCTCTCTTTCACTAAATGAAACCCTAGTGGCGCTCTACACCCAATTGCAAAAAAGTAAATAATATTTTCATTATTCTTTGAGAAACAATAAAAAATGGTTGGTGACGTTACGTGACAAAAAGTAGACATTTCTGTGGAAATACCAATATGTATTATGTAAAACAGACGCACCTTAAAGTAAGTCATTCGACACAGAATAACTTTTTGAGTCGAATAAACGATGTCCGTCCGGCTGGCTGTCCATGTAAACCTGGTGCGCAAAGTAGAGGTCGCAATTTTGGAGATAATTTGATGAAATTTGGCACACACATAGGTTCTAATAAGGCACAAGGACCAAGCCTTGGCGAATCGATTCAAAATTTCACGTAGCCCCCCATATAAGTCTCTTTCGGAAATGGGGTCTTTGTGTTCATAAACCAACTTATTATGTTGGTATTTAGATTAAATTTGCTTCAAACTTTTTTACTTGCAATCAAAATCATCTTACCAAATTTTGTTGGAATCAGTCCATTTTTGACCATAGCTCCTATACAAATACCACTCCCGAAAATATCTTTTAATTCCATAACTTTATTAATTGGCGACCATGACTTTTACGATAATTACTATGTCATGACAAAATGTTGTTGTCCTGGTAGGTCCTTAATTAACTGTAGATCCCATATACACCCCCTTCTAAAAAGCTCGTATAGATGAAGATATCTTAATAATATTCGGCACAAAAAACTTTTAGATGAATATTAGCCTCTTAACATAACTTTGTTTAGGCGGGTCCAAAATAAGGTACACTAGCAAAAATTGTTATACCCTCCACCACAATATGTTGTGAAGAGGTTTGTCATTCCGTGTGAAACTTTTTACTATTCATCTCAGACCCCATAAAGTATATATATTCTGGCTCCTTGAGTAATTCATAGTCGATTTAGCCATGTCCGTCTGTCTGTCCGTCTGTTGAAAACACGCTCACATTCGAAAAACTCAAAAGAAATAAGCAAACTTGGTGTAAAATTGCTTGTAGTTATCCTAAGCACTTTAGGATTGAAATTCAACAAAATTGGTTTAGTAGGATCAGAGCTATGAATCAAAATATGGAACTACCACTTTTAAAAATTGATAATTTTGTTACAAAAACTAATATAAATGGTGGAAAAAATTCACGGAAAGATATGAGATTTTGCAACAGTTCGTTTAACGGGAAATAAAACTGTAAGATTTCGTGAAGATCGGTCCATAATTTACCCTAGGCCTCTCATAAACCCTACTCCCGGAAAACAGTTTAGTACGCCTAAAACCTAATTAATAATGCTATCAGAATAAAATTTAATACCTCACAGTTTTATAAAACTAGAATTAGCACTAACAAATTTAGTGATGATCGGTCCATAAATTACAATAGGCCCCATGTAAAGTCCACTCTGGCAAGTGAATTAAATACGCCTAAAATCGTTGCAGATATATTTATTGTGGTAAAATTTCTTCCAACTTAGTTTTATATGGCCAGAAAAAATGTCATGCCGTTTTGTGATATACGGCCCATACTTTACCTTAGATCCCATATTTAGCAGCCTTCTGAAATTCACTGTAAACGCTTAAACTAATTTCACCACTCTGCGGAATTTTGGGATGATTGATTCATAACTTACCATGGCTCCAATATAAATTCCCCTCCTGAAAATGATTTAAGTTCGGCTTAAACTGTTACGAATCAAGATATTTTACTCAAGATTGTCGGTCAATAATTAAAAAAAGGTTTAACCGCAACCAATTTTAATGCTGATGTCTGCTTTTAAAAAGATAAATTAATAATAAATAGACATCATATAGATATCACTCCTGAAATATTCGAGCTGTCGGTGGAGGGTTTCAAAGATTATAATATAGCACTCTAACTTGTTTTTTTATACTGTGGTATAGAGTATTAAATGGTTGGGCTTGGCCGACCATACTTTTCTACTTGTTTTTCTTTTCGAAAAAATCTAAGTGCCCGGAGAGAGGGGAAAATAGAATTGCATTTTTTTGCCCTACTCTCCTAAAAGCTCAAGACTTGACGAGTTAAACTTGACGTGTGTGAACAGGCACTAACTTTACTCTTTATGTATTAAGTTGTGGCAACACTGATTACCAGAGTACAAAAACGTTCACTCATCGTTAATTAATGAGTTTTAACCAGGGACCGTGACAGTAAATTTATAATAACACTTGCCAACAAGTTTTTGGACTGTAGCAACCAAATATCTTTCCTGGGGTAATTTGGTGGGCTGACTTCGAATCTGTAATTGGGTTTTCTCTATCAAGTCAGGTTTTCGAGATACAAAAAAACGTTTTTATTCGTTTCTTACATAAAAAAACAAACTAGTTTATTTAAAAATCAATGAATTTTCAAAAGCGAATATCGTTATTTGAACATTGTTTGTATTTTGTTGGTTCGGTTTCACGTATTAGAGCCCAGCAATAGTCTCCCAGCATGCTTTTGTCTCAAAATCCTTGATAAATTCTTTTAATTTTCAATAAATTTTGGTGAGCACTCTCTTCTTGTTCGCGCTCACTGCACCTAGTTTTTTTTTTTTTGGAAAAAATCTAAATGCGAATGAAGAATATGCAAAACATTGTCGGTGTCCACGGTTTGTCCAAGTTCTGGCTGCAAAACCAAGCGTGCGTGCTCTTATTTGTTAAACTGAATTTAATTTTTTTATTTTATTCAATTTAAAAGTAATTTTTTTTAAGCAAAAAAATAAAATTTTAAAAATAACTGTTATGTGCTCTTTCTAAATAACTGGCAAGTGATTGTGTAGTAAAATTTATATGAAAATCACAAAAAAAAAAAAAAAATTAGTGTTTTTCATATAAATTTTACTACACAATTACTTGCCTGTCATTTGGAAACAGCACATTATTTCTTAGGAATAAATAAAAATTAAGAAATGTTAACGTTTTTTTGCTGAGGAATAAATAAAACTCAGAAAAAGTTTTATTTTCTAAGCGAAAAATAATAATGATATTGATTTAAACAAGATTCACAGAATTCAATTTTTTTACGTCTTTTTTTTAATATAAAGTTTAGTTCTCTTTTAAAAAAATATGATTTTAAATCTGTTAAGTCTTAGTTTAGCTACATACACAATTCCAAAAATACATAACTTGAATAATTAAAAAACAATTAATATTTTTATATTTAAATGTTTAAACTCAAGGACATACATGATATTTTTTAAGCTTAAGAACTATTTAGTTTTACAAATTACAAATTAAATAGGATCCTCGTATGCTAAATATCGTCACCTGAATTGCAAAAGGCCCATGAAACCCTAAATATAATAAAGAGTATTGTGCTTAAGAATATAACATATAGATATCCTAATGAAGTGTATTTAAAGTTGCACAAATTTTCAAAAAAATATTCCTTTTTATGTACTTCATTCTTTGAGAACTAGTTATTTCTACAAAAACAACTCTAAAAACAAAAAAAAAAAAAAAAAAAAACAAAAAACTTCAGTCATTTTGTAAAAACTTATGGCGATTTCTTTTCTGAGAAATATGTTGCATTAATGTTACATGTTCTACATTTTTGTGTTCGTTTGTACAAAAAATACAACTGTGGGAAACATTTTCAAGTTCTTTTGTGAATATGTTGATTAAAAACATGCAAAACATGTTGCATATTTTACCCTTACTTTTACTTAAGGTGTTCATAATGCCCTGTTTTTCAACTTTGGTACTTACAACTATGTTTGTACAACCAATGTTTTATTTTGATTGTCATAATTCATACCGCTCATAATTTTGCAAAAAAATTGTTTTAAAACAAAATATAAATATATTTAAATATATTAATCGTTCGTTTTAATTTTTCTAAGCCATTGGTGATTTCAATATTTGTTTCCAAGCCATAATAGCGTGCAGAAACCGGTCAAATAGCTTTAAAAATCGCTCATGAAGTAAATTTATGATGAAAGTGTAGTAGTTGTAAATAAAAGCAGCTAATTCTGGTGCCGTATTCTGTAATTCGCTTAGCTAAAGCTAAAGCTCGATCGCTAAAATTCCTTAGAGAAAACAAAAAACAAAATTTTTAGCGATGACACTAAAAGCTAAAATTGCGCGGCAAATTAAATTTGTATTGCATTGCCAAATTTAGCAATGCACGTTACTGAATTACATTTGTAGACAAAAATTGCTAAATCAACTTTATAGATTTTTAGTGATAGAGATTTAGCTTTAGCGCATTACGGAATACGGCTGCTGTTCTATTGAAATTGTACAACATGTAACACTTCCAGTGATTATAGGTAACATTAGAAAATGTTACATGTATATACTGTAACATATTTTTCTCAGAAAAGAAATCGCCATTAAAGTAAATACCTTGATCGATTTTAATTGCACTTCATTGCAGGGCTGCCAGATTTAACGATTTGTCGTCATTTTGACGATTTTTTGTTCCGAAGTGACGATTTGCTGATTTTTTTCTAAAAATTTACGATTTTTATTAGTCGCCAAAGTCTGAATAAAACATAAAATTTTCTGACACGTTCGTTTTTTAATATTGGAATGTTTAACAGCCGTACCTTAACAATAGCGGAAGGTGGAACGTTTTCTTTCGCTTAGCTTCAGCTATGGGCAAATTCAAAATCAAAATTCAAAAAGAGAGAACGATGTGTATACATACACAAAAAATATAGAGCAAAAGAGCATAAAACCAACAAATGCAAACGTAAACAAACCAATACAATGCCACACTTGCAAACCTTTCAATGTAGTGGTGCCCATACCTGCTTCGCTTTTAAGCTGGAGGTCCATACCACGCGTTTTCGCCTCCACGCAGCGCATGCTTTTCTAACCTTACTTGCGTTTTACGTTTCAAGTTACATGCAACGCTTTTTATGCAGCAGCAGCACAAGTAAAAATAAAATTTAATTTGTCAAAATCAGCTGATGTAAAAATGTTTTCAAAAATACACTTTACCATTAGCAATCAAAAACTTAATTTTTATTTTTGTTGTTGTTAGTCCGTTTTGCATTTCAGGTGACGATATGTACATAATACACATTATATACCAAAGTGCCCAAACACCATGTAAAATTAGTGAAAAAAAACTAAAATATCAAGCAATTTTGATATTTAAGAAACCAATTTTAACATGAAACATTAAGCGAAAAATGTCCATGTTTCTACTACTGTTACATCGTGTATGGGCACCATCATTCTTCATATATCTACATACATACATACATACAAAACGTGCATTTATATAATAATTGGAAAAGTTCAATCAAACAAGAATTTTTCATATTGTAAATAGTACAAAATACAGACACTTAATTCTCTAGTTTGCAAATTTGTTTAACATTTTTTTGCTTTTATATTTTTTTGTAGCTTCTTTTAAAAATTGCAACCATTTTAATGTTTTCTTAATTAAATTAACTAATTAAAATGCTCGTTTAAAATTTGTTTTTTTTCCTAAAACTAAATTTATTTACAGGGGTTTTAAATAGGATTCATCACTGGCAATATTTTGTATGCTGAAATAAATAAAAAAAATATACAAAAAATTATAATTATTTTGAATAAAAAACTTCTTTTAAATTAAATTTTTCTATAGAAAATTTCATTCGAATTAAAGTTTTTAGTAAAAAACTATTTTAGAATGAAAGTTTTCTATAGAAGACTTCTTTCGTATAACAATTTTCTATAGAAATAGAAATACAATTTTTCTATAAAACAATTCGTTCGAATAAAAGTTTTCTATACAAAACTTCTTTTAAATTAAAGGTTTTAATAGAAAACTATTTTCGAATGAAAGATTTATACAGAAGACTTCTTTCGAAAAAAAGTTTTCTATGGACTTCTTTATAATGAAAGTTTTCTATAGAAACTATTTTCGAATGAAAGTTCTCTAAATGAAAGTTTTCCATACAAAACTTCTTTTGAATAAAAGTTTGCTATAAAACACTTCTTTCGAATAAAAGATTTCTTTAACAAATTTCTTTTAAATCGAGTGAAAGTTTTCTATAAAAAAATTTTCTATAGAAAATGTATAGATGTAAAGTTTTGAATAGAAAACTATTTTAAAATGAAAGTTTTCTATTGAAGACTTCTTTGGAATATCAATTTTCTATAGAAAACTTATTTCGAATAAAAGTTTTCTATAAAACAATTATTTCGAATAAAAGTATGCTATAGAACACTTTCGAATAAAAGTTTTCTATAGAAAACTTCTTTCGAATTAAAGTATTTTTGTAGCAAACTTCTTTAAAAGGAAAGTTTTCTATAGAAAACTTCTTGCGAATAAAAGTTTTTCATAGAAAACTTTCTATTGAAGACTTCTTTCGAATAAAAGTTTTCTATGGACAACTTCTTTAAAATTAAAGTTTTCTATAGAAAACTATTTTCGAATGAAAATTTTCTATAGAAAACTTCTTTCGAATTTAAGTTTTTTATGAGAAACTTCTTTAAAATTAAAGTTTTCTATAGAAAACTTATTTAGAATAAAAGTTTGATATAAAACACTTCTTTCGAATTTAAGTTTTCTATAGTCAACTTCTTTAAAATTAAAGTTTTCTATAGATAACTATTTTTGAATGACGTTTTCTATAAACAAACTGCTTTCTAATAAAAGTTTTCTACAGAAAATTTCTTTCGAATAAAAATTTTTTATAGAAAACTTCATTTGAATTAAAGTTTTTAATAAAAAACTTCATTTGAATTTAAGTTTTTAATAAAAAACTATTTTAGAATGAAAGTTTTCTATAGAAGATTCTTTCGAATACAAATTTTTTAAAGAAAAGTTCTTTCGAATAAATGTTTTCTATAGAAACTTTTGAATAAAAGCTTTTTATAGAAAACTTCATTTGAATTAAAGTTTTTAATAAAAAACTTCATTTGAATTAAAGTTTTTAATAAAAAACTATTTTAGAATGAAAGTTTTCTATAGAAGACTTCTTTCGAATACAGATGTTCTAAAGAAAAGTTCTTTCGAATAAATGTTTGCTAAAGAAAACTTTTTTCGAATGAAAGTTTTCTATAAAAAAACTTCTTTCAAAAAAAGTTTTATATAAAAAATTTCTTTCGAATAAAAGTTTTTTATAGAAAACTTCTTTCAAATACAAATTTTCTATGAAAAGCTTCTTTCGAATAAAATTTTTCTATAGAAAAATTCTTTCCAATAAATATTTTCTAAAGTAAAGTTCTTTCGAATAAATGTTTTCTATAGAAAACTTCTTTCGAAAAAAAGTTTTCTAAAGAAAACCTCTTTCGAATAAAAGTTTTTTGCAGATAACTTCTTTTAGAAGTTATTAAAAATTTTTTTTTTTTATGTAAAATTTTTCAACGAATTTTAAACAATGTTTTAATGTTTACCTGTCTTGTTTTTTGCTTAAATCCTTATCCACTTCGGAATAAATTGTGGGAGAATCATTTGGATTATCAAGACATTCTAGCATATTATCCAGTTTTTGAATGACAATATTAAAAGTTGGCCTCACAATTGGTTCGGCATTCCAACAGGAATACATCAAATCGTATCTATGAAAAAAAATTATTTACAATAGTTTCATATAAATTTTGCATAAGCATTTTCTAAAGTTAAAAGCTACTTCAGAATCTTGTAATAACATAAAATATATTCTCAAGTTTCTAATTTTAATTGGATATTGCCACAAGTTTTTAAATTTAACCCATTAGGAATCAGTAATTTTGGGAAAAATTAATCCATTTTAAAATCGCTTAAAATTAATTTGATAATTTTGTAAAAAAAAACCTTTTTTGGTCAATGAAATGACTGCTAAGCCTGTTTCTTTACTGAATTACTATCAACTAGGCTTAAGAAAATAAACTTTTATGGTGCAATGAAATCGCAAAGGTGCACAATTTTGTCTGTGTTTCAATAAATTTCTTTGTGTTTTTTCCGACTCTTTCTAGTGGATTTAAATTTCGATCACACACTGGTCTGTTTGAAAAAATAGTTTTAGAAGCCTAATAATGAATTTCACAGACGTAAAAACGATTCCGAAAAATTGATTTTCGATTGCGATACAAACCGATTTGCCATTCCCTACTTTAAATAATAAAAACAACTTTTAAGTTTTGTGTAAACACAAAAAATAGAGGGTGTAAAAATAAAAATTGTTATACCCTCCACCACTAGTGGTGAATGAGGGTACACAGAAAAAATTAATTTTACAATTCAAACAAAAAATTTGTAGAATCAAAACATTTTTTGTCTGAAATCGGTCCTATACACACAGAAAAAATACCCATGTAAAATTAACATGGAAAAATGTTGATTCAGAATCATGTTAAATTTCAGCAAAAGTATGCCCTTTACTTAAATTTATCATTATTTCATATTAATTTTAAATGAAAAATATTAAAATAACCTTAAATTACGTTTATTTAATATTATTCACTGTTAAAAAAATAAAAAAAAAATATTAAAATATAAATAAATCTGGATTCAATATTGAACCCATAAAAACCTGTTTTATATTAAAATCAAAAGTTTATCTTGTTAAATTAACATGCATACATACTTAAGTATGTACATTTTTTATTTTCATTTTTAAAATATGTTATAAAAAGAAGACAATTCCCGTATTCTTTTAATTAATATTGTTTAGTTAAATAGTACATCAAGTTTTCAAAGTAAAATGATGACCATATCGGGCGATTCTGCTGATGCTTCTGTTAACAAAGGAGAAGAAGCTTCTTCACACTGTAAAAATACACTCAAACCCATTTGATTCTACATGAAATTCACGTTGTTTCAACTTGAAATAACTTTCATTCAACGTGATTCCGATTGTTATTTCAATATAAATTACATTTTGCACTAACTTTACTGCAATGTTAAATTAACATGAATTATACTTATTTCAAAAGAAAAAATGTTGTCGCAGTTATTGTAAAATCAGGTTGAATTAACATGAAAAACGTATGAAGCAAAATCACCACCGAAAAATGTTATCTCAACCTTGTTTTCGACGTTTTTAACTTGATTTTTTTCTGTGTGTAAACAATTCAAAAATGTCAAAAAGTGATTCTGAGTCGATCGGCTGGGTCTAGGACCATTATTTTAAGGAGTTACAGACATCAGCACAAAATAGTGCTGGGAAACTATCGATAGTCTTAAGCTATCGAAAATATCGATAGGAAAAATATCAATATCGATATTATTATTATTTAAAATACAGCTCTGAAGACATGTTACAGCAGCTGTACACACACAGTTTTTTGCCGCAAGTTTTGCTATTATTAATTCGCGCAGAATTACAGCCATGAATACAAACAACAAGAATGGCAGGTGGTATGGATTGCTTAGCTGGCCTTTATGCGGAAATTTTTATATGTTTACATAGGCACTGAAATGTCAGATATTTTTATAATGTAAAAAAATCAAATAAAAATGCAATTGCAATTGCGAGCATAGGATAAAACAATGAACAACCATTAGAGGAAGGGTCTGCTAGATTGATAAACTTTTGGGTTGAGAATCAAATCCAATTTAGAACATTATCTAAAGTTTCAATAAAATATCTTATAGCCCCTGTTACTTTGGTTCCTTCAGAAAGATGCTTATCAGCATTATAATTTTTAAAACTGTCATCTAAAATAACGTGCGTACATAGATACGTCTCAAACGTTCAGTAAAGTGATAAAAACAACGAGCTTTAACCTGATAAAAAACTAGTTAAAGTTTTTTTTCTTGAGTACAAACATTCAGTCGATAGTAATATCGATATATAGATAGTGAAATCTGAACTATCGATAAATAGCGATAGTAGAAAATATCGATAGTATCCCAGCACTAGCACAAATGATCTTTCACTATTGTTTATTTATAAAAAAAAAATTGTTAAAGTGAATTTATCCCGATTAACTATGGAACATCCCATAAACACATAATACTTACAATTCTTGGCCACAACCTTTTGGTTTTTCCATGCGGTAACCACTTTTCAGTAAATGTAACAATCGATTTGTGGGTATGGATGGATAAGGTGTTGCACCCAGTGTAACAATTTCATATAATAGAATGCCATAAGACCAGCTAAACAAAAGAAAAAAAATAAAAAAGTTATTGTGTTTTAAATTTTTAATAATAGTAATTATTAATATGCCGATTAGGGGTATAAACAATTTTTCGGCATAGTACCATGAGGTCAACCATGTCCTAGTAACCACGAAAATCATAATCTTTTGTAATTTTTCTCAAAAAAGTTCACGCACCAATTGGTTTTTCTAAACCAATGCAATATTGAATATTCATAATTTTATACGGTGTTTTTATTCTGTTTTAATTTTTGTTTGTTATTAAAGGTTAAAAAAAAGTTTTAGTCTGCGGAAACATCTCTAACCATCTCTAAATATTAATGAAATTTCAACTTGAGCTATTTTTTGTTTTAAATAAACATATTATTTATTTTTCTTAACCAAAACTTGCGTGAACTTTTTTGACCTTAGCGAAAAAATAAATATACCTTCCCTTATAGTTTTTTATGCTCTATCGGACTGTGCTATGCCAATTTTGATATTTTTAAAAATTGTTAAAAAGTTATATCCCTAATGTCGATAACTAAACTGAAGTTGAGTTATAGGGCCCATACACAATACCATCATGATTGTACAATCATGTGATAGTGCAATTCAACTTGAAGCACACAACACACCAGCATGCTGGTACAAAATTCATTTTTTACCAAAAATTGTGTGGAAAAGGTTGTAATGAATAACAATCAAATTTGTGCTGCTGTTATTATTGCTATTATCCTAAAACAAAAACGAATAAGGATTAAAAAAAAACGTGTTTCAATTTAAATTTTGTTTTCAATTTTGAATTTTTTGATGTTTATGCCTTGACGATTTAACATTTATGAACTAACTTTACAGCACACGATACATCATGCTGGTACAATCAAAAAAATATCAAACTATTTTTGATAAAGCACCATCAGCTGGTACAATCACACCACAAGCTCATACACGGTCCATGAGCTGGCACAATCACTTGATTGTACAATCATGATGGTATTGTGTATGGGCCCTATTAAATCAGGCAATGCTACCTACACATGTTAAAATATAAATTACTCCCCGTCTACAACTGACATGATTTGCTGCTGATGTTATAAAAGCGTTGTTAAAAGATTTGTTATAACATGAGAAAACTTCTTACATGATGAGTCTATACTTAACACTAACATCATATTAGTGTTAAAGTTAAGCATTTCAGGTCAGTTGTAGACTGCATGTTAAAACAAAAAGTTGTATATTTTAACATGAGCGTCGTTGCCTGATTTCGCTGATGGCAGTTCAACTTCAGTTGGGCTCACATCCGTAATCGACCGATTAATTTTTTTTAGTTCAGTTTAAACTAAAGCGAATTAACTACAGGTGGTGTCGAAACGGCATCTGAATTTGACAGTTCCAGCTTACTTGTTTCAATTTGTTAGTGTTTTGCTAAGAATTGAAATGGACATTTCGAGCTATAAGCACTAACCAAGGCGAAGTGACTAGAAGGTGAGGTCAACTCTACAACTACAGTGCTTCTGTGGTCGGGTTGTCAAAAATATTGCTAGTAAAAAAAAAATTGGTTTGTTTACATAAGAACACTAGTTTGACAAGTCGATCACCGAAAAAAAAACACCATATGTTGATCTGACCCCACCTTCTAGTCAATTCTCCCTTGGCACTAACAATGCAATGCAAAATCCCTATGTTGTTTCTGTTGTTTTTGGATTATTGTAGTTCCAACACACGTTCTAAAATTTTTAAAAACAACTACAACTTTGCATTATTTGCTTATTTTATAAATACATAATCAAGTTCAAAGCAAACATCTTCCATCTGTCCTTAAAATGTCTTTATCTACCACATCTTTGAATAATAAATTAACTTTTAAAAAGCTTTTAATTTAAAATGAAATAAATTGTAAAACAGAAGAGATTTTTCGTATGCAGTTTTTCTTTTTGTACATCCGAGTAAAAATTTTTAAGTTAAAAAAAATATAGTTAAAGATATACTTCAAATAAAAGTTTAAACAATAACATGTTCTATTTACAAGTAACTTTTTTCAATTGACAGTAAAATAAAAACAAAAATACATTAGAAACAAAAGGCATATGTAATTTGTTTAAACCACCAGCTTTTACCAACAGCTACGACAATAGGTGCGTTCGAGAACCCAAAGGTTTTTACTTTTATTTAATTGAACTTAACTACACTCTATAAATTGCGTTCGCATACACAAAATAAAGAGAGGTCCAACCATAATGCACGATGTTAATTGTGAGTCACACCTTAACGTCAAGTTTTCTTAATTTGACTTTTTTTGTTT
This sequence comes from Pollenia angustigena, assembly GCA_930367215.1. NCBI lineage: Eukaryota > Metazoa > Arthropoda > Insecta > Diptera > Polleniidae > Pollenia > Pollenia angustigena. The sequence goes on from OV884060.1 coordinate 212,050,782, forward strand.
CAGTGTTTGACAAATTGATTTGTCAAGCCTTTTACGAAAACGCGCGTTCGAATCAAAGAAAATCATCTTTAGAGACGAGGCACACTTTCACCTCAGTTACTTGGGCAAATGAGAATCCACGAGTGATTGTTGAAAAGCCGATGCATCCACAAAGGCGCCATCGGGCCGTGTTTCTTCGAAAATAAGGAGGGCCAAGCAGTTACCGTAAATGGTGTATGCAATCCCGAGATTTTAACGGACGGATATGGACCTGGACGACATGTGGTTCCAACAGAATGGTGCCACTTGCCACACAGTAAACGAAAAAATGGCTCTTGCGCGATAAATTCAATGGCCGTGTTATCTCACGTCGTGGCGATGTTAATTGGCCGTCACGTTTAGGTATGATATTTGACACCGTTGGACTTCTTTCTTAGGGGATATTTAAAAGAAAACGTGTACGTTAGTGAGCCAAGAACAATTCAAGACTTTAAGGATGAGATAATTCGGCACATTAACGACATTGAACCTCAATTTTGCCTCAGAGTCATTAAAATAATGGACCATCGGATAGAGGTACGCCACCGAAGTCGTTGCGAGCATTTGGTCGTTTTTGTTTCACAGATAATTGCCATAGATCCTTCTATCATATATTAAGATAATTCTCTGAAAACTTTTTGTTTAATTTACATTTAACATAATGCGTTTTAGTTTGACCACCCTTTACAAATACACTACATCCAGGCGCGGATCCAGCTTGAGCCTTAGGGGAGGGTGGAATTTTGTATGATACAAAAAAGGAAAAAATTTATTTTTAAAAGTTTATTAAAAACAATATGTATGTGTATTAGGGTAAGTACTTTTTGCAATTTTTGCGAATATAAAATTCTTCATCGCATAGCCGTATAGACCGTGAAAAAATATTAAGAAATTATGGGCCATGTCACAGAGTACAATTCCGTTCGGAATTGAAGAAAACATATTTGTTTGTTGATGGAAAGTGTATTTTGATAGTTTTATGGCCTTTCAGATACAGACAACTCCCATACCGTTCATGAAAACAAAAATGGTTTCATTCCGAAACATTTTTTCGTCATTTTCTGAAGCAAAAAAATACGGAATGAATTCCGTTTCCGAACGGAATTGTACTCTGTGACATGGCTGTATGTATTACTTTTTCGCGATCGTGAAGAAAGTTTCCGCACCAAACGCGATAAAGTTTTGAATATTTATCCTTACTATACAAAATTAGCATTTAATTACAAAATTTTAAGTATTTTCTAATAATTTCATGAACAAAACAAGATCTTACCATTTGTACGGAAGAAGGGCGCAAAAAAAAATCGCGAGTCTATTTCGCGGTTTTTTTAATAAGCTAAATTTCAATGACAAATGATAGATGTTGTGATAGAAGAGTTGTTTGGCGGATATATGAAACAGTGATAATTTTCAGCAGCGTAGTAATATATGCGCGGAACGAGCTATTAAAGTTTCACAAGATATTTTTCCATTATGTAAATCAACTCGCAACAAAAAGGTTAAATAAAATATAAGATCAGTTCAATATACATTAATCTTTTTAAATAAGCAATTTATGATTTCCTTGTGAGGCAAATTTAGACAGTACGGTCTATCTTCTGTCATTGTTGATCCGAGCCATGTTTTTATTCGACGAAGGGTAGGAAATGACGTCCCGCTCGTAGCTTTACTGACGAGCATTGAAACGAAAATTTGAAATATTTTTCTTCGATTTGGGTAGATATCTTCATCACAGTTTATGAAAGCATCTACAACGTTATCTGATAGATCAGGCTCAAGTTTAGATGTAAGAAGGTGTTTATCTCTTTTATCAAATATAATCAGCTCATCAGCTAGTTGTTGTTTTAACAGTTTTGTATCTCTATATGACTTGATTACACTTTGAGGTAAAAGTTTAGATATGTTCAATACATTTAGGATATCTATTGGGAAGTGTTTTAAAATCTTAAAAAATTAATTCAATAAGAGGAATGTAACCTGCAACTCGGTAGTAATCTTCAACATTTGGGATGTGATTATTTCGTTCAAATCTTGTCTTTTCGATTGGAACCTCGATTTGAACGCAAATAACTTAAACTTTTTCAAAAATCGCTTTAAATTGTTTTTCGGCTTTATTTCTTTTTTGTTCAAGGCACATGATTAAAGTTTTGATAAGACTTGATCCTTTTTGAAGATCTATATCGTGCTTTTGTAAAATGATACTAAGTGGCTGTTTTACAATAAGTATCACACTGAATATGTATATTCCGCAAATAAACTTAAAAGTACTAAGTGAGTTCCTTAATATAAAGGTAGAGATTAGTCCTTTCCACTCAGGTATTTTTTTCAAAGCTTCTACTATATGATGTACACTTGTTGCAAAGACGCATAATGAAGAGAGTTTGGCTCCCAAATACTTTGCTAAAACTGTTTTTCGCTTGGGATGATTATATTTAAAAATGTTTGTCGTTTCTTTAACAAATGATACAACTTTTTGTATTAATGGCACTTTATTGCTTTTAGAAATTGAGTTGTTCCATTTATGGGAATAGCAAGGCGTTTGTTTCGCATTTGTCGCTTTTCCAGAAATTTTGAACAGCTCCATTTTCTGCTGACATCAGAGGACACCCATCTGTTCCATCTCCTACACAATTTTTCAGGTCAGGACCAAAATTTGTCAAAGCTTTAAGCATCAACGTCATCAATATCTTTTGAAGCCTCTTCAAATGCGTTTACATCAAATCCAATAAATTCTTCCCTTACCACTTTTTGTTGTATGTTTAAATATCTTAAAGATAAGGAGGTCTGGCTTTTCCCTGACAAATCCGTGCTTTCATCAAAAATTATCGAATAGAATTTTGATTCATAAACACATAACACATATGTATATGCAAATATTGCATTTACTGAGGCTTATAAATAATTCAACAGCACACATTATCAAGTCAGACGTTTCGTCTTTGGATAAAGATGGCACCTGCTGGGATTGAATGTAGAATAATAAGTATTTGAATACGGTAAACTAGATGTTTCAATGGATATATATAGTCCCCTCAATATAACAATAGCGTATAATTTTTTTGGGGTTTTGAGAAAATCGTGTTTAAAGTTTTTGTCAAATCGGATGTCTATTAAAACCTCAATATCGCGGTAAATAAAAATTCTTCATATTGGATTTTCGACGAATACATAATACCGTTTCTTGTCTTTAAATTGACCAATTTATTTTATTCTACGCATCCTTTAAGACCATAATTATGTCATTCAAAGTGCAAGTCCTCCATATAGGCTATTTTATTGTTTAAGGAATTCGTATGATGTATCTGATACACTATTTTATTTTGTATGGTATACGCTGTTTTATTCAATAATATAACGGTATTTTTATTAAAATATTTGATCTCAAAAATATCATTTTTGTAATATTATAAAACAGTGATTAATTCATAGTTTTGTTAATTCAGTGGCACATATTCATTACTTTGCAATTTGGGTTATTATAAACAAAAAATTATGACAAATTAAGGTATACATTGCGCAAATCAAAAATAACTAGAAGTTCATTCGTCTTCTTTCTCTTCCTCTGCTACATCTGGCTCATCTAAACAATATGGCATCCTCTTTTCCCTTCTCTCCTAAAAGCTCAAGACTTGACGAGTCAAACTTGACGTGTGTGAACCGGCACTAAGTTGCGCAAAAAACTTGACGTTAAGGTGTGACTCACAATTAACATCATGGATTATGGTGTTGCCACCCTTTTTTATATATTTATCAATTTAAAAATAAAATACATAAATTATTTAGCTTAATTTCTTCGGCCTTCTTAATATTATTTCCATTTTTTAAAAAATTTTTTTTGAAATATAAAAAAACCAAAAAGTCCGTGAAGAAGCTAAGCTATCCATTGAGATAGCGAAATTGGATAAATTTTAAATAAATATTCTTTATATATAACGGACCTTGAGCTTGAGAAATTATTGAAAGGAAATAAAATACATATTTACATTTAAGATAAATTCATAGTGACATTGTTGATTTCTGGAATAAAAGGTGAATGAATGTTGTTATCCTGAACGTTCTATAAAATTTTGTTTCCTAAGATAAAAAATATTTCTCGAAAGGAAATTGGTACTAGGTGGCAACTAAAAGTGGTTTGAAAATTTCGTTCCATAAAAAAAAAAACTGCTGGGATTTCCAAAAATCCTGAATCCGCGCCTGCTACATCGCAATAGAGAGTAGCCCCCATAACAATGCGTAAAAATTATTCGATTTCTTTAAAAAAATACGCCTGCGACTGTTTGGTTATAGATTAAAGGAAATAAGTTCACGCTCTCTTTAAGCTATTGCCAGACAGTCGCAGGCGTATTAGTTAAATAACAAAAGTGAGGTTATCATAAACTAAACGATAGTGACGCTTATTTATCGATTCAAAGTGAGACGTTAAAGGCGATAAAGGCAGACAAAGAAGAATTCCTTAATGATGTACAAGGTGCAAATTGTATTGTATAATTATATTAATGTGTGGTCCTAATTTAAGTCTCCTTTAATAAAAGTGTGTGGTTTTACTTACACATCACTTTGCGTGGTATACACCTGATGCGTCATTGATTCCAAAGCCAACCATTTAATTGGCAATTTACCATTTCCGGTTTTCTTATACATGTTTTCCTGATAAACGTCACGGCTTAAGCTGAAAAAAATTATGAAATAGTAAATTAAGAAAAATTTAAAATTTTTTTTTTAGTTTTAACAATAATTTTTGTTTTTTTATTAATTAATATGCCATATTCATATTAAATCTAAATTGGATTTGAAATCTATTTAAAGAAAAATTTTTATGGATTTTTTTTTCAAACGTTTGATATCTGAATTTTAAGCAAAGTTAATCTGAAAAAATCGATTAAAAAAAATTAAGTTTTCCTTGTAAATGAAAATATAAATTCTACAATTTCTCTGTCAATTGGCACAATCGATCTGCTAATTCACCTAAACCGCATAAAATGGTATTCCTCGAAAACTGAATTTAGTGTATATGTACTTGGGTTAAATATAGAAAATGAATCAAATTGTTTTTTTATATTCTTTATTTGTTTTGTGAAGTTTTTGAAAATGAGTAAAATTTATATTGAAAGTGAATCTCTTTATGCGTAAAATTTCACCGATATTAAGTTAAATATAACGTCCGCGACGCTTTCCTTTCAGTTTTTAACGAAATACATTGATGTTTTTATTCTAATTTCAATGTAAGAATAAATATTTGAGAATTTTATTCCAATTGCGTTACAGCAGTTAAGCTGCTCTAGTAGTCAATTGATAGTTATGAATATAATTGATTACTAAGCATTATGAAACGACCATGAATTGCATCTGTTCTATTTAAATTTTATAAAAAAATTTTGCTTCAAATGTTTAAGACCGTAATTTAATAATAAATTTAAAAAGTTTATTTAATTCATTCAATTTAAATGCAATATACATTTTTATATTAATCGTATGTTTATTGTAAGAACCAGTTTTTGACATAAAGATCAGCGATTAAATTAGAACTAATCTTTGAAATTCGTTTTTGGGTAGTCGACTATTTCTTTTGTTTCCAAGTTTAAACGCCCAAAGTTGGCGGTTTAAACTTGCGACAGAACTTTCGAAAGTACGAACAGCTTATAAAAGGAAAATTTTTAGTTTTTTTTATTTAAAGTTTTATTAAATATTCCACCTCGTAAGATAAAATATTGCTTGATTATTTTGCTTCTTTTTTGATTTCATTTATTTATAAATATATACATAATTTTATATAACACAATACAAAATTCTCGCCTTTTCTTCTTCTTTTTCACGTTAAGAACAGTAATTTGATGACAATTTTTGGCATTTATTTTAAACTGCCATACTTATACATAAAAGTATTGTCAATTCATATGGGAATGCTTAAAGCTTTACAGCCGTATTCATAAAAATTTATTTATGATTAATTAACCGTTTTAAAGCAAAAATTTCTAAAGTTGTATTCATAAACGAAAAATAGTCTATTAAACCTTTAATAAACCATTCATAAAGTAAGAAAATTTATAGTTGGATTTGCCCTTCTTTAAACAAAAAATAAAATGATATTTTAATAAAAGTGTTTGCATTTTATGACATTATTTTTGTGAAATATGTTGAAAAATAATTTATTAGTATGGACATTTTAAATACATTTTACTTAATTTTTTTTTATTTAAGACAACCAATTTAAAGTTATATTGTTATTTAATTAAAAAAAATGTATATGATTAAAATGAATATGTTCAGAGGCAAATGAAGCTATTCTCTTTATTTGTTTTTTAAAAAACAACAAATTACACTACGTAACAGTTTTTTGACCTAATGAATTTGACACCTAATCTTTATGTAAAATTTTCCGCTGAATCCGAATATGAAGTCAGAATTGTCAAAAGTAGAACAGTTTTTGAGATATTCCAAAATAACCGTTATTTGTGTTTTTAAAAAAGATGATGTGACTGAAATGCAAATATCTTCAAGAATTTTAACGGGATTATGTAATTCTTTCCTTCTAGTGAAAGGTTATAAAATTTCCAAGATAACCATGGGTCGTTTGTAGTCATTGGTCAAGAAATGACAGAGTTACAGTGGACAAAATTTGAAAATTTATTAAAAATTTTATGATTTTTTGTAATTTTGTTCTTTTGAAGTTATTTTTTTAAAATGAAACAACTGAAAAGTTTATTGTTTTATTACATAGGACATTAGTCTATTTTGATACGAACATTTTGCGCCTAACGAGACTAATTTCTGCGCAAAAATGACAAAGCTACAGAAGATTTAGTGAATTAACCCACTTTTCTCTTTTTAGTGTTTTATAACACTACGTAACAATTTTTTTGACCAAATGAATTTGATACCTAATCTTTATGTAAAATTTTCCGCTGAATCCGAATATGAAGTTAGAATTGTCAAAAGTTCAACAGTTTTTGAGATATTTTAAAATAACCGTTATATGTGTTTTTAAAAAAGATGCTGTGACTGAAATGCAAATATCCAAAAAATTAAATATTAGCCTATTTCAATACGAACATTTTGTGCCCAATAGGAACCAGATCGGTGCAAAAATGACAAAGTTGCAGAAGATTAATTGAATTAACCCACAACAAATAAATATACAAAGCTAAATTTTTAGTAACAATAAATATTAAAAATTGCTTAAAACTATTGAAATTCTATATGGGTTAATTTACTAAATCTTCTGTAGCTTTGTCATTTTCGTACCAATCTATATCTTGTTGGGCTCAAAATGTTCATATTAAAATAATCTAATGTCGCATGCAATAAAACATTAGGATTTTTAAATCATTGGTTTAAAAAAAATAACTTGAAAAGAACAATATCGAACAAAATCATAAAATTTTCAATGAAGCTTGAACTTTTGGCCCCTGTAACTCTGTCATTTCTTGACTAATCTTCACAAGCAATCCATGGTTATTTTAGAAATTTTATAACCTTTCACTTTAAAGAAAGAATTACATAATCCGATTAAAATTTTTTAAGATATTTGCATTTCAGTCACATCATCTTTTTTTAAAACACAAATAACGGTTATTTTAGAATATCTCAAAAACTGTTCTACTTTGTTGAAATTTTGTTACGTAGTGTTATTGTTCAAAAATATTAAAAAAATAAAATAAGCACATCATAATAAGAGTGATGTTAATAAGAATTAAACAAACTTTTTATTCGAATACTTTCTTATGGTATATTTAAAAAAGGTTTAAACAAAAGTTTTATGATACCTTTCGGCAACATTTTGTTCAGAAACTATAATAATATGTAGTTTTATTTGATAACAATAATTTTTAAGTTCTACAATTAAGAAAAAATGATAAAAAAAAAATTAAATATAGAATATCATGTGAACCAAATAGAAGTTTCGTGCATCACTAGCAATAAATGGCAGCAAAATATAAAAAAAGTTGCCATACTTTAACACAAAATCGCTACAAACAGTTAATAGTAAAAAAGCTGTTTATGTACGTTTATGAATACAAAATTTTATAGGAGGTTTATAAGACAAAAAGCGTTTGATAGTTATTACATACTATAAGCTTAAAATAAGAACTTTTTATGAATACGGCTGTTAATCTTTCACTCAAAAACGCCAAAGAGGATTAAGGCTAGATTAATTTTATTATAAGATTAACAAATCTTACTATTGATCCTGGTTTAAACTCTAAGTAAAAAATCCGTTCTAAGTCAAATTACAATTTATAAAGCTTTTATACTTTAATAGTCTTATTCCTTCAATATTTAACAGGAATATTTTCTTATCAGAATTTTTCTTTGTATATTTCTGTTACGAGGCTTACTTTACCCCCCGTTTCCACATGGAAGTGCTAGTTCGAAAAACTCAATACACTCACACTTTTTCACCAACATTCACACAATTTTTGTACTTTCAGCCAATCGGCTGTTTCCCCAATTTTTCTTTGATAATACATATGTACGTATACACTACTTCCAAGTAATTACTTGCATGTGGAAACGTAGGATAAGCTTTCCTGATTCCCAGATTTTGAGATGTTATATTAAAGGCTCTGAAAATATCCAAGTCTTATTTCGAACCCAATGCAATTTCATAAACAGACTGAAAAAGTTTGTTGGTAAGGGGGCGACGCTGTATGCATGACACACTTTACTTTTTGCCCCTCTCGCCAATAAACATAGTGTAAATTGCGACTAACAAGACAAATTAAATAAAAATGGACGGAGCAAAAAATAATCAGCTGATATCTCGAGTTCACCTGCAATGAATTCGCTTTAAAGCGACATATTAAGTGAATTTACCATGAACTTTATTTTTGTTTAAGGCCCAAATACACTGGTCAAAGCACTTATCAAGCATTGTGGTAGTATTAGTGAAAATATTTTTGTATGTGTCACACAGACAATGCTGGATGGAAAATCAAGAAATTTAGATGTGACGACAAATATTACGTCCAGCACACGAACACGAGTCGCCTGCATGACAAGTGGATTTGACCCTTTATGACCATATTTACATTATGCAATTAACGCCGCAACTTGCCGCAACTTTCGCATGCATTGTGGAGGTGTAAGGAAGAAAACGGGGTTGAAAAAGTTGAAAAAATGCTTGAAAAAAATGTAAATGTGAAAAGAGTTTCATAGAAACTACTATAAAAGAAAATAGAAAAAAAAAACTCGGCGTTAATTGCATAGATGTAAAAGCGGTCTATGTCTATTGACAGAGTGAAAAATTTTCTTTTTATTTATATTATGTTTACGTTCTTGTAGTTACTACCAACGATTTAAGTCGAACGCAATGTTTACGTGTCCGCAACATTTACGTATAAGTTACATGGCCTATAGACTTGACCAGAAAAGTTTTGCAATTTAAATGCAACTTTGTGAAATCCAGATGTATAGATTTCACGACGAACTGGGGTGCATCGCTGGATTGATTTGTCAGTCAATTACATTCAGGGAAATAGTGCGGTTGTTTCTGTTGAGGGGACTGCAGAGAGGGTAATTCTATCCACCTCTTATTTCTTTTGTTCACTTTTGTTTTTCTCTACCTTATTTATTGAAGGGATTCACAACGGACCACATTGGTCTCCGAGTGGAAGTGTGCCCTTGGGCTCATAACTCTTCGTAACCTAACCTAACCTTGTGAAATCCAACCAAGAAAAAATCTACTCACAATACAATCCTTTACAAAAAAATACCCACCCAAAGTCTGCGATTTTAATTGTTCTGTCGGGAGCCACTAAAACATTACGAGCCGCCAAATCACGGTGAACAACTTTATTTTTTGCTAAAAATTCCTACAATTAAAAAAAAAAGTAAAAAATTAATGAGGTTTAATTATGTTTTATTTCTGTGGCATTTTGACAAATCATCTTAAGTCAAATTAAAAAAGTTTAAAAAAGTGTTGTTAATCATACGAATTTTCATTCAAAAAACATTTTTGTTTACGTTTTTAAAATTTTGTACCATAAACGAAATTTTTCTTTAATTTTGGTTTATTTTGTTATTTGATAAAAATTGCTTTTTTCATCGAATTTTTTTATTAACCTTTATTGCTACTTTATCTCGACTTAACATGTTTTGTTAAAGTGCCACAGATCTATTTAAATAACCCACCATCCCAACAGCCACTTGCCGAGCAATATTTAACAAATCTCCACTCGAAAGTGGCACACGATTGCAATGACCTATACTGGTGGTCATATCCTCATTATCACCACCATTGTGCTTTGTGTTGGACGCTTTTGGTGACCGATTTTTCGTTTTATGTTTAATTTTAGTTGATTGAGATTGTTTTGAATTTTTACGTGACAGATATTTATTGTCCGTTGTGAAAAGTTTAAAATAAGAATTATTCTCAACTGCACCACCATTATTACACTTATTTGAGGGGTTCTGATTCTTTTCTTTCAGTTTGCAGTCACAATTTTTAATTTGTATAGTTGTGTCTGTTCTGCAAGTTTTATTTAAATTTTGTACTTGTTGCTCATGTTTCAGCTGTTGACTCAATACACGCTCAAGTTCTTCATTTTCTTTTCCTGCATCCTTTGAGTCAATATTTCGAATAATCACATCAACATTACACTTACAAGAATTTGTACAAAAGCCATGGTAACCATAAGATTTATTCTCTGCTGCGGGAGATAAAACACTCGGTGTCCTGTAATTCTTAGCTTGTAGTTTGGTTTCTTCTTTGGAAAAAATTGTTGTGGCTGGCAAATCTTCAACATGTTGAAATATCAACTTATGTGGTATTACAGTATCTTTATTGTTGTTGTTATTATTGTGTTTTAAAGTATTGCTTCTTTTAGTTGTGGCCATATTCACTTCATTATATTTTATTTTAAAACGTTCAATAATATCATCATCCCCATTTTTGGTTTTCATTTCATCACGTTTTGTTTCTATATGTTCCGCATCATCATCACTGTGACAATTTTGTATTTTATATTTGGAATTATCACCATCAATAGATTCTGTTAAACTATTAAGAGGTTGTGATTCCTGGCTGCTGGTATCTTCTTGGTTTAATTCAATATAAGCAATATTCATATTTGTAAATTGTCTTTTTGTTTGTAACTCATGCAGAAAATGCCATTCGTCTCTGTAAAAGAAAACGTTTATAATATATTTAAAACTCTGTTTCCTTAATATGAATTAAAATTATGTTAAATTTAAAATAATAAATTCAATTCTATAACATAATACATGGATAAACGTCAAATCGAACCCAGACGTTATCAAATCAAGAACAAAATGCTGTCAAATCGACAACGAAAATATAAAAAAATCCCCACGTTGACAAAATGAAAACATTTGTTGCTACATTTTGAAAATCTTTTTTATTACGGCGATTAAATAATAAATCAATAAAAAACGCAGAGTTTTTTCTGATTCACCCTTTACTAGAAAAGTATGCACGGCATACATGCTTGTTCATTTAAATGCTAGTTAGTGTTTAATGTCCACATGTGTTATTATTCTTTTTAAATATTAAATATGAACTTACAATAACTAATGACATCACATTACAAAGCAATAATGGACATGTGTTGTGTGTTATGTGATAACGTAAAAATTACATCAGACCACATGTGAATGTGGCTTTTCTCATTCCATGTGCTCTAGGCATTTAATTCTTTATATTACGTCCTGTTAAAACTTAATTATTCTTTAAATTAAATCCTTTGGTTGGTGGGTGTTTTTTTTTTATTATTGTTCATAAACATTTTTGGTTAGATTTTTTTGGTCAGTTTATGCACAATCATTCATTCATTCAACAATTTTTTTGGTGGGTGCGTGCGTCGCACAGTGCTTTGGCCCATAGACATAAATCAAAAAAAAAACAAGTCTTATATTGTACTTAAAAATGTACAGATCGATAGATAACAAAATAATTAAAATTAATTTTGAAGAATTTTTAAGATTTAACTCTTTTTGGCGGCGCTAGAGGGCGCCAAAGTTTGAGAATTTATAGTAAAAATGGCCAAACAACTACTTGAGTTTTACATGTTTTAGGAAAACTGTTGTAAAACTGTTGTTTTTTAAAGCACGAGATTGAAATTTTTTTCTGTAGTAGTTTACTATATTTAGAACTAACTGTAAAAAAATTTTATTGAATTATTTTCTCATAAGTGTTTTTTTATTGGTTTGAAAAATGCTTATTATTTACTTAAGCTCTAAAAATTTTCTAACTTTGATGGAATATTAAAAAAAAAAGGAAAATACCGTCTATGGGTTTTTTTCTGATTTCGAATATTTAAACTATTTTCTAATAACTCCAAGAAAAACAATTGAAAAAATTTTACCACAACTTGAAAAAAAAATTTTTTTTTTTAAATGGCTATTTTCATGATTTTTGCTCAAATTTTGATAGTTTTCAGGAGTTAAAAAGACAATTAACTACAAATACTGTGAAATATTAATTCAAACTTATACCGTTCAACAAAAAACTACAAAAATCAAAATATGTATAAAAAATTGTTTGTGTTTGCCTGCATTTTACGGCATAAGAGGGCGCTGAAATCACAAATTCCCTTGGTTTTTTATTGTTTCAAGAAAATAATTGTAAAAAATTCATTTTCTGGATTATGAGATTAAAATTGTTTTCTGTAACACCAAACTATATTCTAAACCAACTTTAAAAAAATTTTAGGGGAATTATGCTCCTATACTTATTTTTTAATGGTTTGAAAAATGCTTATTATTTACTTAAGCTCTAAAAATTTCCTAACTTTGATGGAATATTCAAAAAAAATAAAATACCGTCTATGGGTTTTTTTCTGATTTCGAATACTTAGACTGTTTTCTAATAACTACAAGAAAAAAAACTGAAAAAATTTTACCACAACTTGAAAAAAAATGTATTTTAAAAAAAATGCTATTTTCGTGATTTTCGCTCAAATTTTAATAGATTGAATTAGTTAAAAAAAAATAAACTAGGAACATAATAAGAAATATTAAGGTATAAAAGTGGCTTTATGTAATTATAATGAAACGTAACTAATAACTAAAATAAATTTTAGGGTGCTTGTCCGAAGAAGCATTGGAAGCCAACCACAAAATCGTGAGAAAAACCAGACTTTCCCATACGAGAAAAACGTCACGACGACACTCATAAAGACTTAATGACTCATTTAATACATTCCTCAGATCCGTTGTTATCTTCAAACAGGAATCCAAAGACTAAAAAATATATATTTTTTGAAGAAGTTGAGAAATATATACTGAGAGAAAATGTACCAGTTAAAGATGACGAAACAAATGTTTCGTTGAGCGGCAATATTTTTTTGGAAGAATTCAGTACTGAAGATGATTTATTGTTATTAAAAAATATGAACATACATACATATGTAAATAATAAATAAATTAGTTTAAAATAACTTTTTAATTATTTAAGCTTGAGGTCTTTTTTTATAAAATATTATATTTATTATTTTCAATATTTCGCTAACCTTTGGTTAGCATCTTCAAGCTTAAATAATTAAAAAGTTATTATAAAAATAAAGGTCAAATAAAAATAAATAACATTTAAATTAGTTTAAAGAAAATAAATTAGGAATATAATAAGAAATAATTCATCTAACGATGTCCGTCCGGCCGGCTGGCGGTCCATGCAACCTTGTCCATACAGATCGCAAATTCGGAGACAATTTGATGAAATTTGTCCCAGAGGCTCTGACTGGTACAAGGACCAAGCCTATTAAAAATGGAACGAATCGGTCCATAAATTTACAAAAGCCATCTTATTACATCGGCAAGATTTAATTTGGTCGAAACCAAACTAATTTTATTGCAATCAAAATCAGCTTATTAAATTGTATTGGAATCTTTCTATTTTTGAACATAGCTCCCATACAAATCATTCTCCCGAAAAAGCTTTTAATGCCAGCTTCCTTAAAAATATTAGTATTTACATACAAATTGGCGACAATGACTTTTACGATAGCTACTAAGTCATGACAAAATGTTGTCCAGATAGGTCCAAAATAAACTATAGGTTCCATATAAACCCTCATCCAAAAAACTTATATACGGAGCTTAAGATATCTAAACAATATTCGGGAAAAAGAACTTTTAAACGAATCTTAACCTCATAACATAATTTTGTTCTGGCGGGTCCATGATTGCCCATGGGTCCCAAATAGATTACACTCTAGGAAATTTGTTTTTAAATACTATGCTATAGGGTATCACATGGTCGGGCTTTACCGATTATACTTTCTAACTTGTTATTTTTGCAAGAGCATTTTAAGCGTTTTTAACTCATTTTTTATTAAATGATGTTTTTGTATTTTTCACATTAATAATCCGATTCTACCAAAATTTGGCATACATATATATCTAACAAATATCAATTTTCATAACAAATTTTAATACGATTGGACAGTTCTTGTAAATGTTATAGCATTTTTAAGAAAAAGGATATATGGCAGGACCTTGAGTCCTTGTTCAGATTTAAATGAAAATTGCTAGTTGTGTGTGTATTAGCATGACCATTTTTTGTAGTTTTGTGGGCATTATTGAAGCTAAAATAATATTTTTCCATTTCAGGACACATGGGAGGTAGGCGTGTCCTTGGACCGAGTTGTCCAAAAATTCATATTTTTCTTAACTAAGCTATTTTATGCTAGTGTACCAAATTTCAAAAATTTCTGACAACTCCTTCTATTTATGTCCCTTCGTTACGTTTGCTATTGTGTGCTTTGTATAAAATAACGTATGCGGAATGAATGAATATGGACTGATTTTCAACAATCAGTGCAAAAATAAAACAAAATGTAATATAAAAACAAAATATGGAAAAAGTAACGGCACTTTCCCTATAACTATTTGGCTAGAGATCAGTTCAATAAATTGATAATAAGTTAAAAAAAATATCATAAAATGAATAAGAAGGTCGTAAGTTGAGTTGTAAATTTTGTGAAAATAAAGCTCTTACAGAAAATTTGAATTTTTGCGTCACTTTTCTGAAATCCAAATTGAAAAATCTTTTGTTTATAAGACAGTAAAAGCTTTCGAAAGTAAAAAACTGTTTAATAGAAACCGACGATCCGGTAAAAATTTTTGATACAATGCAACCAAACTCGAGCTATGTTGAAGGTAGAAATTGCCGGATATACTTCAAAATCTTACTATGCGCTGGCAAATAAATGAAGAGTTAAAAATAAAAAGTACGTAGCACATATCACAGTAGTCAAATATGCAAAGAAACCCTATCCAGCAGTTTCAGAGAAGAGTCAGTTATCATCAAACATCTAATTCCGGCCTTGTTACAGAATTTTTTGCTGCAGGCTGGCCATGAATCGTATCATGGATGATGGGAGCTTCTTTGGACGCTCATGAATGGGCACAAATTTAAAATTTTTAGGCGAATTTGAAAAGAAATTTCTATAGGAACCAAGAAACCTAGACTGTTTTATCACTCAAATTAAATGAATGTTATGGAAAATGCACACAAAAGTGATTCAAGAGGCTATCCGTAGGGTGCCTCAAAATATGAAAAAAGCCCATCAATGTGGCTAGATATCTTTTTGTAAAATAAGTGTAAGTTGTGTATTTTAGCAATTGCATATTAACTTTGATATTTTAATACCTGATATACATTTTTTTTTTACATATTATTTAATATGTATCTTTAATAAAAATATTCTCACTTAACAGCTGCATAGTATGCTTGTGAACATATGTATGTACATTAGGGGTATAACCAATTTTTTGGCATAGTACCATGAGGTCAACCATGTCCTAGTAACCACGAAAATCATAATCTTTTGTAATTTTTCTCAAAAAAGTTCACGCACCAATTGGTTTTTCTAAACCAATGCAATTTTGAATATTTATAATTTTATACGGTGTTTTATATTCTTTTAAATTTTTTTTTGTTAAAAAAGGTTAAAGATACGTTTTAGTTTGCGGAAAAATCTCTTACCATCTCCACCTATTAATGAAATTTCATACTTGAGCTATTTTTTGTTTTAAATAAACATATTATTGATTTTTCTTAACCAAAAAGAAAATTAAAAATTTTAAAAACTTCATCGCGGTTGGTGCGTGAACTTTTTTGACCTTAGCGAAAAAATAAATATACGTTCCCTTATAGTTGTTTATGCTCTATCGGACTGTGCTATGCCAATTTTGATATTTTAAAAAATTGTTAAAAAGTTATTTCCCTAATGTACATATTTGCTGAAAACAAAAATTAAAAAAAAAAATTAAATTGCATAATAAATAAATACATATTTATCTTCATTACTTGATAAAGAAAACACAAAAACGTAAAATTTATTAAAAAAAGGCAAATATTATCGCGTATTGTGTTGTTTGATTGTCACACAAGAAGACAATAAATATTGGTGCATTTTTGTTATTTTTATTGACGCGCGGTTGCATAGCAACCAGTCACACGATTGCCGCACCAGGGTTGCATTTAATTGGTAAAAGTAAGCACAATATTGTCCTCGATTGGTACATTAGCCATTTGGTTGTGCAGTCACACGATTGGGGTATTAAAAAGTGTGAAAATTGGTGCCTTGCGGCAATCGTGTGATCCCAGCTTAATGTGTCAGTCCATATTTTATTCCGCATCAATATAACACCTTTAAATTTGACACCGTACAT
Source organism: Pollenia angustigena (assembly GCA_930367215.1). Lineage (NCBI taxonomy): Eukaryota > Metazoa > Arthropoda > Insecta > Diptera > Polleniidae > Pollenia > Pollenia angustigena. The sequence goes on from OV884060.1 coordinate 212,067,435, forward strand.
GTGTATTAGGGTGGGTCACTGATGTATGTGAAAAAATAAAAGTTCTCGAATCATATTCTAATAGCAATATTCTAATAGCGGCCCTATGCTCCTTGCAGGAGTAAAAGGAACGAATATATATATATATATATATATATATATATATATATATATATATATATATATATATATATAATATTTTTGTTGTCTTACGTTAAAATAAATAAAAATTGCAAAAAAAAAGTAAAAAAAAATACTTTATTCCTAAGAATAAAGTATTTTTGAAAAAGTAAATTTTTAAAATTTTAATATTTTATTTACTCTCAATTATTATTAATTAAAACATAAAACATTTTGAATTAAACTTAAAAAAAAAAATAAAACTTTGGCTCTTATACAACATAAAACAATAAAAAAATTTCTTGGTCACAAAATCTTGTTTACTGTCAAATCTGGACATCTCTCGTCTAGTTTCGTCTATATTAAAACTTCTCTTGATTTTTTACCGCATAGAGTCATGGATGCTTCTGACACTTTAAAACTTAAAAGTCGTAAGAATACAGTAATATGCTTTTCTGTCATACAATGCAGACAAAAATAGAACATATTTACGCTATTAGAAGTCGATACGAGACAAAAAATTTGTATGACCCACCCTAATGTGCATGTATCTATGAATGTCGTATCCTTTTACTTTCATACGATGCAATTGCGTTCCTACGGTAACTGGATTTTCATTGAATATCAAGAAATTAAATCATTTTGCTCTTTGAAGGCAAATTTTGCTGAAAATTATCCATTCTAAGCTTTTGTTTTAATTTTTTCCTGGATTTTTTTTTTTATACATTTGTGGTATCAATCATACCATTAATGATGCCAATAAGCTTTCATTGTCGTACTTATAAACAAACAAAAAATTGTTTATCCGTTTGGTTTTAATTTTCATACCTATTTAATAAAAACCTCATGACAAACAAATATTTCAAATAATTTGCATAATTTTTTCATAATATGTAGGTATGTATTTGTATCTTTATTTTATTGGGTTCATTTTATGTTTCATGTTTTTTTATCATGGTATAAAAACAAACAAGTTTTCTCTTACAAGTTGGAAATGAAAGCATAATTTTTTAAAAATGTTGTCATAGAAAAACATACACAAAGAACGACTGCAACGTTCTTTTTTAATTTTGATACATGTAAAAAATTATAATAATAAAAACTTTTAATAGAATGACAATAATGATTATAATGTAATCAGGGTTGGACAATCTGTATGCATTAATTAAATTAACGTACAATATGGTATTCATACTTTTAATATTTAGCTAAATAACAGCCCCAGCGCCATATAGACATTATTGGGACACATAAAAAAGAGCAAAATATGTAATTCCTTTCAGGAACACTAGAATAAGACCGTCTAAAGATAACAATGTTTCTGCTGGTCCTTATGAGCACAAACTCATGTGAAATTGTTTAAAAATGTTTTTTATATTTGGATAGCTGCCTGGAATCGCAAACTTTTTGCTTTTGTCGTTTGGGAAGCCGACAAAGTCTAAATCCAAATTAGATGTCTGGCATTGTGGCCGATAATGTTTGTTAGATTTGATCAACTACAGTGAGACCTCGATTACCCGCAATGGACGGAACTAGAAGTGTTCTGGTCAATGCTCCCGGTTGATCGGCTAAAAGAGGTTATCCCGGAAATTCGAGGCGATCGCTGCAAAAAATTTCAATCGATGCAAACGAAAATTTGTATGATAAAAAGTAAAAAATTTGTTTTTAAAAGTTTATTAAAAACAATATGTGTATATAATATTAAAAAAATACTCAACAAAAAGGTTCAATAAAATTTGAATTAAATAAAAAATACATTAATCTTTTTAAATAAGCAATTTATGATTTCCTTGTGAGGCAAATTTAGAAAGTGTACAGTCTATCTTCTGTCGTTGTTGATCTGAGCCATGTTTTTATTCGACGAACTGTATGAAATGACCTCCCCCCGCTCGTAGCATTACTGACGATCATTGAAACGAAAATTATAAATATTCTTCTTAGATTTGGGTAGATATCTTCATCACAGTTTATGAAAGCATCTACAACGTTATCTGATAGATCAGGCTCAAGTTTAGATGTAAGAAGGTGTTTATCTCTTTTATCAAATATAATCAGCTCATCAGCTAGTTGTGGTTTCAACAGTTTTATATCTGTATATGACTTGATTACACTTTGTGGTAGAAGTTAAGGTATGTTCAATACATTTAATTTATTAATTGGGAAATGTGTTTTAAGATCTTCTAAAATAAATTCAATAAGAGGAATGTAACCTACAACTCGGTAGTAATCTTCAACATTTTGGATGTGATTATTTCGTTAAAATCTTGTCTTTTCGATTGGAACCTCGATTTAAACGCAAATAACTAAAACTTTTTCAAAAATCGCTTTAAATTGTTCTTTGGCTTTATTTATTTTCTCTTCAAGGCTCATGATTAAAGTTTTGATAAGGCTTGATCCTCTTTGAAGATCTATATCTTGCTTTTGTAAAATGATACTAAGTGGCCGTGTTACATTAAGTATCACACTGAATATGTACATATATTCCACAAATAAATTAAAAGTGCTAAGTGAGTTCCTTAATATAAAGGTAGAGATACTACCTTTTAACTCAGATATTTGTTCCAAAGCTTCTACTATATGATGTACACTTGTTGCAAAGTGTAAAATTGAGTCGAGACGGTCCACCCATCTTGTCCCGCATAATGTAGATAGTTTGGCTCCCAAATACTTTGCTTAAACTGCGTTTCGCTTGGGATGAATATTTTAAAAAATGTATGGTAATAGCAAGGCGTTTGTTTTGCATTTATCGCGGTTTCCAGAATTTTTTAACAGCTCCATTTTCTGCTGACATCAAAGGACACCCAATTGTTCCATCTTCTACACAATTTTTTAGGTCAAGACAAAAATTTGTCAAAGCTTTAAGAACTATTAATGATGGTGCCTTCGCATCAACGTCATCAATATCTTTTGAAGCCTCTTCAAATGCGTTTACAATAAAGCCAATAAATTTTTCCTTAAAAAACTTTTTTTGCATGTTGAAATATCTTAAAGATAAGGAAATCTGGCTTTTCCCCCGACAAATCCGTGCTTTCGTCAAACATTATCGAAAAGAATTTTGATTCATACAACACATACATACATAAATATTGCAAATACTAAGGCTTTTTAATAATTCAACCCCACGCATTATCAAGTCAAACGTTTAGTCTTTAGATAAAGAAGGCACCTGCTGGGATTGAATGTAGAATAATAAGTACTAGAATCGCCCGGTAACCGGAATTCGACCACTTGACATTTACTTTCGAGCGAACCTGTGCGTTATACAATAAAAACGTACACATTTTAACTCATTAGCGCCCAATGATCCCATTTGGGATTAAACAAATAATAATTGAAAAAAATGGAATAAATAAAATTTTATTTTTCGAAAATTGCTAACAATCTATAAAATAAAAATTGCACTTATCTCCCATCTTTCTACGTGTGTCTGCAAGATAAATGAAAAGCATTTCTAACACTTTAATTCCAAGAAAGTATTTAAATTATAAAATTCTCATTAAATGTTATCAAAGTAAAAAATAGAAACACAGATCTTCGTTAAAAATCATTAAAAAATGTTTCCGACTTTTATTTTCTTAAACGTCGTTTGCGCGACTTTATTTTTCAAAATGTCTAACGGTAGCGCTGTTTATACATGTGTGTTTGCAAGTGCAAACTCTGCAAATAATAGGACCAGTCCAAACACGCGTGTAAAGAGTACTCCACAAGGGACCAGGACTAGTCCAAAAGTAACCCAGACGTATGAAAAAAACCTGGGGCCTAATTCTGGCAGTCGTGATCGAGTACTTTCTCGATTCGAAAGCAATTTTATTTCAGTCGATACTGAACGAATCAAAATTTTTTTTTCAGTATTGTGAAACTCAAATTAATGTTTTACAACACCGAAAAAATAATTCCGATTCGTTCAGTATTGACTGAAATAATTAGATATTAAATTGCTTTCGAATCGAGAAAGTACTCGATCACGACTGCCAAAATCAGGCCCCTGGTCTATTTAACATTACGATGTCCTAGGAGAGGACCACATAACCCACTAAGGAGTAGTTTCAAAACTACTCCATGGTATACTCAAGAGGATTAGTTTTGAAGTCGTTTAAAAACGAAAGCATGTCGTTAAAAAACGAAGACATGTCGTCTCACTACAAACACTTTTTAACAATGACATGGTCCATACTTGCATTACACCGGGTCCCTGGAGTAGTCCATTTTATCAAAATGGATCAGGTGGACCTATTTTATTTGCAGGGAAATAAAAACAAAAACATTTTGGGAGAACAATGTAAATCACAACCAGGGCTACCAAATAAATTTTTGAATAAATCGTCAATTTCCTGAGAAAAAATAAAAAAATCTACTTTCATGTTTCGAAAAATCGTCAAAGAAACGGAAAACTTAAAATTTAGTGTTTTTTAACAATGTTTTGTAACACGACTGAGATTGTTCCAAAACACAGCGAAAGACGCTACTTCAATCGTTGTGGGAATCGTTTAAAGGCCAAGTAAATCATATGAAGCAAACCATATTGAACTTACGGAAACTTTTTGTTAAGTTTTATGAAACTGTCATTTGCTTAAGCAAAGTGCGAAACTAATCGCATATTCCGTACGGAATCAAATGTTTTTATACCCACACCACAATTGTGGAGAGGGTATTATGCATTGGTGCTGATGTGTGTAACGCCTTAAAATAGTGGTCCTAGACGATTCTTGACATGAAAGACTGGATAGATAATCTTTACCCACGTCTTAAGGCCCAACCATAATATGCATAGCCGTGCTTAACCTACTGTCAAAAATTACCAAAAAGTCTCTCAAATGTGTTTAAAAAACTATAACAAAATAAACAAGTAAGAAAGTATAGTCGGTCAAGCCCGACCATATGATACCCTACACCACAGTATTTAAAAACACATCATGCTTATGTATCCATATAAATATGGATTTATCTATGTTTATAAACTTCTTGAAAATCAGTTTGAAAGTTTGTGAGAGGCAGAAATTGCCCCCTACCTCCCCATTTGGTCCTATTTTTGAAAAACTGTATAGCTTATGTGTCCATATAGATATGGATCTATCTATGTTTTAAATTTCATTAAAATCGGTTTGAGAGGCAGAAATTGCCCCTATCTCCCCTCGTGGTCCGATTTTTTTTAAAATTTACACATTTTGTGTCCATATAGATATGGTTCTATCTATGTTTTATATTTGATTAAAATCGGCTTGATAGTTTCTAAGAGGAAGAAATTTCCCCCTCTCTTCTCTCGTGGTCCTACGATTCGGCCCATTTTCAAACGGCTTGGTCCTTGTGCCAATAATAATCTATGACCCCTATTTTATCAAATTATCTTCAAAATTGCGACCTGTACTTTGCGCACAAGGTTACATGGACAGCCAGCCAGCCAGCCTTCCAGCCAGCCTGCCAGCCAACCGGACGGACATCGTTAGTTCGACTCAGAAAGTAATTCTAAGTCGATCGGTATACTTTTAGGTGGGGCTAGGACCAATATTTTAAGATGTTACACACATCAGCACAAATGCATAATACCCTCTCCACTATTGTGGTGTGGGTATAAATACTTATTGAAAATTTCGTTGGAGATTCAATAAAAAAAAACCTTGCTGGGATTTCCAAAAATTTTGTACATTTAAAAAAATATTATTATTGGGAATTCTTGTATTATCGAAATAAAAAAAACATATTTTTATAATTTAGGGGGGGGGGGGGAATTTCCTTATTCCCCCCCTGAATCCGCGCCTGCATTTGTCAATCGTACGTCTTATTTTTATTTCGGACAACTTTCAGGTTTTCATCCAAGTCGGTTTCCAAAGTCGAGTAAAAAAAAGAAGGCGGGATCCATTTTAAATTATTGTTTAACTTTTTTGCTTTTAAGTCGAAAACAATTTTGATCACAAATTCCAGAATTACCATCTGGGAAATGAATTTTGAGCGTTGCCATCTGTAGGAAGAAACATAATTAAAACGGATATAGACTTGACCATATTAAAATCGCACGACTCTAGGTCTAGGTCATACCAGGCACCCCTTATTGCAATTGGAACATTTCGCGCCCAACAAATCTTAAATAGAGTGTCCAAAAACAACACAAAATTGCGGAAAATATTTCGCAAATACAAAATACATTTTGAGAATTTTGAAAATGTAATTGAAATACATACACATATAAAATACGTTTTGAAAAACTACCCAACTCTGAATTTAATGTTATTCCCAAAGGCGGTTTAAATTTTTTTTTAATTTGTATATTCAATTTCCATTCAGCTTCATCCAAACATTTCAAGCTTATTTCAATGATGCTTTCTTAATTTAAAATTGATATTATGTACAACAATTTTGTTATACGAGTATGTCAGTTTGTATATATGTACTAGGGTCAGTGATGCCAAATGTAGGGAATTTTCCCTTTCTGCAGGGATTTTTTCGAAAAATTTCAAGCGTAGAGGAAAAAGGACAGATTTTTTATTTAAAGGCAAATGTAGGGAATTTTCCAAATTATATCTCATTTTCAATATATTATCTTAAAATAAGTAAATATTCATCTAATTTTCTTTTAAAAATGAAAATGTTTCATATACAATAGTATTTTAGTACAAATGTAGTATATTTTAAAAGAAACTATATACTATGAGTCCTAACAGCCTGGCAATCCATAAATTAATTAATATATAATTAAGTGGCAACGTATATTCGCGTTCGCATTGCGAACCGTTCTCTTATTTTTGCTATTTGCATTCGCACTCACATTCTCTAAAATGTATGCGAATATTAAAAGCGAATACATATCTAATAAATGAAATTTCTGCATAGAAATTTATTTGTAAGAATACAGTCACACCTTCTAAGCTAAGAGAAATAAAAATAAACAGTTTCTAATTTTTAAAAAATTTTAAATGAAAACTTTTAAGGGTATGAAATAATTTACTTTTAAATGGAACATTTTTTATATTTAAGTTCAGGGGAACTGAAGAAACTATTTTTTTTTTAATTTTACAGAGCCCCCTTTTCTTTGGTACCAAGTTTGCTAAAAATTATTAAAATCTTATGTTAAAAAAATTATAAAAAATAAGTATTCTTGAAAACTATTAAGCTCTTTAATGAACAAAAGATGAGGAAATTTTACTATAATAAATATGTACACAATTTTAACAAAATAAAAATGTATTTGTTTGCTTGTTGCTAAAAACAATAAATTTTTAACGTAGGGAAAAGTGTAGGGAAATTTTTTTTTGGTTGTAGGGAAAAAAGGGATTTTTATGGACATATCTAGAGATTTTTTGAAAGTTTTCCTGGCATCACTGACTAGGGTATTCATTTAATCGGGCTTTTACTTTAATCGGTTAATCACTCGATTAATTAATCGAGGTTTTGGTTTAATCGATTAATAATCGGTTAATAATGTAATTGATCGGTTAACCGATTAATAAAGTTTTTTTTTATAAATTAAGTAATTTTAATAAATAAAAATTAAAAATTACTTATTATTTGGAGTTTATTAGTAAAAACATAACAATTCTTGAACCAAAACGAGCAAACAAAAAATATTTTTTAATCAATACATATTATTTATTTATTAAAAAGTAAACTGTGAGATAATTTTATTAGTAATTTAAATAGTTTAAGGAGATCTTCTAAAATAATCTTTTAGAAAAATAATTTGGTTAAAATGTTTAGGATTTAAGCGACTCTTTTCTTTAGTTTTGATAAATTTTGACTTGGAAAAAATTCTTTTACTTATCGTAGATGTTGCAGAAATCGAACCAATAATACAGAATATGAAAATTCTCAGTCCTTTTCCTAGATTTTTCTAAACACATAAAATATTCCATTATGTTATTAGAGTCCTGTTTTAATTTTTAACACTTCAAATTGTTTCAGTTAATTCAGTTAAAAGATTGCTCGTGTTACTATTGAGAGTTTCTGCTGTTGTCAGTTCATCATGTTACTCATCCTAACAAAGCTTAGTACCAATCATTCGGCAAAAAAGTTTATTTCCGAATTCCTTAATTTCTGTTTTTATAGGAAATAGGAGGAAATATATTGTATGAAAAAATATTTCTAAGCACAACTTTTTTGGTGCACATAGGTAACATTTTGGTGAACTTTGGTACAGAAAACGTTATAAAATTGGACACGGATACATTGTAGAATGCATTTAAAAGAGTGAATTTCCTTTGCAACTAACGTTTTTGAACTCACCCAAATTTTAAAACACAAAAAATATGGTTAAATACTACAAACAATTAGAAATTTTATTACATCGGTTAACCGAATGAAATTAACCGGGTTAAACGTTAATCGAAAATATCCAATTTTAATTTAACCGATCAGTTAATCGGGTAGTAATTAATCGGTTAACCGATTAACGGTTAACCGAATGAATACCCTAGTATGTACTACGAGTACTAGTTTTCTTTCAATAACACTGTGCACCTAAAAAAAAAGCCAGCCTCAATACTTGCAACGCGAAATGAAACTAGACTATTGGTAGAGCAAATCTGCTAAAGAGTTTTGAAAAGTTAGCTCGGGTTCCCGAAATATTGGCCCCTAAATTTTTTGAATTTTTTGAAAAGGCGTTTGATTTAAGTCAAAAAAAAATATATCTACTTTATGTACTTCTAAGCTTAAATAGTATTTCAGATGTCTTCAGTAGATTTGTATGGCGATTCTATTCTTAGAATATATTAACGCTCTAACACTCATTTTCAGGGGTAATTTTTGCCCTTTTTTAACTTCCACACAAAAGTATACTAAAACGGCACTTTAAAGGGTTAAAATTTTCGAAGAATATTTTTGCATTTTAAATCCAATATAGAAAAAAAAAATTAACGTGTACTTCATGTACATAAAAATGATGAAAAATAATAAAAAGTTGAGCTTAAAATGTTCTAAACTAAAATAAATTTCAGAAGATTGCACTTTTTCTAGTACTTCATTTCGGTCTTTGATATAGTTATAAAACAGGTAGCATGTCATATTAAAATCAAACTTAAACTGGAGGTCCACACCACGCGTTACTCGCTTTTTCGCAGCATACGCAGCTGTCAAAAAAGTAGAATCTGTGTAGTTATACGTAATAAGTTACATGCACAAAAGCGTAGATGCCTTGAGGCGAAAAGTAGGTTTACTTTCTACTTTTGTAGGCGTCACAAGCAGCATTCGAACAAATCAGCTGATTTTGACAAATTAAATTTTATTTTTACTTGTGCTGCTGCTGCATAAAAAGCGTTGCATGTAACTTGAAACGTAGATCGCAAGTAATGTTAGAAAAGCATGCGCTGCGTGGAGGCGAAAACGCGTGGTATGGACCTTCAGCTTTACATTGAATAATACTCTGCAGTGTTTCAGTCTTTAACAAGTTTCTTTCCTTTGTCCATTGAGCAGACTAAGTACTCAACTTGAAAAAAATCAAGCTCTTTAACCAACTGGACAACTGTCAAACTAATCTATTGAAAAAGCCATACACGCTTTGTTTTGGACAACGACCGACTCAGTTGACAATTGAATTGAAACGTGTATTGGGCTGCCTTAGAGAAAGCAATTTGTTATCGGTTTTCGATTACTTATAAAAGTTGTTTACACGGTATAACTTTTTACAGCCACTAGTTGAATTATTGCTACTTTATAATTATTGTATGATCGCTAATATCCGAATACGGATTGGCAAATAAAGAAGAAGAAGAAGTTGAAACAAAATTTGAAAGAGGATTTACTATCATCTAATATTATTGAAAGCTTTTACCAGCTTTACACCAGATAACAGTTGAATTTAATTAAAGTTCTTTATACAGTTACCTTATGTTAGCAGTGTTATAACAGAAATCTTAACCTTTGTTAACAATTTAAACCAGTAAAAATCTAATTTGTACAAAAAACCAGGACAATTTAATAGTGGACCAGGACACCAGGACACCAGGACAAGTAGTCTAAACCCAGGACAATCCTGGAAAACCAGGACGTATGGCAGGCATATATAAAGCGAATTTATTAAAAATATAAACAAATTTTTTGATTAACGTTATAAATAAATAATTTGACCACTGCTGTTGTTGCATATTTGCTGTTTGCAGAAAAAGTGAGAAGAAGACTTTTGCGAATTTGCAGCAGCCCGCTGCCGGACGCCACCGGAAACATGCAAAAAATACTATTTTACCAATTTATTAATTTTATTTACTTCTTTCTGTGGAAAACATCTAACTGTTGAAAAAAATGAAAATAAAAAATTAAGCTTTTATCCAATAAAAAACAAGAGCTGTAAGCTGCTTGGTTTATTTTCAATAAAAAACCGGTAACATTGGTTTCTGGGACACCTAAAACCGACACTAGTTTTAGTTCGAAAAAAACCGACAACATTGGATTTCATGAAACCCGAATTTTTTTTGTCGGTTTCAAATCCAATACCGATAAGATGGGTTTCTATGACACCCCTGATTATAGTATTTTGTTACAAAATTGAATTTACATATCGTAAATTGTGTTATTATTTCTTTAGCTTTTTTTTGTTAGTACTGAAGTGAATTACATAAATCTATTGAAAAATGTCTAATTCTTAAGCCCTTATGACACTACATTTTTAATGCATTGTTCAAGTTTTGGGGAACAGTGCAAATATAAAGTAATAGAAAAATTTACCAAGTGCGAAGGGTTCAGCTGTATTAAGATAAATGGCAAACTGTCAAAAATTTTACTAAAGTTATCGTTAAAAAATGAAGTTATGTCAAAAAAAATGTAAAATTGTTGAACTTAAAATGGACATTTCAAGCTTGAAATATTAAAAGTGTTGCTGAATCAGCGGTTTATGGGCAAATTCAGCGATTTACCGCTTTTTATTTTTAGGTTTCTCATAAACAAAAAGTTGGCAGTATTTAATAAAATTAACAGAACAGGGATGGCTAAGTTGTTTCAATTTTACTTTTTTGTTGATACTTTTTAAACTAAGAATTATAATACCTTTTTGTGGAGTTTTTTTAAGAACATAAATAAAATTAATTTCAACTAAAACAATCTTTTAGTACAATTAGGGTAAAAAAGTACAATTTTTAAAAGTTGTTGATGCAATTTTAAAAATTCTAAACGCCATCCCTGAAACAAAACCATAACAAGAAAAAAAAAACTAAAAAACTTTGTTTACATTTCTTATAGTTTGCTGGTTATAGCATTTACTGTTTCTTTCTATCAATTCTATAGTCTGAGTTCATACGGCTCATGTCTTATTGACAAGATTCTTCCTTTTTCTTCTTTTAACATGAATTGGCGTTCAAATGATTCATGTCATGTTGACGACATGTTTTTATTTTGTATAGTCGTGCGTATACATGTGTGCTTTTTTGATATTGAAAACAATAACAAAATTAAACAACGAATGACCAGAAAGGTAAAGGGAACAGTAGAAACCAATTATACAAAACAAGAAGGAGGGACGACCTACGCGCGTTGACCAACACGTTCCTGACGTCATGAGATGTGTCGCTTTCAAATGAGACCAATACCAGCACGCTCAGTGATGGTACACCAAATTTACACGTATTTAAATCTTTAAAATGGCTCTCCTGAACAAAACCCTTATGTCCCTTTCTATTTTGCGCGTCACATATATGAATTCAATTTCGGCTGCCTTTTATTTTAATTAAAATTGCGTCAAATGTATAAATTCAAGCTTTTACCACAAGTTGACTCTGTGTGTATAAACAGTCATAAATTAACTTAGTGGCCACACGATCAAGTTTAACCTTTAAATTTGCAATACAATTTTTTTTAGTAACACACAAAACCTATTATACTTTGTATTAATACATGTCAAAAACTCAAGTAACATGACAAAGTGTGATGGTGTGAATGCAATGTGTCACGAAAATGACAAGTATTATGAATCGTTTTTTGAAAAATTTCTAAGCAATCATACTTGTCATTGGATCAGGGTTGCATTTCATTTCATGTGTGAGTGTTTATACTTTGTGTGATGGTGTGAACACAAGCTGTCATGTTAAATTAGATTTTTTGACAGTCGCAACAAAACTCATTAGATTTCAATCTCACAAAGTATTATGGAATACGTAAGACTTGTGAGATAGTGTAAACTAGCTTTAATTGACTTCTAGATTGCTTTCAAATTCACCTTTCCATTTGTTTCGCAATTATTCGTTAAATTTTAACAGCTGATCACAAATTAATTTAGTTTCTTCCTTTTAAAAATATATTTCTTAAAAAAGAAAAGTTCTTCGTGTGCTTTTTTACAAAATAATCACTGACAATAAAATAAGAACACTATTTTGAGTTGTTTCTATCAATTTGGTGCAGATTGTGCCACGGCTGGCCAATTCAAATAAGTTTTGACAAGCAGTTTGTGTGAACAACTTCAAAATGATTTATTGATATTGCCCAGTAAAAAAAATTTGGGTTTTTTGAAGCACTTAAGAGAAAAAGCGCATAATCGAGCGCTTCAATAAAAGAGCTTTTATTAAGCAGTAATATACAAAAAAGCTGCTATTTTAGTGCTGACAACGAAGAAGGTTGCAAACCGAAAAAAAAAATAAAAATATGCTAAAATGATTGGAAAAAGGCATTTAAAAAAAAGGCGCGGATTAGGATTTTATTTTAGACCCATGGTTTCTTCGGAGAATTTTCTTAGAATTTTATGTAGATTACGTTTTTGCTATTCGATTTTTAATTTTTTTTTCATCCATACAAATCGACCCGCCCTAATGTACATGCTTCAAATGTTTGTCCAAACACACTAATTTACAACAGAAAATATTTGTACCAACGTGAAATTTTGGCATGTTTGCCAAGCAATTTGTGTGGTTTATTTTGCCCTTAAGTGAAACATTTAAAAAGTTGATATGGACGCAGAAACCCTATTTAAAAGAATTTATGTATTTGCTTTTGTGAACAAAAACAAATAGTTAACTTGAAAAAGCTATTAAAAAATAAAAAAAAACATTTTAAAATAGTTTTTATATCAATATCATTAACTTCGGTTAAAAATTTTAATATGTAATAAATTCTTTTCTGTTGGCATCTCATCTATTTATCCATTTAGTTTTTTTTCACTTTGAATTATTTTTAACCAAAACAATTAACAGCAAGTCGCAATCATTTTTTTTATTTCCATGATAACTTGTCGAATTTATATTCTTAAAAGTTTTTAAAGTCCAATGGCTCACAATCATTTATTTTTTTTTTTAAATTTTAACATGTGATAAATTCTTTTCTGATCGCAACTCATCTTCAGTTTTTTTTCACTTTGGATTATTTTTTTCTTAAGCAATTCTTAAGCAAAGCTTAATAAATTTGTTTATTTTTCATGATTAATTGTCAAATTAATATTCTTAAAAGGCGGGTTTTCCAAGGTGAATTTATGTAAACGGTGGTATCGATGCTACAACAAGTACAACACCGAAAACAGCATTGTATTTAATTTGTTGCTTTCGTTGGTCGATACGTCAAAAACACAAGCGAATGTTGACATTTCTCTCTCTAAGCACGAAAAAGTAGCACAGCTGTGCTTTCAACGACACATAAAAAATTAATTCGCCTTTGGTTTTAGCATCCAACATAAATGACTTACGTCACCCAAATCATACTCAACACTTCTTGTAAGAATTGCATTGTTCCTCTTTGGACCAATGCGCAATTACAAATCTATGTAAAGCGGCCCATACACTTGCAATATTATTGTAAATAATATTCGCCATATTATTTAAATTTTGCCCTATATTATGCAATAAGACGCGCAATGGTTTCATTCATTCAATAAAAAGGTGAACATAGCCTATAGGAATAACTTAAACAGCATTGTACAATGTTGCCAACACACTCCACTTTCATTGTGCAATAAAAATCAAAAGTCTTTTGACTGTTGCCAATATATTGTGCCAGCTTCGAATATCACATACACATTGGCGATATAATTGAACAATAAGTGAAATTTAACAATTTTATTGCAAGTGTATGAGCCACTTAACAGCACAAAATTTTCTTTTGAATTTAAAATTTATTTTAGATATTAACGACTTTAAAAACGAACTACTCAAAATTATTTAATTCTTACCTTAAAAAATTCAGAAGATTTCCAAAGCTACAGTACTCCGTTACCAACATCATCTGATTGCTGAAACGTGTACAGTGACCAATTATGCCGACTATATTGGGATGCTTTTCAACAGATTTCATTACTTCGATTTCTCGACGAAAAGCGTATATATCCTCAGCCGAAGGATAATCTAAAATAAATTTCAAAAAGTAGAAATTATATATTAACCCCCTTATGCAAAACAAGTTAAAGTTCACATTAGTTAACCAACACATAAAACCCCATTCACTTTTGCTGTCCTTAATGTGTTGGTTAACTAATGTGAAGTTTAACTTTTTCCTTTTTTTTAAGGGGAAAATGTTTAAAAAACAAACCCATATTATTTTACCTTTTAACATTTTCACGGCCACTTGTTGTGTAGTGCCCATTTTGTGGTCTTTATACAAGCCCAGTTTTACCAAACCAAAGGCTCCTTCACCTAAAACCTGATGAAGTATCAAATCAGTTTGTTCGATTTCCATGTCATCATCATACAGCATATGTTCTTGAGCTTCTATTTGATAGGAAAGATCATTGGGATTTGTTTTTAGAGTTGCAGGGTAAGCAAAATTATTTTTAGGATCAATGGGGGCTTTCTTTTCCAGTTCCTAAATAAGATAAGGGGAAGGAAGATAATTATATAGCAAACTCTTTAAGACTTACACTTTTCATAAGCACACTTGTGTGTATACGAAAAACATTTCAATTACCATTACAATGACATGTAATGTGTAATTGAGGTCGTCCCAATAATAAGGAATTAAATAAAATAAGTTTATGTAATTTAAATTAAGCATTAATTAAGCAAAACTAATAACATTTAGATGTAACTGTAAACCCTTTCTATAAAAAATCAAATTTTTAAAAGTTATTAAAAATGAAAATTTTCAATTTTATTTAAAAGCATTTGTAAATCACCAACAAATTTTATCTTCACGTTTGCTACATTAATTAAATTATTATTAAATTAAAAATTCTAAACATTTTTATTTACAATTACTTTCCTAATTTAATAAAACAACATAAAATTTACATGTAATTGTGTAAAATATTCACTTGCGAATTATCACCAGTAATTGCAAATAAGCAACAAAAATCTGCTTAATGTTTGTAACATTTTATTTGCTTCTGTAATTGCATTTTTTTAAATTACAAGGAATGTTTGATTACTTTCGATTGAATAACAATGTTAAACAAAACTGTTTAAGTAATTGTGTAATTATTAATAATAATAATAAGCCTTGTTCTTGATGTTGAAAGAACTGCCTCTATACTGGGCATAGGCTGTCTATAAATATCTTCCATCTTTCTCTTCTAGACGCTGCTTCTCGAAGTTCTCCTATGTTGTTGTAGTTTCTATCTTCGGATGCACTATTAATCTCATTAAGTGTCGACCTTCTCCGGGTTGTTTTTGGGCGACCAGGTCTTCTTGAACCTTGGGGGTTGTAGGAGAGAGCTTGGTGACATATTTCCGTGGGTGGTTTTCGTAGCGTATGGCCAATCCACCCGAACTTTCTTCGGCGTATCTCGATGTTGACGTCTCTAAAATTAGAGCGGTTCCAGAGCTCTACATTGGAAATACGATTCGGCCAAAAAATTTTAAAAATTCTTCGTAGACACCGATTGACAAAAACTCGGAGTTTGTTTTGTATTTCATCTACTACGTACCAAGTTTCGCAACCATACAGTAGAACTGACAGTACACATGATTTAAAAACCTTGATTTTTGTTGCTGTGCTGTACATATTGTTATTCCAAACTCTATGCAGTGTTGTGTATGCTCCCAGTGCTTTTCTTGTTCGGACATCTACATCCTTCTCTGTGCCTCCTCCTTCAGTAACTATGCTGCCCAGGTACTGGTATTCTTGTACTTTTTCTATTTCGGTTCCATGGAGTGTAAGGGGTTCATTGGTGTTTACGTTTATTCTCATGTCTTTAGTTTTAGAAATGTTGATCATAAGTCCAACTTTTGAAGATTCAGCCGCCAGATCGTTTAGCTTTTCTTGCATATCACTACGCCTATGTGCGAGTTCGCATTTGTCGTCTGCGTAGTCGAGTGACTCTAACCTTTCGTTTGGGTTAACTGGGTTCCAAATAATACCACGAGGTTTACTTTCTGTTGCGCGCCTTGAAACCGAATCTATTACAATCAGAAATAGTAGGTGTGAAAGCAAACATCCTTGCCTGACACCAGATAAGGATTGAAATGGCAAAGACATTTTACCGCAGTGAAAAACACAACTTTGAAAACCAGCATAACTACCGCGAATTAGTGAAATGATTTTGTCTGGCACACCGATGTTTCGTAGTTCTGCCCATATACATTCTCTACTTATTGAGTCAAAGGCTTTTTCATAGTCAACAAATAGTGTATATAACGGGGATCTCATTTCTAAGGACTGTTCGATTATTATTCTAAGCGTGTTTATTTGGTCGACGCATGATCGGTTTGCACGAAAACCAGCTTGTTCACGACGTAGCTTTTCATCAATATGTGTCACCATCCGTTCCAGTATAACCTTCATAAAAATTTTTATAACAGACGAGAGTATAGTAATGCCTCTCCAGTTATTACAATCTGTGGCATCGCCTTTTTTATACAACTTTACGATTGTTCCTTGTAGCCAATCCGAAGGAAAAGTTTGAGATATCCAAATTTTACAAAACAAAGGATGAAGAATGGTGGCAAACTGTTCAGGGTTACACTTTAGAACTTCTGCTGGGATATTATCACTACCTGCTGCCTTTCCATTTTTCATACTCTTAATAGCGTCAATTATTTCGTTTGCAGATGGTGTATCTGTTCTTATTTGCAGAAGGTGAACATTTGTTTTGTGTGTTGGGCAAACTTCTTGTCGTTCTATGTTAAGGACACTCTCGAAATGCTCCTTCCAACGCTTCAGTTGGTCTTCAACATTTGTTAACAATCCACCGTTTAAATCTTTTACTGGCTTGTTTTTTCGGCGCTGCGAAATATGGCCCCAGGAAATATGGCCCCAAAAAATAAATGAAAATTGACCCCAAATTTGGGGCTATTTTTCATAATGCAATATGGCCCCATTTTTTTAATGAAAAATTACCCAAAAAAAAATGAAAAATAACCCTAAAAATAAAATGAAATATGACCCTAAATTTGGGGGTTTTCTTCATTATGAAAAATCACCTCAAAATTTATAATGAAACTTAACCCCAAAAAAGAACACAAAGAAAGTGACGTTAAACATTTTCGGTGGAGTTCATATGCCAAAAACTAAAAATCCCAAATTTAGAATCCCGGTTTCAAAATCCGGATAATTATACAGTTTTAGTTTTTTGGCTTTCGGCCATGCATAAGGATTTTTTTTCTCTATGGTATAACGAACACTGGCTTTGCTTACTAAAGCTCTACGTTATAGACGGCCTTCGGCCGGGCGCAAGGATTTTTTTCTCTATGGTATAACGAACACTGGCTTCGCTAACTAAAGCTTCTCTGTATAGCCGGCCTTCGGCTGGGTGAAAGGATTTTCTTCTCTTTGGTAAAACGAACACTGGCTTCGCTCACCAAAGCTTCACTACATAGCCGGCCTTCGGCCGGGCGCAAGGATTTTCTTTTCTATGGTATAACGAACTCTTCTCGTAATAGACGGCCTTCGGCCGGGCTCTAGGATTTTTTCCTCTATGGCATAACAAACACCGGCTTCGCTAACTAAAGCATCTCTGCATAACCGGCAAGGATTTTCTCTACTTTGGTATAAGAATTCGGGTTTTTTATGTTATCCCTAGAAACTTTTACATAGAATTTTATAAAATTTGTGTAAAAATGTTTGGGGTGATTTTTCATTACTTTAAACTTGCATTTTTTATTAGTAGATGAAAAATATCCCCAAAGTAAAAATTGTGATTTTATTTGGGGCCATTTTTCATTCCTTGATATTGGGGTCATTTTTCATTCCACTTAAAATGCAAAAACACGCTAACGAAAAAATGAAAAATAGCCCCAATAAAATAACAAAAAAATTGCGCCAAAATTGCGTGTTGTTGTGTCTCATGTACAATTTTGGGGCCGTTTTTCATTTTCTTTTTGGGGCCATATTTCCTGGGGTCATTTTGCGCACCGCCTGTTTTTTCTACTAGCTACTCCCGCAATTTTCTTGGTTAAAGTAAAAAGGTCTTTCATATTAGATAGAGCGGCCGCGTTTTCTGCCTGTGCTGCCATATTATCCACATACATTCTTTTATCGTCTCTTATTGCTCGTTTAATCTGTTTATATAGTTGACTATATTCGCTTTTCAGTCTTCTTCTATCAGTTTCTATTTTGCTTGCAGTTAGGCGGTTCCTTAGTATTGCTCTATTATCTATTAGACTCCAAGTTTGAGCAGATATAAAGTCATCGTTTTTGTTTGATATTCTTCCAAGATTTTGTAGGCATGTATCATTTACTGTTGTTTTTATCACATTCCAACTGTGTTGTACGTCATTGTAGTTAAGAGTATGACCGCCAAGATTTTCGTTAAGAGTATTGGAAATGTTATTGAGAACCTCAATTAAAATTTTGTAATTTTTTTTTTTTATAAAAATTATTATTAAGACTTTAAAAAGCTTTCAATTACGGGTTTCTTGTTTTGCTTCTGAATTGTTCATCTCTATATAAAATGCAGATAATTAAATAAATACAGATGGAGTCATCCAAACTACCATTTACATTACCAAATTGCCCATATCTGCATTCGACGAAAATGGAAGAGCTCCCTTTTAGACATGAGCACAAAGCACAGAACACACAGAGATGAAAAAAGTGACGCAAGAAAAATGCCCAAATCATTTGTGAGAGCAGCTTTCGAAGAAAGAGAAAGAAATCATGCGAGAATACATGTAACAGGATAACAAATTTAGCTGCAGATACTATTGGATTCAAACAAAATGCCGCAAGGAAAAAGTTGCTCTCCGTCAAAACATGGAAACTGATACAGGAAATTTATTAGGAAAAACAAAAATTACAAATTCCACATCTCAGATTACAATACGAATAAAGAATTAGGCGAAGGAAGCAAAGAAGTCAGTCATCCCGAGCGTATAATAGGACTTACTTCGAAAACTTGGCAAACGAAGCAGAAGCGGCAGCAGAAATGCATTAAACTAGGGAACTGCGCAATCTTATAAACTTCATTTCAAATAACAAAATGTTACGGCAACACAATAATCAATGATTTAAATGGGCAGCCGCTTAAAAACGTCTAATTTTAACAAGTAGTTTCATCTTCATGCAAAACTGGATCATATTCTGACATGGCATAGTTTAACAAGTAGGTGGAAAGAACTTTTCGATTCGTAAAGCAATTATATTGACAACTACAACCAACACTCTATTTTCTGAAATGACAACAGGTTATTTTGCCTGATTACCGACAACCCCCATGACATTGAAGAAATATCTACCGCAATATTGGAGCTTAAACGAAACAAAGCATCAGGAGAGGACGGCTAACTAAAATCCTAAGCTTCGCCAAACTTACCCCCTAACATCCGCGAAATACAGAGGAGCTACCAAATTCTTGGACGAAAGGCGTCGTAATAGAACTGCTCAAGAAAACCGACTATGCGATATGTGACAACTGGAGAGCAATAACTCTTCTCAATACAACGTACAAAATTATCGCGATAATAATAACCACAAGATAATCATGCAAAGAGCAATCACTACAAAAAAACAGGCAGGATTTCTTCCGCAATGTAGTTTTGTTGACCAGAAAAACACCCTACGTCTAAAACTTGACTAATTATTTTAACGGAGCACTCCGCTGTATTTGGATTTTATCGATTTCCAAAACGCATTTCGTTCAATAATGCGCAATGACGTATGAGAGGCTCTGCGAGTAAAAATAAATATAACCAACTTATTTAAGGCAATGTACGCTAAATCCATGCTACATGTTAGACACAACGGCAGAACCAGCGAATCATTATTTAATGAAATAATGACAAAACTATTTGAGCAGAAAAAAGGAATCGTTTGGAACTTTCGGGATCATCTAAGAGATCTTGATTTTGCGGATGACATCTGTATTATTTCTCACAAGTCTAGCGATATATAATTTATAATTAATATAATTAATGCTTTAATTGGTGAAAAATTTTGGAGAATTTTATCTGTGTAGTGAACTTATGAGACGTATGTATATACGCACGTTATTTTAGATGACAGTTTTTTTAAAATTGATATGCACCTTTCTGAAGGAGCCGAAATAGCAGGGACTATAAGATATCTATTGCAACTTTAAATAATTTTCTAAATTGGTTTTAATTCTCAACCCAAAAAGGTTATCAATCTAGCGGACTTATCCCCTAATGGTCGTTCATTGTTTTGTCGTATGCTCGCAATTGCAATTGAATTTGGATTTGCATTTGTTTTTTACAACATTACAAAAATATTTGACACTCCAGTCCCTATATAAACATGTACAAATTTCGACTTAAAGCCCTTTAATTAGCAGTAAACAGCATAGCTAAGCAATCCATACCACTTGCCATTCTTGTTGTTTGTATTCATTGCTGTACTTCACCGCGAATTAATACACGCAAAGAAAAAACATGGTTGTGGTAAACATATTCTAAGAGCAACATATTATGATAAGAATTATGATTGTAGTCACCATATTAAGATTATTATTGAATCATATTATGATTAAATATACTCGTACTACTACATCATAATATTTTTCCCTAAATCATATTATTGTTCTGTTAATCATAGTAAGTTAAAAAGTAATCAAATTATTGTCATGTTAATCATAATAAGCTAAGAAATTAATCATATTATTGTCATGTTAATCATAATAAGCTAAGAAGTAATCATATTATCATCATGTTAATCATAATAAATTTAGAAGCAATCATATTATGATACACCACCTTTCATAGCTGTCATAAAAATACAAAATAAATTTAAATATTTTTGAATCGATTTTTTATTTTGTGGCTTTTTACAATTTGTCTTAATGTAAATCAAATAGTGGAGTTCAATATAAGACTTGCAAAAGAGCAAATGAAAAGTCTGTGGTTTTCATGGGCAACTGCGTGTGTCCATTTTTTCGATTTTAAGATGTTGATGCCATATTGCATAATTTTAAACGCTCTTTACATTTTTTTGAAAAAAGATGGATCAATTTCGATTTTTTAACGTAACGACAAAGTTTAAAATGTGCAATACCTAGCCCATAGTTTGATCTATAATGGTTTTTCGGCTTTCCTGAACAATTTGTTTTAAGACATACGCGGATGCCCATGAAAACCACAGAAATATCGTAGCACTTTTATAAAATATAACGAAATCTCTGTGTGTTTTGTTGTTGGATTTTACAAAAAACTATGATATTTTGCATTTGCACTATTACATCACTAATACTTGAATGAACTCCGCACATATTTTAATTTTTTAATGTCTTTAAACATATTTAATTAGTATTGTGGTTATTTTGTTGAACTATTTATGGTTTTTAATCCAAATTTTTAATATTTTAATTAGGCTTAAGTTCATGAAATTTAATTTTCATTAAATTATTTTTATGAAGAAAGGAATTTTACAACATGAAAATTAATTAAAATTGTTATTGATAATCTTTCATTCTTGACGTGGCTCGGGCTCGAACCCTGGCCGGCAGGTTACCATGACATGTTTCGATCGCAACCACTCGATCTCCTCAGATGGATTTGCCGTCTTACACTCGCAGCCATCGACGACTGCTGACGTCAATAGTCAAACATCAATCCTTAAACCAAATTGTGTTTAAACATTTGGTAGATCGAAATTTGCTTTCCTGAATGATTATCAATTTTAATTGATTTTACATGTTTTTTCCTTACTTCTGTTTTTTCGTTTAAACATATTTTTTTATGGAATTTTATCTTTTAATTGTTTAACCGCTCACAAATAAAAAAAACGACACAACTTCTTCAAAATTATTTTACAAATGGCGCTAATATAATATGATTAGAGTAAAAATAGTTTGATTGCATCTTTAACATAATATGATAAATGTATAGAAAGTTATCATGTTATGGCTATTAAATATCATGATATGGTTGTGAGAAATATAATATGTTTAGAAAGTTATCATAATTAAGTTGTTAGAAAAATAATTATTTTTCGGTCAACAATACTCAAATTCATAATTGCGATAAACATTGATATGTTTACAGTAACTATAATATTGTTGATATTAAATAAAAATAACAATTATTTGTGTACGACAACAATATATTGTTACATTAAACATAGTGTTGTTGCCGTAACCATGCCCAACCATATTTTTTCTCTGCGTGTAATAGCAAGTAAAAATTTGCGGCAAAAAACTGTGTATAGCTGCTGAAAGATGGCTTTTAAATAATAGTAATATCGATATTAATATTTTTCTTATCGATATTTTCGATATTTTAAGACTATCGATAGTTTCCCAGCACTAGCGATATACAGAGCAAAGTTAACGACTTCAGAGACAAAAATTTTGGGCCATTTTTCATATGAAATCAGGCCCAATTTTACATGCAATTTTTTTGGGCGATTTTTCATACTTTTTTTTGGGCGATTTTTCTTTGGGCGATATTTCCTACAGCCGTATAATTTGGGTTCATTTGAAATATGTATGTATATTTTAAAATATTTAACTAATTTATACAATAAATTTAAAATTGAATCGTTTATTTTAAAAACCAATCAAGCGAATAATTTTTGATTTTGAGTATATCAAAGAAAACTCTCTATAAATCTAAAAATTACTTTTACAAAAGTAAAACAAGGATTTCTCAGCAATGCTTCACCACCACATGGGACAGCATTGGTTTTTTTGTTGCATTCAACGATGTTTGTATTTATCTTTACAAAACAGTAATCTACCAATAACACTCAATATTGGATTTTTTGTTGCTTGACTGGTTTTTGAAATAAATGATTTTATTAAAAGCATCATTGTAAAAAGGAAGTTAATATTAAAAATATTTTATTTAATTGCAATTGTTAAATTTTAAATATCTGTCGGAAATGGTTGGACTTTTTTATGTATGTACATTAGGGTGTCCCAAAATTTTTTTTTGTCAGAGGCTCGCGGACGAACTCGCGAGAGGGGTTCGGGTCTCGACATAGTGGTGGGGGACAGGGGGGTAAAACCCCCCTATGCTACTACTATGGGGTGATACGGGAGAAATTCCGTGATGACGCTGACCGATCCTGGAGGGGCAGAATGGATTGCAGGGTGTCTAGGGCACTATGGCCCAATTTGGACGCGGGGGCAACCAGGGTTCTACTGGGATTGGATAGGGGTAGTCTCAGAACACTTATAGGGTTCTTGACGGGTCATTGTCCTGTCAGGGCTTTTGCGGGTAGATGGGACAACGCCAAACCGGACTTCTGCAGGCTATGCGAGGATTCAGAGGAGCTAGAGACGATCGAGCATGTACTGTGCCATTGTCCTAGGATGCAGGGTCTCAGACTGAAGTGGCTAGGAGATAGGTTTCACGACGAACTGGGGTGCATAGCTGGATGTAATCCGGCCAATCTACTGGGGTTTGTCAGGGAAATAACGCGGCTGTTTCTTTTGAGGGGACTGTAAGGGGGGTATTGGTCCTACTTTCTAATTTTCTGTCTATATCTTACTTCCTTTTCTCTACTTTTCACTTCCTCTTATCTCTATCTCTTACTTCATATTTTCATTGAAGGGAACCACAATGGATCGTATTCGGTCTCCGAGTGGAGGTGTGCCTGTGGGCACACAACCCTTCTTAACCTAACCTAACCTAGGTTCCACTATTTTAGAATTTTTTTTTTTAGATTTTTAGGAAGAGGTTGTTAAAAATCTGGTTTTTCGGCCTTTTTTCAAACTTGACTCATAACTTTGTCAATAACCACGTTCATTTAATTTTTTGACCGAATATTTCTAAAGAAAATTTCCCAAACTTTATTTCCATATGCAAAAACTTTAAGTTTCGGCAATATTTTTGTCCATTACGATTCCACATATTAAGTTCTTTTGTAATTTTTTAACAAATTCTGTAAAAAACGGTTTATTACTTTTCAAATTTATATGAAAGGTATAAAAACTAGTGACGCGATTTTGAATACCGATAAGTTCTAAACAGACTATTTTTATAGTTTGTACCTTAAAAATGGTGATACTTTTTTTTGTTATAATTTTTGTATATTTCCATTAATTTTTAAAGTTACGTTTTAACTGTCATTAACTTCTGATATTTATTGATCTAAATCGTTACACGCTGTCATTTTCACTTTCTATTTTATGTGTGCTCCAGGAGCTATCAATCGGGCTCGCTGGATGATGAAAATTATATATTCTTTGAAAATATGCATTTTCCGAAACCAGTTGCAATCTTATATAGACAAATCAACAGTTGAAGCACAACCGCGAAAAACGTTGTAAACGCCACATTTTGCAAAAACTGTTTTTTTGCAGATAAACGTTGACTTTACTCTCTTACACAGTTTAAACATCAAATCAACCAAAACTATGCACCTTAACGCCTTCAAAATGGCGTACAAAGTGTCAGCCAGTGGAAGAACATTGCAAGTTACTAACATAATGATGAAACCGAAAGGATTTTGCAGTGCGGAATAATGTTTAAAAACCCTTTTGCATTAAAGTTTTTATTATCATTATTTTAAATAATAGAAAAAAAAAAATTTTTAAAACAAAAAATGCTGCCTGTCAAAAAACGTTTTTTTTGCTCTCCTGAAAAATTATTATTTTGTAACTTAAAACGTTATTCGCGGCTGTGCTTCAGTTGATGCCTTGCTTGAATTTAGTTCATTTATTTTAAGAATAAATATCAAATATTGGTACCTCAGCCAGTGCCCTTGATACGCTCCTCTCAATGATCTGAGCCTATTAAAGGAATTGGATAGTTATAAAATTATTAATAAAGCAGTTGCAAAAGCCTCGCTTTAACTTTTCTAGGTCATCCGTGGTACTTTACTCCGAAATTGGCTGCCCCAGCGTTTTTTGATGAACGTATCGACACCAAAACTTAGCACTTAATGACAAAAAAAACTTGCAGATACTCCATGCAGCGATTATGAACAGTGCTGCCACAACCAATACAATTTTTACAACCAAAAATTTTGAAAAAGTTACCAAATGTTAAAAAATATAACCAAGTTTAAAATGAATTTTATTAATTGAGAAAATCATTAAAATTTATTTTAAGTTGCATTGTAATACAAAGTTAAGATATTTGCACTTTATAATAATAATTATAAGTCAAGAAAACAAAGCAAGAAATGAAATTCTTTTACATATTAAAAAAAATAACGAGAAACTTAATTATTTACCAAGTTCACCAAGTTCAGTTAAAATTAACTATTACTTTAAGTTCCAGTTAACAATGTGTTTTTACAGCTATAACTAGTTAATAGTTAATTATAACAGAACTTGGTGAAAATGAGGGGTAAAAGTTTTTATTTGTTTGAGACTTTTTTTCGTAAAAAATATTTTAATTTATTATATGTATTTATTATAAACCCGTCAAATGTACATACAAAATTCGGTATATTCATTGAAAGTTAATAAATTAAATATTTTTTGATATTTCGTTTACAATAAACGAAATTTGTACATCACAGTTATAAATCACGAAAAGGAAAATTGCTTCCCGCTTTTTAGCTTTCATTGACAGTACTGTCAAATGTGGCGATTTTTTAATCCTTTTGTCGATGGAAATTTACGTTTGGCGATTGTTTTGGCGAAATTGAAAACGATTGGCGAAATGCATTTTATGTAAATATTTTTTAATTTACATATATCTAAAATGTTATAAAAACTTTTTTCTCTTGTTAGTAAATTTTATTTCAAATTAATAATTCTTATTATTAATAACTGTATCAAAATTGTTTTATTTGATACATTTTGTGAATCATTGTAAAATATTAACAATTAACATTATTAAAAAATTCGCCTTTCGTAACGTACATTCAATGGTGAAAAAGTATATGACTGAAGTCAAAGGTTTTTTTATAAATTAAAAATATTGCCAAATAATTATCTAAAAATATTAAATAACTATACATACCGACAAGTTATAAACAGAAAAATGTCAAATTTCTTAAACTTACAGCCTTTTTACACAGAAAGTTCCATAAATTTTAAAATTATATATTATAAATCAATGTAATTTAAAAAAAATCTTAAAAATTTCTATGTGTATTTTCAAATATACTGTCAGCGTCAAAATAAAGTGTACAACTGGTTTTCCAATATAAAAAGTGTTATTTTAGTAAAAAAGAATAAAATTTTTTAAAAGTTTATTAGTATTTACAAAACTTTCGGACAATGCTATTACAATTTAAAATTAAAAATTTGAAATACTCCAAAAACAGTACAATAAAAAAAAATTAACTCCGTTTTTAACGCGTCAAAAAAAGTGTACAGTTTTAAAATACTAAGAAAAGTGAAATGGCAAATACTTTGTTTGATTTTTTTTTTTTTGCTTTTAGGACGTCTTCTTGTCTCTTTGGCATCGATTCCACCAATTTTAAAGTTTGCTCAGTAGACAATTTTGGCCACTCTTCCTGCAGAATTTTCTTCAGAGAGTGCTTGCTGCTTATATTTTTTTTTAATTCGTCTGTCCAAATGTTCCCAGATGTTTAATTGAGTTGATATCGACTATTGGGCTTATCCATCAATCTTAGGACGTATTACAAAAGGCAAACCTACCACGCTTCACTTTAGATACTGTATTTTTTTCCGTTGAATTTCTTATTTCTACTTTTATCACTTTTTTTTTTATCCAACTTGCTTTCGTACACATTTGGAGCAACGTATTTTTCACAGATGCCTGCAAGCTTGAAGTCTGATGAAATTTGGCAAAGTAGAAATTTAACTTTTATAACTTAACATAACACTTTTTTTATTTGAAAACAAGCTGTATACTTTATTTTGACGCTCACAGTATATTTAACTACATATATCTACTTCTGGAAATAACCTAAATTTAGAACATTTAACATATACTCAAGTTTTTAGAAACACTTAAACGACTTTTGTGTAATTTTTCAGTCATCTTCTGAAATCGATTCCGCATGATTTTATGCACTTTCTACTTATCTTTAGTACTCTTAAAATCAGGAAAAGCTACGCTCATTAAAAAAAAAAAAAAATTGAAAATCACCATCGATTAAAACTTCATATGCTTTCGAACAGGGCCGTTTTTAATATAAAAATCACAAATGGCAATATTTTTCTTAGCAAAAATCTTAAAAAATTATTTGGTTGCAATTATGAAAGAGATTTTATGTTTTCGATAAAGTATAAAAAACTTTCGTTCATTGGTAACAAACAATGAAAAAATCATTGTACGCTGTACAAATTATTATTAGTTAATAATTGTATCAAGAAAAACACATTCGAACGTATTGTTATTTTAGAAAAAAAAGTAACCAAAATTAAAAAAATATTCACATCTCCACATTGCAGAAAAATATAACCAATTTTGGTTAGAAATAACCAAAAATGGCAGCTCTGATTATGAAGTAGAAAATGTAACTTTAACAGAAGAAAACTTTAGAAATAAAGAAATTCAATAATTCATTTCAAAAGCCAGTCTAACTTTTTTTGAAGCTTGCAATATTTCAATCGATTTTTAAAAATAGATCCACAGAATTGGAAAGCCAACAAGTCATTTCAAAAGGCAAAGAAAAAAGTTCAACAATTACAAGTAGTAAATGACGTAGCAGAACGAGGTGTGGCTTTGGCTAATACTTGTATTAATGTCACAACTTCTGAAACTGATTACCAGAATTAATTGCAAGGTATAAAATGAGTTTTCACAGAGCAAAAGAAAAGTTTTTTTTTTTTTTGTTGATTGGGTAAGATTGGTGAACTGGCAAACAGCTTATAATAACAAATACTGGGTATAAAGAAAAAAAAACGGGTATAACGCAGGAACGGTAAGAACAAATTTAAAAATTGTTTATTCATATTAATAAGAATTAATTTGTCTTTCAAACTGCATCATTAGTTTTTTTCGTTTTTATTTAAACTTAAAAAGTTGTAAAGCGTTATTACAAAATTTTTTTAAAACATTACGAAAAATTGTAATTAAGGGTATCTAAATGAGTAAACTCATCACCAAAATGTATAATGCAGTGAAGAAACTCGTGGTATTAACCAAGTTATGAGTAAAGTTAAAAAAAGGCCGAAAACTCCTCTAAACCTATTCCGAAAATTCTTAAAAAAAACCAAAAATACTTTACCCTATATGCTTTTAAATTTTAATTGAGCACCTATGAAAATCAGAAAGAAAAAAATTTTTGGGACACCCTAATGTACATATGTATGTTTATTGATTACACAGTGAGACAAAAAAAATGAAGTGAAAATACCTGGGACCTCATACGATTTTTCTGGTAGGTACTGTCTAGTACAACATTAGTCTGTTTTTGGAATTTTCAAAACACCCCCAAAATCTTGAGTTACGGGTTAAAAACCCGGTTTTTCATACCCGTATGCACTTATCACCCTGTAACTTAGTTGAATACCAACAGATTTCGAACCTTTTGGCAGATTTAGAAAGAAGAAGCTTACCTTTTGAACAGTGTGTATTTTCTTTAAGTAAATTTCAGATACATGTATGTATTTTTACACCAAATTTTTTTTTAACAGTTTTTTTCTCATTTTTCTATTTTTGGAGAATTTGTTACACAATATTTTTGTATAAGAACCGTTCTGTTTATGATTTTATTTCAAAAATTATAATTGACAAAAAATTAAACCAGGGTTTGTTTTTAAAAATCCGTTAGAAATTGACTGATTTATTTAACTTAAAAAAAAAACAAATTTTTTACAAAGAAATTATTCCTAACGATTCCGATCAAAATTGTTTGCTTGACCTTTTTCTCTTTTTATTTTAGCGTCTTCAGTATCTCGATTAAGTGACCAGCAATACTCTCAAAGCATTTTTATTTTATTTTTATACCCTCCACCACAATTAGTTGTGAAGTGGGTATATTAAGTTTGTCATTCCGTGTGAAACTTTTTTATTATTCATCTCAGACCCCATAAAGTATATATATTCTGGGTCCTTGAGAAATTCTAAGTCGATTTAGCCATGTCCGTCTGTCTGTCCGTCTGTTGAAAACACGCTCACTTTCGAACAACTCAAAAGAAATGAACAAACTTGGTGCCAAATTGCTTGTAGTTATCCTAAGCAGTTTGGGATTGAAATCCAGCAAAATCGGTTCAGTAGGACCAGAGCTATGAATCAAAATGTGGAACCACCACCTAAAAAAATTGATAATTTTGTTACAAAAAATAACATAAATGCTGGAACAAGGCACGGAATGAGATAAGATTTTGGAAAAATTTGTCTTATTTGAATGGAAATCACGATGTTAAATTTCGTGAAGATCCGTCCATAATTTACCCTAAGCCCCATATAAACACTACTACCGGAAAACAGTTTAGTACGCCTAAAACCTTAAAAAATAACGCTAGCGTAACAAAATTTGGTATGTCACTGTTTTTTAGGACTAGAAATAACACTGTGAAATTTCGTGACGATCGGTCCATAATTTACCCTAGGCCCCATAGAAACCCTACTCCCGGAAAACAGTTTAGTACCCTCAAAACCATAATTAATAATGCTATCATAACAGAAATTGGTACTTCATAGTTTTAAAGGACTAGAAATGACGCTGTGGAATTTCGTGAAGATCGGTACATAATTTACCCTAGGCCCCATAGAAACCCTACTCCCGGAAAACAGTTAAGTACACCCAAAACCATAATTAATAATGCTATCATAACAGAAATTGGAACGTCACAGTTTTAAAGGACTAGAAATGCCGTTGTGAAATTTCGTAATGATCGGTCCATAATTTACCCTAGGCCCCATATAAACCCTACTACCGGAAAACAGTTTAGTCGCCTAAAACCATAATTAATAACAAATCGTCACAGTTTAAGATAATAATAACATCATACAGATATTACTCCTTAAACATTCGAACTGTCGGTGGAGGGTATCAAAGATTCGGCACAGTCGAATATAGCACTCTAACTTGTTTTCCTTCAAAATGTCTTTCCATTGTAATTATTTCATCGCTAAACTGGCCTAGGTTGTTTGGAAAAAACGCCAAATTCGAGTGCAGAAAATGAATTTTTATAGATATGCTGCCGCCCATTTCACCATAAGTTTCAAAAAATTCAGTAACGACCACGACATAGTCGTCGCTTCTGTGACTTCCAAGAAAATTATCACAAAGCGCAAGAAAAAACTATTCCACGCGTGTTTTTCACCGGGACTCAAAATTTTTAAAAAGATCTCATTGCTTTACGAAATTGGATCCAATGAAAATACCTAAAATTAATTAGAAGAGATTAAAATGTTAAAACTGAATGCTATTTCAACGTAAATACACAAATACCTCCTTTTATTTTGGCTTCACTTAATCTTGGGAATATCGATTGAAGATGCTTAAAAGTTTCGCCGTTAATATCAAGCTTTTTAACAAACTGTTTCATGTATCCTAATTTTAAATGCAATGGTGGCAGAATAACGTTCTCAGCTTAAACTAATGGTATGTTTAGGACGTTTTTTCTACCATTTTGCTGAGACTCGCGAGATGGCCATACGTTGCAATCATGGTGATTTTTTGCATGACTATCCCATTCACTAAGAAAGCACTTATCAATACTTTTACATCGGCTATGACTTTCCATTGATGCATAGCAAAACTGACGAACAGGAGTATTTTTTGCATGACTTCGCAAGTTTCTTTTGTGGTAGTCACATAGAAAATTGGAACTGATGGCAACTGATTTTCGTTATGAAATAAAACAGCTTTCAAAGCTAAATATGAGATTGCAGATTACTTTTCTCAAAATTCTTACTTTTACATGAGCCATTAATGAAGAGTCGCCATTCGTCTGCATTATTATTGGATTTTTGTACAGAAAATAACTTTAGAATATCACTGCAATACGTCAGATTGCTGTCTTTTTAATCAGTTTCAAATCTTTCTTTAAATAACAAAGTTCTTTCACTTTTTCTACAACATGTAATACGAAAGTCTGCTTTTACCAAGTTTTGCAGTTTTAATCGCGATCCGAGAATTTCAGACTGTCGTTTTGAAAATTTTAAATCCCGTACGACATCGATAAAATCTGCTTTGGAAATAAAATCCTAAGTCAAGACAAGATAGCAGAAAAGTTAAAAAAAACTCGGTGAAAAAATCATTTTTATCAAATAATAAAATAAACCAAAATTAAAGAAAAACATCTTCTCCAAAGTTTCCGATCTTAACATGAACAAAGCAGCGCTCGTTTATAAAAGCTAGTAAATGTAGTTGCGCATCTTATGACAATCACTCACCAAAATTTTAGCAACTTTGGACGGGCCAAGGCCCATTGAAAAGGTCTGCGCAAGAAGCCTGATGATCATTGTTTATGTTCTTTTTAGTTGTCAAAAATTGTTTACATTTTGCTTACATGTGCATGTATACGTTTGTTTACGTTTATGGTATGCCACACACACGTTTTTTCCTTTTGCTTTGTATATGTGGTAGTAAATATTTGACAACTAAAACCCTGCAAATAATATGACCAGTCCAAACACGCGTGTAAAGAGTAGTCCACAAGTGACCAGGACTAGTCCAAAACTAACCCAAACGTATGTAAAAAACCTGGTCTATTTAAAACTACGATGTCCTAGGAGAGGACCATATAACCCACCTTTGGACCACTAAGGAGTAGTTTTAAAACTACTCCATGGTATACTCAAGAGGATTAGTTTTGAAGTCGTTTAAAACGAAAGCATGTCGGTAAAAAACGAAGACATGTCGTCTCACTACAAACACTTTAACAATGACATGGTCCATGCTTGCATTACATCGGACCAGTCCATGGAGTAGTCCATTTTATCAAAATGGATCAGGTGGTCCAATTTTATTTGCAGGGAAAGAATCGTTTTTTGTTTTTGTACAAGTAAGCAGACCTGATAGATGGGCCTTGGGACGGGCAGTTTTTAGTTGACTGTCGCTTGATTGAGCCGATGTGAGTGTTTTCGTGTAAATGGAAAAAATCGAGTATCAATCAGTCATTCGATTTTTTTTGAAAGGCAGTACGCCTACGCAAGTTGATTATAATAAATAAAAAAATAAGAAAAAATTTCTTATTTCATTGTTAGCCCGGACATTTTTCAGACCACCCTCGTATTTAGCATAACAGTGATTTGTAACTTGCGCCTGACAGGCTGCAAAAAGTTTAGTAATCATTATAATTATTACTTAAAAGAGATACTGAAAACGATAAAATATAAAAAGAAACAATTTTGATCGGAATCGTTAGGAATAATTTCTTTGTAAAAAATTTGTTTTTTTAAAAAGTTAAATAAATCAGCCAATTTCCAACGGATTTTTCAAAACAAGCCCTCGTTTTATTTTGTATCAATTATATTTTTGAAATAAAATCAAAAACAGCACAGTTCTTATACAAAAATATTGTGTAACAACGTCTCGAAAATAGAAAAATGAGAAAAAACCCGTAAAAAATACATTTGGTGTAAAAATACATACATGTATCTGAAATTTACTTAAAGAAAATGCACACTGTTCAAAAGGTAAGCTTCTTCTTTCTAAATCTGCCAAAAAGTTCGGTTGGTATTCAACTAAGTTACAGGGTGATAAGAGCATACGGGTATAAAAAACCGGGTTTTTACCCGTAACTCAAGATTTTGGGGGTGTTTTGAAAATTCCAAAAACAGACTAATGTTGGACTCGAAAGTACCTACCAGAAAAATCGTATGAGGTCCCAGGTATTTTCACTTCAGTTTTTTTTGTCTCACTGTGTTATTAAAAATTATCAGTAAAAGCAAGTAAATACGCACATTAGAGGTGTCCAACGTTGTATGGCAATTTTTTCAAAGTGAATGAATGACTTAACTAAAAAGTGGCTTTTTCGCCTTGTATTCACTATTTAAATATTCAATTGATTTCCACCTCGAATTATCCAATCGGCACCAAACTTCATACTAAATGGTTATATATGGGCATTTCCTGGGGTCACGAACGTACGTTCGTACGCTTTTGATGTACAAATAATATAGAAAACAAAACTTTTCCTAGCATTTTTTTTTGCAATTCGATAGCATTTGGGTAGCTCTATGTTTAGTACAAAAGATGGATTTCATCGAGTTTAAGTTTTCATAATAAGAGTATAAGGCTGTAGGAAAAATCGCCAAAAAAAAAAAATGAAAAATCGTCCAAAAGAACATGAAAAATTACCCAAAAAGTTAACCCTTTCGACCCGTTCGGTACAATATATCCCAAAAAAGTTTAAAAACACCTCTTGGTAATATTTGATGAAGAATGTGAATGCAAATGTATTTTTTTCGTTATTTATGACATTCAACACATCTTGTCGATGCTTGCTTGAAATTTTGCTGCTGACGATGACATCGAAAATGTGCTCTACGATTTCTCAGGTGAGTCGGAGCCATTTGAAAATAGCGGGTCTGATTATATAGCGTCGGAGGACAACGATTCATCTTCAACTGAAGACAGTGTTTAGGCGATATGGAGTCCAGTTCTGATGACGATATCGGTCCCGACGACGTGCAAGAAGATTGCCTAATTGCAGTAACACCTGCTACTGAGAATATATGGACGGTTGACGGCAGTTCTCAGCCACGAAAAGAATTGCCTCCAGAATACAATCCGTCTGTGCTTTGCGATATAAATCGAGGCTCCAGTGAATTGGAAACTTTTTTGAAATTGTTTCCTCGGAGCCTGCGTATATGAATAAGCCAGTGCACAAACGAAAGAATCAATATCGTGAAGAAATCTCAAAGTGCATACAGAAAAAACACTCCATCTATTCATCCTGTCTGGGCTAGAGAAAAGTAAGGTGCCTAAGAAGAAAAATTCTGGACGTCACTTGAAGATTCGAGGCATCAATTATGGTGTAATTGGCGATCATATGCCTATTGAAGGAAAAACGCGACGCCGATGCGTAAAATGTTCAAAAGATAAAAAAGGTGGAAAAAACGAGAACCTTTAGTAAGTGAAGCCGGTCTTTGTTATACCATAGAGGACAAAACCCTTGCGCCCGGCCGAAGAACGGCTTTGCAGAGAAGCTTTAGTAAGCTAAGCCGGTTTTTGTTATACCATAGAGTGGACAATCCTTGCACCCGGCTGAAGGCCGGCTATGCCGAGACGCTTTAGTAAGCGCTGCCGGTATTTGTTAAACCATAAGGGAGAAAATCCTTAAAAATCCACGGACACTATGACACTGGACGTTATGACATGCCTCCTTTTTGCAATATGTCCCGTTATTTTTATAAATAACATTAAGGAATTCGACGTATACTGATAATGAATGATTAAGACAAATGGTATGTAAAATCCCGTATTCAATTTTTTCAAACTGTTTGCTTAAATACATCAAATACAAAAATATAATGATGACGAAAAACACATCGAGTCGGTCTGTCGCCGTTTTTTGGTTACATTTCTTCTTCATTAGCAAAGGAAAGGATACAGCAACAGTGAGTGATGACGAAAAACATTGTGTGTATAAAAAGACTTCGTTCAAAAATTATTCCAACAAAAAAATGTGTCTCAAAGCCAGCCGTCCGCTCTGCTCTCTCTGCCATCATCTTCTAATACAGTGCCTGCTTGTGTGCGCATCATTGCTTGTGCAAAAACCTTTTTTTTTTTTTTTTTTTTTTTGATTTTGAAATTTAGTATATGAAATTCAGTAAACTTTTTGTTTGATTCAGTTAAATTATTTGTTTGAAAAAATCAGTGTTTTTTTTCAATAAACAAAATGCAAATAAATTGTTTGAATATGCGAATTTGTTTATAGGACAAATTTTTTGTTTGAATTGGAAAAATAATTTTTTCTGTGTATAGTTTTGGTTGATTTGATGTTTAAACTGTGTAAGCGAGTAAGGTTAACGGTTATCTGCAAAAAATCCGTTTTTGTAAAATGTGGCGTTTACAACGTTATTCGCGGCTGGGCTTCAATTGATTGTAATGGAGAGATTATGAAGAAAGAGTGTAAACATAACATATTTTTTGCATGTAAAATAAGTACATGCATGTATTTAAAAATGTCTATAGAAGTAGAAAATACAGGAAATTATAAAATTTTCCAGTTTCCAGCCCAATTTTCTCAAGTAACACAGCTCAGATATGCTAGGAAACCATTCTTTTATAAAAACATTGACTTGTTTCCTAATAATAAACAATAAAAGACGATGATAATCAACTTTTTTTTTGTTCATCCTGGTAGACCATTCTGGGAAATGCCCATATTCAAGAATAACCAAATTCGGTAATTTATTCAATTTTATTATTTGGACCCCTCTAAAGAACATGTTCTAAGCAAACATGTTTATAGCTGTTCAATGTCAGCATATGTATATTTTTTAACATACACATATTTGTTACATACATACATATGTAAATGTAAATGATTCTTTTGATAAAATAGGGATGAAAGTAATACCAATTTAATAGTATTGAAAAATAAAATTTGAATGTAAATTAAGGTGGATTAACTGTAGAGTTGTCAATTATTCGCCTTTCAACTTTGTTCGAATAATTCAAATAATTGTTTTTGTTCGTTCGATCAAACGATTAAATCTAAAAAATTATTCGATTAATCGATGAGAATAACGAATAAAAAAATTATTTGTACAAAAAAATTACAATGAAAAATCTTCCATTCCATCCGCTATGACTTCTTCTTTTTTTGATGCATAACATTTTTCATCTTAACTCCATATCGTTGTATTACTTAAAGGTATCGTTAAACCCTTAATTTCTTAATAATCCGATTTTACTCTGGATTTTTGAAAGGCGTTGGCAGACCTACCATCTTCAGAAAAACTTCTGTCTACAATTTCTTCTATTTAACAGCCGCTGTCTCTCTTAATGTATTTTTCCATCGGACCAAGTTCGACATTTCTTGATGTCGTTGGATAATCTTCCAATCTTCAAAAAAAAAAAAAAAAAATATAATACAATAACAACATTTTCTACTTTCAAGATCTGATTCATATAAATCAATTCTTTATTTTTAGGCTTTTTGTTTATTTATAAATTTTTCACCCGAAATTGAGATTTTTTTAACGTTTGATTTAAAAATAAAACAACTGACACAATTGAGAAGGTGAGTTGCAAAACTTGTTTGTTGCAAAATTAAAAATACGAGATGGCAAATGATTCTTTTAGTTTTTTTGGCGCTTTATTAGACGAAATATTCTGATTATATAAGGTCTGTCTGGGTACTTTTCCAGTAGCAAATACTCAGTAAATTTTTTTGGGAGAGTAAGACCAATATTACTCTATCGGCTGAAAAAATCTCAAAAAATACGCAAACAGTATCCAGTGACATTTTGCAAGAAAACAGCTAATCGGTGTGTAAACAATTGAAATAACAAAGCAAAAGAATTTTAGCATATGTGTATGCAAAATTGAATTCTCGAGGTAAATTAAAAATTATTAATTAAAGTGAAGCTTAAAAAGTGTTGTAAATTAAAAAACTTGTTTATTACACTGTTATTAGTTTGGTAAACTCAATTTCTTCTTAGTTTTTAGTTTTATTTGTCGGGTTTTTTATAAAACTTCTTTTGCTTACATTGGCCAACATAGTGCCGGCTTACTCGCCTCTTCAATTGTAAAGTTTGTCCCACAAAGTTCTGCTGGTTCTATCGGTTCTGCCATCTCCACTCCACTTACGCCACGGTCGCACTGTATATTATTTGGACGTTTCTAGCATGAAGTAAAATGTTTTGTATAAACATTTTTTTCATTTTTCGAATTTATTCTATGAGTTAAATTTCAGTTATGTATTTTGTAAAGCTTTTTTGTAATAGTTCTATTCCTTTAATTTTTCAGAAATGACTTTATACACTACCAGACTATTATATTGTATTATATTGAAAAAAATGTTTATAATAATATAAAGTAACCTTCACAAGGAAATAATTCCCAAATTCTAATTGTAAAATGTTTTGTTTATTATAATTTATTATAAACGTTAAAAATTAACACAATTCTAACTACTTACCTCTGCCTTTGTTAAATTGCAATTTTTATTTTCATTTTACAAAAACTATTTCATTTAAACAGCTGTTCAAACTATTTGCAAAATCTTGCAAGCGGAAATTTCTCCAGTAACATTTTGCCAGTTCTCTAACTTCCAACTGTCAAAAAATTCTCTTTTTGGCTCTCTCGCTGCAAGAGATTTGGAGTACGCAGACAACATTTTGCAAGATTTTGCAACATTTTGCGCAAAATATGTGTACGCAGACAGACCTATTATATTTCTTCTCATTTAGCGCCAAAAAAACTATTAGAATCAATTGTCATCTTGTAGTTTTGCAACTCACCTACTCAATTGTTTGTTAAGATTTGTTTAATAAGATTCATAAAATGCAACACGGGTTTTGCTTACTAAACATTGAGATTAATTACAACCAGGGCTATGGCAACAACATTTTTTAACTTTCCTACATTTTGCATAAAATCACTAACAACTTAGGAGAATAAACAAAATTCTAAGCTTTTATTTAAATTTTCGCTTAATCGACATTAATTAATCGATTTATTCGTT
The DNA here is from genome assembly GCA_930367215.1 of Pollenia angustigena. Taxonomy (NCBI): domain Eukaryota; kingdom Metazoa; phylum Arthropoda; class Insecta; order Diptera; family Polleniidae; genus Pollenia; species Pollenia angustigena. The sequence goes on from OV884060.1 coordinate 212,105,221, forward strand.
ATTCGAAAGTCGTCGTTTTGAAATTATTCGAACAAGAGTTTGGTTTTGTTTGATCGATTAATCGAATTATTCTTAATCGGTTGACAACTCTTATTGACTGTCAATTAAGAAAAATTGTTGTATTTCTAGTAAAGAGCAAATGACTTGATGGTCCAAATTTTCGATGACGCTGAGGCATAATTGAGGTTCTATGCTGTTAATGTGCCGAATTTAGCTCTTGAATTGTTGCTGGCTTATCGACGTACACCCTTTCTTTCAAATAACCCCAAAGAAAGGAGTCCAACGGTGTCAAGTCAAATGATCTTGGCGGCCAATTGACATCGCCACCACGTGAGATAACACGAACATTGTATTTGTCGCGCAAACGAGCCATTGTTTCGTTAGCTGTGTGGCAAGTGGCACCGTCCTGTTGAAACCACATATCGTCCATTTTCAAAGTTAAATGGTGATGAAACCCATATCGCTCCATTCTGCTAACAAAGGGGAATACAAAACATGTGTTACAATAAAATAAATAATTATACCCTCGCTTTCTCTGGCTCCGCAGGTAAGTGTTTTGAATTATTCTTAAATAAATGCATATGTTGTCTCTGAAGATTCTTCTCACTGTTATTTCACACTCAAACCAACTTGATTCTAAATGAAATTCACGTTGTTTCAACTTGAAATAACTTTCATTGAACGTGATTCGGATTGCTATTTCAATATAAATGACATTTTGCTCTCTAACTTTACTGCAATGTTAAATTACCATGAATTTTAAGGGCCGATGTTGTTTTTCTGCATTTCGTTCGACATTTCTCAATTTCAGACTAACTCAATTTGAATCATGGGGGAAAAAACAACAATCCAGCAACGCGTTAAAGTTATTCAGGCTTATTATGAAACTGGGCGTTGAAATCTAAATGCATATCGTGCACTTCGTGATTTTTTTCGGTCAACGTAATCGTCCAAATGTGCGTGCAATCAGAAAAATCGTGCAAAAATTTGTGCAAACCGGGTCTGTAGGAGTTGTGAAATCACCAGTGCATGCTCGTACAGCTCGTACTGCAAAAATTATTGCTGCTGTTCGCGATAGTGTGGCCGTCCACCTCAACTCGTCGTCGTGAACATAATGCATAAAGACTTGCATTTGCACTCTTACAAGGTTCAATTGACTCAAGAACTAAAGCCTCTTGACCGTTCCAAACGTCGTCAATGGTCAGAATGATGGCAAGGAATGGCGTTAGAAATGGCCTCATCACTGAAGAAGAAAATCATATTCAGTGATGAGGCACATTTTCACCTCAATGGATTCGTCAATAAGCAGAATTGCCGCATTTGGGGGAATGATAATCCAAGAGTGATTGTCGAAAAACCAATGCACCCACAAAGAGTGACTGTTTGGTGCGGTTTAAGGGCTGGCGGCATCATCGGGCCGTATTTTTTCCAAAACGAGGTCGGTTAGGCAGTTACTGTTAATGGTGCTCGCTATCGTGAGATGATAACGAACTTTTTATGGTGTATGTCGATAAGCCAGCAACAATTATAAATGCTAAAGGATGAGATAATTCGGCACATTAACAGCATAGAACCTCAACTATGCCTCAGCGTCATCAAAAATTTGGACCATCGGATAGAGGTATGCCACCGGGGTCGCGGCGGCCATTTATTAATTAATTATAATTATGCACCTAAACCCCTTGTGCTTTAAGCCCCTCATATGAAGTAACTATGAAGCAATATCACTACCGAAAACTGTAGAATCAACCTTGCTTTCGACGATTTTTCATTGATTTTTTTTTTGTTTGTAGAAAGCAACAACTAAATTACAAAAAAAAAATCAGATATTCGAGACTGTTCTAAAAATCATATATGATTTCTAATAACGTGCTTTTAAAATCACACGTGTGATTTTGTGGTGTTCTGAAAATCATACCATTTTTGTGTTTCTCGGTATGTTTTCGGCAACCGAAACACACAAAAACGGAACACCAAAATATCACACGTGTGATTTGAATTAAAGTGATTTTCAGAAAAGGCCTGATTATGTATTTAATTTTATTTAATTAATTTTAAAATAAGCATTTTTTTTAAATAAAAGTGGCTTGTTAAAAAACTAAGAAAAAAAAGAAAATATTTACTTTATTCTATTTATTTTATTTAATACTTAAGTACATACTCAACTAAGCTAAGCTGTGTTAATGCGATAAATTTGTTTATATCCAGAAACCCCATTTGTTTTTTATTTTCCTTTTTTAACTCTACCCAGCTGTGCTAAATTACCATAATCTGATAAAAGTGTGTTTCAGATGTTGTTGGTATGAGTAGGTGAGTTGCAAAACTCATTCGTTACAAAATTAAAAATACGATGTGAAAAATGATTCTCGCAGTTCTGCTTCTCCTAAAGCGCAAAAAAAACTGTTATAATCCATTGTTTTCTCGTATTTTTAGTTTGGTAACGAACGAGTTTTGCAACTCACCTCCTACTCATATCGCGCTGGTTCCTCTGAAGAGTCAGTCAACTCAAAATTTACACATTTTCACTTTTTTCTGGAAAACGATAAACAGTAAAAATTTTAGGTCAATTTATCTAGTATTTTGCCAAATACAATTGTATTCCTCTTTGTAATACAGGAGGAAAAATAAGTTTTTTGTCTCTACCCCTTTTAGAGGAACTGGTGCGATATGTATTAATATACATAGTACATATTTAAATTAAGTTAAGCAGTTATTTAACACATATTAAAATTTTGTTATACATTTTAAATATTTTAAAACTTACCTCAAAATATTTACATCGCTCCTGGTAACGCTTTAATTTAGCTCTACGATGGTAAATAATGAATATTGTTAGAGATAAGATAGCAACACAAAATATGGGTGCTAATATGACCGCAATCAATTTAACAAATGGATTTTTCTCTAGAAAAGAAAAATAATAACATCTGTTAAAAGTACTTACTCGTTCAAGGTACATAACTAAAGTTAAGAGAATATTCAGCTGCACCAAAACAACTACAATTTTCGTGAAAAGTAGTTCTGTTATTTAGTCGTTCAAATACAGTAAAACCTTAATAAAGTTGTGGTATTAAAATAAATCATTTAAATCATATCAAGTAAAAAAGTAAAGCACAAGGGGTTTTCAAGAGGACCTTTTAGTTGCATCACTAAGTACTACTAGAATTTGAGTAGATTTCGTCAAAATCAAGCCATGAAGAAGATTTTGTTTTGTATGAGAAATCAAAGCTTAAAATATCGTAGGTACAAGATTTCGTTGTAGAGTAAACGGGCTATAAACAATTGCTCTTGGATTTTTAGAAATCCAAATCCCAATAAAAAATGGAGCTTCCAACGAAGCTCCATAAAAGTTTCGCTTACCATTGCGCTTACGGAAGACATGAATTTTATATGGCGAGTTCCCACTTTGAAGCAATACATTTTTGACACATAAAGCGCATTATTCAGCGCACATAAAAATTGTTAGATGTAACGATCAGCTTTACACACTGAATGTTTTGATACCGTTATTTTTTAGTATTCTCCCTTACAAACCTGCTTCGTGGTAAGGGAATGCCGTAGCACTTGAAATGTTATTTTTTTTAATAAAAGTTGTTGAGAGTTCTTTCACTTACTTTACTGCATTTCTGTATGTCTTATTGCGTAGCGCATATTTGTGCGCTTATTTTTTTAAATGTACCTTTAGTGCTTCGCAAGATGATAAAAATTTTTACTGGGATGCTACAATCTAACTTGAGCAAAATTCGCCTTGTGGCCCCAATTACAAGAAACTTCGAGAAATTGCCAAACTACAAACTTCTTCCACGCGGGTGGCTTACGACTACCATGTATGATATCGGTTAAACGACTCATTCGAATGCGCGTTGGAGTCAGTATTACCAGCAGTAGGGGAAATCGCGGTTGGCTTATGACTACCATAGCATAGGTTTAACGACTCATTCGAATGCGCGTTGGAGTCAGTGTTACCAGAAGTAGGGGAAATCCCTACATGTAGGTATTTTTGATACTAAAATAGAAGCGTAGGGAAAAGCGGACAGATTTTATAATATCTCCAAAATGTAGGCCTTTTTGGTCATATCGCATTATTTATGAAATAAATGCTGAAAAAACGTTTTTTTTGTAATATTTTCTTGTCCAAAATTTTGAAAAATTTTATTTTCCCTAAAATCGCTTAAAAATACGTTTGCAGAGTTTTTTGTGGTTAAAAAGTTGGCGACACTACTATATATGTATGTGTTTTTTCTAAGATATCGTAAAAAACAAATTGATGGGGTTTCGAAGCAATTGATTGCTGAAATGGACATCAATGCCTTAGTGATTGAAAAGAATATGTTATACTTTGTATTAATACATGTCAAAGACTCGAGTAATATATAAAAGTCTGATAGTGTGAATGCATGTGTGATGAAAATGACAAGTATTATGAAAAAAAAAGTTTGACATCCCATACGACTTCATCGTTTTTTGAAAATTTTCTTAACAATAATACTTTTCATTGGATCAGGGTTGCATTTTATTTCATGTGTGAGTGTTTATACTTTGTGTGATGGTGTGAACAAAAACTGTCATGTCAAATTAGATTTTTTGACAGTCGCAACAAAACTCATTTGATTTCTACCTTACAAAGTATTATGGAATACGTAAGACTTGGGAGATGGTGTAATCTAGCCTTAAGGGTTAGCGAAGTATACACTATCACTAGCGCCATTGGTTTATAGAGTTAAAATCCCAACCATTTCTCTAGTTACTAATGGCAATGGTTCTTTCTTATACCACTGGGATATGTTGAAATGTTGAAAGATTTAACCGAATTTATTAAAATAAACATACATATGAGGGATTTCATGTCAAGTGACCCAATTTTTAAATCGATGTCTTCCGATTTGGGTGAAATTAGCACCAAGCTTAGTCATATTAAATAGTAGCTTAGACACACATTTTCAACAAGATCGGTCAAAAAGATTCTGAGATAAAGGGGGTCAAAGTTTGACATTTTGGCCATACAGGTGTTCTTTCTCATCCATGTAACTTATTACCTATTGGTGTTAGCAAAATTTGTCCCAAGTAGCTTCGATAGCTATTTGATCAATCTTTTTAAAAAAAATATTTTTGTTTTTTTAAAAAATTAAAAAATGTTTTTTTTTTTAAATTTAAAACTTTTTGTTATTTTTTTTAGCGGGAATGTTTTTTTTTTTTTGCTCAAAAGAAAGCTTATGTCTTTTCCTTTAAGGTAGTTTTGGTCGCTTTTTGGGATACGAGTGGCTTATGTATAAAAAAAAATAATTTCTAACTCAAGACGAGGGTTTTTAAATTTTTAGCATATGCAGCACTATTTCTAATTTGTTCCTAAAATACCAGAACTACATTAAAGGAAAAGACATAAGCTTTCTTTTGAGCACAAAAAAAACATTCCCGCTAAAAAAAAGTTAAAAAAAAAGTTTTAAATTTTAAAAATTAAAAAAAAACAAAAATATATTTTTTAAAAAGATTGAACAAATAGCTATCTAAGCTACTTGGGGCAAATTTTGCTAACACCAATAGGTAATAAGTTACATGGATGAGAAAGAACACCTGTATGGCCAAAATGTCAAACTTTGACCCCCTTTATCTCAGAAACTTTTTGACCGATCTTGTTGAAAATTTGTGTCTAAACTACTATTTAATAGGACTAAGCTTGGTGCTAATTTCACCCAAATCTGAAGACATCGATTTAAAAATTGGGTCACTTGACATGAAATCCCCCATATGTATTAACAAGGTTTCGTTTAAATGTGCTAAATTCCCATTTCATACTATTGATAAACTGAAATTTACTGTTTGTGATGTATTTTATTTTTTTTTTGCTTTGCACTTATTTTTTCCCAAAGCTTTAATATATGAACATATTCGAATAAAATTTATTTTTAATGACTTATGTTTTTTATTCTATTTTAATGACAATAAAACGTAGGAATTTTTGTAGGGGAAATTTTTTTTTTTAGCAAGTGTAGGTATTTTTTCGAAAAATTCACTGTTGCCAGTGGTTGGAGTTAACAAATTAAGTAGCGAGCCAGTTGACTTCAATTTTTTTTTACCAAATTTCTAATAATGGTTTTAAAAGGACAACATATCAAGAATTTTACGAATTGAAAGTTTTATAGATCCAACATTTTTAATGTAACAATTGCCACACCTTCTACTACTGATATGTCAGTAGTAGATATGTCTGGAGAACTATCTAACAGGCAGAACATTCAAAGTAAGGTCGCAAGATAAATACTCCCCACTCAAGAAAATTACTGCTGGTGTCCCCCAAGGCAGCATATTAGGACCGCTTCTATATATAATATACACAGCGGATATGCCAACAAACCGGAGCACGCATACCTCTACATTTGCAGACGACACAGCATTTATTAGCGTTAACCATGATCCAAAAGTCGCATCGCAAAATCTGCAGTCCCACATCAATGAACTAGAGGCCTGGCTAGAAAAATGGAGAATAAAGGTTAACCCGGCTAAATGTGCTCACTTAACTTTCATGCTCAGAAGACAAACGTGCCCAGCTGTAAAAAAAAATATCATCACTGTTCCGGTAGAAAACCATGTTAAGTACTTGGGAATTCATATAAAAAGACGCTTGACCTGGTATCGTCATATTGAAGCGAAAATAACGGCTATGAAACTTAAAGCAGATCAACAACATTGGCTCCTAGGTCGAAACTCAAACTTGTCTTAAGACAACAAAATTCTCTTATACAAGTCCATCATAAAACCCATATGGACATATGGCATCCAATTATGGGATACTACATGCGCACAGTCAAAAGCTTCAAAGAAGACAAACTAGAATATTACGACAAATTGTCTGCGCCCCATGGTATATACGTAATGATATTATCCACAGAGATCTCAACGTCCCCACTATCCAGGAGGAAATTAAAAAATATTCAATTAGCTACATCGATAAACTAATGGCCCACCCTAACTACCTCGCTCGGGGTCTGCTTCAGTTCGAAGGTCACCAGAGGCTAAAAAGAACCGATATTTTGAGCCTAACTAGAAGACATTTTTAAAATTTGAATACAGCAGTTAGTGGTAACACTGGTAACTAATAAACAACAACTAGAATTAAGATTTAAATACATATTTGGGGGATTCACAAGGTGTCATAAAGTCATATGTCTTAAAACAATAATATGAAAAAATACGACTGTTGTGAACAACCCCTCATAATTTAGTATGCTATTTTGAATTTAAATCAGCTGATTTAAAACAAATAAAAAAATTAAATTTTTAACTAACATCAAAATATTTTTTAATTCTTTTCCATGAATTAATAAATTAAATTGGATCTTACCTGACTATTTTCCATTTTGCAGACGCAACTAAGAAATAAATTTTATTTTGTTTGTTTACCAAACAGCCGATCAGCCGATCTTATTTGACGCCGCAAGAGATTTCTTGCAAAAATTGCTAGCCGCAGGTCAAATTTTGATGTTAACCGGATAAAATTATACCATCAACGCGACGGCTACAAGAACTTACGCGATACGGCTCAGCCGCTCAGCTCTGGTCTCTTCTGATTAATTACGACAGCACAATAAACATATCAAGCAACGTTCTATTAATTTAAGACACTTTTTGTTTACAAAGCAACAACAATATTTTTAAACCATTTTAAAATGTTAGAACATTATGACAATATAACATGATAGCACACCTTGTGAATACCCCAATTGTAAATTTAGATAAGAAAGATTCAATAATAAACACAAATTAAAAAAAAAAAAAAAATTTTATTACAATTTGCCTTTGTTGAAAACCAAGCTTTTGTAGAAAAACATTTTTTATATAGTTTTTTTTTCATCCATTCAAACTTGTTAAGGTTTTACTGTATACATACTTTAAATACTTATACTCTATTAAACTTACCCGGCAAATGCATTAAGGTTTTCGTTATATCTGTGAAGGATGTCATTGTATGCCCACCCCTGGTATATGCAGTAAGAGTTACTTCAAAGAAAACCCCATAAAAGTTAATTTGTGGTATGAAAAAATTGTGTACATCCTGCGAAAAAAATATGTATAGAATATATGAATAAAATTAAATCAATGATTAGAGACGTAATCAATCAATTTATCTGTTTTGTTTTTTTCTTTTTTTGATGAAGTTAACAAATAGTTTAATAACACGTGCAACATAAGAAAATAGTACTAAAATATAAGAAGATATGAAGAAACATCTTTTATAATAATTGAGTGTATTCTTGGAGTGTAACGCATTGTACAATGAGGAGTTAAAAAAAAAAAGAAAATAAATTTGTAAGTTTCCACTTGAAATTTAAAAAAAATTTAATTTTCATTAAATTATTTTTATGAAGAAAGGAATTTTTACAACATGAAAATTAATTAAAATTTATTGATAATTTTTCATTCTTGACTCAATCTGGGCTCGAACCCAGGTGTTTACGGACAGGTTACCCTGACATGTTTCGATTGCAACCACTCAATCTCCTCAGAGGGCTTGCCGTTTAACACTCGCAGCCATCGACGACTGCTGAAGTCATTAGTCAAACATCAATCCTTAAACCAAATTGTATTCAACCTTTGGTAGATCGAAATTTGCTTTGAATGATTATCTATTTTAATTTATTTTAACATGTTATTCCTTTACTTCTGTTTTTCCGTACTTTTTGTCAAGAATTCTTCTTGAAGTTCAAAGTACATATTTTTGTTTTTTCATTTTTTTTGTCTTTCTTTTTCTTGTTGACCTTTTCAGAACAACTTGAAGGACAAATGCAAACATAGAGCTCGTGCCTTAGCTTTAACAATTATTAGTATTGTGGTTATTTTATTGAACTATTTATGGTTTTTAGTCCAAATTTTTAATATTTTTAATTAGGCTTAAGTTCATTAAATTTAATTTTCATTAAATTATTTTTATGAAGAAAGGAATTTTTACAACATGAAAATTAATTAAAATTTATTGATAATTTTTCATTCTTGACTCAATATGGGCTCGAACCCAGGTGTTTACGGACAGGTTACCCTGACATGTTTCGATTGCAACCACTCAATCTCCTCAGAGGGCTTGCCGTTTAACACTCGCAGCCATCGACGACTGCTGACGTCATTAGTCAAACATCAATCCTTAAACCAAATTGTATTCAATCTTTGGTAGATCGAAATTTGCTTTGAATGATTATCTATTTTAATTTATTTTAACATGTTATTCCTTTACTTCAGTTTTTCCGTACTTTTTGTCAAGAATTCTTCTTGAAGTTCAAAGTACATATTTTTGTTTTTTCATTTTTTTTGTCTTTCTTTTTCTTGTTGACCTTTTCAGAACAACTTGAAGGACAAATGCAAACATAGAGCTCGTGCCTTAGCTTTAACAATTATTAGTATTGTGGTTATTTTATTGAACTATTTATGGTTTTTAATCCAAATTTTTAATATTTTTAATTAGGCTTAAGTTCATTAAATTTAATTTTCATTAAATTATTTTTATGAAGAAAGGAATTTTTACAACATGAAAATTAATTAAAATTTATTGATAATTTTTCATTCTTGACTCAATCTGGGCTCGAACCCAGGTTTTTACGGACAGGTTACCCTGACATGTTTCGATTGCAACCACTCAATCTCCTCAGAGGGCTTGCCGTTTAACACTCGCAGCCATCGACGACTGCTGACGTCATTAGTCAAACATCAATCCTTAAACCAAATTGTATTCAACCTTTGGTAGATCGAAATTTGCTTTGAATGATTATCTATTTTAATTTATTTTAACATGTTATTCCTTTACTTCTGTTTTTCCGTACTTTTTGTCAAGAATTCTTCTTGAAGTTCAAAGTACATATTTTTGTTTTTTCATTTTTTTTGTCTTTCTTTTTCTTGTTGACCTTTTCAGAACAACTTGAAGGACAAATGCAAACATATAGCTCGTGCCTTAGCTTTAACAATTATTAGTATTGTGGTTATTTTATTGAACTATTTATGGTTTTTAATCCAAATTTTTAATATTTTTAATTAGGCTTAAGTTCATTAAATTTAATTTTCATTAAATTATTTTTATGAAGAAAGGAATTTTTACAACATGAAAATTAATTAAAATTTATTGATAATTTTTCATTCTTGACTCAATCTGGGCTCGAACCCAGGTGTTTACGGACAGGTTACCCTGACATGTTTCGATTGCAACCACTCAATCTCCTCAGAGGGCTTGCCGTTTAACACTCGCAGCCATCGACGACTGCTGACGTCATTAGTCAAACATCAATCCTTAAACCAAATTGTATTCAACCTTTGGTAGATCGAAATTTGCTTTGAATGATTATCTATTTTAATTTATTTTAACATGTTATTCCTTTACTTCTGTTTTTCCGTACTTTTTGTCAAGAATTCTTCTTGAAGTTCAAAGTACATATTTTTGTTTTTTCATTTTTTTTGTCTTTCTTTTTCTTGTTGACCTTTTCAGAACAACTTGAAGGACAAATGCAAACATAGAGCTCGTGCCTTAGCTTTAACAATTATTAGTATTGTGGTTATTTTATTGAACTATTTATGGTTTTTAATCCAAATTTTTAATATTTTTAATTAGGCTTAAGTTCATTAAATTTAATTTTCATTAAATTATTTTTATGAAGAAAGGAATTTTTACAACATGAAAATTAATTAAAATTTATTGATAATTTTTCATTCTTGACTCAATCTGGGCTCGAACCCAGGTGTTTACGGACAGGTTACCCTGACATGTTTCGATTGCAACCACTCAATCTCCTCAGAGGGCTTGCCGTTTAACACTCGCAGCCATCGACGACTGCTGACGTCATTAGTCAAACATCAATCCTTAAACCAAATTGTATTCAACCTTTGGTAGATCGAAATTTGCTTTGAATGATTATCTATTTTAATTTATTTTAACATGTTATTCCTTTACTTCTGTTTTTCCGTACTTTTTGTCAAGAATTCTTCTTGAAGTTCAAAGTACATATTTTAGTTTTTTCATTTTTTTTGTCTTTCTTTTTCTTGTTGACCTTTTCAGAACAACTTGAAGGACAAATGCAAACAAAGAGCTCGTGCCTTAGCTTTAACAATTATTAGTATTGTGGTTATTTTATTGAACTATTTATGGTTTTTAATCCAAATTTTTAATATTTTTAATTAGGCTTAAGTTCATTAAATTTAATTTTCATTAAATTATTTTTATGAAGAAAGGAATTTTTACAACATGAAAATTAATTAAAATTTATTGATAATTTTTCATTCTTGACTCAATCTGGGCTCGAACCCAGGTGTTTACGGACAGGTTACCCTGACATGTTTCGATTGCAACCACTCAATCTCCTCAGAGGGCTTGCCGTTTAACACTCGCAGCCATCGACGACTGCTGACGTCATTAGTCAAACATCAATCCTTAAACCAAATTGTATTCAACCTTTGGTAGATCGAAATTTGCTTTGAATGATTATCTATTTTAATTTATTTTAACATGTTATTCCTTTACTTCTGTTTTTCCGTACTTTTTGTCAAGAATTCTTCTTGAAGTTCAAAGTACATATTTTTGTTTTTTCATTTTGTTTTTTCAGTTCAGTTGTTCTGAAAAGGTCAACAAGAAAAAGAAAGACAAAAAAATGAAAAAACAAAAATATGTACTTTGAACTTCAAGAAGAATTCTTGACAAAAAGTACGGAAAAACAGAAGTAAAGGAATAACATGTTAAAATAAATTAAAATAGATAATCATTCAAAGCAAATTTCGATCTACCAAAGGTTGAATACAATTTGGTTTAAGGATTGATGTTTGACTAATGACGTCAGCAGTCGTCGATGGCTGCGAGTGTTAAACGGCAAGCCCTCTGAGGAGATTGAGTGGTTGCAATCGAAACATGTCAGGGTAACCTGTCCGTAAACACCTGGGTTCGAGCCCAGATTGAGTCAAGAATGAAAAATTATCAATAAATTTTAATTAATTTTCATGTTGTAAAAATTCCTTTCTTCATAAAAATAATTTAATGAAAATTAAATTTAATGAACTTAAGCCTAATTAAAAATATTAAAAATTTGGATTAAAAACCATAAATAGTTCAATAAAATAACCACAATACTAATAATTGTTAAAGCTAAGGCACGAGCTCTATGTTTGCATTTGTCCTTCAAGTTGTTCTAAAAAGGTCAACAAGAAAAAGAAAGACAAAAAAAAAATGAAAAAACAAAAATATGTACTTTGAACTTCAAGAAGAATTCTTGACAAAAAGTACGGAAAAACAGAAGTAAAGGAATAACATGTTAAAATAAATTAAAATAGATAATCATTCAAAGCAAATTTCGATCTACCAAAGGTTGAATACAATTTGGTTTAAGGATTGATGTTTGACTAATGACGTCAGCAGTCGTCGATGGCTGCGAGTGTTAAACGGCAAGCCCTCTGAGGAGATTGAGTGGTTGCAATCGAAACATGTCAGGGTAACCTGTCCGTAAACACCTGGGTTCGAGCCCAGATTGAGTCAAGAATGAAAAATTATCAATAAATTTTAATTAATTTTCATGTTGTAAAAATTCTTTCTTCATAAAAATAATTTAATGAAAATTAAATTTAATGAACTTAAGCCTAATTAAAAATATTAAAAATTTGGATTGAAAACCATAAATAGTTCAATAAAATAACCACAATACTAATAATTTAAAAAAAGTTTAAGTCACGAAGTTTTGTTTAGCTAAAGTTTAAAACCCCGGTGTGGTCCCACGTAGGGTGTCTCGAGTATGGTCAATATTGAATTTTGAATTTTGCAATTCCGTCTCTCACACATCTATGTAATCATTAATTTAAATACATATGTATGTATATGTTAAGTCACTTTGGGGTAAGTTTCCTTTTTTAAAGAGAGTGTGGTATTGAAACTGAAACACATCGGCCCTTCACAAATCTTTTCCCAAAATAAGACTTTTTCCATAAAAAAGGCGACACGAAATGAGCAAAGAAATAAAATTTGACTTGGATTCTTACCACCGGATTAGAGGCTTGGCCACGATAGCGGCAACACGGAATTTGATGAAACAATACATTTGGCCTGAATACTTCTTATATCTTAAAAAAAAAATTGGGTTCTCGTCCAAGTAAGTCCGGGTTAAAGATCTGTTTTAAATTACAAAGTGAACTGAAAGAGAATCTCGACTTTTAAGATGTAAATATTAAAAACTTAAATGGAGTAAAAATTTTGCTAACATCGAAAATGCTCCGCTTTTAAGGCTCATAGAGGCGCCCTCTTTTAAAATTTGTACTAAAATTTAAATAAAAAGCCGCAAGAAAACATCAAAAATAAAGTTTCGCTTAAAAATTTATTATTCGCATTAATTTCGAACGAAAGGGATGAAAATCTGTGATCGCTTTTTTGCATAAAAACCAAACATCGCATTTATTTCGTTAACCAGTGCTGCTAGATCAAAAAGAATACAAATCTGTGATTTCTTAAATATTTTTCAAAAAACGATGTTTCATAAGAAAAATCAGTTTTTTTTACATGAAAACATAAAATTGCACTTGTTTCGTGTAAAAGAGGTCACAGAGCGAAAAGAATAAAAATTTGTGAAACCTTGAATAATTTGCGATAGTTCGATTTTTCTTTAGAAAGATATTTTTTTCGATATGAAAACATTTATCTCGCAAACAAGCGAAGCGAAAAGAATGAAAATCGATTTTTTTTTTATTTGAAAACATAAAATCGCATTTCGCATTATTTCGCAAGCCAGTGATCCAAGAGCGAAAATAAGGAAAATCTGTTATGTCTTGAATATAGTTCAAAATACGATTTTCCTTAATAAAAATCGATTTTTTTATATGAAAACATAAAACAGCAGTCGTTTCGTAAACAAGAGGTAATAGAGCGAAAAGATAAAAATCTGTAAGCCAAATTGGTTTTTTTTTTATATTTCTTGGGCGAAAGGGATGTAAATCAGTGGTAACTACTAAAAAAAATCACAAATAAATTGATTTATATGCCAATTAGTTTTCAAGTTATTTAGAATACAAATTTGGAATTGTTGCGGTTTGATCGTAGTAAACTTCTTTTGATATGAGCCTAATGGAAATGTTGCGTTTTTTAATGAACTTTGTTTGCAAATTTTTTTTTTTTAATAAACATTATTGTAATATTACCTTTTTGTATTGAACTTAATAGTTTTTTATAGAAAGGAGCTGACCTGACAGACGTTGTTTGCCATAATACTTATTTCTTTCAGATGTTACAGTTAAGAAGATATGGAGTGGGGAAGCTTTTACCCCTCTTGCCCTATTTCACGCCCTATTCCATATTTTCTTTCAGATGCTACAGTGTTTGCATATAAAATTTTAAGAAAACCGGTTGATTAGTTAAGAAGATATAGGGAGGGGAACTTTTAACCCTCATGTCCTATTTCCTTTCAGATGCTATAGTGTCTGGATGCCAAATTTTAAAAAAACCGGCTGATTAGTAAAGAAGATATAGAGAGGGGAAGCTTTTACTCCTCTTGCCCTTTTTCACGCCCTATTTCCTTTCAGATGTTCAAGTTTCTGCATGCAAGATTTTAAGAAAACCGATTGATTAGTTAAGAAGATATAGGAAGGGGGCTTTTACTCCACTTGCCCTATTTTATGCTTTATTCCTTTTTTTCTTCCACATGTTACACTATTTGCCTGCCATATTTCATGAAAATTGGTTGATTAGTTTAAAAGATATAGAACGGGAACTTTTACCCCTTTCGCCTTATTTTACGCTCTCTAGCGATATGATATACTTTACGACCTATTCTCATACCTTGCAAATGTACATACAAAATTTCATAAAAATCAGCCAAAGCGAAAAGTTGCACACATTTTCGTTTTTTGTTCACCAGTTTTTGTTTTAGAGTCTAAACTTTAGACTGCAGTTTTTTAAACTACAAATTCTTGCGTTTTGCGTTTGTAATTTTGTTGTTGCTTTCTAGATTAAATTTTATATATTAAACGCTGCATATCTTGTGGCGTTAAACATTTTAAAACGCAATATGAATTTCTGTAGAGAGCAACAACAAACTTATGAAATATTTTTTACTTTGTTTGGCATTAAACAGTTGAATTATTGACCTGTTATTGTTATGGACCTCCTCAATTGTACATTAATAAGTCTTTTCTATTTGTTTCTTAGAAAACGAGTGGCTAGTAACACTGTGCAAGATTTCTACAAAAAAAAAGTCTACACATAATTTTCCTACAATCTGTTTTTATATTTTCCAATTTTTCTTTAGATTTACATTCTTGGAGTTTTATAACGAACTTTACTAATCCTATTATATTTATTTTTAGGAAGCTCAAATTTCTACAAAGTTGATCACAAAAGATGAGTAACACAATGTTACAATGAAAAACTTTGCAATACTTAACGCATTACACAATCTGGCTTAATCGCATTTTTTTTCCAGTTATTGGTCGAAAATTATCATGGCATGGGTTTTGTTTTATGTCTTAACATTATTGATTATTTACAGTAAAGGATTTAAGTGACTTAAAAAAAAAATTAAAAAATTAAATTCTTATGTAAAAGTTTATGTACATATTTAGTTAAGCACTAAAAATAGATTTTAAAATAATAAGTGCAAACAATTTAACACATTGAGTGCCAGTGCAGTGATTTTTACAAATGCATGCATGTCATGCAGTGCACGTAAATAATTATTTACTCAATATGGCTTAAATTAAGAAAATTTTGCATGATTCTCGTGTATGTGTGGCTTGGTTAAAGCAAAATCCCAGTAAAAAATTTTAAGGTTTTGGGAAGCAGGAATAGTACAAGAGCGCTGATATATGCGCTGGCTATTACATACTACTTAGAAGCAACAGGGAAGCGAAAACCATTGAAGTCAATTTTTAATATAAGTAAATGAAAATTATTTAATAGCTTCGCATAATCCCTTATAAGTAAGCAGGTTGTAAGGGAGTAGTTGAAATGATTATTTAAAAGAAAAAATTTACGACCAAAGTTCAAAGTGCTTCTGTTAATCCCTTACATGGAAGCACGTTGTATTGCAATGATTTCAAAATGTGTTAACGATTATTCCCGACATGTAATCGAGAACAAGAGATGCTTAAAATTACTTTTTTTTATTACGCAATCAGTCAGCAAATTGTTTTTGAGCAGAGAGGACGCAAGCAAATTTTTGTGTGGTCAATTACTAGATTTGTTGTTGTTTTCTTTTTAATTTGCGTACAGTTTCGTTCTTTTTTAAAAATAACATATTAACTGTGTTGTGTGTTTGTTTTGCTTTTTGTTCTTTTGCATAAGTTTTTGTGTTGCGCTTCTTGTATACAGTATAGAAGCAATTAATCAAAGGTATGAAAGCTGCGGTTTTTGGAAGCTATTCCTTCACGGAATAATGTAAGCCATGAAAAACGCAGTGATTTTACAAAAAAGTAGTGCTTCCAAGTGGGAATTCGCCATATAAAAATCATGCCTCTTGTAAGCAGGTTTGTAAGGGGGAATTGTGCTTCTCTCCCTTACAAACCTCCCTTTACTGGGATGTTTCTTTATTTTAGAAAATTCTATTATTGGACTTTGAATTTTCTTGTTTTAAGAAACGAAATTGATTACTTTAGAAAATAAACTTCTTTCGATGTGCCATATCAAGAAAAAAAGTACTACATAGAAACCCGTTATAACAAAGTAGGCGGCAGAATCAGCGTTGCCAGAAGATTTGGAAGGAAAATCTTCTTTTGGCGAAAAAAAAAAATCTTATTTTGAAGAGAAAAATCTTGAAATTTTTTATAACAAGTGCAAAAAGGTAAAAATTATTAATTTTTTAAAAGAAAATTCTTTTTATTATGGAAACTACATATTTATATTAAAATACGTAATTGCGGTATTTAACAAAATAACATTGTAGGTTTAAAATTGTGTTTTAGTTATATTTTCCAAAAAAATACATTTTAAATGCACTTAATTTCTAATAAGAAATTAAGAACGTAAAAAAGTCCATCTATATAAAGAAGTTTAATCGAAAGTAATTAAATTCTTATATTAGCGATGTATAAATTTTGGGCAAAAAAATTTTGTTTCGGGAGCTATGAAGCTCCATACATCATATGAAATCTTGAGGGTTCTCAATTTAATATTATATTTTTTGATACCGTTCTTATATCAAAGGCATTTTGAGAAAATTGCATTTGAAAAAAGCTCACTGAAAACTATGGATGTTCCTCAATATATTCTTAATGAGTTTTTATTAAAATAATGTTGGTACAAGTTTAAACAGATATTCTTAAGCACTTACATATGTATGTACACTTATAAAATTAATACAGTAACTGATTGTAGGTTATTAAATTCGTTTTCCGTACTGTTAAAATTTAATGAAAATATAGTTATTTTACTACTAATTTTATTTTTTAACATTTATGTTTGTTATTTGAAAAACAAACTACCAAAAAAAAAAATGTTTTTCCGTATATATTTTGTTATGTAGTTGGATTTTTGTCGGTAAAAATATATTTTTTAAAAGTAAAAACTATTCAATTCTCCCATTCAAAAGAGAGATAAAGCCTTTTATTTTTTTTTTTTTTTTTCATTCGAATGGGAGACAAAGCCATCATGGCCTTAGGACACATTAGTAATATTAGGAAATGGCTGTATCGCTCATTTCAGTTTTGAAGAACTTTTCCATTTTACATTAATTAATAGTTTTCTTATTTTTATAATTAAGAGGTAATGATTTTCCCTTTTACTAAAGTTAAGTATTGAAATCTGGCTTCGCATACTAAAGTTTTCCTGCTTGGCGGCCTGCGGCCGCGCTTAGGGGTTTTTTCCTATAGTAGGACGCGGCAGGTGGCTTCGCTGAATGAGTTTTTCTGCGTGCGTCACAAGAATAAAAAAATGTTTTTCAATGATAACTAAGGATTTTTCCTTTTACAGGATGTTTACATCATACGTAACAATATTCTGGAAAAATATGGCTTTGCCTCTCATTTGGGAAAAAAAATATGGCTATATCTCTCACTTCGCAAAATTGAGCAATAAAGCCATCATGGCCTTACCTCCCATGGTAAAAAAGCACCCCCCCTATTTTGAATTGATTGGGTGTTTTGAATACTTTTTGGGGATTTATTTCATTTCAGGAAATGGGGACTTATTTCCAATGAAATAACTTTTTGGGGATTTATTTCATTTCAGGAAATGGGGACTTATTTCCAATGAAATAACTCCCCAATTTTTGGGAATTTATTTCATTTTGATTTGGGGAGTTATTTCATTTCGTTGGGGTTTCATTTCGTTTTAAAATTGGGGGTTTATTTCATATGAAATAAGACCCCAAAAATTGGGGAATTATTTCATAATTTTGTTGGGGACTTATTTCGTGGGGGGCTATTTCATGCCGCCCTGTTTATTATCAAAAAGTAATTTAAATTTTTGGGAATACAAAATTTTAATTTCAAAAGATTTTGCTATTCGTGCTTAATTCCCAGTTTTTATTCTTGACAAAAACACTTGAAATTTATTGTTGATGGGATAAGCTATTCCTATGCATTTCACTGGTTGCTTAGGCCAGATCATCAGGAAACTTCATCCATAAAGATTTTAGAAAAACTAAAGATATTAAACCAAATAAAACTGTTAAACGTATAAGAATTATAGCAACAGTTCTACTTGTAATAATATCAAACAAAACACATCAACAATAAACAACATCAATTATAAATACTATTTATTCAACACAACAATTAAACGCAAGAATTTTACGTCGTTTTTTACTTAGATTTTTGTAATAAAAGAATTGTATGGCAAATATTTGTATAATAGATTAAACAGAATTTTATAACAAACATTATACAAAATGGATTTAAAGTGTATTTGAAAGAACTCCCAAATTCTTGCGTTTTACGTTTTCGATTTCCAGCACACCCCTATTAGTTTAAAAAATTATTTAATTTTATAAAATTTTCACTTGTCACACGTTATATTTAAAGTTGGCAAATCGATATTTTAAGTTGGCAACTTTATAGCAAACTCAACTAAAAACAGTTGGGTATTACAATACCTAAAATGAGTTTGGTTGTGCAAAGGTTGGGTTGACTCCAACACGACTAAACTGAGTTGAGTGGAGAAGCGCAATAGGGTTTAACAAATATATATCGTTTATTCTGGAAAACCTACAATCTTTTGCAAAACTGAGATAAAAAAAATGTTTAATAAAAAGTAGAGAATAACGGCACATTTATATTGCTGTTAATTTGCAGCATTAAAAGTTATTCAACAAGTCGTCAGCTCATTAGACCTCTTTCACACTCGGCAAGTTACTTGCACAACTCTTGGTTTGTAGACGTCAGCGGTAAGGTCAGGGTAAGGAAAACAAAATTTGTACAGACTTTGTTGTTGTCGGCAAGTTGCTTGCCGAGTGTGAAAGGGGTCTTATTGGTTTTTCGCTTATACCAAAAAGTCGTATTGGAGAAAAACGAAAGTGAAGGTTTACATGAAGATTTCTGAAAATTTACTCGATATCCTTTTATAGTATTTTATGGAAAGCAGGGCTGTCAGATGTGGCGATTTCTCGCCAAACGTGGCGATTTCAAAACGCGTTTGGCGATGGGGTTTTCCATTTGATGACTGGCGACTTTTTTTTTGCGAAGTTTGTTATAACTGGCTATTTTTGCCGGCGGCATGAAATAACCCCCAAATATAATGAAATAACCCCCCAAAGCATGGGGCCTTATTTCATATGCAATAAAGCCCCAATTTTGAAAATGAAATTAGCTCCCATCGAAATGAAATAACGCCCCAAACATAAATGAAATAATCCCCTAATTTTTGGGGGCTTATTTCATAGGAAATAAAACCCCAATATCTGAAATGAAATAAGCGCCCAATAAACATATGTAATACAATTAATTTTACAGTTTTGCTTTAAAAATCACGCGATAGATATCATGGTATGATATACCAAACACAACTTCGCCAACCAAGGCTTTTCTGCATAGACGGCCTTCGGTCTGGCGCAATGACTTTTTCCTCTATGGTATAACAAACACCGGCTTCGCTTCTAAGGCTTCTCTGCATAGTACCAGGATTTTCTCCTCTATAGTATACAAATACCGACTCGACCCGGCTACGCAGAGAAGCTGGTGTTTGGTATACCATATAGAAGAAAACCATTGCGACCGGCCGAAGGCCGGTTATGCAGGGCGGTTTTTTTTATCGAAGCCGATGTTCTGTATACCAAAGTGGATAAATCCTTGCGCCCAAAAACGTTATCATTATAAATATGAAAATGAAATAGTCCCCCAAAAAAATATATTGGGGCTTTAATTCATAATGATTTTTTGGGGGATAATTTCATATGAAATAATACCCCAATTCAAAAAATTTAATAACACCCCAAACAAAATGAAATAACCCCCCAAAAATCGTTTTTGTTGTTCTCTGTACAAACTTTTGTGGGGTTATTTCATTATTTTTTTGGGGGGTTATATTATGGAAGGTTATTTCATGTTGCCATTTTTACCATTTATAATATTTCAGCGATTTTTTTTTAACTGTTTGTCTTTTATGTTATCATTACTAATTTTAAAAGAAATCTGTCACCTTTTTTTTACATGATTTTTGTTTTGTTGTCATTTTAAGTGAACTTTTTATTCAGCAGCTTTCGAAGAAAAAGATAGAAAAAAACACAATATTTTCTGTCTCGTGACGCCTCTCTGGAAATGGGTGAGGCTGAAGTGTACGATCTTATAGACTTGTGAACTTAATTTAAGTTTTTTTAACTGAATATATGATCTCGATTTTATGTTTTTAAAAAAAAAATAACAGAAACTAAACAAAATTTACTTTCGGCGACTTTTTGTATTTTCTCTTAGTTTTTGGCGATTTTGGACTGTTATATTATACTATCTTTTTTATGCAAAATTTAATATTTAAAACAAAAAGAAAAAAATTTTACGAAACCTGAACAAAATTGACGTTTGGCGATTTCTGACATATGGTTTGGCGATGCAGCTTAAAAAGTTCAGACAACAAGGATAGAAAGTTAAAACTATTGTTTTGTGCCGCATGCGTAACTTTTCCTAATTTATTTCTAAACAGTAGCTTTTTGTGCTGCAAACGTATGCGTACTGCTGTGTATGGAGTTGTTGACATTTTATTTTGCTATTTCTTTAACTACTTTTTTATGGCAATGAGGCAAAGCAAGTTTGAAATTTATTTTGTACATTTTTGTATGAGGAATTTGCAGCATTCTTCAAAATAGTTGATATGCAGCAAAATAAATGCTTAATATATCAGAAACCATTAAAAAATTTCGTGAATCACGTTTTGGATTCCTTACCCATTTTTTTTAATAATGGTCGGTAGGTCAAACCAATAATAAGCTGACGAAGTGTCAAAATATGCTTAAAAAAGTTCGAATATGCGCTATAAACTTGAAAAATCTCGCAAAAATGCTCTTTTAACTAAAATATGCAAAAAAACATGTTGCAAAGGTTAAAATATGTAAAAATATGCACTAAAAAAAATGCCAACATTCATAAAAAAAACACAAAAAATAAAGAAATGGGGGATAGTTTCATTCAGCGTTTTAAAAAACTGCAGTTAAAGTGGAAAAACTGACATTTCTTCCATTTCTTCATTTGGCTTTGGCAAAAAAAAAAAAAAAACTGATGCTTTTACTTCTTATTCATTAAATGTAAACAACCGTTGTCAAACCAAATCAAAAAGCGAAAAGTTGAACTCAAATTTTCGGTTTTTGCTCGACAGTTTTTGGTTTCGACTGCAGTTTTTTAAACCCTATCGTATCGAATAAACTATCGAATATTTTTGCATACGATAGACACTGACGTATCGATTGAAAACTTGATAAATGTAATGTCGAGTAACTAAATATCGACTGCTATTATTTCAAATTCAATACATTTCATTCGATATCGAGTTTCATGATACCAAAATAAATAATTTCGATCAATTTTGATCGATATCGTATGCGGTTTAATTGCATATGTACGGTTTTCCTGGTGATAGATTTTATACTTATCGTTCAACAAATATCCTGCCTCTAATTTTACCCATAAATCCGTTGTTGAAGTTGTTTACTTCTGTATATCTGGGGAACGGCAAGAGCCAAACCTTCCAAATTAGGTACAATACACCTAAAGAACAGTATTTTTATAGCTTTCTATTGTTATCACACCATGGTGAAGGATATATAAGATTCGGCACAGCCGAATGTAGCACTCTAACTGGTTCCTTTTTTAATTTCTAAATAAATAGTTAAACAAGGAGTCGAAAGCCTATGCTGCTAGTCCTTTCTTCTTTTCACATATTAAAGTTATAATAATTTCATTGTGAAATTAAATTATTTATTTATTAATTTATTAATTAAATAATTAAATTATTATATATTTAATATAATAACAAAACCCAGTAAAAACTTCGCCTACAAAATAATGTGTTGAGTAATCAGTAAAACATAAAAGCACTACTTACAATTCTACTGAAAGAACCAATGAATTTTACAAGGAATGTCCCAAAATGAACGCATTTAAAAGTAAGTAAAAGGCCCGGATTTTTATGCAAATGCATATTTGTTCTCGTTAGTCGGAGATTACCTTATACAAAATATCTTTGCGAATCAAGAAATTTGCAGTAAAATGGCATCGATTCGTTAGTGCATATTTTTGCATATTTTGCTTTAAATGCATATTTTTGCATATATTGCTGATATTGCATATTTTTGCTACATATTTTGAAAAAAAAAACTGTTTAAATTTCTATATTTTGCCTTGCACCCATCCGCAGAAGAGATAAAAGACAACTTCGATGATTTTTATTTATTGATTTCTTATGGGAAAAATATTTTGTAAAGCACCTTCGCGTTTTGCCGCATATAAATAGAATTATCCGGATTAATGTCTTACTATTCAGCCTATAACAACCAGATGGGGGACGTGGTTGAAAGCAATTATGTATTATGCTGGAAAACTTTGCCAATTCAAAGATCTGGTAAAAGGATTCAACTTCACCATTAACTTCAAGTTAATTGATATTGGCATAAATAAGATGTATTTTGTGGACGGTAGCTTAAGTTAACAAATTCGTAGAAAGATTGATAAATTTAATGATTTAAATTTATTGTTTAAAATCCTTAACTGCTTGCATATTTAATTTAAATTGTTTCCGAAAACAGCGTAGTGAAAATGAATATACCACAAAGGAACTACCAATATTTAATCATGCACCTATCACTTCCGTTGTATTTTGTTTTGAAAAACAGGCAAGGCAGTAAAAAAAAAAAAAAGTTTTCTTAAGTTGAATATGGTTTGACAATTATGATTAACATGTATTTGCACAGATGCTCAAGCCAGCTTATGCATATTATAGTTGGGCCTTTACTTTATTTTAACTTCTACTTTTGTGGTTTTTGTGCCTTACTTACGTTTATGAGACTGAACTATAACGTTCTTCACACTATTTTTGTTTTTTTATCACTAATAAAAAAATTTAAGATAATTTTAACTGCATATTTTTCAAATTTTTAGCAAATATATTTCTATTTTAAGTGCATTTTTTATGCGCATAAAACAAGATTTTAACTGCATAAATGTCCGGGCCCTGGTCATTACTTTTTTTACCTGCAAACATCTAAAAAAAAATAGTTATGGAAGTTGCTATAGAAGTAGTTATTGAAGAAAGCTACTTAATAATGAGTGAAAGAAGCATTTAATTTTGAAAAAGTAAGCGAAGTTTTTACTGGGTAATAAATTCTATTAAAGTGTCATCTTATTAACTTACCTTTTGCAGTTTATAAATTGTGGTCTCTCCCTGTACCGACAAGTCCTGTATGCGTAGTGTATAATTATCTGGCAAATGAGTGGGCAGATCCCAACTTACATTGAGGGAATACAGATGTTGATCAATAACGTTTTGTTCGATTTGGAGATTTTGAGGAGCTTCAGGTGCTTTAAAACGAAAGTGTTTTTTTTTTAATAAATATTTTTAATATAATTAATAAATTATTAAAAGCGTGTGTACATTTAACAATTAACAGACGAAATTTGTGAACTATTTTTTTTTCTTTCTAAATTAATTTTTTATTGATTAACCAACTTTTTTTCTAAAAAAAAAAACGTTATAAAATAAAAAAAACACTGGACACAATAGGTTCGATTGTATTACCAACAGCTAGTAAAGCCCTATTCTCAGTTTGGAGATTTTGTTGACAAGTTTTTCATGGGCCTCCTAAAATTCTGACAATCGGTGGGCCCTCATAAAAAGGTGTCATCAGTTTTTGGCTAACAGCTTTTTTTGAGGCCCATAAAAATGTTTCACCAAAATCGCCAAACTGAGTATAGCGTTTCACTACGCGTTGGTAATACAATCAAATATACATATACGCTATCGGATCAGTGTGCTTTTGGCACTGTGATGTTTGTTAAGGTAAACGTTATGTAAAATCAAATATTTGTTAAGTGTGACCATGGCTATTATCAATTTAAATATCAGTATGAGTTCATACGGCTCATGTCTTATTGATAAGATTCTTCCTTTTTTTTCTTTAAACATGAATTGGCGTTCAAATGATTCATGTCATGTTGACGACATGTTTTTATTTTGTATAGTCGTGCGTATACATGTGTGCTTTTTTGATATTGAAAACAATAACAAAATTAAACAACGAATGAAGAAGCAAAACGTAAAGACAGTATGTACATGCATCTGTGTACTCGTTTCTTTTCCCCTCGTCCCTCTCGCCTATAAAGTAGCACTCATGTCAATAAGACATGAGCCGTATGAACACAGACTCATTAAAAGCTTAAAAAAAATGCAAAAAATAGTAGTTTAGAGCAGCGTTTAAAAAACTGCAGTCAAAGAAGAAAAACTGTCATTTATTCCACTTCTTCAAAAAAAAAAAAAAAAACTTCTGTGATTCATTAAATGTAAACAGTTGCTGTCAAACGAACTGAAAAAGCGACAAGTTGTACAATAATTTTCGGTTTTTGTGTGACAGTTTTTGGTTTCGACTGCAGTGTTTTAAACGCTGGTTTAGGTACAAATTCTCATTTTGTATTTGAATATAAAATTAGATTATTTTTTTTCATGCAAATAAACACTTTTCAGGTAAATTTCGGAAGAATAAGAGTTAAATAAATGTTTACTTACTGAGAGTTAAATAAATACAAAAGTATGGGACAAAAACAAAAGGCTCAACCATAATATGCATAGTAGACTGTGGTCGCATCTTGTATGGGATTTTTTTTTTTTTTAATTTAATTGTTTGCGCTGCTTAAAATATGAGGTTTGGTGTAAGAAATCATGATCTAATTTTTCAGGTCAATCCGACGGTGCCTAGCCGTGCCGGGTGGGGCCCAAAGTTCCCCATATTATAAAAAAGCATATTTTCTATCAGATCTTTATAGTTATACTAGTTGAAAAGCCGAAAACTTTTGATTTTATGTATTCACAAAAGATGTGGCGGTTCAATAAAATTCTTAAATTAATTAAAATTTTTCGTCTTTTGTGAATACATAAAATCAAAAGTTGTTAACAGATTTTAATCATTTATAGCTTGTTTTGTCTGCAATGTTGTTTTTTCTATGTCTGCATACAATTAGAAGCATAGCTAATTTTTTACGAATTTTTAAAAACAAAAATTCCGAAATTTTAATAAAAAAATTATTTTTTTCCCAGAAAAAAAAAATTATGTTTCTAAAACGACTGCGCATATAAGAAAAACGTTTTACCTTTCTTAAAGTAAATTTTATTGCGGAATTTCGGTTTTTTTAAGTTTTTCAATAAACTAAAGCGTTTTTGAGTTACGCGAACATATGTTGTGCAACCTCCTTAATTTTCGAAATAACGGTATATCTCGAAAACCAAACCCAACATAAAGAAAAAAGTTTTAACTTTCTTAAAGTAAATTTAATTGCGTAATTTCGGTTTTTTTTAGTTTTTCAATAAGCTAAAGCGTTTTTCAGTTGCGCGAACATATGCTTATCTATTTATACAATATATAATTTCTTAGTATGTCAGGATGTTTGCATGTATGTCCTATTCTTTCCGCAACTTTCTGAAGCCATCTGATGACACAGGAAGCTGAAATTTGGCACACTTGAAGTACTTTCTCTGCGGAAGATCGTAACGAAGCCATATTTTTGATTTTCGGCTTTTCAACTAGTATAACTATAAAGATCTGATAGAAAAGAAGTTTTTTTTTATAATATGGGGAACTGTGGGCCCCACCCGGCACGGCTAGGCACAGTCGGATTGACCTGAAAAATTAGATCATGATTTCTTACACCAAACCTCATATTTTAAGCAGCGCAAATAATTAAATTAAAAAAAAAAAAAATTGCGACCAGTCTAATGCATATTCTTGCTTAACCTACTGTCAAAAATTAACAAAAAGTCTCACAAATGTATTAAAGAAAACAAAATAACAAAACATTTGATTCCGTACGGAATGTGCGATTAGATTCGCACCTTGCTTAAGCAAATGACAGTTTCATTAAACTTAGCAAAAAGTTTCCTTAAGTTCAATATGGTTTGCCTCATATAATTACATGTATTCACTCATTCGCTTAAGCCAACTTAAGCACATTGTGGTTAGGCCTTAAATTGTTTACCACAAAGGAAAACGTCAGATTTTATTTTATATTGTTGTGTAGAATCAAATAAATAGATTTGTTCCTGCTATCAATATAGGGATTCAATTGTTATCAAAAAGCGTTCCGTACCCAAAAATTTATGCTTTTTGGTAACAACGGGAGCCCGCGATATTCCTATTTTCAGTAAGGGAACAGACCGAATACTTTACTCTTATATGTTGGCAGAAGAAAAAAGTTCTCACAAAACCGATCTAATTAACACAATTTTCAAATAGGAAATGTTGTTTTGGTAAGCTTTGATCCCAATTTTGTGTTTATTAACAATCCTATTATTTGTGGCTTAAGAAATTGAAAACGAACATAAACACATACATAATTTCATTTTATTTTGAAAACTTGCGATCGTGTTTTAACGCAACGACGAAGCCCATTTTCAATTTAATGGCTTCGTCAAAATGGCAAATGGAAAAATCCCAAATATTTTCCAGCGGCATTACACCCTCTTAAGTGTACAATTTGGTGTGGGATATAATTCGAAAAAATTAATATTAGTCTATACTACAGTGATAGAAAAATGCATCTTGATATTGATGATGCCCTAACATAAGAATTGTGACATCAATGTAACTACAAATGGCATCAATGATGCAAAAAGTAACATCAATCCTATGCCTTACGTATTCGCACAATTTTGTCATTTTTTTCTTGTAATCTACTTTATGACTATAGTGACATCAATTCGATGCCACATTTTGTATATTATTAACATTATTTTCATGATTACAATGTATTATAAGAAGTAAAAATTCCTATTTTCTATTTTTTTAAATTATTTAGTAAAATAGATCAAATGTTTAAAGTAGCATAATTACGAAAACCTTATGGGGCATGGTGCTGGTGTCTTATTATTGAGAGTTCTGCTGTTAACAAAGTTCGTAATTCAACAAACGTGAAACAAACATATGTAACGGGTAACTAAATAATAATATTCTCTCACTTTGACTTAAGTCAATTATAATAGCTTTGACTTATTGACAAACTGTCATTAAATTGATGTTACTGTGTCATCGCCCTGAAGACATGTTCGTCATTTCTGTGATGCCGATGTGTCATCCCATTGATGACATAATTTTATTTTGACCCTGATGACACTTTGGCCAAGTGATGTTAAGGTTGACATCACCATGATGAAAAGTGTCCTGAGGTGAAAAACGAAGACACTTGTCATAGTACTGATGTCAAAATAAATCAGCGTTATGACGCCTTTTCTATCAGTGTATATTGAGTATGGAGTCGGTAAAGTAATTACTAAAATTTTATGACACTCTGTAGATAAAAGTGCAAAACAAATAGTAGAGCTGTTACGAGACATTTTCTGTTCACGTATTTACCCCAGTGGTGAATAATTTTTTCTTCGTCATTTTTTCTCTTTTTAAGGATTTGGGACCATGAAGAACTCCCAGGACAAACAATTTTTTGAGGTAATTCAAAGGGGGAAAAATCGTAAACAAATTTTTGTGAATATACTTTTTTATAGTAGAGCTGTTACGGGACTTTTTCGGTTAACGTGTTTACCCATGTAGTGAATAATTTATTTCTCGTAATTTTCATTTTCATCATGAAAATTTTTTTTTTTTTTGGGGTTATTCAAAAGGAGAAAAAAACGTTGAAAAATGTAAATGGCAAAAAATTCCCCTTATCGTGAATAGTTTTTTCCCTTGTAATTTTTTCACTTTTTCCTTTGATTTCCTCACTTTATTTTTGCTGGCGAACAGAACGTGTAGATATGTAAGTAGTTCTGCTTATAATTCGAATATTAAGGGCAAGATAATAAGGCACAAACTGATACATGGGCCAAAAATATGCAAAATAACTAGACGATTGCTTGCGGATTTGAAAAGCTTTCGAAGGACGTGGTGGCAGAATTTTGGAAATTATTTTACTACATGAAAGTTAAAAAGTGCAACAAACTAACTAAGAATGGGTGATTTTTTAAGAGCTATAAGAAAGTTTAAAAGAAAAAACACATAAAATTCAGAAAAAGTCATGAAATTTTTATTTGAATTTTTTTTGTTTGAAGATTATGTCAGGCAAATGTTGACCGTGACTGCGCCTCAAATGGTCCATCCGCTTAGTCCAATTTTACCTTACTCTTTCCAACATTTCGGCCGGTATCTCATGGATAAATGCTTCAATGTTGTCTTCCAATGCGTCAATTGAAGCGGGCATTTAACATAGCCCCACAAAAAATAGTCTAAAGGCGTTAAATCGCACGATCTAGGCGGCCAATTGACCGGTCCCGAACGTGAAATAATATGTTCACCGAACTCGCCTCTCAATAAGTCCATTGTTAAGCGGGCTGTGTGGCACCGTCTTGTTGAAACCACATGTCATGCAAGTCAAGCTCTTGCATTTTGGGCAAAAAAAGTTGGATATCCTCTCGCGGTAGCGCTCACCATTCACAGTTACGTTACGATTCGCATCATCTTTGAAGTACGGTCCAATGATGCCACCAGCCCATAAACCACACCAAACTGTGACTTTTTCTGGATGCATTGGTAGCTCTTGCAATGCTTCTGGCTGATCTTTACTCCAAAATCGACAATTCAGCTTATCAACGTACCCATTGAGCCAAAAATGAGCTTCGTCGCTGAACACAAGAAGCGCGCGATGAACTTTCTTAACAGAGCACGCATTTTGATAATAAAATTCAATAATTTGCAAGCGTTGTTCGTTTGTAAGACGACTAATGGTTAAATTATAGACCAAACTGAAGATGCTTGACAGTGAAACAAAACACGAAACGTGCGTCAGCTGTTTAAACCAGTGTTGCCAAAAATATAATAGCTAAAAAATCACCCGATATTTTGTTTTGTTTTTTAAGTTTTCTTGATTTTTAATTTGTTTAAACTTTCTTCTTTTTACATTCACTGAAAACTGATAGCATGAAAAATTTTTCATGGGAACCATAATTTCACTTGTTGTAGTTGTTTCTTTGGCCAGAGTGATACATTTATGAATGTTATTTTTGTCAAGCTAATAGGGCCCAAATTTCTTCAATGTAAATAAAATTCAATTTTTAATTACAATATTTTGTACCCGACGTTTCATCGATTGTTTGTCGACTTCTTCAAGGGATTGCAATATGAAATTTAATCACATTAAAAAGTTTTAGATGTACTCAGGAGCATACAAATATAAAACATAATTTTAATATTTAAATGCATATTACTTTAAACTTTAATCACAGCTCAAGTAATGGCAACAATATGCAGTCAAAGCCCGGTTTAACGAATGATATAATGTTCAGAGCTTTCGTTATACCGAGATATTCGTTATATCGATCAGTAGGTTTTTACCTTAAAATTTTATAAAAACGGTGGTACACAATTTGAAAACCTTAAAATTAAATTTATAATTTGATGTCGATATAAAACTTTAATTGATATTTTCATGTTTATTTAAGAATTTTTTTATTTCTAATATGTAATTTCATTAAAAATTTTAACTGCCGTATTCATAAAAAATAAAACAAGTTTGAAATGTGTTTTAAGGCACAATTTCCATACAATTTTTTCTTAAAATACATTTTAATTTTTTATGAATACGGCAGTTATAATTTTGTACTGATTCACTATTGACACAGTCACCAGTACTAGTGACTTATTATACCCCAGGCAATGCTATTTACAATTGACATTTAACATGTGCGTGTCATTGGAAATCTACTACTGACTAGGTACTGAATAGGTAGTTCCTTTGGAAACATATGTAGACATTGGAACCAGAGAATCGCTAGTACATTTTAGTAAAAGTTGTCTACACTTTTTGTAAGAATACGAAATCATAACAATCTTTTTTTTATTATTTCTTCAATTTTTATAGGAATTGTACTTCTCAGTTGTTATTGATAAAATCTTTTTCGTATTAAAGCCAAATAAAGTGGCAAATGTAATGTAGTGTAGACACATCGTTGACAATGTCACCAATATAGTCGACAAAACTGGTGACTTGGAGACACATGTACCCAGGTTTCCTTCAGAGTAGGTTTATTATTACACTTCATTTACTATTAATTTCTTAAGAAATCTGTTATTTTTGTCCCATTGTTTGTAATTTTTAAATTTTCCACAATTTTATGTTCGTTCTTTTTTAAGGTGCATATTAAACATTTTGGTATTCCATACTTTTGGGATATTACTGAAAGATTATTTTTCGATTTGACATCTCGGTTTCACAATTAACTAAACAAAATTATTGAAACTTTAACGAAAATGGCAACGCATCACACGTGTTCCTTCAATACAAAGCAAAGAAGCCAAAAATACACACGAACATCTAACGGTACTGTAACGATTTTTTTATTAGCTTTGTTATATAAGGTATTCAATGTAAAAATTTGGCCATTCGTTATATGGGATATTCGTATTCGTTTTACCGGGCTTTGACTGTATATTGTGATTCACGATAGGGGTGATTATTTTATGGGACGGTGATTTTAATTGGAAGCTGCGTTCGCGGATTTAATCGATCACGATTTTTTAAAATTTTTTTTTGGAGAATTTTCAAAAGAACTTAAAGAACATAAATAAATTGAGTCGAAAAGAAATTTGAGTGATAGCTGAAAAACGTAATGGAATTATTTTTCAACTTCCTATACACGTTGTAACTGATTTTATGTAAGTTTTCAGGAGCAAAAAAAAAAAAAAAAAAACTAAAACTTTGTTCAATATCATATTACTATTCGTATTACATCCTATTCAAATACGCAAATTAAATTTTTATAGTATTATGGTAAAGATCGAATTTAAAATGTTCAATAACTTACCACAAATATTGAAATTATAATTATGCCATTCAACACATGAAGGCACCGTAAATGTTTTCCAAAGTAATTCACTTTCACGCATGCTCTTTGTATTACTGGCCCTTATGCCAACTTTGTACACCGATGAAAAGGTTAAATTTTCCAATTGATGTTTGAATAGTTGACGTGGCTAAAAAAAAAAAAAATTAAATTAAATGGATGAAATAATAAGTACATTAGTTTAAGTTTAAATTAAATACACCTAGTGATGGTAAACTATCGATAGCGTCAACAATCGATACATATATATATATATATATATATATATATATATATAAATAAGGGTATTCATTTAATCGACCTTTTGCTTCAATCGGTTAATCGCTCGATTAATTAACCGAGGTTTTGATTTAATCGGTTAATAATCGGTTAATTTTGTTTTTGATCGGTTAACCGATTAATAAAGTTTTTTATAAATTAAGTAATTTCAATATATAAAAATGCATTAATTGCTTATTATTTGGAGTTTATAAGTAAAAAAAAAACAATAACATACCAATCATAACAATTCTTGAACTAAAACGAACAATTCATAAATATGTAATATGCATTTTTCAATTAATGCGCAAAGTGTGCTATCAAGTCATATCGTCATAATATCCTAAAAAAATAAACTGAAAAATATTTAAATTTGTTTAAAATAAATATTGTTGTGTTTTAAACCAGGGACCCGAAATAACTGTTAATATTTTTTAAATAGCCAATAGGTTATGGAAAAAATAACTGAAAAAAAATTGGTCTTGTAATAATAATTATAAATTACCCAGAAAATTATAGGTCTGCCATTAACATTATAAAAGATTATTATTTTTTTTGGTCTTTGATAACCGTTATGAAAGATTATTAATTTTTTTGGTGTTTGATAACCGTTATGAAAGATTATTAATTTTTTTGGTCTTTGGTAACAATTATGAAAGATTTTTATTCTTATGGGTCTTCTATAACCATTATAAAAAAATTTTTATTTTTTCTGTCTTCTATAACTACGCTACAGTTCGCAAACTCCAAATAATATTTTCATAAAACTAGTGTGAAATTCGATATGGAAGACCGAAAAAAAATTAAAATCTTTTGAAATGGTTATGGAAGCCAAAAAAAAAAAAAAACAAAAACCAACTATAACGGTTATCAAAGACCAAAAAAATATTGGTTTTTTGTAACAATTATTCAGAGAGCAAGTTTTAAAAATTCGTGATAAATTATTATTTCAGGATTTTTTCAAATATTGGTTATAACTGTTATGTCCCTGTTTTAAACAAAATAAAAATTGTAATGCTGTGTTCATTGATTCTTCATAACTGCATAGTAGAAATCTATATTATAAGCGGTAGCTTACAACAGTCATATCGTTGGCTAAATATGCAAACCTGCTAACTCACTTTCAGCACATTTTACAGGAGAGACAAAAAACTGTTTATTTTTCCTATTTGAAGCTTGATAGAAAATTTAAATTACAGTCAGCTTTACACACTTCAAGACTTTAATAGAAGAAAAACTACATGCTGGTTGACGAGACGGATCTTTCTCTACCACACGGCATCAAAATCTCAATTTAAATAAAAAGTGGTTTGCATATTTAGCCGACGATATATATTTCCTGTAATTATTTTAAGACATAAGACTTAATGACTACCTTGTGAAACCCCCAAATATTTACATATGTATACAAAAATAAACTGAGATAATTTTATTAGTTATTTCAATAGTTAAAGGACATCTTATACAATAATCATTTAGCAAAATAATTTGGTTTAAATGTTTACGATTAAAGCGATTCTTTTCTTTAGTTTTGACAAAAGTTGACTTGGAAACAATTCTATCACTTATCGTAGATGAATATCTAATATCTCAGTACTTTTCCAGGATTTTTCTTAACTAATCTAATACTCCATTATGCCATTAGATTTTTAAAAATTGTTAACACTACTAATTGTTTCGGTTAATTTTGTTAAAAGACTGATATGAGAAGATATGATAAAAAACAAATAACTAAACACAAATATATAAAAAGTACGTGAAACAAAAAAAAAAGGTATTGGCAATCATATATTTAACCCATTTTTCGCCACATTCCTGTTCATCGATGAAGAAGATAAAAAAACATTGAAAAACAATGTAATTTAAGTCATTGGTCGGCGGAAAATGGGTTAAAATGAAAATCACTGAACACCTGCTTTGTTTGTATGAGAAAATATTTTCTAAACAAATACATTTTGTATATGACACAAAACAAATAATTAAAAACACACAAAAAATATGTTATAATACTACAAAATATTGTTAATTTTGTTACTTCGGTTAATCGGTTTATCGACTGAAATTAACCGGTTTAATCGTTAATCGAAAAAAGCCAATTTGAAATTAACCGATCAGTTAATCGGGTAGTAATTAATCGGTTAACCGGTTGACGGTTAACCGAATGAATACCCATATATATATATCTATAGTCCATTGCCAACTTTCGATAACATCGATATTACAATCTATTTGGGTAATTCCATGTCAAATCAACCAAGAGTGGGGCACGACCCACAGTGCTTTGGCCCATAGACATAAATCAAAAAAAAAAACAAGTCTTATATTGTGCTTAAAAATGTACAGATCGATAGATAACAAAATAATTAAAATGAATTTTGAAGAATTTTTAAGATTTAACTCTTTTTGGCGGCGCTAGAGGGCGCCAAAGTTTGAGAATTTATAGTAAAAATGGCCAAACAACTACTTGAGTTTTACATGCTTTAGGAAAACTGTTGTAAAACTGTTGTTTTTTAAAGCACGAGATTGAAATTTTTTTCTGTAGTAGTTTACTATATTTAGAACTAACTGTAAAAAATTTTTATTGATTTATTTTCTCATAAGTGTTTTTTTATTGGTTTGAAAAATGCTTATTATTTACTTAAGCTCTAAAAATTTTCTAACTTTGCTGGAATATTAAAAAAAAAAAAGAAAAATATGGTCTATGGGTTTTTTTCTGATTTCGAATATTTAGACTGTTTTCTAATAACTCCAAGAAAAACAATTGAAAAAATTTTACCACAACTTGAAAAAAAAAAACTTTTTTTAAATGGCTATTTTCATGATTTTTGATCAAATTTTGATAGTTTTCAGGAGTTTAAAAGACAATTAACTACAAATACTGTGAAATATTAATTCAAACTTATACCATTCAATAAAAAACAACAAAAATCAAAATATGTATAAAAAATTTTTTGTGTTTGTCTGCATTTTACGGCATAAGAGGGCGCTGAAATCACAAATGCCCTTGGTTTTTTATTGTTTCAAGAAAATAATTGTTAAAAATTAATTTTTTGGATTACGAGATTCAAATTTTTTTCTGTAGCAGCTAACTATATTCTAAACCATCTATAAAAAAATTTTACTGGAATTATGCTCCTATACATATTTTTTAATGGTTTGAAAAATGCTTATTATTTAGTTAAGCTCTAAAAATTTCTTAACTTTGATGGAATATTAAAAAAAAAGAAAAATATGGTCTATGGGTTTTTTTCTGATTTCGAATATTTAGACTGTTTTCTAATAACTACAAAAAAAAAAATTGAAAAAATTTTACCACAACTTAAAAAAAAATTTATTTAAAAAAAATGCTATTTTCGTGATTTTTGCTCAAACTTTCATAGATTGAATTAGTTAAAAAAAAATAAACTAGGAACATAATAAGAAAAATATCCAAATAGATATACTATTGAATTAGAAAAATTGACAAGATAAATTAAAAAAAATTAGTATAACAGTTGTGTCTGTTTCTTTTTGTCGACACAAGATGGCGCTAAATTCACAGATGACGTTGGATTTTCATCGTATAAAGAATATTTTCAAAATGTGACTTAGTGCCGTTATTTTTTATTTAAATTGAAGATGGTTACGTGACAGAAGTTTTTTTTGGTAACAGCCTTTGTTTGTAGTAAGAGCAATTCTATTGTGGAGTGTTCGAAAATATTGCATACAGGGTTTTAAATTTAAAAGAAAATAAAAATTTTCTATTAAAATGTGAAATCAATTTATATATTTAATAAATACTTACTTTTACAAACGAGTAAAAGTGAGGGCGCGTGGTTCAAAAAATGAACGTGCACATCTCTAATCAATTTTATTTCAATCAAAATCAGCTTATCAAATTTTATTGGAATCTTTCTATTTTTAAACATAGCTCCCATACAAATCATTCTCCCGAAAATAGCTTTTAATGCCAGCTTCCTTAAAAATATATGTAGTAACATACCAATATAAACCATAGGTTACATATAAACCCTCATCCAAAAAACCCATATATGAAGATGAAGATATCTAAATAATATTCGGCAGAAAGAACTTTGAAACGAATCTTAACCTCATAACATAATTTTGTTCTGGTGGGTCCATGATTGCCCATGGGTCCCAAATAGATTACAATCTAGGAACTTTGTTTTTAAATACTATGCTATATGATATCACATGGTCGGGCTTGACCGATTATACTTTCTTACTTGTTATTTTTGCACGAGCATTTTTAGCGTTTTTCACTCATTTTTTATTAAATGATGTTTTTGTATTTTTCACATTTATAATCCGATTCTACCAAAATTTGGCACACATATATATCTAACAAATATGAATTTTCATACCAAATTTTATTACGATCGGATAATTTTTGGAAGTGTTATAACATTTTTAAGAAAAAGGATATATGGCAGGACCTTGAATCCTTGTTCAGATTTAAGTGAAAATTTGCACATACGTTGCTAGTTGTGTGTGTATTAGTATGACAATTTTTTGTAGTTTTGTGGGCATTATTGAAGCTAAAATTACATTTTTCCATTTCAGGACACATGGGAGGTAGGCGTGTCCTTGGACCGATTTGTCCAAAAATTCACATTTTTCTTAACTAAGCTATTCTATGCTTGTGTACCAAATTTCAAAAATTTCTGACAACTCCTTCTATTTATGTCCCTTCGTTATATGGGGACAAAGCACTGTGCGACCCCTTTCGATTTCAATGAAATTTGGTGAGAAGGTTTTTTTTATCCTATAAGGAACATATATGAACAAAAAAAAAAAATTTAATTTTTTTTTTTTACAAAAGTTATGTTATATTCAAAATGTCATAATTGCGCCGATTTAGCCGAATGTGTTGAGTTAATTTCTTCAATATCTCGAAAACCACTTTACATACGAAGATTTTAATGCCATTTTAAAGAGAATACTTAAGGCTACAAACCATATATTGAAAGAAAAAAATGTTTTTTTCGAAAAATGTAATATCTGCAAAATATTAAGTTTTAAAAACGGACTAAGTCAAAAACCTATTTTTTTATTTGGCTGATTTTTTTTTATAATACCTCAAACTGGTCTTTAAAAATCCTTAAACTTATTTTTTAAGATGTGATTTTTTTCCTTTCGCAACCTTTAAAAAAATAATCTTAAAATAGAATTTTAATATTGTAATTTTGAGCAATAAGTACACTGTGCTAGTTGCAAAAAACAGACATGCCGGGCACTTGGCATTTTACCCTAATTGGGGCACGCTGAATTTAGTGGTGCTAACCGTTTTTTTAGGTTAGCTCTTGTTTTCAAGATATACCGTTATTTCGAAAATGTAGGAGGTTGCACTGCATATCGACCCCTTTGCGCGAAATTATCGTATATGCCAACTTTTTTGATATTGAGTTCTTGCTCCAAAAATTGAATGTATATTTTCATTTTTGATATTGCAAGCGAATGCAGAGAAAAGTAGACAAATGGCGGTCCTGTAAAATTTGGTTTTTGTTACATACGATAATTTCGCGCAAAGCGGTTGATATATTCGCGTAACTCAAAAACGGTTCAGTTTATTGAAAATCCTATAAAAAACCGAAATTCCACAATAAATAATTAAGTGGGATTGGTCATACATTTGACACATCTGGGAGCATTCTACGCGCTGTACTAGTGATGAAAAACTAAAGATAGCAATTGCAATCAATGTATATCCCCAGTAAAAAAAATTTGGGGTTTTTGAAGCGCTTAAGAGACAAAGCGCATAATCGAGCGCTTCAATAAGATAGCTCTTATACAGCAGTAAAAAACTGCTATTTTAGTCAGTGAAGAAGGTTTTTAAGCGAAAAAAAATAAAAGTTAATTATGGTTTAAGAAAATTATAGAAAATATGCATTCAAACTAGTAAAAGCAAAACATTAATGAACGTGTTAGTATAGTAAACCCTTAAAAAAGCACTTTAGGAGTACTTTGTTTGCATGTTTAAAGAAGCGCTTATTGTCAGCAGAAAAAAGTCCTCTAAACTGGGAACACTCAATACAAAAATCAGGCATCCCATCAGCAGGTTTGGACCGATTTGAAGTATAAATTCATACATAAAACCTGCTCCTTTTGGAGCACATTTTTTACTGGGTCGGTAGTCCATTACACCATGTTCACACGGACAGCATTATTCGTGTTTCGCTCTCCAATTCCTGTTTCGCGCCCCAAACATGATTGAAACAACATGTTTTGCCATACAACATTTTAGGAGCGAAACAGCTCGTTTCATTTTGAAACATGCTGCGAAACAGGGCAAATCTAACAT
Organism: Pollenia angustigena; assembly: GCA_930367215.1. NCBI lineage: Eukaryota > Metazoa > Arthropoda > Insecta > Diptera > Polleniidae > Pollenia > Pollenia angustigena. The sequence goes on from OV884060.1 coordinate 212,143,224, forward strand.
CTCCAATTTTGATAACATTTATCGTCAGTTTATCTGAACTAGCTCTCAAAAAAAAATCAAAAAAAAAAAAAAAAATAAAAAAATAAAAATTGATGTTTAAAAAAATAAAGTGATAATTATAAAATAATATTATCAATAAAAGTATTAAATAATATATTTTTAACTTTTAATTATTTTTTAATCTATTTTAAACTATTTAGCTGACCCGACAGACGTTGTCCTGCACAAATTAGGAAAAATGTTGGCGTTCGATTTTAAAAATCCGTTAAAAAGATACGAACATTTGAAAGAAAAATTAGTCAAATCGATGGAGCCGTTTTTTGATTTTAGGTAAATCGAAAAAGTGGGCGTTAAAGTGGGCGGGGCAAAATTTTCTTTCAGTAAAAACCTAAGTTGGACCATGGCGATGATTTTAAAGAAAAAATCGGTCAAGCCGTTCTCAAGTTATGCGCTTAATAGAAAAAGTAGGCGTAAAAATGGCCGTGGTAAATTTGTCTTTCGATGAAAACTTAAAATGGAGTAATACGAACATTTGAAAGAAAAATTTGTCAAATCGATGGAGCCGTTTTCTTATTTTTAGGTAATTCGAAAAAAGTGGGCGTAAAAATGGGCGGGGCAAAATTTTCTTTTCGTATAAATCTAAGTTGGACCATGGCGATCATTTTAAAGAAAAAATCGTCCAAATTATATAGATGGCATTAGTGGTGCAATATGAAAATTGGATTTTACCACGACCCTCCGCCCGCAGCATACATACACACATCCTGTTTTATGTATATAGAAGATAAAATCACACTAACAACACAAAAAAAGTCAAAATGAAACAAGAATGAATCGTATAAACAGCATGTTTGGCAAACTAGTTTCAGAGAGCGAAACGGGTGGTTTACATAGCAATACCAACTATCGATAACTTGGATATTACTATCGATTTAATTTTATTAAAAAACAAAAACTAGTTATATATGGCTTGTTCGTCGATTTCGAACGAAAACTTCGTTCGCTTAACTTACATGTAAAACAAAAACAATATTTTTTAATGTGTGTTTGTTTTAAACATATTCAAGCGAACGAAGTTTTCGTTCGAAATCGCCGGCCAGATTTGTACAAATGATAGCAATCCTTCGCTTTCAGACGACGATCGCTTATCTACTAGCTCACAATCTAAACACCTGTAAGCACGTTAGAAAGTACAAATGCTGACTTCCTTAACGCAAGGTTGCAACGCAACACTAACTGCCTATTTCACGATGTCACTCGAATGTTTACGTTCGCACAAATAACATGTAAAACAAAAACAAATTTTTTAATTTTGTTTTTGTTTTATATGTTATTTGTGCGAACGTAAACGTTCGAGTGACATCGTGAAATAGGGAGTTAAAAAAGGTACAAAAACCACTACTTTTCTGTAGAGAAGGCCATGAGTTCATTATTGCTTTGTAACCGTTTTCACTGAACAACGGTTGCGAAACTTGATTTAGGAAGTTATAAAAAAAGCACACTCAAAATATTATGTAGTTAAATTCAAACGAAAATTCATTTGAAACAAATTAAAATTCATTTAAAAAACGGATCATTTACATTTCATTTAAAACAAATGATTTTTTCAGTAATTTCTAAGTTTTTTATTTATTGAACATCATATTCGTTAAAATTGAATAGTTTTTACTTTTAAAAAATATATTTTAACCGATAAAAATCAAACAAATTAACAAAAAAAAATACGGAAAACATTATTTTTTGGTAGTTTGTTTTTTTAATAACAAACATAAATGTTGAAAAATAAATTTATTCGTAAAATAACTATATTTTTATTCAATTTTAACAGTACCGAAAACGAATTTAATAACCTACAATCAGTTACTGTAATAATTTTATGAGTGCAACAATTTTAAGTATCGCTATTTTCGATCGATGCCATTTAAAATTTTTAATCACTAAATAGACCACAACTGGTTATTAAATGACACTTTTATATTTTCAAAAGCCGTTGGAAAATTTCTAACAAAAAAACCGAACAAGCATTATTGTTTAACGTTAACAATTTATTATAACTGTTGAATATTTAATGACGTTTGAAAATTCTAATGCAAATAATAAAAACGTCATTCTGTTTAGTTATAAACAATTAAATATTAAATATTATACCTTTTTTAAGCCGGAACAATAAGAAAAATATTAACTAAAAATAGCTTAAATCAATTTAAGATTTATGACAAGCTTTCAGTCTAAAATTTCCAAAAACTCCCAGTTGTCGTGATGAATTTATTACTCGTATGCACTTCAAACAAAATTAATAGTGAAAGGTAACATTAATTGCAAATAATACCTAGTTGATGTAATACTTTAACTAATAAAACAATTCCACAAACAAAATATTATATATTAATTAATTGGTTTATTAATTGACTAACCGACCGCGTCTCTAGTTAAATAGATTTCATTACAATTCAATGTTTGTTTTGAATACAGAGATTCTTATACTCTCTGTTGTTTTAAAGAGGGTATATTAAGTTTTGTTATTCCGTGTGAAACTTTTTTAAAATTAATCAAAGACCCCATAAAGTAAAGGGTGTTTTTTTAAGCCCGATAGAACTTGAAATTGTAAAAAATAACACCAAAAATTAAAATGTAATCAAAATTTTTTTTTTATTCGAAAGATCAATACGTGACATTAACATTTGAAAATGATTTCGGGCATATGGGCACCGCGGCTGTTCTTGACGAAGCACATTCTGGACGTCCAATTTTGGGCCACTTTTTCGAGCACTGCTGGCCGTATGTCACGAATAACACGAACAATGCTGGCCTCTAAGGCGTCAATTGTTGCTGGTTTATCAGCATAAACCAGTGACTTCACGTAGCCCCACAGGAAATAATCGAGAGGTGTCAAATCGCACGACCTTGGAGGCCAATTGACAGGTCCATTTCTCGAAATCAACTTATCGCCAAATTTTGATTTCAATAAGTCGATGGTTGCGTTCGCCGTATGGCACGTAGCGCCATCCTGTTGAAACCACATCTCCTCCGGATCAATGTCATCCATATTTTCAAACAAAAAATCATTGATCATGGTGCGGTAACGATCTCCATTGACCGTAACGCGAGCTCCGGCCTCATTTTTGAAGAAATAAGGTCCGATGATGCCACCAGCGTGAAAACCGCACCAAACGGTGCATTTTTCTGGATGTAATGGAGTCTTTAGGGTCTCTTGTGGATTGGTCTCGCTCCATATGCGGCAATTTTGCTTATTAACAAACCCGTTAAGCCAAAAATGCGCCTCATCGCTGAACACAATTTTGCGATAAAACAACGGGTCAGTTGCCAACTGCTCTCGACTGAATCGACGACTGATTTTCAAAGCAAATTTGGATAATTTCGTAGCGTTGTTCAAGCGTGAGTCTATTCATGATGATTTGTCAGAGTATAATGAAACGATAAAAAAAAAATATTTCATCAAAATTTAATTTTTTGTGTTACTTTTTACAATTTAAAGTTCTATCTAGCTTAAAAAAACACCCTTTATATCTATTATGGGTTATTAATGGCAATTTTCTCAATGTATCGACAAACTGACCGTCTATACCAGAGATAATTAATTCGACATATATTGCAGTAAATGTCAAAATCTTTAATGTATTTATTGCCGGCAATTTATGTTGCAAAAATTGTTAGTAAATTTTTGTTGACAATTATTGCTAACAAAAAACGTCAAATTTGGTTGTCAATTGAAAATAAGAAGAAAAAATAGAAGCAAATTGTATGGGAAAATAATTAAGTTTGTGAAATGGTTGCAAATTATAGTTGAAGTAAAAGAATTAAATAATTAAAAATAAACACTAAAATCATTTTTTTTTCTTAAATATACACTAGGCCATTGGCCTAAACTGGGGAATTAACCCGAGAAATGTATATTGGCTATACGAATGTGTCATTAAACCCATTCTATTCTACGGGGCAGCTGTTTGGTGGCCGGCGCTCGAGGTAAAGAGTCATCAAACTAGGTTTGAACGTACAATGAGAATGGTGGCGATAGCGGTAACAGGTGCCATTAGAACAACCCCCTCTAAGGCACTGTTTACGATTTTAAACTGGTTACCACCAGACATTTTGGCGAAAAGGCTAGCTGCGAACGCGGCGGTAAGACTAAGGGCCACCGGAGCATGGAGGGATTACAATATCGGACATGCTAATATTCTGAACCAAATTAATTGGCACATGGATGTTGATTATGTCACACCCGAGCCAATCTTTGATCCTGGCTTTACGGTAAGTATTTTGGATAACGTGGTTCACTATGATGACCTACAAATTCCCGCGAACGCGATTCAAATTTTCACGGACGGGTCTAAAACACTGTATGGTATCGGTTCCGGCATATACTCCGAACAGCATAACTGGAACATTTCTATAAGGCTGCCGGACCACTGCAGTGTCATCCTGGCCGAGATAATGGCCATCCACACAGCCGCGAGACGCATCCGGTACGGTGATATATCTGGAAGGGATATTCACATTATTACCGATAGCAAGGCGGCCATAAGATCCCTGGAGAATGTGTTCATCACATCGAGAATTGTCCGAGAATGCCGGATGTCTCTGGAGGAGATAGCGAGACATTCACTGGTCACCCTTAATTGGGTCCCCGGACACAGGGACATACCGGGGAACTGCATGGCGGATTCGTTGGCGTATGCAGGCACCACCTTGAATCGAAACGGTTCAACATGTAATGTAGGTGTTTCACTCCCAAGGAGTAAGCAACTCATGGCGCACGAGTTTCATATTATCGCCAGTCAGAGGTGGCACGTTAAAACTACCTGTGGGGAAACCAGGAAAATCTGGCCCATCATAGATGAAAAAAGGACACGGCGGGCATTACAGCTGTCCAGACATCATTTTAGGAACCTGATTGCGGTTATAACTGGCCACTGGCCCATGGGGAGGCACGCCCAGAGGCTGGGGCTCCCTTACAATGACTTATGTAGAAGTTGCGGCGAGGAGGAGGAGGAAGAGTCAACGGAACATCTTCTCTGTAATTGCCCGGCATTCGGAGATCTAAGACTCAAAATGTTTGGTCGAAGAGCCCTTGGGGACAAAACTTGTCTCTCTGATGTTGATGTAAACATGATCCACTCCTTTACTGAATCGACCGGATGGCTGCGTGGGAACACTAGCAGCCAGATAACATAAGACCCATGGGAGACGGTGTGACATGGTAACACAACGGGAACTAATTAATGGACCCACCTGAGCTGTGCTTGATCACGTCTGCCAATGGAACCTAACCTAAATATACACTAAAATAAAATTTTAAAAATTATTTTTGTTAATATACACTTTAAACTCTCTAAGGTCGGGTTTTTAAGAAGTGGATTAAGTTAAAACTTAGTTTAACGTAGTCTGAAACACAGATTTTCCGGAGAAATTTGATTATTTTTTATTATTATTACGAGTATATTAAAGACTAACATTTAAAGCAAACCGAAGCTGTTCCGTCAAAATTTTGTACACAAACTTGGTAATGGCGGCAAAAATCTGTTGCAAGATTAACTAAACCTTGTTTAACTAAGATCTCAAAAACCCAGCCTAATCCGGCCAGATATGGTGTCAGCTGCTGTACGGATTATTGGATCGTCCGGACAACAGTTAAAATAAAAATTTAATCGTAATACGCTTAAGTACATCTATATAATTTACCGAAAAGATGAAAAACTACACATAAAAATTCTTTTGTGTTTAATTAATTTGCAGAAGACATAAAGAAAAATACTTAAAGAGGTCAAAAATATTAATTTTGAAAACAAAAATTTATTTTTGTTTGAAGACACATATAATCATGGAGAAATAAACAGGTGGCAGCACTACGCCAGATGACGATTGTTTGCTCTTGCATTGTTTGTCGAGGTTTATGTCAAGAAGTCCACGTTTTGTGATTATTGTATTTTATTAAAGTTTTTAATGATTTTAAATTAAAATAAATAAGATATTGACCATAATTAAATAAAAATTGGCTAAACATTTTCATCCCGTTTAGCAGCACGCTTTGATTTTTGTTTAAAGTTTTTTTTGTCGTAAACGGAGATATAATTTTCATTTTTGTTGTAATGTTGTATTTGTTGCCGTAACGATGCCACTTGCTTATTCCACCATGCATTTAATAATGTAATCCTGTGTCCATGTTCTGTACCTCTCGCGTCGAGAAACTGTTCGATTGAAATGTGTGAAATGAAACAAAAATGACATATGTATATTGAAACAAACAGCTGTTTTTATCGCTAAACAGTGTCTGTAACTTTTTTTTGGCGAGTACTAGCTGTCACGTAAGGAAATTACTCGCCAATTTACAGAAAAATGGGAGAAAAGCCCCCCTACAAGAAATGAATGAGCGAGTAGTCACATTTTTCATTTTGGTGTTAAGAAAATGATAGAAAGAATGTGACCGAAAACTTTATTTTCGCTAATATTGGTCTTATGAACATAAAATTAAACCTGCAAGGTCCTGAGTGAATGAGAATCTCCAAAAGCGCTTATTGGCACTTTTTAGTTCATAAACCGGTCCTTTTTGATTATCCGTTACTATTGGACTCAGAAACATAAAATTCAAGATGAAGTGCCCTGAGTGGATGAGAATCTATAAGAGGGAAGTTTTTAGTACTTTTTTGTTTTTTAACTGGTACTTTTTGAATTCCCGTTAGTATTGGACCTAGAAACATAAAATTAAACATGCAAGGTCCTGAGTGAATGAGAATCTGTAGAGGGCTTTTTGGTACTTTTTTTGTTCTTAAACTGGTACTTTTTGAAAAATTTAAAATTCAGCATGCAATGTCATGATTTTCTTATTTATAAACTTGAATTTCCGTTAGTATTGGACCTAAGAAAGATAAAATTAAACATGCAAGGTCCTGAGTGAATGAGATTCTGTTAGAGGTTTTTGGTACTATTTTGTTCTTTAACTGGTACCTTTTCAATTTCCGTATTTATTAGATCTAGAAACATAAAATTAAACATGCAAGTTCTTAAGTGAATAAGTGCTAGCCAAAACGATCCTGCTAGCCTCATACCTCCTAAACTAAAAGAGATAAAAGACATTAACACTTATTGTTGTTAATTAGAAAAATTCGCTAACCTCATATTTCCTTAACTAAAAGAGATACACAAAATTTAATACCTGTTATTGTTTATTAAAAAAATAAACGAACAGGTGTCTGGTACTTTTTTGAGGTGCGCCCTTTTTGGTGTGTAAAAGGGTAAATAAAAATTATATAAATTCGTAGCTTATCTTAAATATACCAAATACATTTGGACCTTTGTTGAAGTTACTAACTGATTCATCATCGTACATTCTAAACTCCTGAAGCTAAAAAGCTAACTATTGGGCCGGAGGCTTGCCTCTCGCCAAATCGATCCCGCTAACCTCAAAAACCCAGAACTAAAAGAGATCCAAAAAATTTCATACTTATTGTTCTTCATTAAAAAAATAAGAAGACAGGTGCCTGGTACTTTTTTAAATTTGGTCCTTTTGTGGAGTAAACGCGTTAAGCCTGTTCATATTTTGGAAACTTTTTGTCACGCCATCTATCTTTTAAACCAAAACATTTTATTCATTCTATGACAAAAACGTAAAAAATTATGGGCTCCTCCCACAACATTGAAATTTTTAATACATAAATGGGGAGAAAATAATATCAAAAATGATAATACGGGAAATTAACATTCTTTCATTTGCTTTTGTGTTCTACGAGTGGTACTTTTTGAATTTTCTATAATATTGAACCTATAATTTTGTGTATAGGTGTAAAGCCCTGTTGGAATATCAACCTATGAGATTAAAAATTTTGGAACTTATTTGCTAAAACCTAGATACATATACTTTGGCATATAAATATGTTCATGAAAGAAAAGGCCTAATTTCAAAGTATCGGGTTAAATGCTACAATTTAAACAAGTATAAGTCTAGAAAAATAAACTTTGGCATAAAAATATGTCCATGGAGAAAAAGGAGACGCTAACGAAGTAGCGGGTTAAATGCTAGTAAACATTAAAGTCGCACTTCACATTATTTGGTATAGCCGACGGTTGTATTCGCCGCCGACGTTAAAACATTTTTAAGAAAAGATAAACTCACTGTTTATTGTTGTTGTTTTTGTTTAAGCTTTGATATTATTAAAAGTAAAACTGTTGCTTATAATTTTTATTCGCTTAACAGTTTTATTTGTTTAATATCTTTAGTTTTTCTAAACTCTTTGGATGAAGTTTCCTGATGATCTGGCCTAAGCAACCAGTGAAATGAGCATAGGAATAGCTTATCTCATCCATAATTTATTTCAGTGTTTTTATCAAGAATAAAAATTGGGTATTAAGCACGACAAACAAAATCTTGTTAATTCAAAAAATTTCGTATTCCCACAAATAACTTTGATAATTAATATTTTTATATAAAAAAGACCTCTAATTTATTCTAAGTAATTTTTGGGAATATAAAATTGTTTTAAACAAATTAATATTTCAAATAATACAAATTTTTATTAATAAAATAATTTTTTCAGTTTTTACACTGCACTTTCTTCCTTAATTTTTTATATTATGCCTTTAAAATAAGCTGCGCAATAAGAAATATTGCTCTGTTATTCTGCCAACGTTATTGCCAAATTGCTTAGATATTTATCTTTGGTGTAGACCTGCGGTTACGTAATGTCGACTAAAATTTGTTAAAAAATAAACTGTACGCTCGATTTTTTCAATATACCGACAAAAACATTGTTTTCAGTTGGCAACAACTCTCAAAATACATGTAAAAGTTGTACGTCAAATAAATAATTGGCAGATGAGTGCCGCTAAGGTTTGCGACGGAATAGAAGCAAATGAGACAAGAAATCGCACTGTCAAGTTTCGTAAAGATCGGTCCATAATTTACTATAGACCCCATATAAAGCCCATTCTCGAAAAACATATAAGTACGCGTAAAATCATAACGAAAAATACTATTGTAACAAATTTTGGTCTGTCGCAGTTTTATATGAATACTAGCTGACCTGACAGACGTTGTCCTGTCCAAATTAGGAAAAATGTTTGCGTTGTTTAAGTTGGACCATGGCGATGATTTTAAAGAAAAAATCGGTCAAGCCGTTCTCAAGTTATGCGCTTAATAGAAAAAGTAGGCGTAAAAGTGGGCGTGATACATTTGTCTTTCGACGAAAACGTAAAATGGATTAATACGAACACTTAAAAGAAAAATTAGTCAAATCGATGGAGCCGTTTTTTGATTTAAGGTAAATCAAAAGAAGTCGGCGGGGCAAAATTTTCTTTCCGTAAAAACCTAAGTTGGACCATGGCAACCATTTTAAAGAAAAAATCGTCCAAATCGGTCAAGCCGTTCTCAAGTTATGCGCTTAATAGAAAAAGTGGGCGTAAAAGTAGGCGTGGTAAGTTTTTCTTTCGATGAAAACTTGAAAATGAATTAATACGAACATTTGAAAGAAAAATTTGTCAAATCGATGGAGCCGTTTTCTGATTTTAGGTAATTCGAAAAAAGTGGGCGTAAAAGTGGCCGGGCCAAAATTTTCTTTTCGTATAAATCTAAGTTGGACCATGGCGATCATTTTAAAGAAAAAATCGTCCAAATTGTATAGATATCATTGGTGGTGCAATATGAAAATTGGATTTTGCAACGCCCCTCCGCCCGCAGACCGAAAATCAAAAATCAGACTTCACAGTGTCACCCGCCTGAATATTCTGAAGATTCCCTGATTTCATCAAAATCAGCCCAGCCGTTTTGGAGTCCATACGTTACATACATACACACATCCTATTTTATATATATAGATAAATCACAGTGTAAAGTTTCATATTAAACTTAGGCCCCTATTACGGTTCTCAACTCAGCTGAGTTGAGTTGTAATTTCTCAACTTTTGTATTATGGTTTCAACTGAGTTGAGTTGTGAACCGTAATAGGCGTCTTACTTTCGAAAAACCTTTAGTACGCGTAAAACCGTTGAATAATGCTGCTTGTAATAAATTTTGGTCTGTCTGTGTAAAAAATTACACTGTCTAATTTCGTAAATATCAGTCCATAACTTACCATGAGTCCAATACAAAGCCCACTCCAGAAATATTCTAACTGGCGGTGGAGGGTTCCAACGATTCGGCACAGCCGAATATAGCACTCGAACTTGTTTGATTTTTTTTTATTTGTTTACTAAATAATACATATTTTTTTTTAATTATGTAAATAATTAAATATATAAATACAATATTGTAAACAATTTAAATAATAACATAGATTAATTTTAATTAAAAAAAGGGAAGAATTTATATGCAAGAGAATGATATTAAGAACATAATGCTAGCTTCATACGACAGCTATTTTTCGTAATTCTCTCTCCCAAATATGATCTAAGTTACTTAAGCTCAAATTAGACATGACATAACCATAATGCCACAGCCGTAACGGCGAATTTAGAAACCAAAATTGAATTGGTTTGTATGGTTTGTTTGGCTGAGTTCCTAAACATCATAATAATTTGCAGTCAAAGTCAAAAAAGTATGATAGAGTTTAACTATATCTAGTTTGATTATTGTGTACGCATCGATATTGTTTTTAGTGAACTTTGGTACAGATAACATTGTAAAATTTTTCACGGTTGCTTGGTAGAAAGCATTTAAAAAAGCAAGTTGCTTTGCAACTGATGTTTTGGAACTCACCCTTTATGTCGTTTTGGTAATACAGAGGTGGTGGTAATACAGTTTTGCTATGGTTATGTTACGTCTAATTGGACCTATAACCCCCTTCAAACAAAATGTTTAGAGAAAATAAGCTCATTTGTACATACATAATTCATTTTGAATTACTACGCCAATTACAAACAAATCATTGTAATTTTCATGGAAGCCTGTTTAAAAACAACCTGACCGATGTTGTTTTCGATCCGTCACCAGAAGGAAAGTTTTTCGTTGCTGATTGGCGCCGATACATTCTAAATTCTAAACTTTTTTCGGTGCACGACGAAAGGTACCTTAAGAAGTTTGACAAATTAAAAAGCTACTGAAAGAATATTAAAATATGCACAAAAATCGTCCATACTTAATACGATTTTTTTTTTTTTTTTGTTTAGCAATGTACATTGTAAATAATTCAACTATCTGTACAAGTTAATACATACATACATACACAACTATTTCAATATTATTATTTATTTCTTTATACATTTCTTGAGATATAGAGATTCTGTTAAATTACATTTCTAAAATTATCAAGAGCAACCAACGCATTTGTTAACAATTTTTAAAGGATTCGCCTTAAGTTATTAGGCTTTGATATTTTAATAATACAATCTTTTCAATTAATATTCTGACAAGGACACAACATACAACTTCATATTTTGTAATCACTAATGAAGTTTTAAAATCTTCTAATACAAAGAATTCTCAAATTACAATTAAACAAATATAATTATATTTGGATATTCTATGTTAAATATGTACTAATTAGAAAATTATCATATCTAAGAAAATTTGGTACTACATACATACATGTTAAATGAATTTTAATTATTACTGTTATTGTAAAGGCCATCAAAGTCGATTTAAGTATTAAAGAATGAGTGTTGCCATTTTAAGCATCTTCATTTAAATCATTTTTAACTTGATTTTGAATAATTTATAAGCCATCAACTGTGTAAATTGGGGTAGTTACACTGTAAAAAAGATTTTATTTTTTGCAACATGTTGGTCACATTACGAATGCAAAATGAGAATGCTTGAACTTGCATATCTAGCATTACCACAACGAAGATCTATTGAATTGGGTCTATGCAAGTCTCCTGATGATTAATAGTGCTTACACGTATATGCCGTGAAACAATTTAAATATTTTACTAATCCTTTTTTTCCATTACCCACTTTGAGAGCATATGGCTTCCATAGAGCATCTTCATCTTACACGATTTGTTGCAGCTGTCTTTTCTTGTGTTCCCATGTAAGATTTCACTGTCCTAGTGCTCTAAGTATCGATCCTTCGTTATTGTTATTTTTTCTTGTATCAATTTAGTTAATCGCTTGTTCTATTAGTTAAGTATATGTTTGGTCTGCTGTAGTAGGCAGGGACCGAAAATAACAGTTATATTGGAATTTTAAAACAAAAAAAGCACATAGAAGTAAAAGTCGAAAAACTGATTCAAGTATACCATATTGTTCCTTATGCACTTGTCAATGATAAAATATATTGATTTTTAAAATTTTGATTTTTATTTTTTCGATCAAAAATAACAGTTATTCTTTGATTTTTATTTTTTTGAGCAAAAATAACAGTTATTTTTTGATTTTTATTTTTTTGAACAAAAGTAACTGTTATTTTTTGATTTTTATTTTTTCGATCAAAAGTAACAATTATTTTTTGATTTTTATTTTTTCGAGCAAAAATAAAAGTTATTCTCTAAAGAAATGTACGTGTTTTAATAATTTAGATGGCTTTTAATAATTATTTAAATGTGCATAAGAAATTCCAATGATAATTACACATAAAAATCAAAATTTTAATTCAACTTAATTATTAAATCACGTACATTTCTTTAGAGAATAACTTTTATTTTTGCTCGTAAAAATAAAAATCAAAAAATAACAGTTATTTTTGTTCAAAAAAATAAAAATCAAAAAATAACTGTTATTTTTGATCGAAAAAATAAAAATCAAAAAATAACAGTTATTTTTGTTCAAAAAAATAAAAATCAAAAAATAACTGTTATTTTTGATCGAAAAAATAAAAATCAAAAAATAACAGTTATTTTTGTTCAAAAAAATAAAAATCAAAAAATAACTGTTTTCATCTGACTTTTTTGAAAAAGGTATAACTGTTACGGTCCCTGGTAGTAGGTCTGTCGTTGCCTAGAAACAACGCCTTCCAAGTATTTGGTGTAGTGTTGGGGAACTTTGCTTATCTTTGATTCCTACTTTTTTCCCAGGGGTGGCGGCCAACTGAACTTTACCACGATGTTGTCTTCTTTTCAGGGGGCTGCTCAGGGGGCGTGTTGGACGCATTGCTTGAAGGCGGATTGAAGCCACTTAATTTTTAAAAGTCGAACTCCATTAATGTTGATAATTTTTCATCCTCTGCCAGGGAGGCGAGCACTTTTACCACTACACCACGCCGCCACACAATTTATTTTGGTAGCCATACATACATACAAAACACGGTATTCTTTATGAAGCAGTAATGCTGAGTATACACGTTACTACAAATCATCATGCAAGTACAACATTAGTAACGTGTATCATGCTATCTTCCCAGCAAAAACTTTGCTTACAAAATAAGCAGAAAAATAATGAGAATTTGACGAGCCAACTACTTACTTTTCTACTAGAAAAAGTACTTATTTTTGTTCGAGATGTCCCAAAAGTAATCCTTTATAATTTAGCCTATTATAATCTAAAAAATAATATGTTTTTTATACTTAAAATTTTTATAAAAATATATATGTAGTTACACAAAGTCAATAAAGTAAAAATTTTTTTTTTAATTTTTTATTTTTTTTTTATTTTTTTTTTTTAATTTTATTTTATTTTTTTTTCTGTCTCTGGCGGGATTCGATCGCGCAACCTCGGTGCTGATGGTCTAGCTCGCTACCAGCTAGTCTACCGGGGCAGTGTAGTTTTTGTATTAAAAAACTATGTTTTTTGACTATAATGACATTTTTATTCTCATAATGAAAATTTAAATTTTTCTGTATATTTAAGATATAATAATAATAAATATATAACTAATAATCCAAAAAGTGGCGAATAAAGCTACAAAGTAATGAATTCTTAAAGTCATTAAAAGTATGATTGTAAGTAAAGTTTTTGCTGGGTTACTAATAAAGTATACTTTGCAGAATGAAAATTAAAAAAATTTTGATTTTCGTAGTACCATAATGAGTATTGCGTATCGTTTTGTTTTGTACAGCGATATTAAGTTTCTGAAAAGCTGATATATAAAACGCCATTTTTCGCGACTCATTTATTATATTCGCTATATGTTTTAGTTATTTGATAAAAAAAAACAGAAAAAAAAATTTTTTTATTAAAATGTCAATTTATAATTAATTTTTTGCTTTTAACCATTTCCTCCACCATAAACGTTTTATATTCGGAAAATACTGTGTCCCAAATTAGACGATTGAAGCAAAATTACGCATGCACAAAACAAAAAATAAAGCAGCTTTGAAAGGAATGGCTGCTAATTTATTACCGCGCGTCTCCAAGCACAATATTGATTTCGAACAAAAGCAACAACGTCGGCAGAAAAAGCTTCAAAAACATAAAATTTTTAAATTTGCAGATAGTATTCTTTGATGTAAACAAATTTATTGACTCATAGGTATCCTGTTTTGCCCATTCGATAGTCTAAAAAATGGCACAAATAAAATTTGTTACTGGAGTTAATTTTTACCCATAACAGTCTTCTTCTAATCTATGAACTTTATTTTTGTATTTAACCTTAAATAGGTCCCTAGTAGTCAAAACTAACATAATCGGGTTATTAATGGCCGAGTTATAGACAAATAACTATTTTTTTTCTTCTCAAAATAATGGTTTCGTCACAATAAAAATATGGATTAAAAAAAGCCAACTCGGTTTATTATTTCACCTGGCCCCATACAAGTAACCCCCAAATTAAAAAGCTTATCAAATTAATTTTCTATATATATACATATACGGGACTGTTCTAAAAAACCACGTGCTTTCAAATCACGTGCTTTTGAAATCACACATGTGATTTTGTGTTTTTGTGTTTCTCGGTGTGCTTTCGGCAATTGAATTTCACACCAAAACACACAAAAACGGGACACTAAAATATCACACGTGTGAGTTTAGTAGGCACTTGTAATTTGAAATCACGTGATTTGACTTAAAGTGATTTTCAGAACAGGCCTGATATATAAGATTTGTTTGGTTCACATTTCTTTACACTATCTCTATATGTTTGTTATGGAAAATGCTTGGGTCTGAAAAACAAGGTTGACTGTTTGACAAAAGGCCAGTGTTCGAAAGAAAATACTTGACTGTTAAAAGCGAATGAAAAAATAAAACTCAAAGTAAAATTTCACACACAGATTATACATGGGGTACACCGGCGAGTAAAAATTGCACACAATATGTGCAATTAGACATGGATTGGTAACACTGTTCACTTGTTATTAGTAAAGCTACCCCATCATTAATTTTGCCGCTTGTGTATTGCGTAATTCGTTTCGTAATTAAATCATACATTAAAGTTGTTATTCGCTTTAAATCATGCAAAACGAATCAACATTGAGTAAAATCTGCGTTGTAGTTGTGAACTCTTTGTTAAAGTAAGAGTTTTATTTTGTAAATCCCTTCACTTTGCGTTGAGATATTTTTTAAAAAAAATATTAAAAAAGTGAGGTAAAGTGTTTTGTAAAACAATGTGGTGTTTATAGAACACGAGCGTCTTACTCGTCCGTTCAACTTACATTTAAAACAAAAACAAAATTTTGAAATTTGTTTTTGTTTTAAATGTAAGTTGAACGGACGAGTAAGGCGCTCGTGATCTATAAACTACACATAAGGGTATAAATGTGAGTCGAGTGATCGAATATGTTTTACTCACACCATTCATTCATCATACATTTAAAATTTCCGTTCACATTTAATGCTGAGTTAGGCGGCGAACGTTCGGTACCTGTAACGTACTGTTAGCACGTTGGTGTACTTATAGAACAATTATAAACGTATCATATGTTTTTAACATCCATACAAAAATAAAAATGCAATAAATAGTACACATAAAACAACACACACAGTGATGAGCAGGGAAACCATAAATATGCAATTGCATGTTTTTCCTTGTACGACCAATGAAGGCAGAAACAATTTATTTATCCGTTTTAGAGCTTTTTATGAATTTTCGCATCGATTTGCTAGTGCATATTTTTGCATATTTTACCGTTTGCAGCATTTTTTTTTTGCATAATTTAGTTAAAAGAGCCTTTTTGCAGCATTTTTTAGGTTTATAGCGCATATTTTGCCTTTTTAAGGCATATTTTGATAAATATTAAAGTTTTTTAGATGCCTACAGAAGCTTTCGCAGCAAATAAAAATAATTTTTTATGAAAATCTGTTACTATGGACGAAGTCTATGCAAATGGTGAGAATCGGTCTATAATTTCACATCCAAATTAGACTCTTTGTGTCCGCAAGGTATCTAATTATGATGGTATTTAAATTTAATTCGTCCCAAAAATATGTTACTGCAAATTAAATTATTTTCGAATCGGTTAACATTTGCTCAAAGCTCCCATCCTTAAATAGCTTTAACTTCTTTTTAAATGTTAACATTTGTAAACAATTTAGCGACCGTATCTAAAATACCATTAAAAACCATATGGATGTTAATATCTAGATAATATTCGGCGCAAACATCACTTATATGAATTTTAACCTAATATGGGCTACAGCGATAATATTTTTAGGTTTTTTTTTTAAATTTTGATATTTAATTGTTGAGTATTGTGTCTTCA
This sequence comes from Pollenia angustigena, assembly GCA_930367215.1. Lineage (NCBI taxonomy): Eukaryota > Metazoa > Arthropoda > Insecta > Diptera > Polleniidae > Pollenia > Pollenia angustigena. Next base: position 212,159,742 of record OV884060.1, read on the forward strand.
TATGAGAAATTTTTAACTTTTTCAAGGGCATATTTAATGCGCATAAAACGCATTTTTTAGAGCATATTTCTGGTTTCCCTGGTGATGAGAATAAAAAAAATTTCAGAAAGTATTGCGAAGCGCGCTCTATGGCAAGTTTGGTGGAACCAATTGCCGTTGATGTTTCTGAACTGAATCAGAAGTTTCTGTGTCGAAAACAACTGTTTGATTTATATGATGATATATTTATAAAGGCAAATTCTTTCATAACACTGCTTTACAAATTTTAAGTTTGGAAAAGTACCAAGAACGCTACATGCCTGATAAGCTAATTGGGACCTCCTGAACACGAAAAACGCCGTAATTTTTTTTTCCTAAGTACAGTTTTTAAGATAACGGTACTTTTGTGTTTTTCGGTGTATGGTCCCACTCAAACCCTTGTGGAGCCCAACCAAAAAGTCCGATCGAAATAAATGGCTGTTTTGGCTGTAAACCAGTGTTGGCAAAAATGGAGAAAAATCTCAAGCATTTAAATGCATTTTCATGTCGATAAGAGAAAAATTCGTAAATCATCATAAATAATTTGCTAAATTTTGTATCAAGATAAAATTCGTCACAAAAAACTTTGAATTCTATTATTGTACATTAGGGATATAACTTTTTGCAGTTTTTGCAAATATCAAAAATACCACCTCAATGCCGTGTGGGGCATAAAAGAATATGGTGTCACTTTTCCTCTTTCGTGAAAAAAGTTTTTTGTTTTTGTTTATTTATCTTCATCATTAAATCAGTTACTCTTGTCTTAAATAAGTTTGTTTTTGTTTAAATTCATATACAATCTTTAACTTAAACCATTTTTCATAAGTCTAATGCAAAATCAAATGGGTTTCAATTTCCAAAAATCAAATTCACACATAATATGGAGTTTTAGGAATCTCTTACGGTGCGGAAACTTTTTTCACCGAATCAGCTTAAAAAACTGTTTTTTATTATCAGAACAAAATTCCCCACATGGTGCAGGAGTGGTATTTTGCACTCAAAAAAAAGTAATGACCCTTTTGTACATATTTTATTTATACATATGTTTATGTATGTTTAACCTGAATTTAATAATTTAATTTCATGTTTCGGGAAATATATATTCTTGGAATTAAAAAATAATAGAAATTAATTAACTTGAATCTATTAAAATGGATTCCAATACAAAAAAAAAAAACACCTTTGTATGTAAACATATTTATATTTGATAAATATGCTGCCTTTATTCCAAATAATGGCTTGTGCAACAATATCTGCATCAATAATCGTGTAAATGCGACAGCGTAATGTCGTACACAGGGTTGGGCAGTATTTCAAATATGTACATGTATTTGAAATGCGTACAAATAAGTATTTTGTATTTTAAATACATTCCTAAAGTGTATTTTGTATTTAAAGAACCTGTCGCTCAAGTTTTTTGTGTTTTAAATACTTCCCCAGTAAAAAAAGAGAAAAAGCGCTTCATTAGAGAGCTCTTATAAAGCAGTAAATGATAACGAATAAAACATACAAAAAAGCTGCTATTTTAGTGCTGACAACGAAGAGGGTTTTTAAGCGAAAAAAAAAATGTATTATGGTTTACGAAAATGATTGAAAAAAGGCATTTAAACAAGTAAAAGCAAAACATTAATGAATATGTTAATATAGTTAGCCCTTAAAAAAGCACTCTTGGAGAGCTTTGTTTGCATGTTAAAAGAAGCGCTTATTGTCAGCAGAAAATAGTCCTCCAAACCCCATACAAAAATCAGGCCTCCCATCAGCAGGTTTGAAGCGATTTGAGGTATGAATTCATACAAAAAGCCTGCTCCTTTTGGAGCACGTTTTTTACTGGGTCTAGTCTCAAAATTTTTTTCACAAAATACATTGACTATTAAAAATAACAAATAAGTTGTCTTACACAACGATTATTTAACACCAACAAGGATGGCAGGTCGCTTGCTATGGTGTTCAAAGACTCGCAGCCATACAGCAGCACAGAATACATGTTGGATGAAAAAAGGCGGAGCTTGGTCCTTAGATGAAGTGCCCCAATTGTTTAGTTTGCCTTTTTGATGTGATTTGCTGTAGATATAACACTATCCAGATATATAAACGATTGGACATGTTGAAGATCAACGTTGCCAATTCTGAAGATATGGAAGTTTACATATAAACCAGCATCACTTGCAATGGTCTGTATTTACTCTAGTTTTGCTGCCATATCGTTTAATGTGTGGCCCAAAAGACATATGTATGTCATCGAGATCTTCGGGGCGTCCAGTTAGGCCCTAAGTGATGCCTCTTTTATTGCTGGTTGACTTAAGCATTAAAACGATAAGTACTATATTGAATGGTTATAGAGAGAAGACACAGCCTAGCAGAACATCTGCGTTAACTCTTAAGGGTCTTCCCAGATTGCGTTAATTAAAACACCGATATAAAGCACGGATTAGATCAATCAATTCTAGCAGAACTTCTTGCACTGCGGAGTTTGCCAAAAAGCATGTTGGTGTCTACCATATTGTCTGTTAAAACCAGATAAAATCGGTTTTAGCGTAACAATTCGAGACATTTAAAAACCTCAGTTTCGAAAGCGTTACGAGAGATGAGAGGCAAAGAATTTAATACTAGTTTTTGATCATAGGGACCCCTAAAAATATTGTTTTCTTAAGCCTATTTCATTTATTCTCTATGGAGGAGCTGCTTGTCTAGTGCTAAAGTTTGTTTTTTTTAAGCCATAAAAACTTGAAATTGTAAAAATAACACAACAACTTAAATATTTTTTTGAAGAATAAGAATCGGATTTTGAATGTTCAATTTTCTTTATTTTCAAAAAAGCTAAACATGAGCATGCATGAAAGTATATTTGGATAACGTGGTAGAGTTGTTCAGGCGAAAATCTATTCATGATGATTTGCCAGAGTATACTGATTAGAAATGTCGAAAAGTGAGATCCTTTTGTAAATTTTTTTGGGCTTCAAAAAACACCCTTTTTCATTTAAAAAAAGCTAGACCTCATGAAAGGAAATACTTTCTGTGCGCTGGGTCTGCTACTTAAATGGTTTGTATATATGTTCATGTATTGTACATTGATTTAAAATAAAAATAAAAGTAGTTTCCCAACGGTAACTATTGAAAGGACCCCAAGTGGCAGGCCTTTTTGAAAGCCTCTATACTCCTTTCTAAAAGATTCCCTTCGTTTGATATCCTGCCTTCAGAAGTATGCCTTCTAGGAAGTATAAATTTATTTTTGAAAGACCTTCCAAACTATTCAGGACGCATTCGCTAGTCCCTTCTTTAAGAAGGCAGAAGGGAAGTTGTTCAGTTTTTTTTCTTTAGTGAGCTTCCTTGTTATTGGGGGCTTGCTCCCAATGACAACCTGTGTAAAAAATAATTAAGTATGGAATGTGGCCAGGACGGCTTGTGTCTGCTAAATAAGGCCTTCTTCTATCGTATTTGAAATGTAAAACTTAAATGTATTTTGCATTTTCAACACACGCCATAAATGTATTTTTGTTTCTAAAATACACGAAACGAATGTATTTTGTATTTCAAATACATCAATGCATGTATTTTGCCCAACACTGGTCATGCAGAAATATTTCATGAAACAGAAGATTGTTACAAAGGGTGTTTAAAAGCCTGTGGGTAGAATTTAGCTTTTCTCGGACTTTCTCATTTCCCGGCAAAACGGAATTTATTTTCAATCAATATAAAACGGTGCAAAATCTATATATAAATCGGCAAAGGCAAACTGTTAAGAAAACTTTCCTCCTCTGTATGTCAACCGATTTGAACAAAATATACACCATTTGAAAGTTATTTACTCACAGAAGTGCACAACTTTTATTTTATTAATATCTGTTCAATAATATCAGAGTTATAACCCAGAAGGAAACCTGGGTGCAAGTGCCTCCAAGTCACCAGTTTTGTCGACTAAATTGGTGACATTGTCAACGAAGTGTCTACACTACATTACATTTGCCACTATATTTGGCTTTAACACGAAAAAGATTTTATCAGTAACAACTGAGAAGTACAATTCCTATAAAAGTTAAAGAAATTATAAAAAAAAAAAAATTTTATAATTTCGTATTCTTACAAAAAGTGAAGACTACTTTTACTAAAATGTGCTAGGGATTCTCTGGTTCCAATGTCTACATATGTCCCCAAAGGACCTCCTAGTCAGTACCTAGTCAGAAGTACCAACGTCAGTAGTAGATTTCCAATAACATGCACATGTTAAATGTCTATTGTAAATAACATTGCTTGGGGTAAAATAAGTCACTAGTACTGGTGACTGTGTCAATAGTGCATCAGTACAGATTCACTAGTGACATTTCCTGCAGAGAAGCGTTTAAATTTGCTACTAAAACAAATGCAGAACACATAAATAAAAAATTGTTTTTTTTTTTCAATTATCAAATAATTAAAATAGGGTGGTCGATTATTCGACTTTTTCCGAAACCGGTTTTGGAATATTTCGACTTTATAAATCTTATGTATAAATCGGCACAGCAAAACAGCTAAGAACGCTTTTTTCCTTTGTTTCTCAACCGAACCTCTGTGGGGAAGAAAGTATCAACAAGGGGAAATAAGGGAAATTTAATTTCTTTATCGTTTTCCGTGCTGCATGTGATAATTTATAAATTTTCTATAATATTGAACAACATAATATTTTAGCAGCAGGTTACTGAGTGAATGAAAAATGTTGGTACTTTTTGTAATTCATCATGTACTTTTTGAATTTTTATTAATATTCGACCTGCAAAGATAAAAATAAACATGCATGATCCTGATAGCCTTTTCACACTTGTCAACATTTAACATTTAACATAAATTTGCGAAGATGTTGGAATTTTCCCATAAGAAATACATAAGGCTAATAGCCTTTTCACACTTGTCAACATTTAACATCTATTTGCGAAGATGTTGAAATTTTCCCATAAGAAATACATAGGACGAAAAGTCAAAATGTTCCAACATCTTTACAGAATTTTACTATCTCATTTTGTTCCCTTTTACATTTTTCGATTCTTTTAGTGTCATCACTAGAAAAGTGACAATAATTTATGTTAATCTTGTGGCATTACTGACAAAATGGAAGTTGCTTCGAAAGCAGTGTTACCATTTCTCAAGTTTTTCCTTTTTTGCAAGGAATTAGAAATAGATTTTGGTGTTATTTTTTGAAATGTTGGCACTTTTGTAGAAAAAAAGTAGTTAAAAAAATATAAAAGTTTTTTTTCAGAAATGGTGACATTTTTTATTGATACTGTGTACGCGTATTTCACATTTTCAACATCTTCCATGCGTTCCTCCGAAAAGTATGCAAGTGTACAAAGGGTATGAGTGATTAAGAAGGTATTAGAGGGAGCTTTTCGGTACTTTTTACTTCTATATCTGGTACTTTGATTAATTTTCGTTAATATAAGACATGGAAACATAAAATGAATCATGCAATGTCCTAAGTCGATGACAATCTATAAAGGAGACTTTTTGATACTTTTTTGTTTTTCTGATATTTTTCATATCGAACTTTCAAAAATAAATAAACTCACGTAGAAGAAAAATTATGAACCGGAGGTTGGTCCCTCGCCAAATCGATCTAATAAGACGGAAAAAAATAAATGCTCGAAACACGTAAATTCATATATACTTATTTCTTTATATTAACATAAAAATTTATGGTCGAATTTTGACCATGAGACAAACACTTGTATAATTTAATTTATTTGAACAAAAAAAAAAAATAACAATTCATTAATAACACTGGTTTACAGCCTAAAAATACCAAGAACCCCACATGCCTAGATAAGTTAATTGAGACCTCCTGAACACGAAAAACGCTGTAATTTTTTTTTCCTAAGTACCGTTTTTTAGATAACGGTACTTTTGTGTTTTTCGGTGGATGGTCCCACTTAAAACCTTGTGGAGCCCAACCGTAATTTGAGCGTAATTTAAAAAAAAGGATGAATCGGAAAGTTTCTATTAAGGATTTTGTGTATCGACAATATTTTTATCTTCATTGTTCACACACTATATTCGGCGTCCATCAGTTTTAACGTATTTAAAAAAAAAAAAACGAAATTTTATATGAGATGAAAATTTTGTCGTTCCACAAAATCCTTAATTAAAACTTTATTTTTCATCCGATTTTTTTCAAATTACGCTTAAAATGTTGGTAATTAAATATACTATTTGGTTAAAAAATAAAACATTCCAGATATTTAATATAACGTAGAAAAAAAAAAAACGAAATAAAAATGAAAAATTTTGAAAAAAACGTAAAAAATAGGCAAATTTTGAGGTGGAATAACTCAGCCATTTCTTATCAGATAGAAAAGGTATTCAATTACCTTTACAACAATGTTCCACTTGTGATCGGACTTTTCGGTTGGGCTCTACAAGGGTTTGAGTGGGACCATACACCGAAAAACACAAAAGTACCGTTATCTAAAAAACGGTACTTAGGGGAAAAAAAAATTACAGCGTTTTTCGTGTTCAGGAGGTACCAATTAACTTATCTAGGCATGTGGCGTTCTTGGTATTTTTTGGCTGTAAGCCAGTGTTAGTTGTTAGTTTTACCACCAGAATTAAAAAATAACATGACCTTAGGAAATACAGTCAAATCCCGATAGTTCGTACCCCGATAAATCGTAATTCCCGATAATTCGTAATAAACTGTCGGTCCCTTGAAAAAATCTCGTTAATTCGTAAAATTTTCATACATTTTGGTCCCCTCGCTAATTCGTAATTTTTTTTCAAATAAAATCTTCTTTACCTCTTATAAATCGTAATTGTTTGCTTACTACCACTTATAATTCGTAATAAAAACAACAGAAACATGGAAAGAACGATTTTTTGTTTACCACTATTTTATTTTTGCGTGGTTTTTTGCTTGTGTGTGGGTTTATTTTCTTAAGATCAGTTTGTTACATGAATAATTTTACTGTATAATTTTTATATATTTTATTTTTACCAATTGTTTTTTGTATCGTTTTAGTAAATAAATTGAAAAACCCCGTTTATTCGTATTTATTTTATTTTAACCCCGTTAAATCGAAACCCCGCTAAATCGGAAACCCCTATAATTCGTAAGAAATGGCCGGGCCCTTGCGATTACGAATTATCGGAATTCTACTGTAATTATATTAATTGATACAAACGCTACTCGTATTATCGTTATCATGAAAATTGGTAATTGGTATGTATGCGTGTTTTTTTAATGCAATTTAAGCAGAAATCTTTATTTATTTTTAAATTACAATATAGTGCAATTTAAAATATAAAAAGATGGATGTTTTTCAACATTTTGAAATTTTATGCCCAATTTGAACATTTCTGAAATGCATCTTTTTATAATTTAAATTGTAGTGTATTGTTATCTAAAAATAAATTTAAATTTCTGTTTAAATTGAATTGATAAAAAACCACACACACTCACATACATACTTAAATAACTTTTTTGCAATTAAGGATTTAAATGTTGTAAAACATTTTGTTTGTTAAAGAACTTTTATAAAGCAAAGAAATATAACACGACAACATTTAAAAAGGATAAATTTTTTGCAAAAAAATACTTATTATGATTTGACACAAAAAGTGACAACCTACATACATATTTTGTTAGCAAAGGGTGTTCTTAATTATAAAATATAAACATAAATCTCGCTTCTGCCTGTCGCAATCTCTTAAAAAGGCTAAATAAAATACCACTTTAGGCATCCTTATAAAATATTTTATATTTTTAAATGGCGTAAATCTTCCCCCACAGAATTTTTTAGCTCTAAAGTTGGCCGCCTCTACCTAAAAATCTCTTGAAAATCCTAAAATCCAGTTACCTATTCGCCATCGTTAGTTTTATAATTTAATTATATTCGACGTCGCCAAAACGTTAAATTGCGCGTTTCAGAATTTTTCCGTACAATAAAGCTAACATCAGTCGTGTTGTGTGGCTCTTAACATCGTATCGTTAAAGCAACATATCGGCCAGTTCCTAATCTTCAATTGCAGGACAAAAAAGTGCGGTTATCTTACGTTCATAGTGCTATGAACTGTGAAATCGACAAATTCGAATTATCCGCCACACTTTCACTAACAGAAGCGATATTTTCTGCGGTGCGCACATTGCGATGATGCACAGGCCTGACCACATCTGTAACGTTTCTAGTCTCTTCAAATTTATTTATAATATTGCCAATTCCATGTTCAGTAGGTCGTTTATGACGACTTTAATCACTCCTTTATGCTCGAAAAGTGGCCACGTTTGCACCACCACTCTTTTGTAGTAAGATTTAAATGATTTTAAACGTTCATATTCGCAAATAGCAAAGCAAATCTTTCACTACATAAGTGACACTGCAAATGACAGATATTTAACAGCTGACAACGGAACCACTTAATGGATAACCCTGTTTACATGAATGCAAAAATTATGGCAGAAAGAAAGAAATTATCTAAACTATAGATTTTAATGGGGTTATATATAATTGAGTTAAGCTTTCATATAAAGGCGCCTTTAGCCAAACGTTGCTGTTCTCGTAGCGTACCGTACTGTTAGTAAGTTATTACTCTTATAGAACATTTAAGAGCGTGTCATATTACATTCATTCGAAAACATAAAACAACACACACAGTGATGGGAATTAAAAATTTTCAAATGGTGACCGCTGCACAGTGGGAGATTTTGGAATAAAATGGAAGGAATGCCGGATTTTCTAAACGGCTAGTTTGATTGGAATTAAATTTGAGGTAGTAATTAAAGACTTGTAGTCGAACTTAAGTTTTAGTTTTGGTTTCTTAGGATTCCTTATGCTGGGTACACACAGTGCAATCTCCATGCAATCTGTTTCAATGCAACCTGAAAACATCAAAGCGTTTTGATGTTGATGCAATCTGGAATGAATGAAAATGAATTTAATTCACTAGATTGCGTAAATGAGTTGCATAGTGTGTACCCAGCATTAGGATTCCAAATGTGGGTACCTCGGGTATTACAAACAATTAAAAACGATCCAGAATTCTTAATTTTAGTCCGATTTTAAAAATTTCAATCAAATTCAAAACTTAAACTCGAAAAGTCCTTATTTGCCACCTGAAATTTTATTCCAATCGGACTAAGCGTTTAGAAAACCCAGAATTTTTCAAAAATCTCCCACTCTGCGTTATGCAGAAAGAGTACCAAGTGATTTAAATGGTTTAAAAAATTATGTGTGTGAAGATAAATTCGAATTTAACTAGCAAAGACGCAAACCATATTTTTTAGCATTGCTCATTTTCCAGTTAACAGAGCAATGTTAACATATATATGGTATATATGTGCAACTCCATATTTGTCCAAAATGGCCATTGATCTTCTCCAGAAATTTCAAAAAAATATCACTTTTTTCAAAATTAATTTGCTCAAATTCCAAAATTATTTCAGAAACGTGACTTCTGGAATCGTTTCAGGACCCTCTGGACTACCATTCTCCAGAAATTTCAAATAAATATCACTTTTTTCAAAATTAATTTTCTCAAATTCCAAAATTATTTCAGAAACATGACTTGGAATTATATTAAGGACCCTCTGGACTACCATTCCTATATAGTAGTATATATGTGCAACTCCATATTTGTCCAAAATGGTCATTCAAATCATGATTTTGGCCCCTGTTACGGTTTACAACTCAACTCAGTTGAGTTGTAATTTCTTAATTTTTGTATTATGGTTTACAACTTTGCTAAATTGCGGAGAACAAAAACATAAGAAAAATTACAACCGATCACAACCAGTTGTCTTTATTACAACTCAACTAAGTTGAGTTGTAAACCGTAATAGGGGCCTTTATGTCTCCGTAGTATATCACTATGACTGTTAAGTCGTTAACATTGCTCTGTTAACTGCAAAATAAGCAATGTTAAAAAACATGGTTTGCGTCTTTGCTAGTTAAATTCGAATTTATCTTCACACACATTGAAAAATTGTATTTTGTGCATGTATACAAACAATCACCCCTATCGTGAATAATTTTTCCTTTCCCTTTTTGCATATTTGCGATAATGAAAAGTTTTCTTTGAGGTAATTCAAAGGAGAATAATAAGGTGAAAAAATAATCACGGGAAAAACTTCCCTTATCATAAAAAGTTTTTTCACTCGTAATTTTTTCACTTTTTTACTACATAAAATTTAGAAAGCGCGAACAACTAACGTTGTAATCAAACTATCACTCCAACTAAATATTCTGCTTTATATTTTGTAACTTTCCTGTAAAATATATACATACGTGTATATTTTTAAACAAAAATTTCATTGATTTTTGCCTTTTTTAATCTTTATTATTTTTTTAAACTGATAACGTGAAAAATGTTTCACGGAAGATTCACAATTGCTTTTTTCCTTCATGGGGAATAAAAATTTCATGGGAATAAAAATTCCACTTGTTATTCACGATAGGGGTCATTATTTATTTAATATTTGATATTTGTATTATACATTTACAATAAACAAATGCGTATTTAAGCACATACACACACTTGTATGTACATATCTATATTATTTTTTAAATGTACATACACATAACAAGGGTATGATACCATTTTAAGCCTTTTTATTTAACATTTCGATTGTAAAAGGGTATGCATTTGTTTATTTTATACATCAAAACATATTATAATTTGTATATGTATATGGAAATGTGTTGTATTGTTAGTTGTTTTGTCGAAAGTTAATATCCAGCGGTAACTAGAATGAGTAAAGAGGCCTTATTTAGAAGTCACAAGCAGTCAGAAGCCCTTCTCGCCACATTCCAAACTTATTTATTTTTTACACAGGTTGTCATTGGGCGCAAGGCCTTCCACACTTCCTTTAATTACAACTTCGATCCCTTCCCAAAGAAGGGAGTAAGGAAGGTCACTAAAAATAAAAAGTAAATAAAACGGAACACCTTCCTTTCTCCCTTCTCAAAGAAGGGAGTAGCGAATGTGTACTGAATATTCTAGAAGGTCTTTTAAAAAGAAGTTTATACCTTCTAGAAGGCATACTTCTGAAGGCAGGATATCACGCGAAGCGAATCTTGTAGAAAGGAGTACAGAGGCCTTCAAAAAGGCCTGCCACTTGCAGTCCTTTCAATATTTACCGCTGGGTATTTACTGGAAAAAGTACCAAAAAAGTTGTTAAATTGCTTTGTATATAACGAAAACAAACAGCTAATTTTAACGGTAAAACAACGTTCGCCTAACTCATCCATAAGGCTTTTAACCCATTTAAATCTCCTAAAATTTTAAGAACCAAGATCAACTTCAGCATAAACAAACAATACTAAATTACGCTTTAAAAAAAAGTAAAAGAAACCAAAAACATTTTGTTGTAACAGGCATAATTATGTGCACACATATCTGGGGATTCTACTTAATATAAAGGTCAATAAATTGAGCTGCTTTAAGAGTGAACATTTACAAAATAAGGACGACACCATTCAGATTTTGTAACTGAATTACTCTTGTTTTTCGCGAAATGTTGTTATTACACTGTGCAATAAAACAAACAGCCTCAAGCGTTGCAATGCGAAATGAAACTAGACAACACTGATAGAAAACTGCATCTTCATATTGATGATGCCCTAACATCAGACATCAATGACATCAATGTTACTTCAAACGGCATCACTGATGCAAAAAGTAACATCAATCCAATGACTAACGTCTTCGAACGGTTTTGTAATTTTTTACGTGTCATCTATTTTATGACTATAGTGACATCAATTCGATGCCACATTTTGTATATTATTAACATTTTTTTTCATGATTACAATGTAGTATAAGAACCAAAAATTCCTATTTTCTATTTTTTTTGTTAAATTATTTAGTTAAATACAACAAATTTTTTGAGTAGAATGATTACGAAAACCATACAGGGCATGGCGCTGGTGTCTTCTTATTGAGAGTTCTTCAACAAACGTGAAATAAACATATGTTACGGGTAAGTAAATAATAATATTCCCTCACTTTGACTTAAGTCAATTCAAATGACTTTGACTTAATGACAAACTGTCATTAAATTCATGCTAAAGTGTCCGTGCTCCGATGTAACTGCGTCATCGCACTGAGGACATGTTCGTCATTTCTGTGGTGCCGATGTGTCATCCCATTGATGACATAATTTCATTTTGACCCTGATTACACTTTGGCCAAGTGATGTTAAGGTTGACATCACCATGATGAAAAGTGTCATGGGGTCAAAAACGAAGACACTTGTCATAGTACTGATGTCAAAATACATCAGCGTTATGACGCCTTTTCTATCAGTATACTGGTTGGGCAAATCTGTCAATGGGTTTTGAAAAGTTATCTCGGGTTTCCGCAATATTGTTCTGTACCCATGTTCTGTTCCTTAAGTGAGAACTTCTCGCATCATAAATATCTGAAACAAAATATTCCATCGTTTCTCGAAAAGTGAGAAGAAAGTGTGCCTGAAGCTAATGTCGAAAACTATCAAAAGATATTACGTCGTTATCAACGACGGCTATACCAAATAATGTGAAGTGCGACTTTAATGTTTATCTCATCAACAATAAATTTCAGTTTATCGATAGTATGAAATGGGAATTTATCACATTTAAACGAAGCGTTGTTAATAAAGGGTTGTTGTGTGCAAACGAGCTTTGAAAACAGTTGAATATTTTATAAAAACGTTAAAAGCAAAATAATTAAACAATGAAAAAATGTGCTAAGAACAAATTATTGTTTATTCTTCACATTTTGCATTTTTTAATTGTAATTTAGTGTTAAAATTTTTTTTCTCGCCCAATTATTTATTCGTGAGTTTATTTGACAGTTAAAAGCGGAAACTTTCTCACAGAAATTTTACAGACACACTTTTCTGTAAATTGGCGAGCAATTTCCTTACGTCTAGCTGTCCCGTAAGGACTCGCCAAAAAGTAACAGACACAGTTTAGTGAGAAAAAACAGCTCTTTGTTTCAATTTATGGCATTTTTGTTTCATTACACACATTTAAATCGAAACATTTCTCGACGCGAGAGTTACAGAACATGGGCACTGGCCTAGTTTTATGCAAAATTTAACTGTTAACAATTTTAAGATCTGGTCACACTGATAGGTATACAAACAGTACCTTTAACGACTTCGGGTGAAGTAAAGTCACAATCTCCCACCTCGTAGAGAAAATAAATTATTTGTAGCCTTAAGGCAGAATTAGTCTTTACTTTCTGTTCTGTTACGAATCAGCTGATTTGTTTTTGTTGTTAAAAAACGTGTGAAATTGATTAGTTTTTCTGTTCTGTTACGGTGCAATCTGTAATATCAAAAACTTGTTAAGTAATTGTAAGTGACAGCAACAGAAACAGAAAGTAAGGACTAATTCTGCCTTTAATCTATTTCAGTGAACACTTGGGCTACACATTAGACCTTTTGGGTCGCGGTTCTTATAATGTTAGTATACAAATTTAAAAATTTTCAGTAGTGGCATTCAAGTGCGAGTTTGATAATTTTATATTCAGTCATCGGAATGTCATAATCAGGGAAACCAAAAATATGCTCTAAAAAACGCGTTTTATGCGCATTAATATGCAGTAAAAACTGGAAAATATGCCCTGACAAATTTTAAAAATATGCCTAAAAATTAAAAATTGCTCATTTGAAGAAACAATATTCAACAATTTAATAACGAAATTTAAAAAAAAAAACCTAAAAAAGGTTTGCGCCGAATATTATCTAGATATTAACATCCTTATGGGTTTTTGTCTTAAAGGGATTTTAGGTGCGGTCGCTAAATTGTTAACAAATGGGAGGATGGGAGCTTTGAGCAAATGTGAACCGATTAGAAAATAATTTAATTTGAAGTAAAATATTTTTGGCACGAATTTAATTTAAATACCATCAAATAGAAACGGGAATTATTTCCTTCCGAAGGTAACTTTATATTATATTCAACATTTTTAATTTTTCGAATTTATTCTATGAGCTAAATTTCAGTTATGTGTTTTATAAAGCTTTTTTGTAATAGTTTTATTCCTTCAATTTTTCAGAAATGACTACCAGACTATTATATTGTATTTTCTTTTTACATTTTACCTTAGCCTTCCTTTGGAAAGCAATGAGGTATATTGTATAAGACACAAAGAATGCTGACGAAGGCCGTAGCGGGCCAGAAAATGCATTACATTCTGCTGGTGTCTAATAATTGTAAATTTTACTGTACATACAATATACCTCATTGCTTTCCAAAGGAAGGCTAAGGTAAAATGTAACAAGAAAATACAATATAATAGTCTGGTAGTGTATAAAGTCATTTCTGAAAAATTGAAGGAATAGAACTATTAGAAAAAAGCTTTATAAAATACATAACTGAAATTTAGCTCATAGAATAAATTCAAAAAATTAAAAAATGTTGATTTTAAATACCATCGTAATTAGATAGCTTGCGGACACAAAGAGTCTAATTTGGATGTGAAATTATAGACCGATTCTCACCATTTGCATAGACTTTGCCCATATTTAATCAAATTATCTTAAAATTGGAACTTGTACTCTGCTCACAAGCAGGGCTGCCAGATAAATTTGTGAGGAAACCGTAAGTTTCCTGAGAAAAAATAAAAAAATCGTCTCTATCGTTTCGAAAAATCGTCAAAAAATCGGACAATTAAAACTTTAGTTTTTTTAAACAATAATTGTTTGATTTTTATAAAAAAAAACATTCAAACAAAAACATAATTCTAAATAGTTGTTACAGTTTTCTATATACAGGTTTTCAAGGTCATTTATTTAATGTAAATAAAAGATTATTTATTTCATTATCAATAAAATCCGACGTTTCGTTGGTATTCTTTCCAACTTCATAATTACATAATTACTTCATACCCAGCTGGCATTTTCAATCGTGTAAGAGCTACTGGGAGTCTCATGAAGAGCGTCTTTGATCGTCGATGACCGCATCCTAGAAGATTCCTTACACTGGACAAACTGTAACACGAGTGAGATTTATCCATAGCACAGCGAAAGACGCTTCTTCAATTGTTGTGGGAATCGTTTAAGACTTGGGTAAAGATAATCTAACGAGACTTTCATGTCAAGAATCATATGAGACTCATGTTGATATTCTCTTACAACTCGTGAAATGATCGGCGTATAATTGTTGAAAATATGATTTATACAGGGAGTCGTAAAACGTGATGGTTTTTTCGAAAGATAAACAAAGTGTAACATTGTTGTTTTTGTATTCTGAAAATAGTCCAAGATTTTTTTAAGACTTGCATATTACAGCCGTACCTAAAAATAGCGGAACGTTTCCTAGTTTTTGAATAGAGCGGCCTAAACTCGTTTAAAAGTGAAGTTTGCTGCTATTGTTAATTAATAATGGCAATTAGCAATCTTTCTTGGTCGATCTAGCGTTTTTATACCGTTCACCGAAGGTAAGAGGGTATATATAACTTTGTCATTCCGTTTGTATGTTCCACAATATTGATCCTACACCCTATAAAGTATATATATTCTGGGTCCTTATGAAAAGCGAAGTTCAAATCCGGTTGTCCGTCTGTCCGTCTGTCTGTTGAAATGCTTATTATAATTTTGCTATTAAAATTCAGCCAGAGACAAAAATGGCTGAGATATGAGCAAAACACCACGACTACCTCTAATTTTTTCGAAAAATCCCTTGTGGTTGCTGTATTTTTATTACTTTTTGCTGTATATCTGGGGAACGGCAAAAGCCAAAGTTTCCAAATTAGGTACACACATTTAGGTTGCCAATACACACCATCCTACAAAATGTGGCGGAATTGGAGAAGTTGGCGTGGTACCTCCCGTACAAAAAAAATTAAAAATAGTATAAAAACCTAAATTTTAGGGCTGCCATATGTCCTATGGATATGACTTATATATCAAAATATCGGAAAAATCGGTTCAGATACAAAAAAGTTATGACCAAAATTAATTTTTTTTTTAAATACCCACTTTCGGGAACCATAGATCTCCCCGAGTCCAAGCTTTATAGCTTAAGTAAATAGTGATTTCTTGTTAAACACGTCGGTATATAAATCTGTCAAATCGGTTAAAAAATGGCTAAGTTATGATCAAAATACTGAAATCCCAAAAATTATTTTTTTTTAAACCGTTCACCGAAGGTAAGAGGGTATATATAACTTTGTCATTCCGTTTGTAATTTCTACAATATTGATCCTACACCCTATAAAATATATATATTCTGGGTCCTTATGAAAAGCGAAGTTCAAATCCGGTTGTCCGTCTCTTCCACCCTATTCCCCCTTTACATATACTAGCATAATGCCCAATATGATTTTCGTTATCATCCTTCTTTATTAATTCATCTTTTTAACGAAATAATTTTAACAAATCGAAACTAGGAATTTTTGTGTTTTTTTTGCTACTTAAAAACTCCCCAAAAGGATAAAAGAAAACAAACACACATACTTACATGCCACAAACTATTTTGGTGAATATATGTATTTCCATATTTCGGTTCACAACTCAAATAAGTATTATGGTTTACAACTTTGCTATTGTGGTGAACAAAAACCACAAAAGTAATTACAACTCAACACAGTGAACATTAAACGGGCCATATTTCATTTAAATGATATTCAAACAACGTTCCTTCTTGGTTTAGTTGTCTAGGGGGTGTGTTAAGTTAGAAACTGTGAGTTCTCTGGTACGAATCTTGTTTTTTTAAAAAGAAATTTTTTTTTTTAAATTTTTATTTTTTTTATGTTCTAAAAACGATATAAAAAAAATATTTACCAGTTTTCGCTTTTAAATTTAATTTATAATGAAGTTTAAAGTATTATAAATATGTATGTATACATATGTAAAAACTATTTAGTTTTTGTCTATTTGCTCTGTATTCTGCTCCCACAATAGTGAAGGGTATATAAGATTCGGCACAGCCGAATATAGCACTCTTACTGGTTATCTCTATTTTTATTTAGATTTTTTGTGGGTTTTATTAAACAAGAAAGCTATCACTTCAACATATCAGCGTAAAATCTAAGTGAAAGAGCATTCCGCTCCTGTTAAGGTAGGGCTGTTAAACATTCCAAAATTAAAAAACGAAATGGTCAGAAAATGCAAACATTTTATTCAGACTTTGGAGACTGAAAAATATAGTCACTTTTTTTAAAATCAGCAAATCGGCACTTTGCTAATTTCGGAACACAAAATCGTCAAAATGACGATAAATCGTCAAATCTGGCAGCCCTGCTCACAAGGCTAACATGGACAGACAACCAGCCAGGCGGATGGATGGACTTCGTTACATCACTTTAAAAAGATTGGTCTAGATACAAATCGCATAACATTTATCCTTAATGACAACCTGCTCTGTCTTACAATTTAAGAGTAAAAATTAAATGTAGATGTCGAAATTGAAGTAACAGATTTTCAAAAAAAAAATTTATTTGCTGCGAAAGCTACTGTAGGCATATAAAAAAATTAAATATGTATCAAAATATGCATTAAAAAGGCAAAATATGCGTTATAAACCTTAAAAATGCTGCAAAAAGGCTATTTTAACTAAAATATGCCAAACAAATGCTGCAAACGGTAAAATATGCAAAAATGTGCACTAACAAATCGATGCCAAAATTCATAAAAAGCTCTAAAACGGATAAATATATTGTTTCTGCATTCATTGGTCGCACAAGGAAAAACATGCAATTGCATATTTCTGGTTTCCCTGGCCATAATAATGTTAAATACATTTAGTAGTGTGTCAGTTTTTTTCTTATTTATTGTTATGGAAGAGAATGGGAGGTTTTTTCAGGGTTAAAAAAACTGCAGTCAAAGCAAAAAACGAAAATGTGTGTACTACTTTTCGCTTTTTGAGTTGGTTTGACATCGACTGTTTACATTTAATGAATCAGAAGTAAAAGCAACAGTTTTTTTTTTTGTCAATGACATATGAAGAAATGGCAGTTTTTCTATTTTGATTTAAACTCTGGATTTTTTCAATCAAATTTAAAATATCGTCTGGCGCTAAATTCCAAATTGGATATTCGTATTTGTATTAGGCGAATATTGGCGCAGATATTTGTATTCGCATGAATTTTAAAAATTGATATTCGGAACTTCACTAGTACAGACCACTCCATACTTAAGAATGGCGACGCGTCGCGACGGAGCATGGAAAATAATAAAAAAACAGTCTAAATAATTTTTTCTACAAAATAATTTTACACTTTTTTTTGTAATGAGGCTCAAAAAAATTTATATTTACTATCGACATTTTACTGGTTAATTAAGCTAATTGATATGTTAGGTTAAGTGAACGAAGTCTTCGTTCGAAATCGATGAATTTGTTACATTTAATAAATAATAAAAAAAAAGTTCTGTTTACTCCGAATGTAATAACGATTCTTATTGATTTCACTAAAATAAATGTTTTTAAATAGACTTCGATACACTGTTTTATTGGCAACATTTATTTAAATTGTCTTGTAAGAAATGTGATTTAAAAAATTTGTGTGATTAAGACCAGTTTAAAAACAAAGTCAATACTCAATATTTCAAATTGTTATAAAACATATTACAATAGTCCTTAAAATTCCTCTTATCTTTAGTACCGGTCTACAGCTGAATGCTGATTGAAAGAAATTTAATTCAATTTGTAAACCTTAACCTTGTATTTATTATTTTTTATTTTTCTTTTTGAGATTCCAAGAAAATAAAAAACGTAATTAAAAACCGCACAAAAAATATTGAAAAACAACAAAATGTAAACAGTGTAGCTTTATATTCATTCCTACTGATTGATACAATTGGAATATATAAAAAAAATAATTAAGATTCAAGTGTTAATCTTTTCGGTATAGAATACATTCTAACTACATTTATATGAATAACTAAAGGGTGCAGGGCTAAGATGTGTTATTTTCGGATTCTCTTACATGTAAAAAAAGTTTGTCATTTTTTAATTTAATTTTTAAGAAACGCTACACAGAGCAAAAACCTGCTTCTAAAGCTGTCAATGGATAGTATTAAAATGACAGCGGTTTGTAGTCAATATTTACGAAAACACCCGTTTTCAAATTTATTGAAACACGTCGTACAATCGAGAATGCAGATGTTAATAATATCTTATTTTACTTAATCAAGAACGGTATTTTGTCAAATTGCGAGTGTAAAAATTAAAAACGTTGTGAGATCAATTATACTATGTTCACACTTGGGTTCTTAAACGCGTTTAAGCAGCTCGAACGTGATTAAGCTCTAATCACTTCAAAATCGAGATGATTACCCATACATTGAAGTGATTTCTTATTCACTTCAAGTTGACATGATTACAACTAAATCACTTCATAAACCACATAGAATCCACTGAACATACCTCAAATGTAGAATCGCCAACATGATCGTGTACAACCGGCCAAGATTTCTACTTAATGTTGTTACTTTTTTCCTTAAATAATTCATAAATTTTCTCAATTTCATCATTAAAATGATTAAAATAATCTTCTGATAACTTTATAAAAGTGTTTTTATCCATTTTTAATACTTTAAAGAAATATAAATTTGTTTGTTGTTTTTTTTGTGTTTTTGTTGTGTGTTTTTTTTTTCTTAATCATCTGTCGTCTTAATCATCTCAAATGTAATGTAAACGGCTTTGATTAGCTAAATCAACATTTTGCTTAAACGCGTTTAAAAACCTAAAGCTGGAGGTCCACACCACGCGTTACTCGCTCTTTCGCAGCATACGCAGCTGTCAAAAAAGTAGAATCTGTGTAGTTATACGTAGTAAGTTACATGCACAAAAGCGTAGATGCCTTGAGGCGAAAAGTAGGTTTACTTTCTACTTTTGTAAGCGTCACAAGCAGCGTTCGAACAAATCAGCTTATTTTGACAAATTAAATTTTATTTTTACTTGTGCTGCTGCTGCATAAAAAGCGTTGCATGTAACTTGAAACTTAGAACGCAAGTAAGGTTATTAAAGCATGCGCTGCGTGAAGGCGAAAACGCGTGGTATGGACCTCCAGCTTAAGTGTGAACTTAGCATTACACTCTGTTGTTAAATCCAAAACATCTTGTTGTCAAGTCAAGACAGCATCTGCACTTTTGGTAAGTGTTCTATTTTTATTTTTTGTTTTTATTTATAAAACTAATTCATAAATATATGCTAGAAACACAACTGGGACGAACGACGAATTATTCGCAACGAATATTCGTCATTAGAAATAGAACACATTGGTGTATATGAAAGTACACACAATCATTGCGTAGACCGAAATTCGTCGTGCGTAACGAACTCTGCTATAGGTTTATTTCTATTCCTTATGCAGAAGAACGACGAATAAATTGGGAAAGAGATAGTGCAGCATGATAGCAAAGTTCAATATTTAATAAAAATCGTGCAATCTGTAAAGAATTACAGGGACAATTCGCTTCTATTGCGAACTTGGCTAAAATTCGCGAAAATTGCAAACTTTTAAACAAACATTAAAATTTATTAGAAATCGCTAAATGAGTGAAAAAGAAAACAAAATGTCGGAAAATAACAAAAAAAAAAAAAAAAAAAATTGTGAAAATTCGCGAAAATTTTTAATATTTTAAACAAGCCATAAAATTTATTGAAAGTTTCTAAAAATATAATGAATGGCAAAAGTTCACATTAATATATTAAATAACTTATTTATAAATAATAAATTATTTTTTCAATTCAAACAAAAAATTTGTAGAATCAAACAATTTTTTGTCTGAAATC
This sequence comes from Pollenia angustigena, assembly GCA_930367215.1. NCBI lineage: Eukaryota > Metazoa > Arthropoda > Insecta > Diptera > Polleniidae > Pollenia > Pollenia angustigena. The sequence goes on from OV884060.1 coordinate 212,180,447, forward strand.
GGTCCTATAAAGAAATTTGCATATTCAAACAATTTATTTGCATTTTATTTATTGAAAAAAAAAAAAAAACACTGATTTTTTCAAACAAATAATTTAACAGAATCAAACAAAAAATTAACTGAATTTAAAAATAAAAAAAAAAAAGTTTTTGCACAAGCAATGACGCGCACACAAGTAAGCACTGTATGAGAAGATTACGGCAAAGCCGCCGGCTGGCTTTGAGACACACTTTTTTTGTTGGAATAATTTTTTAACGAAGTCTTATTTGTACACACATCACAATGTTTTTCTTTATCACTCTCTGTTGCTGTATCCTTTCCTTTGCTAAAGAAGAAATGTAACCACAAACCGCAGCAGACCGACTCGATATGTTTTTCGTCATCATTCTATTTTTGTATTTGATGTATTTAACCAAACAGTTTTAAAAAATTGAATACGGGATTTTGTTTCTTGTAATGTTGTATGTTGTTTCTGCTATTGTTTTTCTTATAGTTGCACTTTTTTAAAGCGTCCAAAAATAGACTGTGTGTGTTTTTGTTGTTGTTCTTATATTTCACATAAGGAAGTGTTGCTTACGATCAAATAAAATAAAATGCAAAAAGACGACAACATTAAAGAGCGTAAAATATTTCATACAAAATTATGAAAACTTGACACCAATAACGCGTTTATTATATTTTTGAAGAGTTGTCCACATTTTTGTTGGTTAAATAAAAATCAAACAAAAATATTGTTTGAATCAGTAAAAAAATTTATAGAAATTAAAAAAATTTTCAAACAAGCGTTTGTTTGAAAATAATTCGGCAATAATTTTTTCTGTGAATGTGAATATATACCTGGAGTTTACGCACTTATTGTGTCTCATATGACGAACTTATGCAACGAAATCTTGCCGTCGAATTCGTCGTACTATGCGAAGTTTGTCGTTCGTCCCAATTGTGTTTATTAATTGTGTATTAACTCAAAATTTTTATTTCTTCACTTTTTGGAATACCTCGACACGTAAAATTCGTATCTACCCGCTGTAAAAATATCGTGCTATTTTGTCTACTTTTTGATAATGAGCTTAAGACTTTTAGCCTGTTCAACGATTTCGAACGTTAACCTTCGCATATAAAATTATATTTAAAACAAAAACAAAATTCTAAAATGTTCCATCCACCATCGCGTCAATGGGCCTCAAGTAATCCAAATAAATTTTGTTTTTATTTTCAAATGTTTCGGAGTTATTCAAAAATTTGTGGCAACACATTTTTTTCGTCATGCAAACTTAGTACTATTTTTAGTTTTCAAAAAAAACTATAAGGACATCAATTTTATATTTTAATCATTTACCGAAAAGTGATATATATCATGAAAATCGGTGGCCAATGTTAATTTTTATACCCACACCACAATAGTGGTGAGGGTATTATGCATTTGTGCTGATGTGTGTAACACCTTCAAATATTGGTCCTAGACCCACCTTTTAGTACACCGATCGACTCGGAATCACTTTCTGAGTCGAACTAACGATGTCCGTCCGGCTGGCTGGCTGACTGGCTGACTGGCTGTCCATGCAACCTTGTGCGCAAAATACAGGTCGCAGAGTGGCTGAAAATTTAGTTTCATTGGCTAAAAGTTCAATTTTTGTTTGCCACCGATTTAAAAAATTTTAATTTTATTTAATAGTAAACATATTAAAACTAAGGTAGCCAGAAAATTAGGTTAACATATTGGTAATTGTGGTTGTGCCATGTTGTTAAACACGACTTTTTTTTTAATTCAGAAAAGTGTTTTTTTTAATATGTAATCCGAAAGAAATTATCATTGCACAAAAACTATCAGCGATAATGACCTGCTTGCTTTTTTGCTAGGTTGGTAGTCTTGTTATCTTTAAAAAGGTAATATTTGCGACTGTTGTGTTCTTTATATTTGAGATGTTAGGACATATTTTCTAAACTACTATATTTTTGTCAAATTTCAACTTTAGTAGAATAGAACTTTTACGGACCAAAAGGGACCAAGAAGGTGAAACCACTGGTAGAAAGTGTTTTATTTAACCCTGTATATACTCTTGTACCCGTTTGGAACCGTCTGCTTAACACTTTAATTTTAATGAAATTACTCCAAAAAAAATTTCTAAACTACTATATTTTTGTCAAATTTCAACTTTAGTAGAACAGAACTTTTACGGACCAAAAGGGACCAAGAAGGTGAAACCACCGATAGAAAGGTAAAGGCTGCATCCTGCTGCATCATATGCCATGCAACATCAAGCCAATTAAACCAAGTCCCGACAAAATCATTAGATAATACTGATGTATATGAATTTGGATTATCACTACTACATGCAAGAATACGACTTATGGAACACATACTTAAAATCAGTTATGATTTGGATTTCAGATCTTCATGATCAATAAGAAACAACGAAACCAACAAGGAGTTAAGAAGGTCAAAATTTGGGTTTATTATAGATCAGACGAAACAAGAGTCAGGCAATACAAATGATGGCAATACCGCAAGAAGATTCTTTTCAGATCCAGAAACAGCATCTGAAATAACAGGTGTTGATTTTAAACTCATTTTTAGATTTAAAATAATCCTAGAAGTACTTGCGTGCAATGAAGAAATTGACTCTAGAAAATTTGGAGATTTTGCTAAGGAAACTGCAAAAATATATACAACCAAGTACCCATGGAGAAATATGTCTGCTACAGTTCACAAAATCCTTTATCATGGAGAAGATGTCATTAAATATCAGTTGGTGCCACTTGGAGATTTATTAGAGGAAGCTCAGGAAGAAAGGAATAAGGATTACAGATTTTATAGAGAGCACAATACTAGAAAAATTTCACGAAATTCCACTAATGAAGATCTATTTAATATATTATTGGCAACGTCAGATCCGTTCATCTCCAGTATTCGAAATCAATGGAAAGTGGAACATCGGGATTTAGATGAAGTGGTCAAAAAACTACTAAAGAACTGAAATAACACAGAACAGAATATGGAATATTTGCAATCAATCTTTCAATTAAATGAACAATAATTATAATTCATTAGATCTAAGACAGACATTGTATCTATTAGTAAAAAATAATAATAAACAGAAACTCACATTGTTACAAAGTACTGTTGAAAAATTCAGTACTTTGGTACTTTTTTCAGTACTTTTTCATATTAAAAATACCGCAGTACACCCGCGTTGTTTTTAGTACTTTTTATCCTTTGAGCTTTTTAACTCTTAACTTTTTAACTGTGATGTGATCATTTCGAAAGCAGGCATAGGTTTTCATGTGTTTGTTGCAAAATTTATATTGTTGTATTTTAAAAATAATAAACGACGCTAATATTGAAATACAAATACAAATTCCTTTCCAGAATGGGATATTTGTTCTTACAAGTGGCAAGAAAATTTATAAAAAGGGATGCATTGGATACTATGTTAAGTGAAAACCATATTTATAGAAACATGCAATGTTAAGGAAATCGTTTTATTCGACAATTTGCGAAACATTAAGAACTAATTTTTGTTTTGAACATAAAACCTTAAAAGTGATAATCAGCTTCACTCCAGAAAATATTGTTTCCGGAAAACCCAATAGCATAATGTTGATGTTATTAATGTTATTTACTAACGATAAAGAAAACTATAATAATATTAATTCTCCATTCCGTGTTCAAGGGGATCTTTCAGAACTGAATATATTTAAAATTCTTTGAAAAATATAGCCAATATTAAGAACGAAACTGATGTTTGCTGACATTTCACATATTGCTTTTGGTATTTTATCAATACCACATTTCTGAGCATCAATTGAATTACAATAATATTGTAAATGGATGGGGCGCTTGACGCTTATGTATAACAGAAATATTATTAACATGTGTACCTCAAATATAAATATTGCTTGCTATTAAATACTTAGATAAATGAATTCCAATAAAATATTTTTTGTTCCTTTTATTTTCATAAATTATTGGTTTTTTCAACAAAAAGTACCATTTGGTGAGAAAAATACTCTTTTAGTTGAAGTTCAGTACCATTTCAAAATTTCAATTTTGCAACACTGGTGTGAAATGTTTGAATAAATAAATAAGAATAAATAAATGTGAACATATTTGAAAGCAAAAAATTGTTTATTTTTCAGCAATTTTTTTTTATGTTAAAATTTTTTTTATAGTGTAAACCAGTGTTCGAAAATAAACACTAAATATCGTTCTTTAATGTTCGGTTCGGTAGATTTGTGGAAAACACAAACGCTAATAGTGTTTGTGTAGAAATTCATTAAAAAAAATAACGTTTCCCTGTTTGTCATCTTTCGAACACAAAAATAATGCTGTTTTCATCATACTCAACAAATGATGAGAACATTAAATTCCGTTCGGTTTTTTTTGAAAATCCACGAACTTCAATGTGTTCGGTTCGGCTCGTTAATGTTCGTCGCTTTTTGCTGATAAAAAAAACCAAACATTTTTTACAAAAACAAAATACACACACGAAAAAAACATTATAGAACATTAAAATATAATGTTTTTCTACAGTATCACTAAAATTGTTCTGTTTTTTAACGAAGAACCGAACATTATATAATGTTCGGTTCTTTCTTGAAAATAGTTACGAACGGTATTAAGGTTTGTGTATGTTTACACAAACATTAAAAAAATAGATATCGTTCTTCGGTGTGTGAGCCGAACGCTAAATAATGTACTGTTTATTTTCGAACACTGGTGTAAACATTTAATTTTTTGAGTGTCCCATTATTACAAAAAATATTAGTGATTATTATTTGCACGCTAAAGTAAAAACAAATCTAAAGTTCCACTTTGCCCTTAAATTCCGCAATAACTACTCATGTGAATGAAAATTATAATGAAATTTAAAGTAGAGATTTTTGGCCAATGAAAAACGATTTTTAGCCACTGTGGGCCGCAATGTTGGAGACATTTTGATAAATTTGGGACACAGGTTATTATTGGTACAAGGACCAAGCCTATTGAAAATGGGCCAAAGATAGGGGGAAATTTCTTCCTCTCAGAAGCTATCAAACCGATTTTAATGAAATTTAAAACATAGATAAATTCATATTTATATGGGCACATAAGCATGATGTGTTTTTAAATACTGTGGTGTAGGGTATCATATGGTCGGGCTTGACCGACTTTACTTTCTTACTTGTTTATATTTTAATTAGTATTGTGGTTATTTTATTGAACTGTTTTATGGTTTTCAATCCAAATTTTAATATTTTTTTCAAGCTAAAGTTCATTTAAATGTAATTTGTATTACATTACTTTTATGAAAAAACGAGTTTTACAACATTAAATGAATTAAAATGTATTGATAATTTTCTATTCTTGACCGAGCTGGGACTCGAACCCAAGTTTTCACGACAGGTTGCCCTTAAATGTTTCAATTGTAGCCACAGAATCTCTTCAGAGGGGTTTGCCAGTTATGCTCAATACAAGAGAACGATAAAATAAACAGCAAATAATTTATAATACAATTCCCCTTAATTCATCTTAACCATATTTTGCAATTTTTTACACAGTTTCAGAGATATTTAGAAAAAAGTGGCGGTACAATTTTTTTTTTATGCAAAATAAATGCTATTTTTAAAAGAAAAAATTTTTACAAAAATTAATTTCAAGAATAAAATAAAAATAGGTTCGCCTCTTCTGCCACCCTATCGCGAACAACAGCAATGTTTTCTTGGCGAGCAAGCACAGGTGTTTTCGCATTTCCTACAAACCCGGCTTGCTGAACACAATTCTCCCGATTGTGGACACATTTGGTCGATTATGCTGACCCACGTGAGTTTATTAAAAACAAGATGTGTATTAGGGTAAGTACTTTTTGCAATTTTTGCGAATATCAAATTCTTCATCGCATAGCCGTATAGACCGTGAAAAAATATTAAGAAATTATGTATTACTCTTCCACGATCGCGAAGAAAGTTTCCGCAGCAAACGCGATAAAGTTTTGAATTTAAATTTTTCTCCTTACTATACAAAATTAACATTTAATTAAAAAATTTTAAGTATTTTCTAATAATTTCATGAACAAAACAAGATCTTACCATTTGTACGGAAGAAGGGCGCAAAAAAATCGCGACTCTATTTCGCGGCTTTTTAATAAACTTAATTTGAATGGCAAATGATAGATGTTGTGATAGATGAGTTGTTTGGCGGATATATGAAACAGTGATCATTTTCAGCAGCGTAGAAATTTATGCGGCGGAACGAGCTATTAAAGTTGCACAATATATTTTTCCATTATGTAAATCAACTCGCACTTTAAACTTAAAATTTATTTCATTAAACCCAAAAAAATAGCTTTACATTTTATTTTATGTATTAAGGCCTGTATTCATAAAAATATTTTAAACTTAATAAAGGCTTGAAAACCAAATTTTCTATGAAAAATTTCCTTAATAAACGTTTATTAAATTTTATAATCATTTATGAATATGGGGGCTAAAATATATAGCATATATAAACCATAAATGTACTAGGGTGTTCAATTAATCGGGTTTTATTTTTGTTCGATTAAACGATTAATCGATATTTGGCATTTTTTAATTATTCGATTAAACGAATAAAATCTTAAAATTAATCGATTAATCGAATAATTCTTAATTTGAAATTTTATAAATTAGTTATTGAGTAAATAAACATTCTTGTTCAAATAAAACTTGTCAATGTAGCTCTAAATGTTTGCTTCACTTCAGGCAATTAAATTTTAAGAGAGTCTTTGGATTTTTTGCTACTTTTCACGGGCATTCCATCCTCTATGCCTCTATCCGCTATGATTCTTCAAATAATTTCCTCTAGAGAAACACATGAACTATTTTGTTAAAATATACGGGCGTGTTCTAGAAATCGAAAAGAAGTGGATTTAAAAAAAAGCTAATTTTAAAAACGACCCTGTACTGAAAGTTCCTGAAAATATTCCATTTTATCTACTTCATTCTTTAAGTATCCCTTATTTTGCAAGAACAACACTTAAAACCGCGAAAAACTACATTCAGTTCGTAAATAATTGAATTTAAATTTAAGTTCGATTTCAATCTCACTGCATTTCGATTTCTAGAATATACCCGATAAATTTATATAAATCTTTGAGTTAACATACCTTTGTCGATTTTCTTTTGTGAAATGTGTTGAAAAACTGTAACAAAAATATAAGCTTAGGCCCTAATTTTGTTAATCGCAACGCAACGCCAATAAATTAACGCCTAATAACTTGTGGCGTTGAAAATTTTAAAATGGTACATGAATTTCTGTAGAAAGCAACAACAAAATTAACAAATATTTATGACTTTGTTTTTGCTTTCAATGTAATTCTTTGGCGTTGCGTTTTATATAATTAGGGCCTAAACTACTCACTAAACGTGACTGTTTTTTTTTAATTCCAAGGGACACATACATTTTGTTGGTTTATTCGAATTAAAACTTTATAAAAATTATACATTTAACAGAAATATTATATATTGTTATCATTCGATTAATCGGTGTAAATTCTTCGATTAATCCTTTAATCGAAATTAGCAATTTTTAATTATTCGAACAATTAATCGTCCAAAATTCTTCGATTAATCGAACAATAATTAGTCGATTGAACACCCTAAAATGTACCATACATATATAATGTGTATGGAAATTAAAAAAAAAAATTTTTTTGAGGAGCTTTAGAAATTGCACTTGGTTTGGAAACTTTTATGGCCAAAATTGCCCATCGCGTGGTGGGATGAAGAAATTTTGTCCAAAAAAAGTCATTACCCCAATTAAAAAAACTCAACAAAGAGGTTAAATAAAATATAAGATCAGTTCAGTATACATAAATCTTTTTAAATAAGCAATGTATGATTTCCTTGTGAGGCAAATTTAGACAGTACAGTCTATCCTCTGTCATTGTTGATACGAGCCATGTTTTTATTCGACGAAGGGTAGGAAATGACCTCCCGCTCGTTGCTTTACTGACGAGCATTGAAACGAAAATTTTAAATATTTTTCTTAGATTTGGGTAGATATTTTCATCACAGTTTATGAAAGCATCTACAACGTTATCCGATCAGGCTCAAGTTTAGATCTTAGGAGAAGTTTATCTTTTTTATCAAATATAATCAGCTCATCAGCTAGTTGTGGTTTTAACAGTTTTGTATCTGTATATGACTTGATTACACTTTGAGGTAGAAGTTTAGGTATGTTCAATACATTTGGGATATCTATTGGGAGAGTTGTTATGAGATCTTCTAAAATAAATTCAATAAGAAGAATGTAACCTACAACTCGGTAGTAATTTTCAACATTTTGGATGTGATTATTTCGTTAAACTCTTGTCTTCTGGATTGGAACCTCGATTTAAACGCAAATAACTAAAACTTTTTCAAAAATCGCTTTAAATTGTTCTTTGGCTTTATTTATTTTCTCTTCAAGGCTCATGATTAAAGTTTTGATAAGGCTTGATCCTCTTTGAAGATCTATATCTTGCTTTTGTTAAATGATACTAAGTGGCTGTGTTACAATAGGTATCACACTTAATATGTATATTCCGCAAATAAACTTAAAAGTACTAAGTGAGTTCCTTAATATAAACGTAGAGATACTACCTTTCCACTCAGATATTTTTTCCAAAGCTTCTACTATATGATGTACACTTGTTGCAAAGACGCATAATGGAGAGAGTTTGGCTCCCAAATACTTTCCTAAAACTGTTTTTCGCTTGGGATGATTATATTTTAAAAATTTTGTCGTTTCTTTAACAAATGATACAACTTTTTGTATTAATGGCACTTCATTGCTTTTAGAAATTGAGTTGTTCGATTTATGGGAATAGCATGGCGTTTGTTTCGTATTTGTCGCTTTTCCAGAAATTTTGAACAGCTCCATTTTCTGCTGACATCAGAGGACACCCATCTGTTCCATCTCCTACACAATTTTTTATGTCAAGACCAAAATTTGTCAAAGCTTTGAGAACTATTGATGATAGTTCCTTCGCATCAATTGACACATCAACGTCATCAATATCTTTTGAAGCCTCTTCAAATGCGTTTACAACCAAGCCAATAAATTCTTCCCTAAAGATAAGGAAATCTGGCTTTTCCCCGACAAATCCGCGCTTTCGTCAAAAATTATCGAAAAGAATTTTGATTCATATAACACATTAATACATAAATATTGCAAATACCGCTCGCATTAGCAAGTCAAACGTTTAGTCTTTGGATAGAGATGGCACCTGCTTGGATTGAATGTAGAATAAAAAGTAATTGAAAACGGTAAACTAGATGTTTCTTTGGAAATATCTAATTAAAAACTATTAGGATTAAGATATGGATACTTATTGAAAATCGTTAGAGATTCAATAAAAATAAATAAGAAAATACTTATTGAAAATTTCGTTAGAGATTCCATAAACAAAAAAAACCTTGCTGGGATTCCCAAAAATTTTGTACATTAAGAAAATATTATTATGGGGAATTCTTGTATTATCGAAATTAACAAAACATATTTTTATAATTTACGGGGGGGAAATTTCCTTATCCCCTCCCCCCTCTGAATCCGCGCCTGATATTAAGCCATTTGTTGCTCAAACCCGCCAATATGCTAGATTTTCCGATAACCGTCAAAACGGAAATTTTACCGCAATGGGCACATAAAATTGGCAATAGTGGCAATAAAGCTTTCGCAAAATCTTTTATATTAAATCTTTTTTCTTTTTTGGTGGATGAAAACATATCATTTTAAAACACCCTTTTGCACTAAAGTAATCGAAAATTAACTTAGTATGTGTTCTTTACATCCAATCACACATCTTAACACCTAAAAGCATCTATCTGATATGTTAAGTAACAAATCTATTAGTTGCTTTGTAAGTATATAGGGTTCTATATACCGGCACTTGTATTCAGATGTATGTACATATGTATATAGCGTGCAGCATCTCGAAAACCTGTGGCCCAAGAAAAATAGCAACAGTATAATTTTTTTTGTTTTTTTTTTTAATACTATAAAAGGAGAATGTTTGTTTTCAAATGTTAGCAGTAATTAAAGAAAACTTGACAAGTAAAGTTAAGCAGGGATAGAAGATACTAAGGAAATATTTGCAAAAATAATGAATAAATTTGTGGTAAGTTGAAGACAGACGAACTTTAAGAGCAAGTTTTTTTTTAATTAAGTTTTCTAAAATTTAGGTGACATTGGTTGCCTTGGCAGTTATAAGTTGTGCTGTCAATGGCTTGCCTTATGGTAGCAAAGTAGGATCTACTTACGGTGGCGGGGGAAGCGGAGGAGGTGGCGGCGGTGGTGGAGGCGGTAGTGGTGGAGGAAGTGGTTTGGGCCAAAGTGGTGGTGGCGGTGGTCTTGATGGAGGCCATGGTGGTGGTCCTGGAGGAGGTCATGGTGGTGCTGGCGGCAGTTTTGGCCCAGGTGGTGGTGGTGGCGGATTTGGTGGCGGTAAAGGTGGAGGCGGCGGTGGAGGATTGGGCTCTGGCTCAGGCGGTGGTTTGGGCGGAGGTCCTGGCAGCAGTCATGGCGGTAATGCTCTAACTCAAGGTGGTTGTGGCCAAGGAGGCGGCTGTGGTGGTGGTACTGGAAGTGGTCTTGGTGGTGGTACCGGAAGTGGTCTTGGCGGTGGTCACGGAGGTGGTGGCGGAAATGGTCTTGGCGGTGGTCACGGAGGTGGTGGCGGAAATGGTCTAGGCGGTAGCAATAGTGGAGGCATTGCTCCAGGCGGTGGTTCTGGCAGTGGATTAGGTGGCGGTAAAGGTGGAGGCGGTGGTGGTGGATCAGGTTCAGGCTCTGGTCTTGGAGGTGGTGGTGGTGGTGGCGGTGGTGGACCTAGTGGTAGCTCGGGAGGCCAAGGAAGTCAAAGTGGTTCAAGTGGGTTTGGTTCAGGTGGTCATGGCGGTGGTTCCGGGTTAGGAGGTGGAAGTGGAGGTGGAAGTGGGTTAGGAGGTGGAAGTGGTACTGGTTTTGGCAGTGGTGGCGGCGGCGGCCATGGTGGCGGATCTGGTAGCGGTCATGGCTTAAGCGGCGGTGGCGGTTATGGAGGTGGTGGTGGCGGAGGCTACGGCGGCGGTGGTGGTGGTTATAAGAAACAACACGGTTACTAATCAAATGTACGTATTTTATACGCTGTGATGATATTTTTGTAATTTTTTTTTTTAAATAAATTAAAATTTTTAAATAAACTTTATAAACATTATACTGTAATTTTACATAACTAAATTTAATTTTACAATTACATGTTAATTGGAAATGAGATATTTTCAATAACAATTTCATTTCATGTAATTGAAATCACGTTGGATTAATTAAAATTTATTCGAACTCAATTAAAATTAAAAGTATTTGTAACTAAATACATTGCAATTTAATGTAGTTGTGTACTAACAGGTGTCATTATATACAAAATGTCTTGGAGGTCAAGGGTTGGTTTTTAGAAAACAAATTAACCCCCTGTTCATCGATTTCGAACGAAGACTTCGTTCGCTTAACTTTAATATAAAACAAAAATAATATTTTATAATTTGTTTTTGTTTTAAATGTAAGTAAGTTATGCGAACGAAGTCTTTGTTCGGAAATAGTTGAACAGGCAGTAAAATTTATTTTTAAAAGTTTAAATGAAAAAGCAAAAAATAATCTTTTTGTTGTGTTTGAATATCATTTCTCCCTCATAAAATCTTGAACTTTTTTATTTAGGATGCCTTATTTCGAAAAAGAGCCCCTATTTAAGATAAAATAATTTTTTTATAATTCATTATTTGAATTTAGTCGCTGAAGACTTATGCACATATATTTGTTTCACCCTTAAACCAAATTCACAATAACAGCAACATTTTTACTTGGTGTTCTAAATAAGGAAACAATATGTTTCACAAGAAAACACATTTTCATTTAAAAAAAAACGTTTCAAAATTTTGCCCATATCAATATTACGTATTTATTTTAATATTTAAAATGTGTTATATTGTTGTTGGTAAAATTTGCAAAAGTTTTCTTGATTGAAAATGTGTGTGCTTGTGAAAAAAATTGTTGCTTTATTGTCAACACCTTTTTAAAATGTTACTGTCAATATGAATCAAGCCCTAAGGCCTCAGTTAGCCGGGAGTGACAGTAACAGTAACCTTACCGTAAAAAAGTAAGACCAATCTATTTCTTACAGATTGAGACGTAACATCTTACTGCTAACTATAATCGTTCTAATTGCTTTACATACTGCAAAATAAAGCAGCTGATTTGCAACGTTACTGTTACTCCCGGCTAACTGAGCTTTAATTCTTAAACTTTATTCGGTTTATTAAAAGATTTATTAAACAAATTTTTATGAAAAATGCGTTTCACAAACGTTTTATAAATCTTCAAGGCTTCATTCAAAGAAAATATTTTAGATTAATGAAAAAAGAATTATAAAACGATTTTTTATGAAAAATGCGTTTTTATAAACCCTAAAGGGGTGTGTCAAAGAAACTTAACTAAAAAAATTTTATGAATATAAGAGTAAATATTTTTATAAATAAGCCCGTTTAAATAAGGAAATTAATGACAAGCGGGATTTACAACAAACTTAATTTATAAATATTATTAAAATGTACGACTATACAAGCACCTTTTTTACTTACATTTCGAATTTCTAAAGGCTGCAAATCATAATCTTCACTTTCTGGGGAGAAGCAAATAATATTGTAATGGCACGTCATGTCTGTAATAAAAGATTATATTTGATTAATATAAAATTGTTGACAAGTGCGCAGACCAAAGAAAGAACGTAAAAAAGGAGACCTTTTATATAATAACAACAACATGTGTATCCATATTCATGCTCTTAACATACAGGTGTGAATTCAACAACAACAATTAAAAAATATTTGCACCGTATTTCTTGTGCACAAACACAAAATGGCTTTTTAATTTTCAGAACACTTTAGGGAACACAAATAAATTTTTATTTTTTAACTTTAAAATTTTCTAGAAATATAAATTTTCATATTATTCGAATGTGTATTCCATGTCAAATTAAAATTTGTAAAAGCTTTTATACTTTAATAGTCTTATTTCTTCAATATTTTCCAGGAATATTTTCTATGCACTATCAGAATTATCGTTTGTTTATTCCTAGAAAATATTGAAGGAATAAGACTTTTAAAGTATATAAGCGAATGAGACTTCTGCATGTAACTGAAACTTACGCAAACAAAAAGGCAGTCATAATGCACTAAAAGGGATTTCCCCGAAAAGAAGGGGAAAGTAAAATACACCAACCAGCAACCAAGCAAAAGCAAGCGAAATAAGCAAATAAAATCTACAAAACAAGCAAAAAACTTCGAGTTATAGAATTCACATGTAAGTAAAGCGTTTTTGAACAGGGACGCTACAAAAGTAGACCGATAGGGACGCTCTTTTGACATTTCTCTTAAGTAAGGTTTGCCATTTCATAATGGAAAGATATACGAGCCAACAAGTCGAAATTATTAAAATTTACTGCTGAAATTCGGAGTTAATGGCCTCAACGTTAAGAGCGCTACGTCCAATTTATGGTCGTCATAATCGTCCTACCAGATCAACAATTGAGCGTCTAGTGGAAAAATTTGAATCCACAGGCACAGTACAAAATGTTCCCGTGCAAGTGAGACAAAGAAGTGCCCGTGTTGTCGAGAATATTGCTGCCGCTGAGGCTTTAGTTGAAGAAAGCCCAAATGTGTCTCTCAGACGTCGTTCTCAAGCGTTGGGCATCGCTGTGACGTCGTTGTGGCAAATTTTGCGAAAATATCTTGGCCTACATCCTTACAAGATCAAATTGACGCAAGAACTGTAGCCGCTTGACCACCAGAAGCGTCGTATGTTCGTGAATTGGGCTGAGCAACAACTTGAAAATGATTCGGATTTTCATCGAAAAGTCATGTTCAGCGATGAGGCTCATTTCTGGCTGAATGGCTTCGTCAATAAGCAAAATATGCGTTATTCGTCAAACAGCAATCCACACGTACTCCATGTTTGGTGCGGTTTATGGGCCGGCGGCGTCATTGGGCCGTACTTCTTCCCTGATGATCAAGACCGGCACGTTACTGTGAATGGGAATCGCTACCGTTCAATGATAACAGAATTGGATGATATGGACTTGGAGGACATGTAGTTCCAACAGGACGGCACCACAAGCCACACAGCGAATGTCACAATCAATTTATTGGAAACTAAGTTTGGAGAACGTGTTATCTCACGAAATGGTCCAGTCGATTGGCCGCCTCGGTCGTGCGATTTGACGCCGTTAGACTATTTCCTGTGGGGCTATGTCAAGTCTATGGTCGATGCCAACAAGCCAGCGACGATTGATGAACTTCGTACGAATATCGAACATGAAATTGCAACAGTATCAGCCGATTTATGCTTGAAAACCACCGAAAATTGGGTTCAGAGCCTGGACTTCTGCAAGCGTGCCCGTGGTGGCCATGCAAAAGAAATCGAGTTCCATACATAATGGCATCGAACGTACTTTCACAGGAATAAAGAATTTCATTGATATCCAAAACCGTTTTTGTTTTATTTAAAAAAAAACTTTTGTAGCGCTCTTATTAAAAAACCCGATATTTGGTCGAGTTATATAGAACTTCGAGTTACAGAACGAGAATTGTATGTTGTTTATTCTTCTAAAGCTACTTCCAATTAAATTAATCGAGTTAGAGAAAATTTGAGTTATGGACTGAATTCAAAATTTAATAATTTTTTTGATTATCCAAGGAAATTGTATTTTCGAACATTTCGAAAATTGTAAAAAATTTCTAAAATAATTAAAACAAAATATTTTCAGTTACAACAAAGAAGTTAATGAAAAAAAAAATAAGCGATATCTCAGTTAAGTTCACATTTTTCAACATTCGTTAAGAAACATTATTTTCTAAGAAAAAAAAAAAAATCAATTAAATTAAATTTTTTTTTAATAATTTCGCAAATTGAAAAAATTGGGAAGATCATAAAAAACTATATTTTCATTTACAATAAATATGTTTATCAGAAAATATCTATAATTTCTAAGTTAAATTCGAATTCTCGAACGTTGGATTAAAAGCATTATTTTGGAAGAAAAAAATAAATAAAATATATGAAATTTTAAATAATTTCGATGATTACTTATTTACTTTATTTAATACGAGTTTCAAATAAAAATTACAAATTATACTCTTACTTAATTAACCGAACAATAGTAACGTTCATCTTCACTCCGTTTTAGTGAAACAGACCAGAACTCTGGCGGTAATCGAACACGCAATCCCCGCACTAATAAATCTATATTTTCATTTACAACAAATAATTTGATAAGAAAATATACGAAATTTCTAAGTTGAATCGAATATTCGATTAAAATCATAATATTCCAAGAACAAAATATTAAAATAAGTGCAATAATTTTTTTTTTGATTCCGCAGGAAATTTGTGTTTTCGAACATTGAAATCTTTTAAAAAAAATTGATTAAACATTTTTAAATAATTTCGAAAATTTAAAAATATTGGTAAAACCATAAAAAAAATTTTTTTTTTTCATTTACAACAAATAAGTTAATAAGAAAATATATGATTAAAAGCATGTTTTACGAAAAAACAGGCTAACGACTCATTTTTATCACGGGCGGTAAATTTCCCAAGATTCAGAAAGAAATTTTTATTATAATACTAGCTTAACCCGTTGCGCTTCGCTACACTGCTTTAACCATCTTTGAAGACTATCCCTTTAATAGTTCTTCAGTAGAGAGATATTTATTTTTATTTTCAAAAGTGTAGTATACCATAAGAGTGACTTCTACAAAGTTTGAACATTCTTACTATCTAAACATTCTTCTATTGTTAAACGTAATATTATACTTAAGTTAAATACTCATTTGTATTAGGCTGTAAGGATTTATCCATTGACCTAATTATATATATTAAATAAATAAATAAATAACAGTTCTTGAGATAAGAGATATTAAACCTCGTCGTTCTATGGGGGGTACCACTTCTCCCGCTGCTATATTATTTGAATTTTGGCGCTCAGAAGATCCTTCTAACAAAAGTTCAACAAAATGCGTACAGCGGCTCTTATTAATATTTCTATATATGAGGGGTACTGCTCCTACTCTGTCTACCCCGCCCATTTTTATATTGAAATTTATAGTTCACCATAATAGTAGCTTTAACCACGTTTGAAGACTCTCCCTTTAATAGTTCTTCAGTTGAGCGATATTTAATATATGCATCCTATGGGAGGTATTTCGCCCCCTGCGCCTACGCGCTTTATTTTTATTTTCAAAAGTGTAGTATACCATAAGAGTGACTTCCACAAAGTTTGAACATTCTCACTACAACAGTTCTTAAGATATGCGATATTAAACATTGGCGTCCTTTGGTGGGTACCACTACCCCCGCCGCTATTTTGTTTTAATTTTGGGGCTCAGAAGATCCTACTACCAAAAGTTCAACAAAATGCGTGCAGTGGTTCTTATTAATATTTCTATCTATGAGGGGTACTGCTCCTCCCCTGTCTACCCCGCCCATTTTTATATTGAAATTTATAGTTTACCCTAATAGTAGCTTTAACCACGTTTGAAGACTCTCCCTTTAATAGTTCTTCAGTTGAGCGATATTTAATATATGCATCCTATGGGAGGTATTTCGCCCCCTGCGCCTACCCGCTTTATTTTTATTTTCAAAAGTGTAGAATACCATAAGAGTGACTTCCACAAAGTTTGAACATTCTCACTACAACAGTTCTTAAGATATGCAATGTTAAACATTGGCGTCCTATGGTGGATTCCACTTCCCCCGCTGCTATTTTATTTCAATTTTGGGGCTCAGAAGATCCTACTACCAAAAGTTCAGCAAAATGCGTGCAGCGGCTCTTAAGATATGCGATAATTAATATTGGCATCCTATGGGGGATACCAATTCCCCTGCCCCTATCGAAAAAATAAGTAGCCTATTTTAACAACAAACAAACAAACAAACATACATTTTTCATTTTTATATATATAGATCAATCATGTTATTGCGCAAATTTATGCATTCGCTCGATTAATTAACCGAGATTTTGGTTTAATCGGTTAATTTTTTTATTGATCGGTTAGCCGATTAATAAAGTTTTTTTTTTTATAAATTAAGCCATTTCAATTAATAAAAATGCATAAATAAAAACAAAAACATACCAAACAAAACAATTCTTGACATAAACAAGCAAACAAAAAAACAATTCATAACTATGAATTTTTTTTTAATTATGCCATACATTACACCGTGAGACAGTCCAAAAAACCTGGGACCGGATATCATTTTTCTTGTAGGGCTTGTCGAGTAAAACAAGATTCCAATAGTGAAATATGCCGGACACCTCCAAAATCCGGATTTACGGGTAAAAAACCGGTTTTTGTACCTTTGCGCAGTTATAAGCTTGTAATTTTGTTGATAATGATCCGATTTTCAATTGCATACTAGATGCACCTTTGCGCACTTATAAGCCTGTAATTGATCCGATTTTTAATTTCTTACTAGATTTGGAAAGAAGAAACTGAGATCTTTCGAACGATATATAATTTGATTAAGAAGACTGGAGAAATTTGGGTGTAATTGTCGAGCAAACACAAATTTTGTAGATTTTTCAAAAAAATTTCAAATTTTGTGACGTTTTTATACATTATTTTCTTAAGAAACTATAATACTATTGAGTTTATTCAAAAAGTACGTTTATTAACAATTACAACGCATATTTGGGCTTAAAAATAGATAAGTAATTGACTGAGTTATTTAACTTTTCATGAAAATAAACTTTTAAACATTTTATAAAAATTTTATTAATCAATGTTATCCTAAACACAAAAAAAATTTGTAATGAGAGTTTAAGTCATTCAAAAATAATTTAATAAAAATCGTGTGCAATTTAAATTAAAATTATGACAAAGATGACAAAAAGCATCGCCGTTTACATCTAATTTTTTACAAATTGTTTCATGTATCCCAGTTTAAGATGCAGTGGTGCCAGAATAACGTCCTTAACTTTAACTAAATGGTAATTTAAAATGTTTTTGCTGCCTTTTCTATGTGACTCGCGAGATGGCCATAGCTTGCGATCATAACGATTCGGCGCACGACATATTACATTACAAATCTTAAATTAATAAAAATAAAGTCATACATTTTTATAAGAAAACTAGCTGACCCGGTCCGCGTTGCTGGCCCCAAGCAAACATTAGTGTTGTATTACCAGACGATTTAAGTTGAGCTGTAAACGAAATTTACAGCCTTTAAAATTTTCCTTCCGTAAAAACCTATATCGGTCAAGCCGTTCTCAAGTTATGCGCTTAATAGAAAAAGTGGGCGTAGAAGTAGGCGTGATACATTTTTCTTTCAATGAAAACGTAAAAGGGATTAATACGAACATTTAAAAGAAAAATTAGTCAAATCGATGAAGCCGTTTTTTGATTTTAGGTAAATCGAAAAAAGTGGGCGGGGCAAAATTTTCTTTCCGTAAAAACCTTAGTTGGACCATGGCAATCATTTTAAAGAAAAAATCGTTTGAATCGGTCAAGCCGTTCTCAACTTATGCGCTTAATAGAAAAAGTGGGCGTAAAAGTAGGCGTGGTAAATTTTTCTTTCGATGAAAACTTAAAGTTGATTAATACGAACATTTGAAAGAACAATTATTCAACTCGATGGAGCCGTTTTCTGATTTTAGGTAATTCGAAAAAAGTGGGCGTAACAGTGGGCGGGGCAACATTTTCTTTCCGCAAAACCTAAGTTAGACCATGGCGATCATTTTAAAGAGAAAATCGTCCAAATCGGTCAAGCCGTTCTCAAGTAATGCGCTTAATAGAAAAAGTGGGCGTAAAAGTAGGCGTGATACATTTTTCTTTCGATGAAAACGTAAAAGGGATTAATACAAACATTTAAAAGAAAAATTAGTCAAATCGATGAAGCCGTTTTTTGATTTTAGGTAAATCGAAAAAAGTGGGCGGGGCAAAATTTTCTTTCCGTAAAAACCTAAGTTGGACCATGGCAATCATTTTGAAGAAAAAATCGTTTGAATCGGTCAAGCCGTTCTCAACCTATGCGCTTAATAGAAAAAGTGGGCGTAAAAGTAGGCGTGGTAAATTTTTCTTTCGATGAAAACTTAAAGTTGATTAATACGAACATTTGAAAGAACAATTAGTCAACTCGATGGAGCCGTTTTCTGATTTTAGGTAATTCGAAAAAAGTGGGCGTAACAGTGGGCGGGGCAACAGTTTATTTCCGCAAAACCTAAGTTAGACCATGGCGATCATTT
This sequence comes from Pollenia angustigena, assembly GCA_930367215.1. Classification (NCBI taxonomy): domain Eukaryota; kingdom Metazoa; phylum Arthropoda; class Insecta; order Diptera; family Polleniidae; genus Pollenia; species Pollenia angustigena. The sequence continues at coordinate 212,199,717 of OV884060.1, forward strand.
TAAAGAAAAAAATCGTCCAAATCGGTCAAGCCGTTCTCCAGTTATGCGCTTAATAGAAAAAGTGGGCGTAAAAGTAGGCGTGGTAAATTTTTCTTTCGATGAAAACTTAAAGTTGATTAAGACGAACATTTGAAGAAAAATTAGTCAACTCGATGGAGCCGTTTTCTGATTTTAGGTAAATCGAAAAAAGTGGGCGTAAAAGTGGGCGGGGCAAAATTTTATTTCCGTAAAAACCTAAGCTGGACCATGGCGATCATTTTAAAGAAAAAATCGTTCAAATCGGTTAAGCCGTTCTCAAGTTATGGTTTTTGCCACGCCCCTCCGCCCCCAGACCGAAAATCAAAAATCAGACTTCCCTATGTCACCCGCCTGAATATTCTGAAGATTCCCTGAAAATTTCATCAAAATCGGCCCAGCCGTTTTGGAGTCCATACGTTACATACATACATACACACATCCAATTTTATATATATAGATTTACTTTTAAATGAACCATCAATAAAAAGTCGCCATTCATCTGCATTATAATTGTGATTTAATGCCGAAAATAGTTTCGGTACACCAACGCAATACACGAGATCACTGTCATTGGAAATAGTCTTAAATCTTTCTTCAAGTAACCAAGTCCGGTAACTTGTTCTACCAGATGTTATAACGAAACCCTTTTCCAGAAAATTCTACTGTTTTAATCGCGACCAAAGGACTTCAGATTGCCGCTTTGACAAGTGTAATTCGCGAACAAGATCGTAGAAATCAGCATTTGACAAAATATGCCGCTCCGTTGTTGTAGACCTGGATGGAAGGAACTTTCTTTGTTCAAAATCTGTTTCTGTTATATCGACAGATTTGCTCGTTGTCGGTAGATCATTACTTACAGGTATCGGTTTTGTTACAGTTACAACATTTGCGTACTTAATGTTTTTGCGTGTTTTAAAACTGTATTGTTTTTAAAATCACGCAGGTGAGTGATATCAGTAAATGAGCCAAAAATTTTTTACAATTGTCACACATTTTGTATATAATTTTAATTTAAATTGCACACGATTTTTATTAAATTGCAAACGGTTTTTTTTAATACACAGATTCAAAGTGAAAAAGAAGACATTAACAAAACGTCATATTAAAAAAAAAAACAATAATTTTACATGAGTAAAGCTCTCATTACAAATATTTGTTGTAAATCTAAGTTGTGTTTAGGCTAACAGTGATTTGTAATTTTAAAGAAAGTGCGTAAAAAGAACACGAAAAAAAACAAAATTTTTGAATGACTTAAACTCTCATTACAAATTTTTTTTGTGTTTAGGATAACATTGATTAATTGATTAATAAAATTTTTATAAAATGTTTAAAAGTTTTTTTTTTCATGAAAAGTTATATAACTCAGTCAACTACTAATCTATGTTTAAACCCAAATATGCGTTGTAATCGTTAATAAACGTACTTTTTGAATAAACTCAATAGTATTATAGTTTCTTAAGAAAATAATGTATAAAAACGTCACTAAATTTGAAATTTTTTTGAAAAATCTACAAAATTTGCTCGACAATAACACCCAAGTTTCTCCAGTTTTCTTAAATAAATTATACACTGTTCGAAAGATCTCAGTTTCTTCTTTCCAAATCTAGTAAGAAATTAAAAATCGGATCATTATCAACAAAATTACAGGCTTATAAGTGCGCAAAGGTACAAAACCCGGTTTTTTACCCGTAAATCCGGATTTTGGAGGTGTCCGGTATATTTCACGATTGGAATCTTGTTTTGGTCGACAAGCCTTACAAGAAAAATAATATCCGGTCCCAGGTTTTTCTATTTCATTCAATTTTGTAACACTGTGTTATCAGCCATGCCACAGAAAACAATTCCGTTCGGAACCGAAGAACACATATTTGCTTATTGATTAAAATTGTATTTGGATAGTTTTTTTGGTCTTTCAGATACAGAAAACTTCCATTTCGTTCATGAAAACAAAAATGGTTTCATTCCGAAAAATTTTTTCGCCATTTTCTGAAGCACCAAAATACGGAATAAATTCCGTTTCCGAACGGAATTGTACTCTGTGACATGGCTGCTTTATGTATTTATTAAAAAATAGACTGAGATCATTTTATTAGTTATTTCAATAGTTAAAATCAATCTTATAAAATAACCTTTTGGAAAAATAATTTCGCTTAAATGTTTATGATTTAAGCAATACTTTTCTTTAGTTTAGATGTTGGAGAAATCGAATGCAACCCATAATACAGAAAATCTAATTTCTCAGTATTTTTCCTAGATTTCTCTGAACATGTAAAATCTTTCATTATTCCATTAGAGCCCTGTTTTAATTTTTTTAAATGTTTAACTCTTCCAATTGTTTTGGTTAGTTCTGTTAAAAGATTGTTTGTGTTACTATCAATAGTTTCTTCTGTTGTCAGGTCATCACCTAAACATATTGTATGAAAAAATATTTTCCAAAAACATTCTTTTTATATGTGAGACTAAACAAATAATTAAAAGAACAAAAAATATTTTATAATACTTAAAAAAATTCAAAATTTTGTTATATCGGTTAATCGGCTAAAATTAACCGGTTTAATCGTTAACCGAAAGTAGACAATTTTAAATTAACCGACCAGTTAATCGTTAACCCTAATGAATACATAGCTAAAAGTATATGAGCGATATGTTCCCTGCATATTATATTGGATCACCTAATCCATTTCTATAAAATGGACTACTCCATGGACTGGTCCGATGCAATGCAAGCATGGATCATGTCGTTGTTAAAAAGTGCTTGTACCCTGCAGATAACGAGACTAGTCAATACATGCATGTAAAGAATAGTCCATAAAGGAGTAGGAGTACTCCAAAACTACTTCAAATATATGGGTAAAAGGTGGTCCATTTAACATTACGATGTCCTAGGAGGGGACCATATAACCCACCGAAGTAGTCCCTAAACTACTCCATGGAGTAAAAAGTGGGTTTGTTTTAAAAGTACTTCATGTTACTACAGTATGGAGTACACTTAAGGGGTAGTTTAAGCATTTTTCTTTTTCATTTTTTACTAATCGCCTTTTATTAATAATGGACACCATCAGGGCTTCCAAAGTGTAATACTGTAAACTATAGAAAAGTATACATCATGCAATTGTTGGCAGCACTGCATGTTAATTTCTTATAACATGGTCCATACTACATTACATTGGACCATGTTGTACGTAGTCCATTTAAGCCACAATGGACCATGTAGTCCAATATTATCTGTTGGGTAGAGAGACGACATGTCTTCGTTTTTAACGACGTGCTTTCGTTTTTAAACGGATTCAAAACTAATCCTCTTGAGTGTACCATGGAGTAGTTTAAAAACTACTCATTTGTAGTCCAAAGCTGGGTTATATGGTCCTCCCCTAGGACATCGTAATGTTAAATAGACCATGTTTTTTCCATACGTTTGGGTTACTTTTGGACTAGTCCTAGTCACTTGTGGGTCCTATTATTTGCAGGGTTTTTAAGAAATTTGACAGTTTAGCATTGAAAACTATACAAAAAAAACTAAAAGTAATTAACAAAACTTAATAAAACTTCGTTTGTTGTGCTAAGTTGCCAATTTTTATTATTGTAAATACACTGAAATTCACCCCTATCGCAAACAACTACTCCCATGAAAATATTCCCATATTTTTTTATTTCGTATTGTGAATGATTCCCATAACTAATTTTTTGGGAATAAATTCCCAAACTTAAAAAATTTGGCATCGCCAATATTTACTCCCGCGAATTTTTTTAATAAATAAATTCCCAACAAGTGTTAATGTGAACGAGAAGGGAACATGTAAATTTGGATTTATATTCTAAAGTAGGACTAAATTAAATTACTTTTTCCTCTTATTGAAGGAGTGTACATAAAGAAAATGAAGATAAACACTATTCATAATTTATTTTATCATATTTTTATTAGTATTTTATTTTATACATTTTTCTTTCACAATACAGGCACTGACAAGTTACTCACAATAGAGACTTTTGTTTACAAAGCACTGAAAAATAATTCACAATAGAAATTTTTACTCCCAAAATATTTGCGATACCGATTTGTTGGGGATGGGAATTTAGGTTTGATCCCATATATCATATTGCCACAACATTCGCGATAGGGGTGATTAACTGGTTGCTTACGCCAGATCATCAGGAAACATTTTCCTAATTACAAACACTCAAAAAGTTTTATTTGCAACGATATCAAAGTTTTAACAATATACTAACAATAAACAGTGAGTTTATCTTTTCATACATTTCCCACTACAATTGGTTGGAATTCTCCCAACAATAATTGTTGTTGTAAGTGTGTTAAGAAAAAACAAAAACGAATTGCTTTATTGTTTTCGCAAGAAAATTAAAATAAAGGAATTTGCCAGTTCAGTTTTTTATGCACGTGCACTTGGAAAGTAATTATCAAAGTTATTCTTGGGAATACATAATTTTTTATTAATAAGATTTTGTTTGTTGTGCTTAATTCCCAATTTTTTGTTGCGTAAAAATGTTTAAAATATGCATGAAAATACATATACCAAAAAAAAAACACTAAAAATGTGCACGCAAAGAAAAAGCAAACTAAAATATTTTTTTTAATTAGTTTTTTTTTTCGAACAGATGTGTATTGCAAAGTAGTTGTAATCAAGTTTTTAAATTGAAACGGTCTTCAGTTGTCATACAAAACCATAAAATATGTTGAAAATATGCGTTCAACATCAATTGATGTTACTGGTGCACAAGCAAAAAGGCTTATTTTGAAAAAAAAAAACAATAAAAACTTTTATTTTTGCAAAAACAACGTAAAAAATTTTTTTTTCGAAAGATTGATGAAATAGCCATCTAAACTACTTTAGACAGATTTTGCTAAGAACTAGAGGTCTGCTTTGAATAATTCACTTGTTTGCCTTTATTCAAAGTGCACAACATTTACTCAAATATTTAACATTCAAAAATATAAGAAAAGAGTAAACCATATACAAAAATAAGAGAGAATGAATTGAATAAAATACTTGTTTACTGTAAATGAATTTGAGAGTCATTCATAAATAACAAAACAGTAGAATGACCCGTTAGAGAGAGCAAGTTTACAAAAATATTCGAATAATTTTTGAATTATTGAATGTCCATACATTTATTTGAATACATTGACATAATATGTGTGTAAGCTTGTGGCTTCTTTTATTTGTAAGAGTTAAGCTTAAGCTAAGATCCCACTATCGGCGCAATGTACCAATTTTTGGCGTATTTCATGTGCCGATAGTGTGAACGGCCAAAATGTTTTAATATGCGACAATCTGTGCCGAAATTGTGCTGACTGTGGACAATCAAAATTAACCTAGATGCGCCGATAATGTGAACACTATTTTGCACAATGTGGAGCAATCAAATTGTTTAATATGTACCGATTTTTATCGGCCACTTGTGTGCCGATCACAGTCGCCAATCAGCGCCGATACAATGGATGGCAAAACAAAATTTTTAAATTGCACAAACTGGCTACTAAAATTTTTCTTTTTTGAGCTTAATTGTACCAAAATTACATTTGTTGTATCTATTATTTATGTATTGAAACGTTAATTAGTACATTTGGACTACTAAATGAAAGAAAACAATTCGCTTTAACCAAAACATTGCAGTTGTATCGATGTTGCCATCCCTGGTTTGTAAACAACTGTTTACAAAACAATAATTACAAAAAAAAAGAACAAGTGCAGTAAGTTTGAATGAAATTGAATATATTTTTTATTATACATATATTAATATATTATTTAAGATTGTTAGGAAACATAATTTAATATTCGGACGGAGAATTTTGCGAATTTTTAAAGTAAAATTATGTCTGCCAACAAGTAAATAAACAAAAACATTTGATTTAAATTGCCCAAATAGCACGATAGTGTGACCGCATTGTACCGATTATTGTCGCAATTGAGTTTTGGTCGATATGAACCGAAACAAATTGTCACAATGTGCGACGATAATGGGACCACCCAAGAATAAATTGTGCAATGTTTTTAAATGTGCGCCGATATAGCACGATAAAAATCGTTACAGATTGTGCTATTTGAGCCGATAGTGGGATCTTAGCTTTACACATACATACGTAATGTGTAGGTACAGAAATTTTACATTCAAATTATATTTGAATATTTCATTCATTTGACTTGAGTTGACTGAATTGAATGAGTTTTTATTCGTTTTGTCTTTGGTTATTCTTTCATTTGTTTCTTTATTATTAAGTGCTCGACACATTGTAGTTAAAAAACAAATGAGTGTGTTGAAATTGGTTTTTATTTATTCTTGCAGACCTCTACTAAGAACAATAGGTACACTGATAGAAAAATGCATCTTCATATTGATGATGCCCTAACATCAGAATTGTGACACCAATGTTACTACAAATGGCATCAATTATGCAAAAAGTAACATCAATCCAATGACTAACGTCTTCCTACAATTTTGTAATTTTTTAAGTGTCATCTATTTTATGACTATAGTGACATCAATTCGATGCCACATTTTGTATATTATTCACATTATTTTCATGATTACAATGTATTATAAGAAGCAAAAATTCTTATATTCTATTTTTTAAATTATTTAGTTTAATACATCAAATTTTTTATGTAGAATGATTACGAAAACCATATGGGGAATCGCGCTGGTGTCTTATTTGTGAGAGTTCTGCTGTACACAATGGTCGTAATTCAACAAACGTGAAACAAACATAAGTAATGGATAAGTAAATTATAATATTCTCTCACTTTGACTTAAGTCAATTCCAATGACTTTGACTTAATGACAAACTGTCATTAAATTGCTGCTAATGTGTTCTTTCTCCGATGTTACTGCGTCATCGCGCTGAGAACATGTTCGTCATTTCTGTGATGCCGATGTGTCATCCCATTGATGACATAATTTCATTTTTACCCTGATGGCACTTTGGCCAAGTGATGTTAAGGTTGACATTACCATGATGAAAAGACACTTCTCATAGTACTGATGTCAAAATACATCAGCGTTATGACGCCTTTTCCATCAGTGTAGCTAATAAGTGACATAGATGTGTACAAAGCACCTATTTGGTAACATTTAATGTTTTGACCACCTTTAACTCAGAGAGTTCTTCACCGATGTTCTTAAATGAGAACAATTAACGTATACCTATTCAGATTATAAGAAACACTTAAATTACTTTTATGTACTTTTTCAGCCACGTTCTGAAATCGATTACGAGTGATATTGAAATCGAGAAAACTTTAAAAAGATCCTGTTTTGAAAGTTCACAAAAATAATTGCTTTTATACAGTTCATAAAGGGTGGCTAAATTTTAAGGGCCGATTTTAAATGTGAACCACACCTAAACGTCAAGCTTTTTTCTCCATTTCATTTGACATTTCAGACTAACCCAATTTGAACCATGGAAAGATACACAATCGAGCAACGCCTTAAAGTTATTCCGGCTTTTTATGAAATTGGGCGTTCAAATCAATATGCATGTATGCATGCACTTCGTAATTCAGTGATGAGGCACATTTTCTCCTTAGTGGATTCGTCAATAAGCAGAATTGCCGCACTTTGGCGAATGATAATCCAAGAGTGGCTGTCGAAAAATGGCCGTGTTATCTCATGTGGTGGCGATGTCAATTGGCCGCCAAGATCATGTGATTTGACACCGTTAGACTTCTTTCTTTGGGGTTATTTGAAAGAAAAGGTGTACGTCGATAAGACAGCAACGATTCAAGAGCTAAAGGATGAGATAATTCGGCACATTAACGGCATAGAACATCAATTGTGCCTCAGCGTCATCGAAAATTTGGACTATCGGATGGACCATTTGGCCGATATTTTGTTCCACACATAATTGAACCATACCAATATTATCATAATAAAAAGAGATGACAATAATGTCCTAAATAATTTGTAATTTATTCAAAATCAACATCGGCCCTTAAAATTTAACCACCTACTACTACTACTCTTAAAATCAGTCTTAAAATCAGGAAAACTACGCTCATTAAAAAAAAATGGTTGAAAATCTTAACCGACTTCCACTTCAATTGATTTTGATTTTCAGAACATGGCCATTTCTAAAATAAAAATTACGTTTAAAAATTAAAAAACAAACGTGATTTTAAATAAAGACGTGCTCAAATACAATGTAATAATGTCACCCAACATTCCCTTTAGTGCTGGTTCACACAGGTCAAGTTTACTTGAACAGTTTTATTTAAATTTTCTTTTGAACTTGCGTTCACGTTCATGCACAAAATTAATTTTTGTTTTCTTTTCCTTTAACTTTGTAGCTTTTTATTATATTACGGATGAAAAAAGAAAAGAAAAATACAAAACTGACTGGTACGGTCAAGTATGTACCCCTTTCCATTCTCTTTACCCCTCTCTCCTAAAAGCTCGAGACTTGAAGGGTCAAACTTGAGCTGTGTGAACCAGCACTTACACGTACAAATTTAATCTAAACAATTTCACAATTCAACGGAATTGTAACATTATTTATTAAATTGCCAAATATAATTTCAAATATATACAATGCGACAATTACTGCGTATTTCACTAAATGCGAAAGAACTATTTTATTTCTTTCGCACAACAACAATTAAAACAAAACCAATTTTAGACATTTTGTTTCAATTCTATTTGTACGAAGAAAGCGTTCTTTCGATATCGTAAAGTTGTCAGTGTATATTACTTTTAATTTTCGCAATTCAGCAATTAATAAAACATAATACCATGTTCACACTTGGGGTTTTAAACGCGTGTAAGCAAAAGATTGGTTTAGCTAATCAAAGCCGTTCACATTACATTTGAGATGACTTAGATGACAGGTGATTGAGAAAAAAAAAACACAACAAACAAATTTATATTTCTTTTAAATATTCAAAATGTATAAAAATATTTTAATAAAGTTATCAGAAGATTATTTTAAACATATTCATGATGAAACTGTGAAAACTTATGAATTATTTAAGGACAAAATAAAAACATTAGGAAGAAATCGTGGTCGGTTGAACAAATGAGGGGTACGTTCATGGTGGTCGATTCTACATTATACTCGCTTTAAGGTATTTTTAGAGGATTCTATGTGATTAATGAAGTGATTTTGTGCTAATCATGTCAATTTGAAGTTAAAAACCAATCACTTCAATGGGGAACGGGGTTTTCACAGAGGCTCAAAGCTCTCTGTCTGCTATCCACTTGGGGATAGCAAGAAGCGATTCCTCTGTATGAAATTCCCAAGCAGCTCACGACTTCCGGTCTCTGACCAAGTGTTCTCTGGAAATGTATTTTGAGCAACCGCTTGAATACAGCCAATGTGAGAAGGTGCACAGTATTGAGTAACCTGAATGGCATGCAAGCTTAGATGCGTCTCAGGAAGTAGGTGACAACTAATGACAACTAGTCACTGAAGCTCATCTGTATTACGCCGTGTAACGGCTCACCGGCCTAGAGGTGTGTTGGCAGCCCCAACACTAGGATCGGAGGCTTTGGCCTAATCAGTCAATCCTCCTAAACACAAAATGATTACAGAAACGTTAACAAATTCAAATTTAAATAACAATCCCCCCACGATGACGACTTTTGGTTTTAAAAAACGGTTTATGATTGGTACCTGGAATGTGAGAACTCTCTCTGAAACTTCAAGACTCGAACAAGTTCGTAGGGAGATGGTCTCTTACAACCTTGATATTTTAGGGCTGAGTGAAGTTCGATGGCTTAATAGCGGAATGACCCAACTAACATCTGGTTCCCGCTTCATATACTCCGGAAACACCATGCATCGGAAAAACGGAGTTGGCTGACATTAAAATTTTTTTGGGAGACTTCAATGCAAAAGTAGGAAATAACAACAATAATCTACAATCAGTAATGGGTAAGCATGGCCTGGGTACTCTGCGGAACGAAAACGGCGATAGACTTGTGGATTTTTGTTCCCGAAATCGATTATTTATCGGTGGAACCAAATTCCCTCACAAAAACATACACAAGTATACATGGGAATCGCCAGATGGTGTAACTTTCAACCAAATTGACCACATAATGGTGAGCAAACTTTTTCTAGGCTCTCTTATGGACGTCAAAACGAGACGTGGAGCCGATGTTGACAGCGATCACAAGTTACTCGTAGCTACCCTACGATTTCGACCTGCAGCAGTAATACGAACCAGAGATCTTGCCGATAAATATAATATAGACCTCCTGCGAGACCCAGCTGTATCAGCGAAATACAATGAGACTTTACGATCTAAACTGGCCTTAACCGAACAACACACATGGTCGGAAGTTGCTGTGACATGTAAAGATACTGCAAAGTCGGTTTTGGGACTGAAACAAGGTAAAATCAAACCTTGGATTAGCGCTGACTCATGGGTCGAGATCCAGAATCGTAAACGTCTCCACAACATATACATACGGGCCAAAACAACAACACTAAGACAGCGGGCAAAAGTTGAATATGGGCAATCGGCCCGCAAAGTTAATTACATGGTACGTGCTGACCGAGAAAGATTTTTTGATGGCATAGCGGAACAGGCAGAACAGGCCGCAAATACAGGAAACCTCCGTGGCGTATACTCAGCTATTCAGCAACTGAGCGGTAATAACATCAGGGGCACCGCGATTTTAAAGACAAATGATGGATCCGAGTTAACCTCCACTGATGAACAACTGGAACGGTGGAGAGATTTCTTTGCGTCACAACCTACTGCAGGAAACGGTGAAAATGAGGTCGCAAATGTGAGCCCTGGTATGCGACGCAACCCTAGGAGAGATATCTCAACAGATCCCCCAAAGTATGAAGAAGTTGTCTTGGCATTACACAAAATGAAAAATTGCAAAGCATCAGGTCCTGACAACATCCCGGCTGAATTGTTGAAATATGGCGCCGGCACCCTTGCTGAGTTTCTAACACCACTTATCAAAAGCGCGTGGGAAAATAATCAAATACCTACTGACTGGAAAGAAGGTGTAGTCGTCACAATCCCCAAAAAAGGTGACCTTACACTATGTAAAAACTGGCGAGGTATCACATTGCTCAACGCCATTGGTAAAGTGATGGCGACACTGATATTGGATCGAATATCTGTTGTGGTTGATCGCATTCTACGTAAAGAGCAAGCAGGCTTTAGGCGCGGGCGGTCATGTGCCGATCATATCAACACACTTCGCTTAATTATTGAGCAGTCGGCTGAATATAACACACACCTATACCTCCTTTTTGTAGATTTTGAAAGAGCTTTCGACACTATATCCCGAAACTCTATGTGGACCGCATTAATTATTAAGGGAATACCGGAGAAGATTATCACCTTAATACGCGAACTTTATAAAGTTCCGCTATTGTGAATAGATTTTTGCACTTGTTCATTGAACGATTGCTTATGCCACATTCTAAATTAAGTATCAGCGGCAGCATATAAGCGTGTATTTCCTGATGATATTGACAAGTTTTTAAAAGATATAGGAAACCACTTCTGCAAAAGTTCTACATGGTGGAAAAGACGACATCCTCTCAATGCATGATTATTTTGGAACGAATTCATAATATTTTGCAATATTCGTTTACAAGATGGTGGTCACGTCAAGAAGTAATCAACAGAATTTTGGAACAGTGGGAGCCCACTCCATTATTATTTTACTTCTAATTATTTTGAAGGATATTTTAGAAGTGCTAAATTAACTTTTATTACATTAGGACTTTCTACTTCTTTCCTGTTTCTGCAGTTTATAATAAAAATTGTAAACACAATAAATTTGGAAATGCAATCCGAAGATGCTCGTACACATATATTTTATTTTCGTTTAAAATTCGAGATGCATTTTGAGAAATATTGGTAAATTTCCCACAGAAAAGACGACAAGTTCTATAATGTGAATGAAAACGCTCTCTGGCGGCAATTAAAAATAAAAACAAGTAAGAAAGTATATTCGGTCAAGCCCGACCATATGATACCCTACACCACAGTATTTAAAAACACATCATGCTTATGTGTCCATATAAATATAGATCTATCAATGCTTATAAACTTCATGAAAATCGGTTTGAAAGTTTGTGAGAGACAGAAATTGCCCCCTACCTCCCCTAGTGGTCCTATTTTTTAAAAACTGTATAGCTAATGTGTCCATTAGATATGGTTCTATCTATGTTTTAAGTTTCATTAAAATCGGTTTGAGAGGCTGAAATTGCCCCTATCTCCCCTCGTGGTCCTATTTTTAAAAAATGCATACATTTTGTGTCCATATAGATATGGTTCTATCTACACAGAAAAAAATTATTGCCCAATTATTTTCAAACAAACGCTTGTTTGAAAATTTTTTTAATTTCTACAAATTTTTTTACTGATTCAATTAAAATTTTTGTTTGATTTTTATTTAACCAACAAAAATGTTGACAACCATTCAAAAATATAATATACGCGTTATTGGTTTCAAGTTTTCATAATTTTGTATGAAATATTTAACGCTTTTTAATGTTGTCGTCTTTTTGCATTTTTTTATTTGATCGTAAGCAGCACTTCCTAATGTGAAATATAAGAACTACAACAAAAAACACATACAGTCTATTTTTGGACACTTTAAAAAAGTACAACAGTAAGAAAGATGAAGAGGTTTGAAGTAAAAAAAAAAAAAAAAAAAAAAATAGCAGGTAAAAAAACGTTTCACTCTTTTTAAACAACAGAAACAACATTATAAGAAACAAAATAAATTTTTGGTTGGTTTCAAAGTTGGCTAAAAAAAAAACCAAAATCCCGTATTCAATTTTTTCAAATTGTTTGCTTAAATACATCAAATACAAAAATATAATGATGACGAAAAACATATCGAGTCGGTCTGTCGCCGTTTTTGGGTTACATTTCTTCTTCATTAGCAAAGGAAAGGATACAGCAACAGTGAGTGATGACGAAAAACATTGTGTGTATAAAAAAAGACTTCGTTCAAAAATTATTCCAACAAAAAAATGTGTCTCAAAGCCAGCCGGCCGCTCTGCTCTCTCTGCCATCATCTTCTAATAAAGTGCCTGCTTGTGTGCGCATCATTGCTTGTGCAAAAACCTTTTTTTTTTATTTTGAAATTTAGTATATGAATTTCAGTAAACTTTTTGTTTGATTCAGTTAAATTATTTGTTTGAAAAAATCAGTGTTTTTTTCAATAAACAAAATGCAAATAAATTGTTTGAATATGCGAATTTGTTTATAGGACCGATTTCAGACAAAAAATTGTTTGATTCTACAAATTTTTTGTTTGAATTAGAAAAATAATTTTTTCTGTGTATGTTTTAAATTTCATTGAATTTGGTTTGATAGTTTCTGAGAGGAAGAAATTTCGCCCTATCTTCCCTCGTGGTCCTACGATTCGGCCCATTTTCAATAGGCTTGGTCCTTGTGCCAATAAGAACCTATGACCCAAATTTCATCAAATTATCTCCAAAATTGCGACCTGTACTTTGCGCACAAGGTTACATGGACAGCCAGCCGGACGGACATCGTTAGTTCGACTCAGAAAGTGATTCTAAGACGATCGGTATACTTTGAGGTGGGTCTAGGACCAATATTTTAAGGCGTTACACACATCAGCACAAATGCATAATACCCTCTCCACTATTGTGGTGTGGGTATAATAAATGGATTTCTCGACCCTAAAAACAATTTGTTTGCCTCTATTTTTGAATATTTTGGAAAACTAACTATTTTGAAAAATTTGGGGCTCGAAATTCATTTTTGACCTATGGTTTCTTTGGCAAAGTTTCTTGGAATGACTTATAGAACAAGAATCGCGATGCGCTTTGGACGCGAAAAAATTTTACCCACTCTATTATTATGTATAATTAATGATCATGTATTTTTTGCTATCTATACTTGAAATCTACAAATGAATTTGTTTTTGTTGCATTAAATTTTTGTTTTTAAAAATAAAATACAAAAATTTAAAAGAAAATGATTTAGTACTATTGGGGCCGAAAAACTACGATTTTAAAAGTTCGTTGGTACGATATTAGTTTTCTCATTTATCATCCCTGATTAGCATATAAGAAAAAACATAAAATAAATAAAGTTTAGTTGATTATTATACCTCTCAACCCAATCGTGTTTTTCTTACATAAAAATACGTTAGAAGCCAAAAGTACACACCCCTGTTCCTACAAGTTTCTCTGTGTTTACTAAAGTGAGTGCGTATTGATGAGTGGTCTAGTCCCTGTCGGATTTTTATTAGCAAGCTATCGCTATCCCTATCGTAAAATTAGTAAGCTTAAAGTTAACTCATGGTTAGGGAAGAGATTTTCATGCACTAAAAAATCGAAAATATGCGCTTAAATTATGCACTAAAAAAATCCAAAATACGCACTAAAAAATAATAATATGCACTAAAAACTTAAACAATTTCCATAAAAAATCGCTTTTTAATTAAGAAAAATATAAAAATTGTTATTCAAAAATATCTTTTAAAAAAAGCTAAAAATTATGTTTGTTAAAATTAATAAGTACTGTTTTATTTAAAGAAAAACTTTGCCTTGTATTTGAGAAATGCCAATGCATATTGAGAAAATTAATTTTCAGATACCACTTTGATGCAAACCCTTTTGGATTTACATTTAATTTGTCGGGTTATTCTTCCTGCCACATTGTTAATTTTACTTTCTGCAACTTCAATTTATTTGACTTGAGTATTAAGTTAACTAAATCCCTCCTTATAAATAATTATTTCACCAATATCTCCGTCGTTGGAATATACAATTGCTAATTGCATAATTATCGGTATCAAGAAGCTCTTCAAACATTCTTAAATTACTAAAAGTTGTTGCATGGAATTCTTAAGCGTCTAGCCAGGCCCCATATCGTTATCAGAGATCAGCAATAAGTATTGAAAAAGTGAGTAGAGCTGAATCATTACTCATAATTTTTTTGTACTTATGCACACTCATACTTATTGCAATGTTGATTTAGATCTGCCATCGGCAAAATCAGGGCGCCGCGTTTTCTCTTTTCTCTTGTAACTCAATGTGTATAGGTTAAGCAAAATGCGGGTCATACGTAACTCTGCAAATAATGCGACGAGTCCATACACGCATGTAAAATGTAGCCCATAAGGTCCAAAGGTAACCCCAATGTATGGAAAAAACATGGTCAATTTAACATTACGATGTTCTTGAGCAGGACCATATAACCCAGCTTTGCATTACAAAGGAGTAGTCTTAAAACAACTCCATGGTATACTCCAGAGGATTAGTTTTGAAATCGTTTAAAAACGAAAACATGTCGTTAAAAAACGAAGACATGCCGTTTCACTACCAACTCTTTTTTAACAATGACATGGTCCATGCTTGCATTACATTGGACCAGTCCAGGAAGTAGTCCATTTGATCAAAACGGATGAAGTAATCCAATATTATTTGCAGGGAAGTACGATTCGCACACGAACTTATTATAAGCAAGGCTGCCAGATTTGTCCCCGAAATAGCAAAGTGACGATTTGGCAATTACTGTTTACTAAAATTATATGTATGAAGTGGACGATTTTGTGCCAAATTAACCTGGCAGCGCTTATTATGAAGTTGTATGTTTGATCTGTTGTGTTAAAACGGTTAATGGATGAGCTGAATGAGTTGAGTCATTGTAAGTATTTTCCTGAAATTATAAATCAAACTGAGGTCATTTATGAGTGTCGACGTTGCACTCATATTCATTGCAACCTATACTTATACATCAACGGTCTCGTGAGTATGAGTGAACCAGAGTAATTGAGTTTATATGATTTCTACTCACTTATACATAAAATCTCTGCTCGTTACTACTGGCTACGGGAAGGGGAACCAAAGGGATTCATTTCATTAAAAATTGCAATGTTATCGAATTGGCTTCTGATTTCCTCTGCAACGCGGTATACCCTATGTGGCAAGCAAGTATCTTGTAACTGTACTGGATAAACTATTTTAAAACCATTGCAAGCCTTAACCATGCAAGGTGCTGCATCGGTTTAAAATATAAGAAGAAAAGCTCCAAAAGAATTTATTTATTTAAATATGCCAAAAACGGATATGTTTGCGTTGCGCAGACATTATTTTTTTTTATTGGCTGTGAAAGATGATTTTGTTGTCATCAAAAAACATTGAACATGTATCAAAATATGCCTCAAAAAGGCAAAATATGCGCTATAAACTTAAAAGTGCTGCTAAAAGGCCCTTTTAACCAAATTATGCAAAAAAAGGCTGCAAACGATAAATCATACTAAAATATGCACTAACAAATCGATGCCAAAATTCATAAAAAGCTCTAAAACGAATAAATATATTGTTTCTACCTTCATTGGTGGCACAACTAAAAACATGCAACAGCATATTTGTGGTTTCCCTGGTTATGACCCTTATGCCCATATTAGTAAATAAAGAAACAAATTTTGGGCTGGAATTCGGGGATCCCGGGAATATGATTTTTATTTTACGCTTTCCCGCGAAAAAGAAAAACCCAAGTAGAAATGCTTTTATACAAGGCGAATTCATTACAGGCGATCTTAAAAACCATTCTGATAACTTTTTTTTAGCTTTATAACTGTTAAATGTAAAAATTTTGTTCATTGTCTTTGTTTCTGTTTTGTTTCTGTTTTTGACATTGTACAATGATTTAACAAAAACAAATTACTTGTGATTTTTGTACGAGCTGTACTTGTTGTAGTACCGGGATTACTTGTAATGAATTTGCCTTGATTTTATATACATTAGGGTGGTCCAAAAATTTTTTTTCGATTTTCCAAATAAGTATACCAGTTTTGCGTTAGGTTAGGGCCATGAAAATTTGGTAAAAATATGAGCTCGATCGGTTAAAAATTGCCGTGCCGAACGCGCATTGAAATCTGTGAGAATGAAATTAGGATGTAATCCAATCCAATTCCGTTTTTTTAATCTTGGACTTCATGTTCGTCTGGCTGTCCG
The DNA here is from genome assembly GCA_930367215.1 of Pollenia angustigena. Taxonomy (NCBI): domain Eukaryota; kingdom Metazoa; phylum Arthropoda; class Insecta; order Diptera; family Polleniidae; genus Pollenia; species Pollenia angustigena. Next base: position 212,216,671 of record OV884060.1, read on the forward strand.
TGCGTCTCTTCTAGAGTCGGTTTTCGAGAAAATTAAATTTTTCGTATGGGTACCATATGATGGGTTGGAGATAGAGGATAAGTTTGTTCTAAAGAAATATTGGGGATGCAAAAATAATGGGGGTTGCTCATACATTTTACATCTCTAGGGTTGACTCCTCAGTAGTTACGGGCGTTTTTCTCTCCATTTAGCCCGAAATTCTTTCGCACAGATTTCAATGCGCGTGCGGCACGGCAATTTACAACCGATCCAGCTCACATTTTAACCAAATTTTTTTTTACCCTAACCTAACACAAAATTGGTATACTTTTTTGAAACAGATAACTTTTTAAATTTCCCTTCATTGATGGTCCACTCTCATATATGTACATATACAAATAAAATTTCCTTTTTTATTGCTCCGTTTGATATTATTTTTTTAAGTACATATTCGAGCCCTAACCGCGAAAATAACATAAGCGACATCATTTTCAATTTTCGTTTTTTGTAATAAATGTCTTTATTGGCAACACTTGCTTCATCTCCTAAAATTTCATGGTCACAGAAAGTACCGTTACGATTTTATAGCAAAAACTATTTTATTGTAAGCGACAAATTTCATATGAAATAAAATAAAAAAAACTCTCTCCTGTAAAATTTGGTTTTTGGCGCTTACTTCTCGATGTTAAGTAAATTTTGTAAAATGAGTTCCTCTTCAGTAAAAAGTTTTATTTTAAACAAACATACCTGCGGCCGGTTTCCATGCCAATGTTGCTGTTAAGTGCATTTTATTTAGTTTATCCTCTGTAAAATGTGTAATTTTTATTTCCGTTACATTGCCAGGCGTATAACTGCGTCGTAAGGTTTTAAATTGTTGCTGTTGCGCGATTACCGAATATTTATTGTTTGAGTGAACCGCGAACACAGAGATATTGTATGTAGTGTTGGCCATAAGTTGGTTAATGGTAAAAAAATTGTCGTCCGACTAAAATAAATAAAAAATAAATAAATGCATATTTAGATATTTATACAATAGGGGTATTCACGGAAGACTGATTATCCGGTTTCATGGTTATGTAAAAGTATTATCAGCAACAAAATACTTTTAAAAACAAATTATTTTTGCTGTTGATAAATTGTTAACTGAACTTAATTTATGTAGTTTTACTAAATTGCGTTCGCGTATACAAAATACAGTAAATGAGAACACAAATTGAGAACGTAAAGTGAAAGTTCTTGACTGAGTATTTCGATGGCTTAATATAAAAAAGGTGTAACTCCAGTGTAATAAACAACAATTTTGATACCCTACAATTATAAAGCAAAAAAAAAGTTATCATAAGGACTGTTAAGTTCATTTGTAATGAATTCGCCTTGATAAAATATATTAAAATCAATAAGAAAGTACACAAAAAATAATGTAAGAAAAGATAAACTATATATCGTTGCAAATAGGGCTTTTTGAGTGATTGCAATTCTCATTCACTCTGCAATTTTATTTGCTAATATTTTTGGCTTTTCTAAAAATTTTTGGGAGAATGATTCCTGATGATCATCCAACAATAAATTTCAGTGTTTTTACCAAGAATAAAAATTGGGAATTAAGCACGACAAACAAAATCGTATAAATTAAAAATTTTTTATTCCAAAACTTAGTTTGATAATAAAATAAATTTGTGCAAAACTCATTGAAGAAAATAATTTTAGATTTTCTATTGAATTAATTTAAAATTTAATAAAAAAAATCCTAAATATTTCGATTCAACACAAAATGTTTTTAAATAACTTATAGCTCGGGTTTTTAAATTGGCGCATTAAAATGTACACAACGACAGAAAGCTCCAACTGTTTACAGAAAACCGGAAATTAGTTATTTCTCTTTCGCTTTTCCCCCAGCACAAAATTTTTTTGTTGGTTTTGCTAATTGATGCATAATAAGACGTTTGGAGTAAGTGGATGTTTTTTTTTTTATATGTAAACAATTTACATATTTTACATATTTTTTTGTAAAATTTACCGAATAGTTGAAAAAAAAGTATTATACAGACTTGTATATCATTTTTTTTTTCAACTATTTATTGAATCTTCATATACAAAATATGAACTAACAATAATTAATCAAATCTTATCCTAATACTTTGTTTTGTGTCCTGCCAGTGCCAGACAACAAATATCGTCATCACGGTTTCTGTTCACATATGTAGGTGTTCATCACTCTTCTGATTGGGTGAGTGCTGCAGTGTCTCTTCTTCTTAAGCGAGTGTGGCCGCTATGATTTAAAATATTTCGAGCTAGTGGATTTGGGTGTTGTTCAAGCCTTTTTAAATATTTAACTGCATATTTTGTGATCATAGTTTTTACTAATGGCACATTTAGATCCTTATGAATGTTTGAGTTTTTAACATACCAGGAAGCGGCTGTGATAATTCGAAGAAGTTAAATTTGGCGCCTTTGAATTTTGTCGATATGAGAGGCCGAGGCAGTGCCCCATAGTTGAATACCGTAGCACCAGATAGGCTTTAAGATAGAGTTGTAAAGTAGAAGCTTGCAATCTAGACTAAGGACAGAATTTCTTCCAATAAGCCAATGAATTTGAATGGCTTTTAGTTTCATTTGAGTTAATTTTGCCTCTATATGGCATTTCCACGTTAATCGCCGATCCAGATGTACACCGAGATATTTTACATGCGAATGTTGAGGAATTATTTGATTATTGATTGTAATAGGGGGGCAAGATTCCCGGCGCAAGGTGAATGTTATATGCACGCATTTTTGCTAACTGACCATTATCCTCCATTGTCTTAACCATATTTCTAGTTGAAATATATGATGCTGTAAGTAACGAGATGCTTCATAACGGTTTTCGTGGACGCTTAGAAAAGCTGTATCGTCTGCAAATGTTGAAGTTTGGGTGTAGTTGCTTGTTGGCATGTCCGAAGTATAAATTAAGTATAATAGAGGGCCCAGGATGCTGCCTTGTGGGACTCCAGCGCCAATGGGCTGAGGTGAACTTAAGAAATTTCCTTCTTTAATAATAAATTGACGACCGACTAAGTAGCTTTCTAGCAGCTTGTGATAATAAGCTAATACCCTATAAGACTCAACTTTTGTATGATCTTTACCTGGCTTTGGTATCATGGTAACTAATGAAACCTTCCATTTTTGAGGATAGTATTCAAGGCGTAAAATAGCATTAAAAATAAAAAGAATAATTTTCTTTGCTATGCCAGGTAGGTCCAAAAGCATTTTATTACTGATTTATCAATACCAGGTGCCTTCTTAGTGTTTAAGTCACAAATAGCTTTTTCGATTTCTCTTATCTCAAATCTGAGGGGAATAGCTGCTCTAGCAGCAACAGGTGTTAACTCGACCGCAATATTGTGAGATATATTTGGTGTGAATACGTATTTCAAGTGACTAGCAAACAGATGTCCTTTTTCAATATCAACTACCACACAAGTTTCTTAATGGTGGCTTAGAAGCTTTAAGCCCTTATGACACTACATTTTTTATGCATTGTTCAAGTTTTGTTGAACAGTGCAAATATGAAGTAATAGAAAAACTTACCTAGTGCGAAGGGTTCAGCTGTATTAAGATTAATGGTAAACTGTCAAAAATTGTACTAAAGTTATCGATAAAAAATGAAGTTATGTCAAAAAAAATGTAAAATTGTTCAACTTAAAATTGACATTTCAAGCTTGAAATATTAAAAGTGTTGCTAAATCAACGGTTTATGGGCAAATTCAGTGATTTACCGCCTTTTGTTTTTAGGTTTCTCATAAACAAAAAGTTGGCAACATTTAATAAAATCAACAGAACAGGGATGGCTAAGTTGCTTCAATTCTAGTTTTTTATTGATACTTTTTAAACTAAGATTTATAATATCCTTTTTGTCGTGTTTTTTAAGAACATAAATAAAATTAATTTCAACTAAAACAAGTAAGAGTGCTATATTCGGCTGTGCCGAATTTTATATACCCTTCACCATTTTGCGAGCAGAATACAGAGCAACTAGACAAAAACTAAATAAAACTGGTAAATATTTTTTTTTTTTTAAATAAGAGACAACCGGTTTTGAACTTCGCTTTTCATAAGGGCCCAGAATATATATACTTTATACGGTGTAGGATCAATATTGTAGAAATTACAGTTATATATACCTTTTTTACCTTCGGTGAAGGGTATATAAAGAGTAATTTTCCGGAATTCAGGGGTCTAATCACAGAATTCGATACTATCGTATCGAATAAACGATAGACACTGGCGTATCGAATGAAAACTCGATAAATGTAATGTCGAGTTACTCGATGTCGAATGCTATTATTTCAAATGCAATACATTTCATTCGATATCGAGTTTCAAGATACCAAAATAAATAATTTCGATAAATTTTGCTCGATATCGTATGCGGTGATTATACCCCAGTATTTCTGTTATAACTCATACAAATTTCCGACATTTTGATATATAAGTCATATCCATAGGACGTATAGCAGCCCTAAAATTTAGGTTTTTATAAAAATTTTGATGTTTTTAGCCCATTTTTGGAGTATTTTGCTCATAAATTACCCATTGTCTAACCGATTTGATATTTTTATATACCGAGGTGTTAAGGAATAATTTTACCATTTACTTAAGTTATATTTATATTAAACATTTATATAAACTTGTAAATATATATTTTAACAAAGTTAATTATAAAAAGAGTAATTTTTGGGGATTCAGTATTTTGGTTATAACTCAGCCATTTTTTAACCGATTTGGCAGATTTATGTACCGACGTGTTGAAGAAGAAATTTACCATTTACTGTAGTTATAAAGCTTGGACTCGGGAAGATCTATGGTTCCCGAAAGTGGGTATTTAAAAAAAAATAATTTAATTTTGGTCATAACTCTTTTGTATCTGAACCGATTTTTCCGAGTTTTTTATAAAATATGTTCTACTAGAAATTTCCGATATTTTTGTATATAAGTCATATCCATAGGACGTATAGCAGCCCTAAAATTTATATATTTTTATACAATTTTAAATTTTTTTTTTACGGAAGGTACCACGCCCACTTCTCCAATCCCGTCCATATTTTGTAGGATGGTGTGTACTGGCAACCTTAATGTGTGTACCTAATTTGGAAACTTTGGCTCTTGCCGTTCTCAAGATATACAGAAATAAAAAAAATACAACAACAAGGGATTTTTGGAAAAATTTAGAGGTAGTCGTGGTTTTTTGCTCATATCTCCGTCATTTTTGGACCGATCTGGCTGAATTTCAATAGCAAACTTAAACGGAGTATATTTGACATAAATATACATCAACCTAGTCCACATCATTTCTGGGGTTTTCGGAAAACCCATTTCAACATACACACGGACAGACGGACAGACGGTCAGACGGACAGACGGACAGACGGACAACCGGATTTGAACTTCGCTTTTCATAAGGACCCAGAATATATATACTTTATAGGGTGTAGGATCAATATTGTGGAACATACAAACGGAATGACAAAGTTATATATACCCTCTTACCTTCGGTGAAGGGTATAAAAATCTATTAGTATAATTAGCGTAAAAAAGTACAATTTTTAAAGGTTGCTAGTACAACTTTAAAAATTCTCAACGCCATCCCTGAAACAAAACCATAACAAGAGAAAAAAAAACTAAAAAACTTTGTTTACATTTTTTAAAGTTTGCTCTTTCTAGCATTTACTGTTTCTTTCTATCAATTCTATATCAATTAATGAATAAAACATGTAGTGTCATAAGGGCTTTAAGCTTCGTTCACAATCAAAAATACATTTTCACTTGGTGTTTATAATAGAGCAACAATTTCTTTTGCAAACACACACATTTTGCATTAAGAGACCGTTTGCAAATTTTAATGCGTTAATTACTATTTTTTACAACATTATGATAAAGTTTTCATTCAAAACTAGTTAAAATATTTTTAAACGTCAAAAACAATTTCGTACAAATTGTTGCTGAAGTTCTAGTTGACTCAACTTTAGTTACATTTTTAAAAAAGTTTTAGTTACATTTTTGTTCTAAAAATGACAGAAAAATATATGAAATACTTTGGGAAGAAAGAAGATAGAAGAAGAAACGACGTTTAAAATAATTTTATTTAGTTTTGAATGAAAATTTTAACAAAATCTTTCGAAATAAAAATAAATGCATAATATTGTTGTGGCTAAAATTTGCAAACGTTTTCTTGATGCTAAATGTGTGTAGTTACAAAAGAAATTGGTGTCTCTATTATGAACACCAAGTGAAAATGTTTTTTTGGTTGTGAACGCAGCTTAAAAGTAAAAACCAATACATAATTATTTTATTCGATTTTAGCAAAAAATAAAGATGTACAAATTAATGTAATAATATTCACAAAAGGTTTCCTATAAATCGAAGCAAATATTAAGGTCAGCTCAAGTTAGGTTAAGAAGGGTTATTAGCCCAAGAACACACCTTCATTCGGACCAATGCGGATCCCTCTAATATATAGGAAGAAGGAAGAGAGAAGAAAAGAGTCGATAGGTAGAGTTAAGATAAATGTCTAAAAGCAGTACTCTTCCTACATTTCCCTCATCAGAAATAACCGACCTGTTTTCTTGACAAAACCCAGTAGAACGACTGGATTACATCCAGCGATACTCCCCAGTTCGTCGCGAAACCTATCTCCTTTTCTGCCTTAGACCCTGCATCCCAGGACAGATGCAAAGTTCATGCTTAACTGTCTCAATCTCCTCGGCATCCTCGCATAATCTGCACAAGTCCGGTATGGTACTGTTCCATTTACTCGTAAAAGCCTTAACAAAACAATGATCCATAAAAAATTGGATAATGGCGCCTAAGTAAAGGAGAATTCTAAGCCAGTAATGGAGAACACGATTCGAGCTGCTGTTATGCTAACAGTTTGGGGTAATTGCCACATCATATGAAAGGAATTGGGTTTGGTTACAATATGGAATTGATTAAATACTTAAATACTTCTACACAAACAGCACCAGCTCTGGTCGTAACATTCGTTGAGGGCACATCATTCAACTCATTTAGCTAAAACATTTTTTAATTATTCGAACAGCAGCCGTATTCTCCAATTCGCTTAGCTAAAGCTAAATCCCGATAGCTAAAATGTCGTAAGAGAATACAACATTTAAACATTTTGGCGATGACATAAAAAGCTAAAATTGCGGCGAATTAATTTTTTATGGCATTGCCAAATTTAACAATGCCGTTAAAGAATTGCATTCGTAGCCAAAAATCGCTAAATTAACTTTATAGGTTTTTAGCGATATAGATTTAGCTTTAGCGAAGTACGAAATACGGCTGCAGGAATTCGAAAAAAAAAACGCTTGAAAATTGGCGATTTACAAATCGCATGTGACTTTACAATCATGTTTTCAGCACATGGCCGTTTACTTTATGTTTTCTTTATAAATGTTGAATAATTTATGTTTTCAGATACATATTAAAATTTTTTTAATTTAAAATTTCAATGATTTCGATTTCGATGATTCGTATCAATTCGGAATGGTCTCTGACCAAGTAAGAAGAAGAAGAAGAAAATTCTAAAATAGGTGGTGCCATTGAAAATTACTCAGTATGAATTAAATCGTAAACTCTGCATTTGACGATGCTATGATCTTTAGCAAAGTTGTTGAGCATGAGCCGGCGAAGGTTTATAAGTTGATATGACCAATTTCAGACAGGTGGCGCCACTCTAATCAACCGGTTTTCTTAATATTTTACCCCAAAATTTGTACAAATTTGTACTGGATTTTACTGGAAAAGTAAACGAACGCACATAATGTAACATCTGAAAGAGAATATGGAATAGGGTGTGAAATAGGGTAAGAGGGCTATATCTTCGTAGCTAATCAACCGATTTTTTTGAAATTTCGCAGACAAATAGTGTTAGAGTTGGAAAGAACTACAGCCTATAGTTTTTATTATTATGGGCGTGAAATAAAGCAAGCGGGGTGAAAGCTCCCCCTCCCTCTATCTTCTCAACAAATCAACCGGGTTTCTTTAAATTTGGCATGCATACACTGTAACATCGGAAAGAGGACAAGGCATTAAATAGGGCAAGAGGGGTAAAAGCTCCGCCTCCCTATATCGTCTTAACTAATCAATTAATTTTCTTGAAATTGGGCAGGCAAATAGGGTAACATCTGGAAAGAACTATAGCCTATAATTTTTTCTTAAAATTTGGCTAGCAGACACTGTTACATCTGAAAGAAATAAGTTATGTGGCAGAACAACGTTTGCCGGGCCAGCTAGTATATTATAAAACCGAAGTAAACATTTTATAAATTTTTTGTATTTCATATACTGCGCACGTCATCAAAAAACAGGCAGTTAATATTGAAAATTTTGTAATAAGTTCAAATGAAGATGATTTTTGCTAGCAACGACCTCGAAATTAATCCTTCTTTAACGTTTAAAAAACAGAAACAATGCTCAAATATACCTGAAAAACATTTTGAAAAAAATGATGTGAGGTTATTATTTTTGAGAAATTTGATACTGTAGTGCAAATGCATCACCCAGTATTACATAAATTTATTTATTATTAATTTGTACTTTATAACTACACTACTTACACTTACGTACATACTTATTATTATTATATAACTAACCTACTTACTTATGTATATTTATAAACTAGGACTAACCCGCTTACTCTAATTATCGTATGTATTACATACAATGTAGGCATCACTGATTTATAGAATATAAGAAAAACAATAAGAACAATAAAAGTCAGTCGATAATCAACCATCAACTCAACAAGTGTTTTCTTTAAAAAACCAACGGCTAGACGTTTTGCCACCATCCACCACATGGCGATCCTGCCTTGGTTAACTAAAGTGTGTTTAAAAACTTAAAATAAATTGACAGAACTTACATATTTTTAAATGGAAAAACCTATTGTTTATTGTAAATTCGTGATAAGTGGTGTTTTCGGGTGTTAAAAAATTATTAAAAATAGTAAAGTTAGAAAAGTTAAGAAAAAGAAACAAAAGTCGTATCAAAACCCTTAAATTATAGTGGGAAAAGTAGAAAACCTTTATGGAAACCCGGGGAAAATGCTAAAAAAAATTTTTTCTAACAAAGTAAAGCGTAAAAATCATAAGTTATAAAAAAAACCCAGGAAAAAAAACAAATAAAAAGTTTGGGAAAAAATCAAAAAAAAAAAAGAAGAAAAAAAATTGGAAATTTGGAAAAAAAATCTAAAAAAAAAAGAATTGAAAAATGTAAAATTTGGAAAAATTAAAAAAAAAATTCTTTTTAAAGTTGTATAAAAAATAAGAAGACATATGTACCTATTTGGTAAAATGCAAAATTTTTTAAATAAAAGAATAGTTAAAAATACTTTTTTTTGTGAAAATAAAAAATTCCTGACAGATCTAGAACCCAACAACAAAAGTTTCAAAATTACAGTTATGGAACATAAAAAAAAAAACAAAAACAAAAAAGTTTGGGATCGTTGAAAAACTAGGAAAAAGTACAGTCTAAACAAACATTAATTGAAAGAAAATCTAGAGAAAACAGAAAAGTTTGGACAAAAACTTAAACATAGGTATAGCAAAATTATTACAGTTATAAAAAAAAATTTGTTAAAAGTAAACAACAAAACTAAACCTAAGGGGAAAAATCGAAACAGGGGTAAAAAAAATTTTGACAAAGAGTGACCTGGCAACAAACTTGCAATACTAAAAGGAAAACAGAGCACAACGAAAATAAGAATTACCACAAAAAAAAGAGCTTAAATACCTATTTAAAGTGAATACACAAAAGTGCCGTTACAAAATTTAAAATACGAAAATATCAACAAAATTAAGCTAAAAAAAAAGCGAATAAAATACAAAACGAAATCAAACCATTTACAAAATCAAATAATAAGGAAAATTAAAAAAAACAGCATTCAGAAAATAAGAAAACATGTAATAAAAACAAAATAAACTTTAAAATAACCAAAGCGGTTATCAAGGTATATGTGTAAATATACCTTGGCGGTTATAAAAATAAAACAATACAGTTGAAAGAAAACAAAATGAACAAAAGTTTATATTTTTTTTTTTTTGAGTGAATAAAAAAAAGAAGAACAGAAGCAAGGCGAATTCATTCCAGGCAAAAAAAAAAAAAAAACCCGAAACATAGCAAATTAAAAAAAAAAAGAAACACCAATACAGAGAAAAGCGAACAAAAACAACATTTATAAATGCAAGAAGGTTGAAATAATAAAGCAAATAAAAGCAACTTCATATAAATGCAAGGAAGAAAAAATAAAAACAACAACTTTATATGCAAGGAGGATGAAATAATAAAGCAAATAAAAACAACTATAAATGCGAAAGATAGGAAGCAGTGACAACAAAATTTAAAGCAACAAGAAGTGAAGAATTTTAGAGAAAACAAGTAAGCTTATTGTTGGATGGTGAAATAGCAAAGATGATGAAAGAATCGAGGTAAAGACGAGGAAACAGCTAGAATCAACAACATATGTACATGTAAGTCGCACAGTGGATACATCACCGCATCGTCAGGGAAAATTAAAAAAAAAAGTTTTCGTGTTTTGTAACTTCGCGGGGGAAAAATAAAATTAAATATGATTTGTATTATTACAAAAACATACATTTATATACACATAAAACTTATTTACAGTGTGAAACAGTAATTAATATGAATGTAAAACAAATACCTATGAAAAGTTTTCCAAATCATAAAATACCTATAAGATATTTAATTCGAAGCATAAAGGTTCAATTAAAACGTTAAAACAACTAACTAAAATAGTATTCATAGTTTATCCAAGTTACAATTCATTATAAACAGAACATTTATTTTATTTATTAAAATATTACTTACATATTTACAGTCATATCATTTACAATTACACTAAAATTACATACAGTACACATTATCTACATTATTTACATTCACTAGCACACTTACCTACACACTAAAATGCAAAATACACTATCCCAGCAAACAATATGAGTCCTAAAAGAGTCTTTTAGGACTCCTTTTTATGAGCAAAACGCTCATAAAAAAGCTCCTAAAACCCTCAGATATGAGCGTGTTTTCCTATGAAACCGTCAAAAAATTTTGCACTGAATATGAGCGTTTTAGGACTCCTAAATTTAACGATTTGTATGGAAAATTGTGAGCCTTTTTGCTCACAAATCAATCATAACAACCTCTTAAAAGAGTCATAAAAGAGGGATTTCGGAGCCAAAAAAGAGTGTTATAAGAGTGTTTCTTTTTCTTGAAATTAGGGTATTAATTTTATATGTAAATTTGTGCTTATTAGCTTTTAATGGAAAAGCTTTATTAATATATGTTTTGTGCATAGAAATCATAATCATTTTAAACAAATTTCAGCGGACAAAACCACCTAATTTTCTTTTAACAAAGGCTTCAAATGGATAGTTTTTTATTTAAAAACACAAAAATAAACTTACTTTTAGTTTTTTACCACAACCGAACAGCGCAAAATGATCACAATAATGACAGACAAACGCAAAATATAGAAATTATGAAGAAAAAGAAAACAAGCTACCGTTGCCCCTCAGAAAACCCTGATAAATAAGAGTTTTCTAGGAGTGTGCTCCTAAATTGCTCATAAAAATGAGTCTTTCCGGAGTCCTGAATTCTACAGGCTCCGAAATCAATAAGAATTGCTCATAAATTAGGAGGGTAATCATACAACCCTTAAGAAAAGGAATCTTTTAAGAGTCATATTTAGGAGCGCTCCGAAAATTGTTTGGTGGGATGATATTTAATTTTATTTTGTTAAATAAAAATACAATGAATAAAAATAAAACAATACATAAAAAACTAATGTAAAAATATGAAAGATTGGAGTCATAATATACGAATGTACACCCAATTCTCTTTTTACACGATAGATACGTTCCCAATAAATTCGTGTAAAAAAATTCGTGTAAAAAAAGATACTAGCCAAAGGTGAAAATAGTAGATTGGTTCCAGACCTAAAAAATAACGTAAAAGTACAATAAACAACAATAAAAAATTTTTGTTAAAGTTTACTTGAGAATTTATTTAACGTGCTTACACATTTTAATATCTTAAATACATATAAATACATACATATGTATATTATAAAAAAAAAATAATGATTTGGAAAAAAGAAAATAATATCAGAAATTCATTAATATAAAAAAGGAAAACTAATATAAACATAAACAACTTTTATTTGCTGTCATACATACGCATAAATATAATCGACATAAACGGGATGCCATACCGTTAAATTAATTGAAATGTGTAATTTGTGAGTAGTGAGAATAAAAAAAAATCATAGAACATAAAAAATAAAAATTTATAAAAAGAATTTGTAGAATATTTAAAATCGTGTTAAAACAAAACAATTCGTGTAAAAAGAGAAAAATGTTAACTTTTTAACTCGTGTTAAATGAAAATTCGTGTAAAAATAATTCGTGTAAAAAGAGAATTAGGTGTATAGTAAGTGGGTAAATGTCTCTAAGCGAATTTCAAATTATTTTCTTTAATGACCTAGTATCAAATTTTTATAAAATTAAGAAGAGAATTTTGCAGAATCGACCTATTTCTAGTAAGGCAAGTAAGATTGAAGAATATATAAATCTTTTAATTATATCCTATAATAATATTTTAACATATACGAAACCGACTATTTGTCAGGTACCAGATACTTTACAAAAAGAAGTATATGATAAAATATTGCACTGCAGAAAATTATTATTTCAATGTTTTTGTAAATTAGATTGCAAAATAAAAATACCATTTGGTGTAGATTTATTTGAGATAGTGAAGACGGATATTTTGACAGAATCCGTGTTCGATACTGAAGTAAGCGAAAGCAATTCCGACTCTGAAACTAATAGTGAACAACAAATTAAAATTGACGATACGCGGAAATTCGAGATGGCTTCGATCGAGGAAAAAACAAAATTTATCACAATGTGTTCCAACATTATACGTGAAAATTATGATGGAAATCCCCTGACACTAAATTCCTTTTTAGACAAAATTAATTTGATTGAGGAAATAATGGCACCTAATTTAAACAATTGTTTTATTTCATTCATAAAATCGAAATTAGATGGAAAAGCAAGGGAAGTTTTGCCTGAGGATATATCGACTGTAGAACATATAAAGAATTCACTTAAGGTTAGAATAAGACCAGATAGTTCGAAGGTTGTTGCTGGTAGAATTGCAGCTTTACATGTTAAACAGAACAATTATACAGATTTTGCCAAAAATGTGGAGGATTTAGCCGATGCTAACGATGGAACGTTCGTTAGTAATAGAGGGCATAACCAAAGATAAAGCACATGAAATGGCCATAGAGCAAACGGTAAATGTGTGCAGAAGTAATGCGAAATCTGAAATGGTAAAGGCAATATTAGCATCAACTTCTTTTAAAGAACCAAAGGATGTCGTGGCAAAATTAATTGTGGAGGAATCAAACACTGAAACACACAATCAGGTTTTGTCAATGCGATATAGTAGAGGTAGGTCTAACTTTAGTTATCAAAACTCTTCACGAACGGATAGGTTTTCTCGACGAAATGACAACAATTATGGAAATAGATCGTATAAAGGCAATAACGGTTATCGTGGTCAGAATAACTACAATAATTCTCGAGGACGTGGTTACAACAATCGTGGTAGAAACGGCAATTACTTGAATCATAGTGGCAGATCACAGGGCAATTTTCGTAGTCAAGGTACTTCCGTGCGGACTTTAAACGCGGAAGTCCCTCAGCAGGAGATGTTGAGGGAGGAAGAGCATTAAGTATTTTAAATGATAATAAAGTTAAATCAGTTTACAGTTTTAATTTAAATTACTCCGATTTTATAAATATAGACTGTCTTGCATCATATGCGACTAATTCGTTTTTAGTAGATTCTCAAGCTGATATATCAGTTTTGAAAAGGTCGTGTTTGAGGGATAATTTGCGGATAAATGTGCAGAATATTGTTAATATTGTTGGTATAACAACGGACACCACAAAGTCATTAGGTACAATTAACACAAAATTATTAAATTCTGACGTTTCAATACCTCAAATGTTTCATATTGTTTCGGATGATTTTAATATACCTTCTGATGGAATATTAGGAAAAGATTTTTTAAAGACCAATAAGTGTCAAATTGATTACAACAAAATGACAGTTTCTTTTTACGTTCCCCATATAGACTAAAGATTAATTATTCCAATTTGGCATGGAATTGGAGCAAACTCGTTTTTTGTGCCACCAAGGTGTGAGGTATTTAGGGAATTTCGTTTAGAAAATATAAGTGAACCAGTTTTCGTTGATTGTCAGGAAATTTGTAAGGGTGTACTTATTAGTAAATGTATAGTGAAAATCCTATTCTACGTATTTTAAATATAACAAATGAAACCAAAATGGTACAGAACTATGATGTAAAGTGGGAAAAACTTTCCAATTTTTATGTATACTCAATTAACAAGGACGTTTCGACCAGCGATCGGGTTGAAAACGTCAGAACAATTCTAAGTGATAAAATGCCAAACTACATTAGGGAAGATTTAATGTCAATTTGTGAGAAATATTCCGATATATTTACTTTGAAGGATTATAAAATGACCATTAATAATTTTTATGAACAGAGGCTTAGACTAAATGATACATCTCCAGTTTTTGTAAAAAACTATCGTCTTCCATACACACAAAGAAATGAAATAAAGAGGCAAGTTCAAAGTTTACTCGATAATGACTTGATTGAACAAAGTACTTCCAATTACAATAGTCCTTTAATATTGGTCCCAAAGAAAAGTTCAAATGATTGCAAATCATATCGTATGTGCATTGATTTTAGAGGCATTAATAAAAAATTAGTTGCCGATAAGTTCTCATTACCGAGAATTGACGATATACTTGACAATTTAGGGCGAGCAAAACACTTCTCTGTACTTGATCTTTTTTCTGGTTTTCACCAAATACCACTTCACCCCGACTCAAGGGATATAACTTCATTTAGTACAGATCAAGGTGCATTTCGTTGGAAAGTTCTACCGTTTGGATTGAACGTAGCTCCCAACTCGTTTTCTCGCATGATGTCTATAGCGTTTTCAGGTTTAGAACCTAACAAAGCATTTTTATACATAGATGACATTATTGTAATTGGATGCAGCAAACAACATCACTTAAAAAACTTAACCGATGTTTTTGATATTTTAAGAAAATTCAATTTGAAAATCAATCCTTACAAATGCAATTTCTTTAGACCGGAGGTCACGTTTTTAGGTCACAGATGTACCTCAAGGGGATTGTTGCCCGACGAAACTAAAATAACAGCTGTCAAAAAGTATACAGTACCAACTGACAAAGATGCTGTCAAACGTTTCGTGGCTTTTGCTAACTATTATAGGCGATTTATACCTAATTTTGCTTCTCTCGCGGCACCTCTAAATTTTATAACAAGGAAAAAATTGAATTTTGTATGGGATAAAAAATGTCAAGAGTCTTTCGAAAACATAAAATCGGAACTAATTTCTCCAAAAATTCTACAATATCCTGATTTTACAAAAAAATTTTTAATCACAGTGGATGCTTCAAAGATCGGTTGCGGGGCAATTCTTAGTCAAAACTTTAATGGACATGATCTACCAATATATTATGCATCTAAAGCATTAAGTCAATCAGAGCAAAAGAAACCAACGATAGAACAGGAATTATTCGCAATATATTTTGCTATTAATCAGTTTAGACCGTATGTTTATGGGACAGAATTCGTAGTTAGAACGGATCATAGACCCCTAGTTTATCTTTTTAACATGAAGGATCCATCCTCAAAACTAACGAGGATAAGATTAAAATTATCAGAGTATAATTTTTCTATCGAATATGTTAAAGGAAAAGACAATGTCGGTGCAGATGCTCTATCTCGCATTTCAATTGACGAATTGAAAGGAGAAAAGAGTGGTGAAAGTGTTTTAGCCATGACAACTCGAGCAATGTCTAGGGAAAACAACGTGAATGATATGCCATTGGGGCAGTCTGCCAGTATAAAATTACAAGTTTATGACAAATTTTCTCAATTATTTAATAGGAATGTATCTAGGATAAAATCGGAAATTTTTTACGAAGATGATAAAATAAAAAGGATCCAATTAAAAATGTATAACAAATTTAAATTAAAATTTTGCATAAATGTTGATATTGTTAACAAAACATTAAATTTCGATGAAATGCTTTTGATGCTACAACAAGAGGCAAACATTTATGTCGCGGAATAGGCAAAGAATGACGCGTTTTTTGCAGTATACACTATTCAAGAGTTTAAAGAACATGGCAATAAGACATTGACATCTTTGGAAATTATGCTTGTTAATCCGATTGAGAGAATATTCGACAAAGATAGAAAAACACAGCTTTTGAAAATTTATCATTACGATCCGATAATAGGCGGTCATTGCGGACGCAAACGGTTATATGCGAAATTGAAGACAAAATTTTATTGGAAAGGTATGACCAAGGATATTGCTTTGTTTATTGCAAATTGCAGGGAATGTAACTTAAATAAGGTGAGAAAGGGAACTAAAGAAGAACTTGTACTGACGCCAACACCGATTAAACCTTTTGAAATCATGGTCTTGGACACGATTGGTCCACTACAAACATCCGAATTTGGAAACAAATATGCTTTAACCTTAATTTGTGATTTTACGAAATATCTGGTAACTATAGCGATACCTGATAAGAGTGCTAAAACAGTTGCTCGTGCAATATTTGAGAACTTTATTTTAATTTATGGCAAAATAAAATCAATTAAAACCGATCTAGGTACAGAGTTCAAGAATGAAATATTTTGTGAACTTTGCAAACTCCTGAATATTGAGGTAAATTTTTCGACACCATATCATCATCAGACTGTAGGGACAGCGGAGAAAAATCATCGCGTTTTTAATGAATACCTTAGGGCATATATAGGACAGAATATGACAGACTGGGATACATACATAAAATATTTTACATTTTTCATAATACGACAAGTAACTCAGCATTTGATAATAAATATACACCATTTGAGTTAGTGTTCGGAAAGGAAGCGATTCTACCGAATGAATTCCAACTTGAACAAATTGATCCGATTTACAATTTTGAAAATTATGCCAAAGAGGTTAAATATAGGTTGCAAAATTCTCATATCCTAACAAAAAAGTTAATAGAAAAACATAAAGAAAGAAACAAAAAGTGTTATGATCATTTTGCGAAACCATGTAATTTAAAAATTAATGATTTAGTTTTTATTAAAAGAGAACCATATGACAAATTTAAAAACATATATGACGGTCCATTCATTGTGAAGGAAATTAATGGAGTTAATGTTACTGTATACAATGAAAAATCAAAAAATGAAAAAACCTTACACAAAGACAGGTTAAGAAAAGCTTAAGAGGAAAAATTTGAATTTATATGTAATTATAAACAAAAAAAAAAAAAAAAAAAAATTATAAAATAATTGGAAATTTGAATTCATACATACTATGTAAATAATGAAAGTATTTAATAAAACATTTGTAAAATTGAATTTATTATAAAAATGTTTAATAAGATTGGAAAACTAAATCGAAATTCATAACGAATAACCAAAAGACTTTAAAATTGCAACATTGAAATTGTGAGAATCAAACAATAAGTAAATAAAATCGAATTGTAAACAAACTAAATAAAATTAGGGATTGTAAACATACCATTAATAACGAAAATATTGCGTCAATCAGCTTGATCACCTGATTGACACAACATTTTTTTTTTTCAATAAAAGGGAGGTGTAGTGCAAATGCATCACCCAGTATTACATAAATTTATTTATTATTAATTTGTACTTTATAACTACACTACTTACACTTACGTACATACTTATTATTATTATATAACTAACCTACTTACACCTACTTACTTATGTATATTTATAAACTAGGACTAACCCGCTTACTCTAATTATCGTATGTATTACATACAATGTAGGCATCACTGATTTATAGAATATAAGAAAAAGAATAAGAACAATAAAAGTCAGTCGATAATCAACCATCAACTCAACAAGAGTTTTCTTTAAAAAACCAACGGCTAGACGTTTTGCCACCATCCACCACAATACACATACCTTCTTAATTTTTTCTATTTCTAAGTTTTAAAAACTTATTTGCAAAATAATAGCTCGCTAAAATAACGTTAACCCGTGCCGAATTGACGACAAAGGTGTTGAATCGACCCGCAAGTGAAATGTACGAAAAATATATCAAACAATTTATATCACATCATTACGTGATTTATAAAAAAAAAAAAAAAAAAAATAATGAGAGTTGGGCAGTGTAGACAAAACTTTTGGTACGCTATTTTAAAATTCAATTTTATATATTTATTTATTTATTTATTAATTTTCATTTCATTTCCTGTACAACAAGACAGTGTCTTATAATTACAGTACAGGAACGCAAAATGTTACAAGAATATTTAATTACATATAATTATTACAAAGTGGTTCTTAGTTCATAGTATTAAAACAAACAAAAAATACAATTATTAAAAAGAATATAAGTCATATAAAACATTTTCAGTCAAAAAATAATTATGAAAAAAATTTTATAAAAACATTTTGAAACTGTTAGCATTGCGATTTAGTTGTTGATTTAGTGGAAGAAGGTTCCAAAGACGAGCAGCATGAATAAAAAATTGCCATTCGGAGACTAAGGTTTGATGCCGTGGGATTATAACTGCCATCGGCAACCTATACTATTACATTTTGCGATTATATGCGTTGTACGAATTTTACATATGTTGTTGTTAATGTTGTTAAATTCTCTGCAATGTGTGTGCACATGTACGTAATGAAAGAGCATACAAGAGAATAAAAGAGAAAACGCGGCGCCCTGATTTTGCCGATGGCAGGATTATAATATTATGGTTCCTTCGAGATTGAAAAAAACGTATCCTCTCAAATAAATATTTGGGGGTTTTAGTGTTTATCACTCTGTGTAAAAAAATAAGTGTTCGGATTTTCAAAAGATTTTCGAAAGAGACTCCATACAGACTGTTTGAAACGGATGAAACACGATCGAAACGTCTTAGACCGTACACATATCTCAAAATATTGTTGAATAAAGTATTTAATTTTCTTTTGCTAATTGAATCACAGTTTGCAAACAGTATACATCCATAAATTAAACTAGGAATCAGGTATGTCTTGGCAAGTAAAATTCTTATCCTCAATGGGGTAAAGTATTGTGTCAACCATAGGGCCCGTAACTTAATATAGGACTGACCAACTAAAGAGTTCACATGATCGGTAATTGTTAAAAATTATTCCCAAATTTGTCGCTGCCCTCTGCACTTAGATTTCCGAGGATTCAAACAGAGCCCGTTTGCAGAAGCCCACAGGTATATTTTGTTTATTTCAGTATTGACAGATGATATACCCAAAGCAATACTATTAACAGGGCTACTTAAATAAAGTTGTACATCATCCGCATACAAGTGGACTTTGCAATTGGATAATTGTTCAGGTAAGTCATTAACATATATCGAAAAAAGAAGTGTCCCCAAAATAGAACCCTGTGGCACTCCTTTAATTAGAGATAAAGAGCTTGACCAAGAGTCGTTCAAAAATACCGATTGTGTACGCGCCGAAAGGTAAGAAAAAATGAGATTGGTAGATGTATTGGAAAATCGAAAAAAGTGTCTCAGTTTACTAATAAGCATCTGATGATCCACTGTGTCAAATGCTTTCGAATGATTAAGAAGTACCAAAAAGTTAATGTGCCCATTATCAAGTCTCTGTCGTATCCCTGCGGGAAATTTGTGTCAATTGGTCCAACGGACTGGTCCTGGGAATTGTAAAAATAGAACTGGTACAAAAAGAAAGAACTCATGACCAGTGAAAGGAGAACCAATCGTGTAACTGGTTTATGAAGAACAAAAATGTAGAAAAAGTAATGAATTACAGTACAGTCTTCACCGGTGGTGTGATAAAATTTTTTGGGACTTTCTAAAATGTGGCTCTTGAATTTAATTCTAGGACTTGTTTTATTGAAATAATACTACATCGTAATGAAATAATAGTACATTTTAGTAACTGTCACTAAGCACGTCCATTGACAATAGATTTGTGACTGGTTAAATGGTTTCAATTGACCCCCTCCAATGACAACCCCATGTAAAAGTGATAGGTCTTATTCATATGTTCAGTTCGCTTCCCTCTAGGGATATTCTCACATACCTCCGCACTGCGTTGGATTTCATCAAGTGGATGGTCGAGATAACATCATATTGAGAAACATAGGAAAATCTAAAAAACTGGTTATCAATATTAATATTCGACGAATGTGAGGAAAAATCGTAGAAGTCGAGGTTCGCTTGTATCGGAGGAGTGCTTTTACAAGATTCGTTAAGAGTATTTGCATCAATCTGGCAATCATTATTCTTGTCAGTTTTGCCAATACCTATTTCACGGATAGCTTTCCAAGTTTGCCTTGAGCCTATTGCCGAGCTAAACCGTTGGGAATAATATTCGGTTTTGGCATGTTTAATTCGTCTATTGACAACATTTCTCGCTAGAGAAAACTGAAGTTTTAGTTCCAGAGTTCTAAATTTTTTCCACCTTGCATATGCCAAATCTCTTGTGCGTATGGCATCCCTTACAGCTTCCGTACACCAGGGTTTTTGTTTTTGAGTAATCTTCTTATATTTAAGTGGTACATTTACGCTGTAAAGGTACTGAATATTGTGCTCCAAGAAAGAAGATTGATCATCCACTGAAGGCATATAATAAATATCACTTCGTACAAAAGATTATAGTCAATACTATTAAAGTCACGGAAACTAAAACACCGATTAACTGGTAGCACCCGAAAGTTGTAGGTCAAGAATATCAAATCATGTTTAGAAAAAACAAGGAGCCGATATCTGATCATAACACATTACATTCGAAATGTTGGACACAAAAAAAAGGTCAATCAAAGTTCTTGTTGTGGCGGTATGATGTGTTGGACTTGCCGTATAAACTGAAAAAAGACCAAGGGATAACATATTATCAGGAAGTGTAGTATCTACCAAAATATTTGAATTGAAATCCCCAGTTATCACTATGTCATTATACTCCGTTGTGAGAGTTTCGAGAGTGGAATATAAAACTGCCAAGGGTACTGTAAACACATCCAACCAACATCTTCCCACTAGATGATGAGACCTCAACAAAAATAAATTCAACTCTTTGGGCATCCTGTGGAGATAAACAATCCTCCAGAGACGATACATGGCAAATCCTACAAGAAATACCGTTTTTAACAAAAATGGCAACACCGCCGGCATGATTTTCCCTGTCAGCCCCAAAAACTTATATTCACTTCGTATTTGTGTGCGAAAATGTTGAATAGATGACTTTTTTAATAGTAAATTTATCATTCGTGTACCCAAGAACATCGACAGTCGCTACAATAATAACGACTAAACTCCTTATGCTTAATTGCCATCAATCTAATGCTATCGCTAATTTTTTTAGTCATAAAATTATGCCTTCCTCGATTCGCATTAGTTTGTAATGGCAGGAATTCTGGATTAGTACATGTATTCACAGGCATGATGTAATTATTATCATCTGAACTACGGGAACAATTGTGAGACAAGTGGATTACTGCTGATGAAATAAGTGAAGAAGATACATGCTTTTTACATCTAGAAACCTCTCCTAATGCTCCATGCGTTGTTCTCCTTTCCGTTACGTTTCGTGTCATTTCCACCTAAACAACTGAAGCGTCCCTTTTCTCTCTGACACTGTAAAATTGTTTATCAATATCTGTGTTCCTTATTTCGAGAGCGTTTACGTGGGGAAACCATAAATTCGTCAATCTGTTTTACACAATTGAGCAAGGATTTGACAGGTATTCTAGCTTTTTACCAGAATAAATTGCATTCTCGTATTGCACTTTGATTTCCATGGTTTAATAACTTTGTTAAAGGTTAAGGGTCATTTAGTACCCTTAAGCTTGCGAAACTAACATTTTTCGATTGCAATTCGGCACGGGTTAATGTTATCCAAATTTAAAAAAAATAAAATATATAAAACAGTTTTATCCAATCGGGATTGGTTTTTTTGAATCCTGGGATGCCGGGATTTTCGGGATATTTTGAATCCCGGGATTTACGGGATTTTTGAACAATTCTCGGGAATTTTTTTATTTATACCAAATATAAATACTTTTTAAGTTGTATGAAAAAAACTTAATTTTCCAGTAAATACTCATATTTCATGAACATATACAGCCCAATTATGAATACAAATTCCCCGGGAGTTTTCTCCCTTCTCCCATTTTTCCTATGTAAATTCTATTGTAAAAATGGGAAAAGGGAAAAAACTCCCGGTGAATTTGTGTTCATAATTGGGCTGATAGGTTTAATTTATTTGTAAAAAATATAATAAAAACAAACTTAAAATAATAATTAAATTAAATTTTATTTTTATCAATATTTGATTATTGATATAAAAATTACACCATTTCTAAATGTATTTTAAAAAATTGTGTACAGGAAAACATTTGGACAATTTTAAAATATTTAAATTTAAAAAAAATCCTTTTAACTTATTTAATCGATATATTTTGAACAAAATTTTTTGTTATTTATAAATTGTACATATTGTTTTCTCAAATGAAAGGTAGCATAGTTTTTGTTTAAGTATGTTTTGTTTTTTTTTGAACAACAGAGCGTATCAAAAACTTTTTGTGTCAACAAATACACCAACAAACAAATATTTATGCAAATGACTAAAAAAATGTAAAAATAATACAAAATATAAAAAAAATCGAGATCCCGAAAATCCCGGGATTACAAATCAGCAATCCCGAGTTTCGGGATTCGCCTAATTCCGAAAATCCCGGATTTCAGGGATCGAGATTTCCCGATTGGACTAAAGATCGCTAATTTGCTAACCACAGCATGATAGCAATGTTTAATATTTTTTTTAAATCGTGAAAGCTGTAAAGAATCACAGGAAAAAATAGCTTCTATCACGAACATGGCTAAAATTCGCGAAAAATTGCAAACTTTAAAACAAACACTAAAATTTATTTGAAATCGCTAAATCGGTAAAAAAAAAACAAAATGTCGGAAAATAACAAAAAAAAAAAAAAAAATTGCAAAAATAGCGAAAAATCGCGTAAATTTTTAATATTTCAAACCAGTCATATAATTGATTAAAAGTCCCTAAAACTATAAGGATTGGCAAAAATTAGTTAAAAATTGCTAAATTCGCGGAAATTCGCAAAAATTTGCTAACATCGGCATGATAGCAAAGTTTACTATTTATTATAAATCGTTAAAGCTGTAATGAATGAGAAAAATTACTGAAACAAATCGCTTCTATCGCGAACATGGCTAAAATTCGCGAAAAATCGCAAAATTTTAAACAAACAAAAAAACTAATTTCAGATCGCTAAATCGATTAAAAAAACAAATTGTCTGAAAATAACATAAAAATAAGCCGTAATTACATCAAAATAATGAAAAAGTCGATTTTAAATTTAGGGTAAGTTAGGGACTTTTGCATTTTAGATAACGATATATTTTTGATTAAATTGGATAAAGAAGATTTTAAGCTATAAAACAAAATATATTTTTTTGTTAAAAATGTTATCAAATATTAAAAGTCGATTCGTTTTACTTTCACAAACCCATTACTACTCTAATTGAAAACGAATAAAAACTTGTGGATGTGAAATGCAGAACACCAAAAATGCTAAAGTAATCCACTTTCGAGTGGATTCGGATTCTAGAACACACCCGTATATTTATTATTTAATTTTAAATGAAAATGGTCACCCATCAACGCTGTCGTCTTTTTCTAAATTTTAGTGGTATATAATATTCGGTACAGCCGAATGCAAATTGTTTTGTGTTTAATTAAATTGTGAAAATAGCTTATTGCTTTTTTACGCTTTTTTTTTGTTCAAAATAGTGCTTTTTAGTGCTTTTTTAAAATTTTAAAGCGCTTTTTGCTCTCAAAAAGTTGGCATCACTGCAACTGAAGCGTCCTTTTTCTCTCTGACACTGTAAAATTGTTTATGAATATCTGTGTTCCTTATTTCGAGAGCGGGGAAAACATAAATTCCTCAATCTGTTTTACGCAATTGGGCAAGGATTTGACAGGTATTCTAGCTTTTTACCAGAATATATTGCATTCTCGTATTGCACTTTGATTTCCATGGTTTAATAACTTTGTTAAAGGTTAAGGGTCATTTTGTACCCTTAAGCTTGCTCCTTGACCAATAACATATGTAAATCTATATTATTCGTTTCGGAATTACAAATTAGCCAAGGTTGTGGGTCAATTTCTATCCTAAGCCCTAAAAAATATGATTCGATATGTATATGCGTCGACTTATAATAGCATAAATATGTTGTATATGTTTTGTCTGCATTAGACCCCTGTAAGAGTCCCTTTTTGACCTTCAATTTTGTTAAATTTTAAATTTAACAACAATAGCATTGTATGGCAGAAAAGCATATTATTGTTTTCTAACGACTTTTAAGTTCGTGAAAAAAGTGTTAAAGCATCCATAACACTATGCGGCAAAAAAATCAAGAGAAGGTTTAATATAGACGAAACTTGAACCAAGAAGAGATATGCCCAAATTTGACAGTAAACTAGATTTTATGACCAAAAAGTTTTCTCCATTCTCCCATTTTTCCTATGTAAATTCTATTGTAAAAATGGGAAAAGAGAAAAAACTCCCGGTGAATTTGTGTTCATAATTGGGCTGATAGGTATTATTTATTTCTAAAAAATATAATAAAAACAAACTTAAAATAATAATTACTCACAATTCATAAAGATCATGTAATAAAAACGTAACAAAAAAACATAAAAATTTTGTTTTTATCAATATTTGATTATTGATATAAAAATTACACCATTTCTAAATGTATTTTAAAAAAACGTGTACAGGAAAACATTTGGACAATTTTAAAATATTTAAATTTAAAAAAATCCTTTTAACTTATTTAATCGATATATTTTGAACAAAATTTTTTGTTATTTATAAATTGTACATATTGTTTTCTCAAATGAAAGGTAGCATAGTTTTTGTTTAAGTATGTTTTGTTTATTTTTGAACAACAGAGCGTATCAAAAACTTTTTGTGTCAACAAATACACCAACAAATATTTATGCAAATGACTAAAAAAAAAATGTAAAAATAATACAAAATATAAAAAAAATTAGAGTTTGCTAAAAACCGTAAAAATGTGAAACCGCGGTTTCGGTTTTAAAATGATTAAAACCGGTCGGTTTCGGTTCGGTTTTCGGTTTTGAAAATAAACAAGTAAAACTATATACATAAATATTTTTTTTATTAATACGATATCCGTATGACGTGCTAAATTCCCAATTTTTCATATATGATAAATACACTGTAATTTATTGTTGAGGGAAAGCTAGCTTCTATTCGCATTTCACTGGTTTCTTAGGCCAGATCATCAGGAAACCTTTTCCAAAAATTTTAGAAAAGCCAAAAATATTAAACAAATAAAACCCTAAAGCGAATAAGAATTATAAACACTCTTTAAGTCTTACTTGTAACAATATCAAAGCTTAAACAAAACACCAACAATAAACAGTGAGTTTATCCTTTCTTACATCCCCCTACAATTGGTTGGGTTCTTTTCGACTCGAATTGTACAACTACAGTGGGTTAAAAGAAAAAACAATATTAAAAAACAAACTGCTTCATTCTGTTGTCTTCGTAAGAAAACAACAAAAAAAACCAATTTGCCAATTCAGTTTTATGCACGGGCACATGCAATTATATTATCAAAGTTATTTTCGGGAATACAAAGTTTATTATTAATACGATATCCGTATGACGCGCTGAATTCCCAATTTTTCATACTTGATAATTTTTTGTATGTATGTAATACAATTTTTTTATTTGTTTCAACCCTGCTAGGACTAGGAAGATCCTTTTTGCAAAAATCATCGGTATGAGTCTTTTTTGAGTACTTTTGGTGATTAAAAACTGATTAATCATTAGCACGCTTAAAAATCGACTCAAAAATTACTCGCGCTTATGATTTGAAATTCAATAACAAAAACTATTAAAAAAGAGTCGAAAATTTCTCTTAACTAATAAAAAACGAATCATATATGTCGCGGGTAGGGTATCATTTTCTCCCGACAAAAGGATCATTTATTATCCGAAAATGAGCACATATTCTGGTATTTTAATCCCGGTGAAGAGTCAAAAAAGACTTAAATATGATTACAAATTTCAAAAAATGCTAGCTGGGAGTTTATTAAAAAGAAACATTTGTCCTTCTTAGTACTAATTTTAAATTTAAAAAATTTTTAGATACCTTGCCATTGTTCCAGGATTTTAAGTATAAAGTTTTTGTATATGAAGTACGAGTAATATGTATAATTTGCAATTTCTTTTAGCATAAATATATATTTTAATTAAAACGTAAAACCGAGGTTTTCTGGTCGGTTTTCGGTTTCAGTTTTGTAGGCATTAAAACCGCGGTTTCGATTTCGGTTAAAACCGAAGAGCAATCCTTAAAAAAAATCGAGATCCCGAAAATACCGGGATTACAAATCAGAAATCCCGAGTTTCGGGATTCGCCTAATTCCGAAAATCCCGGATTTCAGGGACCGAGATTTCCCGATTGGAAGCCCTAGTATGCGTACTAATATATTGAAGTCGGTTTAACAGAACTTTTAGTGACAATAGAGTATTGGCTTCTTGCAAAATTTCTTTGAAAACAGAACGTGCCCTGCGGGAAATTTGTGTCAATTAGTCCAACAAAATGGTCCTGGGAGTTGTGAAAATTGAACAGGTACAAAAAGAAAGAATTCATGACCAGTGAAAGGAGAACCAATCATGTAACTGGTTTATGAAGAACAAAAAGGTAGAAAAAGTAATAAATTACAGTACAGTCTTCCTTAAATTTGGTTCTTGAATTTAATTCTAGGACTTGTTTATTGAAATAGGCCCCTATTACGGTTTACAACTCAACTATGTTGAGTTGAAATTTCATAATTTTTGTATAATGGTTTACAACTTTGCTAAATTGCGGTGAACAAAAATTACAACTGATCACAACCAGTTGTATTTATTACAACTCAACTGAGTTGAGATGTAAACCGTAATAGGGGCCATAATACTACATTGTAATGAAATAATGATACACTGTAGTAACTGTCACTAAACACGTCCATTGAGAATAGATGTGTGACTGGTCAAATGGTGTCAATTAACCCCTTCCAATGACAACACCATGTAAAAGTGATAGGTCTTATTCATAGAAAGTGTTTAAACTAGAACCGGTCTCTACCACCAAACCCCTATCACGGGACAACTTTGGTGTCAGTTCGCTTCCCTCTAGGGTGGTACCTCCAACTCTTAATATTGAGAACAGTCTATGGAGCTCTATATACTAACCCCTTATTCATAAAAAATATTTCAGTTTTATTAAAGGTTAATTAAACAAATTTTCATATTAAATTCGTCTTATAGACCTGTTATAAGCATGGAATATTGTTTATGAATAAGGCCTTCAATAAATACTGAAACTTAAAATAATTCTTAATATATTTCACAAATGTTTGTTGTTATTTCGTACTAAATACGAAACAATTCTTTTTTTCGCTATTATTTAAAAAATGTTGAAATATGTAAATTTTATCCAACTTTTTCCAATTTTATATTTTTTATTCAAATAATATCAAAAGGAATTTTAATCAAAATTTTGTAGGGCCTAATTGTGTAAAACGCAACGCAAGCCAAAAATTTCATTAAAAGCAAAAACAAAGACCGCATTTAGACTATGCAATTAACGCCGAGTTTTTTCTATTTTCTTTTAAAGTAGTTGCTACGAAACTTTTTTCACATTTACATTTACATTTTTTTCAAGCATCATTTTTTCAACTTTTTCAACCCCGTTTTCTTCCCTACACCTTTTGCTAACAAACAAAAAGTTGCAAGCGAAAGTTGCGGCGTTAATTGCATAATGTAAATATGGTCAAAGTCAAAAATATTTTATAATTTTGTTGTTACTTTCTACAGGAATTGGTATCGAATTTTTAAATTTCAAGCACTTCATTTTTTTTTAATTTTTAATTGACTCTCATGTTGCTAATTTTATTTGTTTTAAAATAATTGAATTATCATAACCAGCGTTCGAAAAAAACAGAATTTTATTTACCCTGCAAATAATAGGGACAAGTCTAAACACGCGTGTAAAATGTAGTCCACAAGGGACAAAGACTAGTCCAAAAGTAGTCCAAACGTATGGAAAAACATGTTTAACATTACGATGTCCTAGGAAAGGACCATATTACCCAGCTTTGGATAACCAAGGAGTAGTTTTAAAACAACTCCATGGTATACTCAAGAGGATTTGTTTTGAAGTCGTTTTATAACGAAAACATGTCGTTAAAAAACGAAGACATGTCGTTTCACTACAGGATAGCGTTCGGCTGACACACACAGAAACGATATCTATTTTTTTAGTGTTTGTGTAGACGAACACAACCCTTAGTACTGTTCTTAACTATTTTCAAGAAAGAAATAATGTTCGTCTTCATTAAAAAAACAGAACAATTGTAGTGATACTGTAGACAAACACTATATTTTAATGTTCTGTAATGTTTCTTTTTTTTTTACATTGATAAAGAAATTAACAAACAAGATACTGTATCAACGACCGCAGCACGAACAGCTTGTGTATGTATTGTGTATATGTTTTGTTTGTGTACAATTATTTTGCTGCTTTTTGTATTTTTTTCGTATGTGTATTTTGTAAAAATATTTTTGGTTTTATTTACCAGCCAAAAAGGGTTGTCAGATTTTTTTGAGCTCCATCAAAAAATCGCCAAACGTCGATTTTGTTCAGTTTTCGTAACCTTTTTTTTTTAATATAATTTTGCATGCAAAAAAAGCTAGTACATAAAATATTTCAGTCATAAATCACCAAAAACAAAAAAAAAAAAAAAATACAAAAAATTCGCCGAAAGCAAATTTTATTTAGTTTCTGTTTTTAACGCAAAATGGAGATCATAAAGGTATTCAGTTAAAAAAAACCAAAATTACCCTGCAGATAACGAGAGTAGTCCATACATGCATGTAAAGAGTTGTCCATAAAGGAGTAGGAGTACTCCAAAACTACTCCAGATATATGGGTAAAAGGTGGTCCGTTTACCATTACGATGTCCTAGGAGGAGACCATATAGCCCACCGAAGTAGTCCCTAAACTACTCCATGGAGTACTAAAGTGGGTTAGTTTTAAAAGAACGCCATGTTTCTAGAGTATGGAGTACACTTAAGGGGTAGTTTATGCATTTTTTTTTCATTTTTTTTACTAATCGCTTTTTATGGCGTGCACTGCAGTCTATTTTTGCTATTATTAAATATATTTACTTGTTATTTTAAATTTTTTTACCTTTTTTCCACCAATTTCACAAACTTTCACTTTTAAATAAATAATAATCAGGGCTACCAATGTGTAATACTGTAAACTAAAGAAAAGCACTGCATGTTAATTTCTTATAACATGGTCCATACTACAGTGCATTGGACCATGTTGTAAATAGTCCATTTAAGCCACAATGAAGCACGTAGTCCAATATTATCTGTAGGGTAAGTACATAAGTCTATAAATAAGATCGAACACTTCATCCTCTTCGACTTCATTACTAGGCCCTATTCCACAAACCAACTTATCAACTTTTCACTTTGCAAATTTTTCGTCAATTTGCAAAACTTTTTGTTCCACAAAACTATTTAATTTGATAAGTGATAAGTTGAAATTGATAAGTGAAATTTGCAAAGTCTTTGCAATTTTTATATTCTCTTTTCAATTTCTGTTCCACGTACGTTCTCTTGTGCAAAGTGCAAAGTTATTATTGCAAGGTGTAATTTGCAAAGACTTTGCAAATAATTATGCTGTTTCGTTCCACAAAATTTGTAAATTCTATTTTTGCAAAGCAAATTTTGATAAGTTTGTCAAAAATTTGCAAGGTAAACGATCTCTTTGCAAATTCATATTGTTAAAGATAGTGAAGCTTTCAAAATGTTAAGACGCGAGTTTTTGTTCTACAATAGTAGAGACGTGGGCATAATAAGAAATTATAGGGCCCGAACTAATTTTTCGGGACTACAAAATTTTAATTGATTTAAGTTGATTTCTTTTTAAATAAAATTAAAGAAGAATTAGAGCACGATTAAAAGATTGCAAAGACTGGGCTTTTTTCAAAACTTCCTCGCAGGAAGCCTGTTTTAATAATTTATTAACCTTTAAAATGAAATGTTAAAGCTTTCTTGCAATAGTCCTATTCCTGTAATAATTCACATACTTTATGCTTAAGCCATCCTTTGGTAAAAATTGAAGCTATGGATTAGGGTGGGTCGAAAATATTTTTTTTCTCTTATCGACTTCTAATAGCGTAAATATGTTGTATTTTTGTCTGCACTAGACCCGTGTAAAATATTATTAACTTATTTTTAGTGTAACAGCCCGCGCTTTGATCTTCAATTTTGTTAAATTTCGAATATAACAACAAAAGCATTGTATTAAATTCAAAGTGTTTTCAGTTTTAATTAATAATAATTGATAGTAAATAAAATATTTAAATTTAAAAAATTAACTTTTCTAACATATACTTAATTTTTAGGAGGTCTTGCGCGGTCTGAAGATGTGACTTTTTTTACTTTTTTGCAGTTTTTATTTGTTTTGACGTAAGACAAAAAAATATTGCTATTAGAATATGATTAGAGAACTTTTTTTTCCCCATACATCAGTGACCCACTCTAATATACATATTATTAGGAATTATGAAATCTATACACTACTAGAATTTATTGTACCCTCATGTAACATATTTTTTTAACTACCCTTTATTTAGCAATGAAGTAAATTTTGTGTGTACATTTTTACAATTATAAGACACCAACAGAATGTGTATAGATATATTTAATACATTTTATGTATTATTTCTTTTAATAAGTTATTTCTATTCTATAAACCATTTTAATTTTTCGAATGTGTTCAATGATATCAAATTATAATTTATATGCATATGTATGTACATATCTATAGCTTCAATGTTAAGCAAAGGTTTGCATAAGCATAAATATGTGAACAAATGAAGGAATAAGACTATTACAAGGATGCTTTATAAATTGAAATTTGATTCATTGAACACATTCGAAAATAAAATTGGTTTATAAAATAAAAATAACTTTTAAAAAAAAATTATTCTCATATGCTATTTACAAAAATTTTATAAAAAAAAAACTTACTAGAAAATAAAACATCTTTTTTTGTCTTAAATAACGTAACACTGCAAGTATATTTTCCATTTTTACTTTTTAGCTCATTTTAATAATTTATATTAAGTAAGCAATGCAAAGTGAAAAGTGATAAGAAAGAAATGCAAAGATAATTAAATCCTTTGTGGAACACTTTGCAGATTCACTTTGCAAAAGAGCACAAAGACTTTGCAAGCAGCGTTGCCACTGACAATTTTTTTTTCCTACCAAATTTAATTTCAAAAACTACCAAATCGCGTGTCAACCTACCAAAAAGAAATTAATTGAAAGCAATGGAATTTATATTTAAGAAATATATTTATTCAAAAACAAAAAACATAACAAAAAGTTTATACATAACAATGTTTAAGCTGTTATGATACTTGCTATTTTTTGTATTTTTTCTATATTGGAGAACAGTGCAAATATATTTGCATAGGAAAACTGACTAAGTGCAAAGAGTATGATAATATCATAAAAAATCTTGAAATGTCAAACAAATATACATGTGTTATCGATAAATAATCTAAGACTGTCAAAATAAATATAAAATTTTTTAACTTAAAATTGACATTTCCAGATTAATTGTTAGCACTGTTGCCAATTTTTTTAGTTTTTGATCGAAAGAAACGGTTTTTAACTTTTTTTTTTTGTTGCGATTTTTAGCTTTTATGACGGTTTTTTTTGGGGAAAAAACGTGGGCAGTATTGTTTGTTTTGTTTATATTTTATCAAATTGTATTTCTTGTTCTTTCTCGCATTTGTTGTTTCATTCAGTCAATCCTAAAAAAATCCAATACAAAAATAGCAAGTATCATAAATCCTTTATGAATATGTATGTTTATAAAAATAAATAACAATTCATTTGTAATAATGGAAGTAAAAAAACCACACATAAAAATATATTTGGAAAAAATTTTAGTTTTTAAAGTTTCTTTTTGCTGACCATATATACTGCAAATCAGTTTTATTTATCATTTCCTTGCACATCATAATATTATTTAAGGAACATAATTCCAGTCTGTTTCGGAGTTTTCTTTTTACTAACGCTAGTGTTGAAAATTTTCTTTCCGCAGCTGCTGAACTATGCGGTAAAGACAATAAATTGAAAACAAATTTAACTAGATCGCTAAAAATATTTTCATTGAGACCTTTTTTAATTTTGCCAGCTTTTTCCCTAAAAAACATCAATCTCCATTTCATCATTCAAGTTGTGATCACTAACTCTTAGTAAATTCCACTGAGATACAATTTTATCGCTATCACAATCTACGAACTGCTCGAACTTTGATAACAAAGGCAGTATTGATTTGTCATTTTTAGATAAGGTTTCAGGTGGTGTTATTTATTTCAAAAATTGCAAGTCAGTGGATTTAAAAATGCAATGTAAAACTGCACTATATTAGTTTTAATTGCAACTATGTCATCATTATCAAAATGATCTCTTAAAAAACTTCTGCTTTTGCTCCGATAAAAATGGTCCCAATATCTTTTTTGTTTTTTTTTTTTTTATTATTTAGAAATGTGTATTTTTATTTTCAAGTCGAAATTTAAATGTTCGTTAATATATTTTTTTTGGACAAAGTTACACAAAATTAGAATAAAAGTGGTTTTAATACCGCTGTATAAATAAGGCAATCTGCTTTTTTCGCTTTGGAACTCTTTGTTGACATTATTTATTACAGGCAAAATGTAAGATAAAAATAGAAAATAAATCTTACTTGATTAATTCATTTCTTCAGCTAAAGCAGTTGCGCGAATAGAATTTACTTCTAACGTACATGAAATAAAATACAGTCTTAGACTAGCCCATTGTTCAACAATTCTTGCAATTACTGCTTCCAATGATAACCACCTTGTATTGCTAATCCCCAAAATCTTGTGGGACTTAACGGCACAGTATTTTTGAAACTCTTGGAGCTCAGTTATTCTTTTCGGGCTATGTGAGAAGTATGAATATACATATATTCCTGCAGAGAGTCTCCAAACTATCGTTCGTTTTGAAAGCAAAACTGGAACATAAATGCAGTGAGTGGCAGGTGCACTTCAAAAAGAAAAAATTTGTCTCCGCCTGCAGTAAAGTTTTGAGTCCTCCAATATTTTCTGCCATCACTAATGCTCCGTCCGTGGCCAATCCAATCATGTTGCAAAACGGGATGAAACACAATTAAAAAATTCTTCAGCTTTTACAACTTCTAATAATGCCATGAATCGATCACGCACTCGACCATTATCCACATATCTAGCCACTAAAACCACTCACTTTTTAGACGAAACATCAATTGTTTCATCGACTATTAAAGAACATTTTTTATTTTGTAAGGCAGATATTACACCTTTGCGACCTTGTTGTGCTATTGTGTCAATTAATTGGGCGGATTTTGTTCTAGCACAATGTAATTTCTTAGCAATAGCGGAGTCCGGGCAACATTCTCTTAATAAATTTGGAAGACTATCCATTAGTAAAAATGGCAAATTATTAGTGACTAAGAACATCACTAAATTCAGTTCTGCATTTCAAACTTGTTGGTAAATCGAATCCTCTTGCATGTATAAAAACTTTTCAATAGAAACTTGTTGTTTTTTTGCTTCATAATTTTGTGCGTAGAGTGTACTTTCTTCGTGATTTTTTATATGACATGATTGAGTATACTTTTCTCACATACATTACAGTAAGCACTGTCATTTCTGTTTTCTAGCCATTTCTCATTTCTAAATTTCCTTTTATGAATAATTTTCTCGTCAGCACTACTAAAATATAAATTATAAATTAATCAAATGATAATATTATGTGCAGTTGTTTATATTACCTGCACAGAAAGTTATTGTTTGAATCACTTGTTTCAGAAAAACTCTAAAATTATGTACGTACTTAAACTTACATGTTAGTGTTAATGTTACACTTCTCATAGCAGTTGGAGCCCAGGGGTTAGATTAGGCGAAAAATAATTGAGCAAAAATCAGCTGGTGTAACGATGCCACCTTGTATTTATTGCACCACTAGTGAACATAGCAAGATATGCTCAGCAAGATAATTGATATAAAAGCAGATTGCCGTGGATATAACGATTTTTTTTTTAAAATTAAACTTATTTAAATTTTACAAAAGAACCAAATTAAAACTGAAAATTAAAAAAATGTATTGAAATAAAACTGAAATTGAAAAAACTACCAAGTTCACGACCAATCCTACCAACCTACCAACACATTTCAAAACTACCCAATTTGGTAGGAACCTACCAAGTGCGGCAGCACTGTTTGCAAGAGAGCGCAAAGACTTTGCAAAGAGGGCAAAGTTTTTGCAAAGAGAGCAAAGTCTTTGCAAAAACTAGATAAGTCAGGGATGATAAATTTAGTACAATTGTACTTTTTTCAGTACTATTTGCATTGCAAAAGTACTGAAGTACTCCAATGACATAATTAGTACAATTTAAAAATTTCCATATATCAGAAGAATTGCCAAAGGCATATTGTCTATACAACATCCGTCGGCGAATATGGAAGGGATTTTTTCGTAGCAAAATATGATAAGAACGAAGCGAACACAGAAAAAAATAAAAATTGATTTAATTTAAAAAAATTGTGACATTAATTAAAAAATTAATTAAATTTGTACCAGTAAACAAATTAATTGTATCAATTAAACCAGTTAATAGTATTAATTAAACGTTTAATTTACTTGATTAAACGTTTAATTCACTTGATAAAATTTTTAATTAAAACTGATTTTATTTTTGATTAATGCTTTAATTGGTGAACAATTTTGGAGAATTTTTCTGTGAAGAAACTGCCTTTTTGTGATTATTGCATCGAATTTAATTCAGAAAAAAGATTTACTACAGTCTAATGAATCTTGTTGCTATATATGAACGAAAACTTTTAAGCTTGATTTCTTAAGATATGGTGAAACGGGGTATAGTCCGGCCCTACATGTTGCGACTTGTTGTACAATTCGATTAAGCTGTACAGCCACTTGTTGAATAACAAATCAATTTGATTATAGTTTTAAAATTGGTACGAGTGAT
Organism: Pollenia angustigena; assembly: GCA_930367215.1. Taxonomy (NCBI): domain Eukaryota; kingdom Metazoa; phylum Arthropoda; class Insecta; order Diptera; family Polleniidae; genus Pollenia; species Pollenia angustigena. Next base: position 212,252,011 of record OV884060.1, read on the forward strand.
GGCGATTTTTTCTTTCGTTTTTCATTTTCATTCTGACGTTTTGAAAGCAACAGCGTGTGAAGTAAACAATATTTTAGAAAACTAATACGAAATTCCAGTGGACAATTTAAGTAAAGAATACAAAAACTACCGGAACTGTAATTTATTTTTTTTCTTATTCCTCTTCTAACTCCACTTCATTTGTCGCCACTAGTGCTAAAAAATCGTAATGAAAATAGTTTGGTGCAGCGAACGATCAACTGGTCTATTCAACGCAATTGTACGTCCAGTTACAACGTGTAGGGTTCCGCATAAGGGCCCTTAGACAATATCTTTTGGGCTTATTACTGGGTTAAACGTATTTATAACCCGTTCCACTTTGAAGCCCTATGATCAGTGGGTGCTAGAGGAATATAAAAAAATATCCTGTTCCACTATCAACTCTAAAAAAGCTAGATAAAAAAACATCGTCTAAATTTCTTATTACGTATTAACTTAATGTTTTTTTAATTGCCAAAGGTGTATAGCATACACACAGAAAAAAATACCAATGTTAAAATAACATGGCGAAATGTTGATTGAGAATCATGGTAAAATTCTGCAAAAGTATGCCCTTTATTTAAATTTATCATTATTGCATATTAATTTAAAATGAAAAATATTAAAATAACCTTAAATCACGTTTATTTAATATAATTCACTGTTAAAATAACATTGTTCAATATTGAATCCATAAAATCCTGTTTTATATTAAAATCAAAAGTGTATCTTGTTAAATTAACATGCAAACATACTTAAGTATGTACATTTTATTATTTTCAAGTTTGAAATATGTTATAAAAAGAAGACAATTCCCGTATTCTTTTAATTAAAATTATTTAGTTAAATAGTACATTAAGTTTTCAAAGTAGAATGATGACGAAAACCATATCGGGCCATTCTGCTGATGCTTCTGTTAACAAAGGAGACACAAAATAAGTGAAACATGTGTTACAGCGGTAAGTGTTTTGAATTATCCTTAAATAAATGCATATGTTGTCTTCACACTCTCTTATATTACACTCCAACCAATTTGATTCTACATGAAATTCACGTTGTTTCAACTTGAAATAACTTTCATTCAACGTGATTCGGATTGTTCTTTCAATATAAATAACATTTTGCTCTAACTTTACCGCAATGTTAAATTAACATGAATTACAGTTATTTTAAAAATGTTGTTCGCAAGTTATTGTAAAATCATGTTAAATTAACATGAAACAACAATGAAGCAAAATCACTACTGAAAAATATAAAATCAACCTCGTTTTGAACGAATTTACATTGATTTTTTTCTGTGTGTAGTACAAGTGAATTTTAATGTACATATGTCCGTAAATTTTCGGTTATTTTAATAATAAAACTAGTAAAAGATATTTTTAGTACAATTAGGGTCAAAAAAGTACAATTATTTACATAATTAAGTACAATTTAGAAAATGTCATTTATCATCCCTGAAATAAGTGCAAAGTGAGATTTGCAAAGAATGTTGTGGAACAGAAACACTTATCACTTTGCCAAAAAATGCAATTTGATAAGTGCAAAGTGAAAAGTTGATAAGTTGTTTTGTGGAATAGGGGCCTGGTGTTTTGGCCTACATACATACATACTATTAGAATTAAATAGTGACTGAATATAAAATTCACTTAAAATGATAACAAAACCAAAATCATGTGAAAAAAGTTTCCAGATTTTTTTTTTAATTAGTCATGATAACTAAAAATGACAAACTGTTAAAAAATCGCTGAAATAATATAAATGGTAAAAATAGCCAAGTAAAGCGCCAGTTATATCAAAAATCGCCAGTCGCCAAATGAAAAATCCCACTGCCAAACACGTTTTAAAATCGCCACGTTTTGGCGAGAAATCGCCATATCTGACTTCCCTGCTACGCACAACAGAAACATTAATAAACACAATAAAGTTTGTGGTTTTATAAAAAAAAAACCGAACGAAATTAAATGTTCTCATCTTTTTGTTGAGTTGGATAAGAACAGTATTATTTTTGTGTTCGAAAGATGACAAACAGGGAAACTTTATTTTTTAATGACTTTCTACACAAACACTATTAGCGTTTGAGTTTTCCACAAAACTACCGAACCGAACACTAAGAAGCGATATTTAGTGTTTATTTTCGAACACTGATCATAACATGTCAATGTAGAAATAATAATTTTATTTGTTTTAATTTTTGCTTAAAATAAAGCAATTTGAAACAAAAACAAGTTAGAGTGCTTTATTCGGCTGTGCCGAATCTTTGATACCTTCCACCGACACTTCGAATGTTTTAGGAGTAATATCTGACAGACATCTGCATTAAAATTTGTTGCGGTTTAGACCTATATAAAATTATTGACCGACAATCAGAATCAATTTTAAAAAGCTTGAGTAGAATTTCATTTTAAGCTGAACTTAAATGATTTTCAAGAAAACAAATTATATAAAAGCCATGGTAAGCTATAAACCAATCATCCCAAATTCTGCAGAACGATTTCTAATATTAAAAAAAATAAATTTCAATACAGCGGTGCAATTAGTTTAAGCGTTTGCAGTAAATTTCAGAAGGCTGCTAAAATGGAATCTAAAGAAAATTATGGACCGTATATCACAAAATTGCATAACATTTTGTCTGGCCATATGAAGCTAAACTGGAAGAAAGTTTACCGCGTATTTAATAATTTTACCAGAGTGGGCTTTAAATGAGGCCTATGGTAAGTTATGCACCGATCTTCACCTAATTTCACAGTGTCATTTCTAGTTCTATAAAACTGTGATGTATCAAATTTTGTTATGATAGCGTTATTTTTTAAGTTTTTAGGCGTACTAAGCTGTTTTCCGGGAGTAAAGTTTATATGGGGCCTATGGTAAATTATGGACCGATCTTCACGAAATTTCACAGTCTTATTTTTAGTTCTAAAAAATTTTTATGTACCAAATTTTGTTATGATACGGATTTAGGCGTACTAAACTGTTTTCTGGAAGTAGGTTTTATATGGGGCCTATGGTAAATTATGGACCGATCTTCACGAAACTTAATAGTTTCATTTCTAGTCCTATTTAACTGTGACGTGCCAAAATTTGTTATGATAGCATTGTTAGTTAGGGTTTAAGGCTTACTATACTGTTTTCCGGGAGTAGGGCTTATATGGGGCCTAGGGTAAATCATGGACGGCTCTTTTTTTTATACCCTCCACCACAATTAGTTGTGAAGAGGGTATATTAAGTTTGTCATTCCGTGTGAAACTTTTTTATTATTCATCTCAGACCCCATAAAGTATATATATTCTGGGTCCTTGAGTAATTCTAAGTCGATTTAGCCATGTCCGTCTGTCTGTCTGTCTGTTGAAAACACGCTCACTTTCGAAAAACTCAAAGGAACTAAACAAACTGGGTGTCAAATCGCTCAAATTGTAGAAATTAAGCAAAATCCGTTTAGTAGGATCAGAGCTATGAATCAAAATGGGGAACCACCACCTAAAAAAAAATTGATAATTTTGTTACAAAAACTTACATAAATGGGGGAATAATGTACAGAATGACATACTGGAAATCACGCAGTAAAATTTCGTGAAGATCGGTCCATAATTTAACCTAGGCCCCATATAAACCCTGCTTCCGGAAAACAGTTCAGTACGCATGAAACCGTAAAAAATAATGCTATCATAACAAAATGTGGAACATTAAAGTTTCATAGAACTAGGAAAAAGACTGTGAAATTTCGTGAAGATCGGTCCATAATTTACCATAGGCCCCATATAAACCCTGCTTCCGGAAAAAAGTTTAATACGCTTAAATCCGTAAAAAATAACGATATCATAACAAAATTTGGTACATCAAAGTTTTATAGGACAAGAAGTAAAACTATGTAATTTCGTGAAGATCGGTCTATAATTTACCCTAGGCCCAATATAAACCCTACTTCCGGAAAAAAGTTTAGTACGCCTAAATCCGTAAAAAATAACGCTATCATATCAAAATTTGGTACATCAAAGTTTTATAGAACTAGAAATGACACTGTGAAATTAGGTGAACATCGGTGCATAACTTACCATAGGCCTCATTTAAAGCCCACTCTGGTAAAATAATTAAATACGCGGTAAACTTTCTTCCAGTTTAGCTTCACATGGCCAGAAAAAATTTTATGCAATTTTGTGATATACGGTCCATAATTTACCTTAGATTCCATTTTAGCAGCCTTCTGAAATTCACTGCAATCGCTTAAACTAATTGCGCCGCTGTATTGAAATTTATGTTTTTTAATACCAGAAATCGCTCTGCAGAATTTGGGATGATTGGTTGGTGGCTTAACATGGCTTTTATATAATTTGTTCTCCTGAAAATCATTTAAGTTCAGCTTAAACTGAAATTCTACTCAAGCTTTTTAAAATTGATTCTGATTGTCGGTCAATAATTTTATATAGGTCTAAACCGCAACAAATTTTAATGCAGATGTCTGTCAGATATTACTCCTAAAACATTCGAAGTGTCGGTGGAGGGTATCAAAGATTCGGCAGAGCCGAATATAGCACTCTAACTTGTTTTTATATCAAGCCAAATATTTACTGCAGATATTTTTGCAGTAAAATGAAGTAAAACAAAAAAAAAATATGATTCAAAAGGTTAACAAGCAAAAGAAAACAAACAAAAATTTTAATTAAAACAGAAACGAAAACAAAAACAAAGAGTGAATAAATATTAATTAATTAAAGTTGTAAGTGAGAAGCAATTATGTATAATGGGTTCATAACAACTTTCGAGTTTTTTTTATTTTTTTTTTTTTTTTTTGTTACTTTAGTTTTATAGAGTTGTAAAAGTGTAAAGTAAATATTTATGTACTTAGTACTGCACTAGTCGTTTATATAATCAGTAGCAAAAAAAGCATTTATGTACTTTAAAAAAATTTAACAAGACACAACCCAGCAAAAACTTTTTGATTTTTGTAATAGGTGATGGTTATTTCATACGTTACCTGGTAAGTAGTTCTAATTACAATTGTCATTATTCTGAAAACTTCAATAAGTACTTAAGGCAAGATTACACTATTATACTTTGTATTAATACATGTCAAAAACTCAAGTAATATGACAAAGTGTGATAGTGTGAATGCAATGTGTCACGAAAATGACAAGTATTAAGAAAAAAGTTTGACATCCCATACGACTTCATCGTTTTTTGAAAAATTTCAAAACAATAATACTTTTCATTGGATCAGGGTTGCATTTTATTTCATGTGTGAGTGTTTATACTTTGTGAGATGGTGTGAACACGAACTGTCATGTTACATTAGATTTTTTGACAGTCGCAACAAAACTCATTAGATTTCTATCTCACAAAGTATTATGGAATACGTAAGGCTTGTGAGATAGTGTAATCTAGGCTTTACTAGTTAAGGCGACCGAACACGACATGTTTTTGTCATCTGACATGTCAAATTTCCCACTGCAAAATACATACATGTCGTGTGTTACCTTTTTAACTTTTGAGCGTGCTCTATTTTCTTCTGACAAACCATCTGACATCAGAAATCTATGCCGAGAAAAACCCGGCAGCGGCGTCCACTATTGACGGAATCATTAGCCGGCTGCAGTTAATATTTTAATATACCGAGATATGTATGATCATCGCACCATTGAATAGAATTTATGTAAATATATATATATATATAAATACCGTTTCATTATAATATACTAAATTGGTATCTTTGAATTAAAAGAAAAATATGTTAAGATGGCTAAGCTGTTTTACGGCGTAAATAAAAATTTTCATGGCGGCATTTTTATTTTGGATTTTGCAATAACTATGCGAAAAAAGCAGATACAAAGTCAGAAGCAAATTACATGTACGTTTGTGACCGAATATTATAAACCTTTTGTAAAACAGCAATTTTGACAGACATGCACAATTACATGTGACTTGAAAAGTTGACAAGTCAGATGTAAAAAACATGTCGTCTACATGCACCTTTAGTAATGACCTCGAGCAATTACTTATAACTTCTATTATTTTCACTGAATATTTGCTTACTAATAACACTATGCTAGTTGAAAAAACCGACAAGCCGGGCACATGACGTTTTAACAAAATTCGGGTACGCTGAATCCAGTGGTGCCCGCCGTTTTTTTTTTTTTTTTTTTTTTTTTTTTTTTTTTTTTGGTTACACGATCAAGTTTTGCCTATCAATTTTTAATACACTCACACTTTTTTACCAATACACTCATACTTTTAAAAATTGATACGAACTTGCCTTTAAAATTCTCTTGCCAGTGAGTGTTTCAATTCACGTTCAAGAAAACAGCTGATTTCAAGGTTAGTGAGCAAATTTTTCGTTTCTCTTTATAAATTGTTTTTTTTTAATGACATCTTGAAAGTAAATTGCTTTCAACTTGCGTGCAGCCTACGTCACAGCTGCCAATTTTTGCATATTTTGACAAACAGTATATGTAAAAGACTATCAAGAAAAGCTTGATCGTGTGGCTGCAATGTTAGATCTTGTTTTCGAGATATACCGTTATTTCGAAAATGGAGGAGGTTGCACAACATATGTTCGCGTAACTAAAAAACGCTTTAGCATATTGAAAAAACTAAAAAAAAAAAAAATATCGCAAGAAAATTTCCTTTAAGAAAAGTAAAACTTCTTTCTAATATGCGCAGTCGTTTTAGAAACATAATTTATTTTTTTTTCTCGAAATTTTTGTTTTTTAAAAATTCATAAAAAATTGGAAAATGCAGCTATGCTTATAAAGACATATACGAAGCTGCAAACAAAAAATTGGCATTGCAGGAGCCAAATTTCAGAATTTCATCCATACAAATATGGCGGTTTAATATAATTCTTAAATTTGGCCCCTGCAGCGCCTAGGATGCCCCTAGATGGTGCAAATTTATGACCAACCCCACTTTATTTTTCATCTCAATCATTTATTTCTAACATACTCACCCGTATGTTCAATGCAGACTAGAAATATATTGAAGAAAAAATCCCATAAATGCCCAGGAGTCGCCCCTAGGGTAGGGCTGCCAGAAGTTTGAACCTATCAACCAGGACACATAGAAAAAATGGATAAAAAATTACGCCAACAAAAAAGTTTTTTTTAATGCATCTGTATGTACATGTATGTATATGTAAAAACCATACATTTTTTATTTTTAAATCCAACAATATATGATTCTATCAGCGCTGAAGTGGTTACTTGGTTACGGTTCTGGTGAAAGATATGTTCTTTGCACTGTGCAATAGTCGAGTAGGTCAACTGTTTGTATCCAAAACAGATGGCGCTAGAAACATAGTTTTTGTATGGGCCGTTGCAGCTAGGTAATATAGTGCAAGAGTAGTGTTAACTCCTCATCATCTTACAATAAGTCTGGGGTTACACCACTTCTCATATATTAAAAAAAAATAACTTGTACTCCATGTACATAAAATCGATGAAAAATAATAAAAAGATGAGTTTAAAATGTTTCAAACTATAATACTTTTCAGAAGATTGCACTTTTTCTAGAACTTCATTTCAGTCTTTGATATAGTTACTTACATTGAATATTACTCTCCAGTGTTTCAGTCTTTAACGAGTTTCTTTCTTTAGTCCATTGAGCAGACTTGAAAAAATCAAAATCTTTTGATTTTGCTTTAACCAACTTGACAACTGTCAAACTAATTAATTGACAAAGTTATACAGGGTGAGTTCCAAAACATCAATTGCAAAGCAACTCGCTTTTTTAAGTGCTTTCTACCAAGCAACCGTGAAAAATTTTACAATGTTATCTGTACCAAAGTTCACTAAAAACAATATCGATGCGTACACAATAATCAAACTAGATATAGTTAAACTCTATGATACTTTTTTGACTTTGACTGCAAAGTATTATGATGTTTAAGAACTCAGCCACACGCTTTGATTTGGACAACAACCGACTCCGTTGACAATTGAATTGAAACGTGTATGGGCTATTTTTAAGAAAGTTATTTGTTATCGGTTTTCGATTACTTATAAAAGTTGTTAACATGGTACAACTTTTTAAAGCAACTAGTTGAAACAAAATTTGAAAGAGAATTGACTCTCATCTAATATTATTGAAAGCTTTTAGTTAAACGTCGTTTACACCAGATAACAGTTGAATTTAATTAAAGTTGTTTATACAATTGCCTTATATTAGCAGTGTGTTATAACAGAAATCTTAACCTTTGTTAACAACTAAAATCAGCAAAAAACAAAATTTTTGTCTTGACCTGTAAAAAAAACCTGGACAATTTAATAGTGGACAAGGACACCAGGACAATTTAATAGTGGACCAGAACACCACAAGTATTCAAAAACCAGGACAATCCTGGAAAACCAGGACGTATGGCAGGCCTACCCTAGGGGTATAGAATGTCTGACAGACCTCCATTAGTTTTTTGTTCTTAACATTTTCTTTATTACGTTTAATGAAATTCTGAGCTTTAATTAACATTTTTCGTCTTTTGTGAATAAAATCAAAAGTTGCAAACAGATTTTAATCATTTATGGCTTATTTTGTTTGAAATTCGGTTTAAGTCTCCAAAAAATTAGAAGCATAGCTGCATTTTCCAATTTTGTATCAATCAAGGCGAATTTACAACAGGTGAACTTATCTTGCTACCAAGGCGAATTCATATAATTTGCAAATTGCAAATAAAGCAATAGTTTCCAAATACAATTATAGGACTGGGAAAATCTTCTTTAAAAAAAACTGCAATTTACTACTGCTCGAAAAAAGATATTGAACGTGAAGGAAATTTTCTGCAACCTACGTTAAATTCCGCAATCACAATTGCAGGAACTAAACTAAACTAAACCCTACTTTTATTCCAAAACACGAAGGCATCCTTGTAAAAACACTAGTTCTATGACAGATCGGCTCTGAAAGTGATTCTGAGTATATCGGTATACTAAAAGCACAATACCCTCTCCACGATTGCGGTGTGAGTATAATAAAACATTTGAGGGTAAGACAACGTTTGTCGGGCTTTGCTAGTTGTTTATAAATTTTTAAATATGTTAACAATCGTATTCAATTTAGTTAAAGATACGTAAAATATAAGCAATTTTTAGAGCATCCAGCACACCCAGATAGCAATTTAGTGCACAATTCGTCAAGTTTAATCCCTCGTCCCTTATTTAGGAACTGAAGCTTTCCATCCTTTGCTGCTTTTGTAAAAATACTAGCAGCATCTGTTGAGTAGCAACAGCACCTTGGGATAATCCTCTCTTAAGCCGAACTCTTCCACAAGTGGTCAAAAATCAGCTCTTTAGTGGGATTTGCAGGATATCCCTTCCCGCGACTTTGGGTAGTAAGCCGCCGAAAGTATCTTTACAACGCAAAAGCGAAACTTCCGCTAAGACAACTTTCCTGAAGACAGGAAGTATTTCCCGCAAAAAGTATACTAACTGAGGCTTTAACCAATAGTCAGTCCGGTGTCGTGCCAACGGTGGCTACTGAATACCTGGTACCAGATAGGATCTCTGGTCAGCTGCGATCACAAGAGATCGTGAAGATCACTTGAGATTGATTGACAGCACCTGATTATAACCCGGAGGGGATAACACCAAAAGATAAAATATCCTTAAGGACATTTCTACACCCCAGGGTGGTGCTTTTATAGTTTAATGAAGAGTAAAATTTGGACTCAATAACATGCACATTAGTCACTAATTAAACTCACCAAATAGGCATAAATTTTATCTGCATCCTTTGCTAAGTTAATTTTAACCACGAACAACGTTTTATTTTGGTGTCTCTTTAAATCCATTTCATTGCTCGCAGCTCCTTCTGAAGTAAATTCGAGTGATGATGGTGTAGAAGTTATGGAAGATAACGATGATGGTCCTTCGATATCAGTTGATTGATTAAAATTGCGTTTTTGGCTGGTTTTCTCCGTATGCAGATCAATGTTAAAATTTAAACTCGTATCATCACGACAAATCAAGTTTAAGCTGTAGTTTTCATGAATTTGTTTTGGAGGTGAAAGTTTGTCTCCTGCTGTTGGGTAAGTGGCATTGACGGATGTACAATTGTCCAGACATATGTTCAGGGTCTGTAAAGAGAAATTTTAAATTATTTTTTTTTGTTTCATATCAGTTTTAAAGAAAATTCTAAAAGAAACAAGTTTTAATCAAAAAGTACTTTAAAAGTAATGAAGAGTACCTTTTGAACGAACTAGCGTACAACGTTTAATATTTTATACCAAGACACGCAATAGCTGACACAAACGTGAAAGCGTATATAGGACTAAGATCTACATCTACATCTAAAAATATAATCAGGGCTGTTCTGGAAATCGAAAACGCAAAACGCAAGAATTTTAAACCTCGTTTTTAGATAAAATGTCAGTAATAAAAGAATTTTATGACAAATGTTATAGAAATATTTCTCTATTAAACAGAATTTTATAACAAAAATTATACAAATTAGATTAAAAGTGTATTAAAACCCTCTTCCAAATTTTAGCGTTTTGCGTTTTCGATTTCCAGAACACCCCTGAATGCTAGCAATACAATCGGTCTTACGTCGTAACTACGTAGGACGTAACGCCGTAAATTTCTACGTTAACCCAGAATTCCGTCGTAGAAGTAATTCGTTTTCTTTTGAAAATAATGTAAAAAATATCATAATTAATTTACCGTAGGAACACAATTGCACCTTATGAACGTAGTTGCGTACGACGTAGATACGTTAACAAATTAAAGCGTATAAAATTTTGTACAAAGGCACACAATAGCTAGCGTAGACGTAATAGCGTATCTATGTCTTACGTCGACATGAATCTAATTCTATTTCACACAGAAAAAAATACCCATGTAAAATTAACATGGAAAAATGTTGATTGAGAATCATGTTAAATTTCAGAAAAATTATGCCCTTTACTTAAATTTATCATTATTCCATATTAATTTTTAATAAAAAATATCAAAATAACCTTAAATTACGTTTATTTAATATTATTCACTGTTAAAAAAAAAAAAAAAAAAATTTTAAAATATAAATAAATCTGGATTCAATATTGAATCCATAAAAACCTGTTTTGTATTATTGTATTGTATTGTATTGTATATTGTTAAATTAACATGCATACCTACTTAATTATGTACATTTTTTATTTTCACTTTTAAAATATGTTATAAAAAGAAGACAATTCCCGTATTCTTTTAATTAAAATTGTTTATTTAAATAGTACATCAAGTTTTCAAATTAGAATGATGACCATATCGGGCGATTCTGCTGATGCTTCTGTTAACAAAGGAGAATACAAAATAAGTGAAACATGTGTTACAGGGTTTTGAATTATTCTTACATAAATGCAAATGTTGCCTGAAGCTTCTTCACACTGTTAAAATCAGAGCTGTTAAATTTGGATTACGATTAGTAATCAATTAGATTAAATTTTACAAATAATGGTATTGATTACATAATTCTCTTTTTCACAATTCCTGATTATTAATTAATTATGATTACAAATAATCCAAAAATAATTAAGATTAGTTAGGATTACGAGAAAATAATCAAAAATAATCAAAACTAATCTTCGAAAGTAGTCAAATTATTTTCCGATTACTTTTTATTATTTTTGATTATTTTTTCGTAATTTTTATTAATCTTGATTATATTTTGATTATCTGTAATCGTAATCAATTAGTAATCGTGCGAATCTGAAAATAATCGTAATATAACCATTACTTGACCTTTAAAAAAAAAAAAAATCTAATTACTAATTATTATGATTAGTAATCATTACTTAACAGCTATGGTTAAAATACACTCAAACCCATTTGATTCTACATGAAATTCACGTTGTTTCAACTGGAAATAACTTTCATTCAACTTGATTCCGATTGTTATTTCAATATAAATTACATTTTGCTCTAACTTTACTGCAATGTTAAAATAACATGAATTATAGTTATATCAAAAGAAAAAAATGTTGTTCGCAGTTATTGTAAAATCAGGTTGAATTAACATGAAACCCGTATGAAGCAAAATCACCACCGAAAAAATTTAAATCAACCTTGTTTTCGACGTTTTTAACTTGATTTTTTTCTGTGTGTTCATATGCCGGTTACGACCGTATTGCCGTATGGTGGGAGTGCCACCTTCCATACAAAGACATACTAATTTCTGTATATCTGCAGAACGGAAAGACCTAAAGCTTCCAAATTTGGTACACAAATCAATAATGAACATCCAGGGACCGTAACGGTTATAAGTGATATCAAAAAAGTTATTTTTTAACAGTTATTTTAAGAATTTAAAAAAAAACTCAATCTTTAACAGTTATTTTTCAACGTAAAAATAAAAGGTCGAATAAACTCTTAAAAATGGAGTTTTATTTTACCATCAAAAAATAAAACTCATTTAGGAGTTTTATATTTTCCGTCTAAAATAAAACTCATTTTAGGAGTTTTATTTTTTCCGTCTAAAATAAAACTCATTTTAGGAGTTTTATTTTTTCCGTCTGAAATAAAACTCATTTTAGGAGTTTTATTTTTTCCGTCTAAAATTTAAATCATTTTAGGAGTTTTATTTTTTCCGTCAAAAAATAAAACTCATTTGAGTTTTATTTTTTCCGTCTCGTTTGAGTTTTATTTTTTCCGTCAGAAACAATTTTGCATATTAATACAATTTATTTTGCACTAAGTTGATTGCAAAAATCTGATTTTTTCAATTAATTAATTTGTTTTTGACATTTAAAAATATTTTCAAGCAAATAAATCTTCAATTATCAAACACCAGCAGATTGGTCCGCTATATTTTCGTTAATTTGGCAACTTTTGTTTCTTTTTTGAATTTAGTTATGTTTTCCTTGTATTTATTCTGCCATGGTTTTAATTATGATGCAGTTAGGGGGTGGGCTCACGAGGCCAGCTGTTTGCAGTGTTTTTCTCCGTGGTGTGTCGTTTGGTGTCTCTTAATTTTTGTTTATTTATATTTTTTGTAAAGTCATTTTGATATTTGCAATATGCCTGTTGTTTTTTGTGTTGTTGCATTTTTGTTGTACTGAGGTCACTTTATGCACTTTGACTTTAATAAACATAAATGTGAGATTTTTGCTTCGTCATCTTTCTTATTGTTGTACACCCAATCCTGTTTTTACACGGTAGATACGTTCCAAAGGATACCATGTAAAAAAAATCATGTAAAAAATATACCTAGAATATACATGTGTACGTGTGCATATAATATTTCTTTTTAATTTTGACCACGTTCAAATATCAATAGGAAATAAAGGCCCCTATTACTGAGTTGAGTTGTAATTTCTTAATTTTTGTATAATGGTTTACAACTTTGCTATATTGCAGTGAACTAAAACATAACATAAATTACAACTGATCACAACCAGTTGTCTTAATAACAACTCAACTGACGTAATAGTGGCCAAAATATAAAAAAAAGTGCTACTAAGAACCCTTTAATATAAATGTAAAAAATACCGTGTTAAAACAGGATTGGGTGTACTTTGTGTGAAAGGTTTTTTGTTATTGTTCGTGTTTATCTCATGAAGTAGTATTGCTTAACGTATGGTCACATATAGCAAAAATTTGACGAATAAAGCGTAACAAACAGACAAACTTAGTTTATTTTCTTTGATTCTAATATATACATATATTTTTTTTTTAATATAATATGTATTCAGATTTATTAAAACTTATGTAAATGTAGCCTTTTTCAGCATAATTGATCTTGTTTTGTTATATAGAATATCAGATAAATTACACTAATAGTGAAAAAACGCCGTGGTTCCGCTTGTTTCATCAACTGTTTGCCAAATGTGACCTTAAAGATCAAAACAACATTTGGAAAAAAAGAGACCACATTAAAGTGCGTTAAATAATTCATACAAAAGCTATTAAAAGTTGAAACCAATAAAACGCGTTCATCATTTTTTTTTATAGTTTTCAACATTTTTGGTGCTTAAATAAAAATAAAAATCAAACAAAAATATTAATAGAAACAGTATAAAAATTTATAGAAAATTTAAAACAAATAAGTTTGTTTAAAAATATTTTAGAAATAATTTTTTCTGTGTTTTAATTTAACTTTTCAACAAGTTAAAATTGTGAATATGGGTCGTAATTCCGATATTACAAGCCGTAAATTTTTTGAAAAAGTTGATAATACACATGTATGCCGGCTGTGTAATAAAGTTTTTAAAGGTGATTATGTGAGCAATTTAAAGCGTCATTTAATCAAGACGCATAAACAGCAATACACAATGGAACTGAACAATGAGGAGACCAAATGTGAAGTTCCATTAAAAAAACTTAGATTTTCAGTAACAATGGCTCCTGAAGAAATAAAAAAAGCATGTGTTGAGTTAGTCACAACAGAAAAATTACCATTTGCCGTTTTTGATTCAGATGCGTTCAAGGTAATTACGAATCAACTTTTTGATGGACTTGGTATCCCAGCAGTTACGTCCAGAAATATAACTGAGTTAGTAAATGAAGCCTACGAAAAAGAAAGAAGCTGGTTAAAAGATAAACTAAAAAATAAGTTGCTGTCTTTGAAAATCGACATGGCCACAAGGCTTCAAAGCAGCATAATGGGTATAAACGTTCAGTTTTTCAGCAAATCGAAGATTATTATAAAAACGCTAGGCTGCATTGAGCTGACGGAGCGTCATACAGGTAAATATATTAATTACACATTGTATGTGACAAACTACTATTAATGTCAATGTATAGCTGAATATCTTAAAACTAAAGTTGAAAATGTTTTGGAGAGCTTTGGCATTGAAAGGAACCAAATTTACACCATTACAATGGATAATGGCCGGAATTTAATTAAAATGGTAAGCTTATTCGGCGAGGAAGATGAAAGCGAGTCTGATTATACAGCCTCTAGCGACATTCTTCAAGAAGTCACCGTGTTCTCAGTACAATCACTGAAGTGTGCTGCTCATTCACTGCAACTGGTTGTTAAGGATTATTTAGATACAATTAATAAGGACTTACTCAAGCGCGTCCGAAATTTAGCAAAGGGCCTACGGACTCCTACTTATAGGTTTGTTATACACAAGATGCATTTAATTGAACTTTTTACACAATGAGTTTAAAACCATTCTAGGAGCAAGACTAGTATTCTTAATCTACCGCAAGTTACCATGGATGTACAGACACGATGGAATTCAACATACCTTATGATAAAAAGCTTAATGGCCTACAAATCATTTTGCTTGAAAAATGTCGATGCCGCTCTTTTTCTACATCAGTCAGAATGGGAAAATATGGAAGCCTTACTAACCGTTTTGGAGCCGGTATACATCGCCACACAAAAGCTGCAAGAAGAGCAATTATTTTTTAGCGATTTTTTTAAAATATGGCTTGAAATGAAGCTTGAAATTCGGTCGAAGCCCGACAGCTCTGCTTTTATAGAAAAATTAGAACGGCGTGAAAAAATGCTGCTTAATAATCCAACATTCCTTGCAGCTTTATATTTGGATCCGCGTCTTCAGTGCATCATTGCAAAGGAGCCTTTACAATTAATGTGTGCTCGAAGCCATCTTAAAGAAGTGATCGTCCGGATTTTAAGGTTGGAGAAACAAGTAAGTTTTATATAATATTTTTTTAATATTTTTCTTAATATGGTTATTTTTTTTTTCTTTTTGCAGATAAAAAATAACCAATGTGATGATCGACCATCGACAAGCGAGGAAGCTTTACGATCCTCACCGGATGTTTTCCCATCTTCGCCGGATGTTTGTGATACATCCCAATCTCAAACATCGCTTTTGGGTCAGTATTTGAACTCCCTTAATGTAGATAGGGAACAAGAAGAGGAAGAAAATGAAAATTATGATGAAAAAAAAGCCTTCTATGAAATCGATAATTTTTTTCCAAGGCAGTTATCGATTGATAAACCTCTTTTTGAATACTGGGAGACAAAAAAAATATCATATCCTTACTTGTATAAGTTAGCAAAAACTGTGCAATGTGTTCCTGCAACCCAAGTAAGCGTGGAAAGAGCATTCTCTGCTCTTAAGTTGGTATTGAGCGACCTGCGGTCAAATCTTTCACCAGAAAATTTGGAAAAAATAATGTTTGTTAAATTAAACAAATAAAAAAAGTATTTTAAAAAAAAGTAAACAAATGAATTTTAATTAAGACAAAAAAATTTATCTCTTCAAAAGAGTTTTATTTTATGAAGGCGAAATGAGTTTTATTTTAGACGAAAAAATACTCGTAAAATGAGTTTTACTTTATACGGAAAAAATAAAAGTCCGCAAATGAGTTTTACTTTAGACGGATAAAATAAAACTCCACAGATAAGTTTTATTTTAGACGGAAAAAATAAAACTCATTTTAGGAGTTTTATTTTTGACGGAAAAAATAAAACTGCTAAAATGAGTTTTATTTTAGACGAAAAAAATAAAACTCCTGAAATGAGTTTTATTTTAGACGGAAAAAATAAAACTCCTCAGATAAGTTTTATTTTAGAAGAAAAAATAAAACTCCTAAAATGAGTTTTATTTTTGATGTAAAAAATAAAACTCCTAAAATGAGTTTTATTTTTGACGGAAAACATAAAACTCTTGTTTTTTAAGATCACTACAGATTCTGAAAGAGCTCGTCAGTTCGAATATATTGGTATATGACACTATAAGTCTCCGTTGGCTCTAACATGAAGAGTTTTTATGTTGAAATTTTCCGGATAACTGTTATTTACGGTCCCTGTGAACATCTGTCAAATTTGGGCGAAATTAGATAAGTGAGCGTGGCACAAAATAGATTTATTTATATCTTAAGAACGGTAAGAGAAAAATTATCCGAATTTGGTACGCATAGCTGGGTTATCACTACACAGCATCTCTAGAAAACAAGACGGGATTGGATAAGTGGGCGTAGCACCTCCCATACAAAGACATTATAGATTTCTTTATGTCTGAAAAAGGGCAAAAGCCAAAGTTTCGAGAAAAGGTGAAAGCATCTTGGTTATCAATACACAACATCCGACAAAATGTGGAAGGCATTGGAGAACTAGACGCGGCACAAAATAGATTTATGTATTTATATTTGGAGAACATTTAGAGAAATATTGGCCAAATTTAATAGACATAGCTTGGTTATCAGTGCACAACCTCTCCAAAGAAAGGTGATACCTTCTATACAAAGGCATCATAGATTTCTGAATGTCTGGAGAACGGCAAACGCAAAAGTTTCTAAATAAGGTACAAGTATCTTGGTTAGTAATAAACAACATCTAACAAAATCTGGTCGGGATTGGGCAAGTGGGCGTGGCACCTACCATAAAAAGAGATTGTCGATATCTTTATATCTGGATAACGGCATGAGCCAGAGTTTCCAAATTAGGTACAAGCATCTTGGAGGGCAATACACAACGTCCGACCAGATTTGGGCCGTGTAGAACATGTGGGCGTGGCATAACATAAATTTATTTAAATCTAAAGAACGATAAAGAAAAATTGCCCAAATTTTTGGTACACATCTGTCGAAAAGAAGTTGGGAGTGTATAAATGGGCGTGGTACCTCACATACCAAGGCAAAACAGATTTCTGTATATCGAGAGAACGGTAAAAGCTAAAGTTTTCAGAGTTGGTACAAATAGCTTGGTGATTAATACGCAACTTCAGTAAAAAAAGTGGGCACGATTAGATCAGTGGGTGTGGCACGAAATATAATCCAGTATCTTTGAAGGACGTAAGTAAGTGTAAAATTGTCTAAATTTGGTTAAATTGGAATGGTTACACACAGAAAAAAATCAAGTTAAAAACGTCGAAAACAAGGTTGATTTAAATTTTTTCGGTGGTGATTTTGCTTCATACGGGTTTCATGTTAATTCAACCTGATTTTACAATAACTGCGAACAACATTTTTTTCTTTTGATATAACTATAATTCATGTTAATTTAACATTGCAGTAAAGTTAGAGCAAAATGTAATTTATACTGAAATAACAGTCGGAATCACGTTGAATGAAAGTTATTTCCAGTTGAAACAACGTGAATTTCATGTAGAATCAAATGGGTTTGAGTGTATTTTAACAGTGTGAAGAAGCTTCAACAACATTTGCATTTATGTAAGAATAATTCAAAACCCTGTAACACATGTTTCACTTATTTTGTATTCTCCTTTGTTAACAGAAGCATCAGCAGAATCGCCCGATATGGTCATCATTCTACTTTGAAAACTTGATGTACTATTTAAATAAACAATTTTAATTAAAAGAATACGGGAATTGTCTTCTTTTTATAACATATTTTAAAAGTGAAAATAAAAAATGTACATAATTAAGTAGGTATGCATGTTAATTTAACAAGATAAACCTTTGATTTTAATACAAAACAGGTTTTAATGGGTTCAATATTGAATCCAGATTTATTTATATTTTAATATTTTTTATTTTTATTTTTTTAACAGTGAATAATATTAAATAAACGTAATTTTTCATTAAAAATTAATATGAAATAATGATAAATTTAAATAAAGGGCATAATTTTTCTGAAATTTAACATGATTCTCAATCAACATTTTTCCATGTTAATTTTACATGGGTATTTTTTTCTGTGTGTATCAATATACAAACAGCATCTGTAAGAAATGTTCGGAATTGCAGAGTTGGGCGAGGATCAAACTAGATGTCTGTAAATCTAGAGAACGGCCACAGCAACAATTAACTAATTTAAAACAAAAAAATTTGTTATAAATGAACAATATCTGTCCACAATAAGGGACATAGACTGGACAACTTCAATACAAATTTGTACCACATAGATTTCTGTGCAACTGGTGAATGGGTAACAGTAAGAGTATTCAAACTTGGTACATATAGCCAGGGTTGTCAGATATGGCAATTTCTCGCCAAACGTAGCGATTTTCAAACTTGCTATTAATTTGTTTTGAAATTCGTTAAATTCAATACTATTTATTCTTATTTGACCTTTATTTTTATAATAACTTTTTAATTATTTAAGCTTGAGGTCTTTTTTTATAAAATATTATATTTATTATTTTCGATATTTCGCTAGCATCTTCAGGAATTAATTTAAACAATTTTTGTAAAAATAACAAATAACGATAACAAAATTATGAAAAAATTTTTTTGTGTCATAAATTAAATTCAAAAACCTATTTGTCATAAAAAATTTTTTCAAAAAACCATAATAGCAAAAAAATAAAATATAACTAAAGTATAACAATTAATATAAACTGAAAAAATTTCCTAGCTATAAACTTAATTCAAAAACCATATGTACAATAATAAAAAATATTTTTGCTAAAGAAAATTCCTATAACATATACAAATTTTTTAAAAAAATAAACCTATTTATCTTACATACTTATAAAAACATTTTTAATTGAACTTATTTTATTCTAACATATATATCGTGACCTAAGGACAAGAACTATCTCTTAATAACTAAATTTCTATAATTATTAGCTATATGTTCTGTGTCTGCTTTAAAATTTATTCTCTGTGCAATTGGTGTATTAATTATGTGTAACATTTCTAATATATATCTGCGTTTGTAGTTAGTTTCAGTGTTTAAAACCGACGCTTCTTCAAAATTTGGATAGTGATTAGATTGATGACAATGATGACTTAATGCTGTCTTTTTATCTATATTTTTGATCAGATCTATGTCCCGCAATTCTAGTCCTTAATTTGTTCTTAGTTGTACCTATGTAAACCTGGTTGCATCTTTCATTACCATTTCCTTTACAAGGAATTTTGTAGACAATGTTAGACATATCCCATTTACTAGTTCTATCCTTTGTCAATACTTTTAGAATGTCTTTACTTTTAGAAATAATATCGATACCTTCCCATAAGAATGTATTAAGCTACACTTTTTCGAAAATGACTTTTTGATGTGGAACTACACTAGAAGTTAAGCGCCACATTTTGGCCTGGATTTCGCTGCCCTATCATGGATGCAAAGGAAACTAGAGAAAAAATAAAATTGTATCAACCATCAAGTTTTCTCACTGGAATAATGTTGCACCCTGTAATTTGTATTATCCGCCAAAGAAATTATGATAAGCCACATTTTTAAATATGTTTTGTATTCTGAAAATCGCTTTCCAAGTATGTTCCTTTCAATAAAATCCGAAAAATAAATAACTAAATGAAACGTTTTTTTCGTTTCCTACGCAATTTTAGAAATGTCGCTTAAGGCTAGATTACACTATTATACTTTGTATTAATACATGTCAAAAACTCAAGTAATATGACAAAGTCTGATAGTGTGAATGCAATGTGTCACGAAAATGACAAGTATTAAGAAAAAAGTTTGACATCCCATACGACTTCATCGTTTTTTGAAAAATTTCTAAACAATAATACTTTTCATTGGATCAGGGTTGCATTTTATTTCATGTGTGAGTGTTTATACTTTGTGTGATGGTCTGAACACAAACTGTCATGTTACATTAGATTTTTTGACAGTCGCAACAAAACTCATTAGATTTCTATCTCACAAAGTATTATGGAATACGTAAGACTTGTGAGATAGTGTAATCTAGGCTTTAATACATTCTTATGGGATGGTATCGATATTATTTTAATTCTCGTATTGATATGAATGAAATTACAGGCATTCATATGTATGATAGGTATTTGAAAGTATGTTCAAATGGCTGATGAAGTTAATGAAAATCTTCTAGAAAAGCTTTTTTTATATTTAAAAGTGCTCTTGAAAAAATCAATAAATAGAATTCCTTAAAACATTCATATGTTTTAGGTCTATACGTGGCAATTTATTATCACAAATAAAATACGTTGTTGTAAGCGAAATTTTAAATATTTTTTTGAATCCTAACATACCTTTGGACGTTTATGAAACACAATGGAAAAAATTAGCGTTGGTTAATTGGAAAGATAACTAAATAAGTTTAGGCCAAAATTTTAAAGCTACAAGGATACGACATGTACGTACAATTTTAAGGACTTAACTTTGGCTGTCCTTTATATGCGGTAATTACAACTAGTAAGACCTGTGTTGAAACTATGATCTCCACTAAAACTCGCCTTCGAATTAGAATGCAATACTAGAACTTCTAGACGCGTATTAGGAATTACAAGTTTTATTAATGGGAACAGCACATGTTGCACTTCTTTTGCACTTTCGTTGAATAAATGTAATACCCTCACAATGTGTTCCAAAAAAGAAGACAAATATCGAGTCTTGCCGGTGAAGCGTTTTAGATATATAATAAAACTGTAACTATTGTATATAGTGCATATCTAATATTTGTTTAGTACTTGCCGCAAAAATTCTTGTTTTGTTGCTTTAAGTGGACTACTATAAATTATTTTATAGTAAACATCTTAACTTTTTTGTGTTCACTAACTATTTTTATTTCGTTCTAAATAAAAATTAAACAAAATATGTATCATTGCGACTTTCTTTGAATTTTTAGCTTTTAGCGATGCGGAACTAATTTATTTTTTAGGATTTATAAAAAACATTTTTAATAATTTAAAAAAATATGTATTTTGTCTAGTACTGGGATATTTCCTACTATCGTTATCTATCGATAGTTCAGATTTCACTATCGATATATCGATATTACTATCTACTGAATGTTTGTACTTAAGTAGGAAAACTTTAAGTAGTTTTTTATCAGGCTACAGTTCGTGGTTTTTATCACTTTATTGAACGTAAGAGACGTATGTATGTACGCACGTTATTTTAGATGTCAGTTTTTAAAAATTGTTATGCTGATAAAGGCTAGATTACACTATTATACTTTGCATTAATACATGTCAAAAACTCAAGTAATCCCTCAAGGAAACCTGGGTGCAAGTGTCTCCAAGTCAACAGTTTTGTCGACTATATTGGTGACATTGTCAACAAAGTGTCTACACTACTTTACATTTGCCACTACACTGAAAGAATTTTCTTCGCAATACCAATGAATTTTGACATTAATCCCATGAAAAATTGCATTAAAAAGGAACCTATGCAGCGCTTCGTTGGATCGATGAAACCTGTTTCATTAAAAGGATTAATTGAAACATTACATTAGATCTATGAATATTATTCATTGGATGAATACTTTAAATAAAGTAAAAATTTTTTTTTTTTTATTTTTTTTAATTATTTTTTTTTATTTTTTTAATTTTTTTAATTATTTTTTTTTTTTTTATCTTTTCTATTTTTTATTTTACTTTATTTTATTTTTAATTTTTTTTCTGTCTCTGGCGGGATTCGATCAGTCAACCTCGGTGCTGTTAGGACGGGTTTTTGAGATGGGGATTAAGTTTAAACTTAGTTTAACGTTCTCTGCAACTCGGATTTTCCGGTGAAATTTGATTTTTTGTTCTATTATTTCATTAAAGACCAACATTTTAAGCAAGACTGCGCTGTTCCGGCAACATTTTGTTTTAAAACTTGGTATTGGCGGCACAAATCAATTTTCAGATTAATTAAACCTAGTTTAACTGAGATCTCAAAAACCCAGCCTTAGACTACCTTGCTACCAGCTAGTCTACCGGGGCACTGTATTTTTTGTATTAAAAAACTATGTTTTTTACTCAATTAAGAGCGTAAATATGAGATTAAATTGTCCATAATAACAATAACAACGTTGATTGGAAGTGGACTGAAAGTTTTTGTTTCATTACTATAATGACATTTTTATTGACACAATGAAAATTTAAATTTATGAAGGCAATTATTGAAATATGTATGGCATACATGTAACATTCGATGTATGAAATTATTTAATCTTACATTTTTTAATTAACAATTAAACATTTTTTTAAGGAAACTATAATTTTGTATTAATTTATGAATATAGTTATGTTTGTATATTGTTTTTTTATGTTCCCAATTAAAATTTTTTTTTTAACTTGGACAAACTTAAGTTTTCATATATCCAATGAAAATTTTTAACGTAATTACGAAATCCAATGAAGCGATTTTAACGAAAATACTTCATTATAACTATGAAATTCCATTTAGACAATGAACACTTTCATTTACCTAAGGAAAGTTTTTTTATGAAAATGATTCATTAAATATATGAAGCATTTTTCTTTCAGTGTACATTTTGCTTTAATACGAAAAAGATTTTATCGATAACAACTGAGAAGTACAATTCCTATAAAAGTTGAAGAAATAATAAAAAAAGATTGTTATGCTTTCGTATTCTTACAAAAAGTGTACACTACTTTTACTAAAATGTACTAGCGATTCTCTGGTTCCAATGTCTACATATGTTCCCAAAGAAACTACCTAGTCAGTAGTACAGGCGTCAGTAGTAGATTTCCAATGACACGCACATGTTAATTGTCTATTGTAAATATCACTGCCTGGGGTATAATAAGTCACTAGTACTGGTGACTGCGTCAATAGTGAATCAGTACAGATTCACTAGTGACATTTCCTGCAGGGATATGGAAAAGTGTGATAGTGTGAATGCAATGTGTCACGAAGATAATAAGTATTATGAAAACAATTTTGACATCCCATACGACTTCATTGTTTTTTTAAAAAATTTCTAAACAATAAAACTTTTCATTAGATCAAAGTTGCATTTTATTTCATGTGTGAGTGTTTATACTTTGTGTCTTGTTAAATCAGATTTTTTGACAGTCGCGACAAATCTCATTAGATTTCTATCTCACAAAGTATTATGGAATACGTAAGACTTGTGAGATAGTGTAATCAAGCCTTAAGCACCTTTCTGAAGGAACTAAAGTAGCAGAGATAATGTTCTAAATTGGATTTGATTCTCAACCCAAAAGGTAATCAATCTAGCAGACTTTTTCTCTAATGGTCGTTCATAGCAATTGCATTTTTATTTGATTTTTTTTACAACATCATAAAACTATCTGACATTTCAGTCCCTATGTAAACATGTACAAATTTCGGCATAAAGCCGAAGTTAGTAGTAAAAAAGCACAGCTAAGCAATCCATACCACCTGCCATTCTTGTTGTTTGTATTCATTGCTATAATTCAGCACAATTTAATAACAACAAGTAATAATTTGAGGCAACAAACTGTGTGTGTATAGCTGCTGTTAGTCTTTTAAATAATAATAATATCGATATTGATATTTTTCCTATCGATATTTTCGATAGTTTACGACTATCGATAATAATATCGATAGTTTCCCAGCACTAATTTTGTCGTCAAAAACTTGTAAATAAAGGCTTTGGCGATTTTTGACATTGAATTTGGCGTAAAAGGTCAAAACCAATCTGACAACCCTGCAAATAACTTCAGAAGCAATGCACGAGAACTGTATTGAAAAACAAGTTAGAGTGCTATATTCGGCTGTGCCGAATCTTTGATACCCTCCACTGACACTTCGAATGTTTTAGGAGTAATATCTGTATGATGTCTATTTATTATTATAATCTTTGTAAAAACAGACATCTGCATTAAAATTTGTTGCGGTTTAGACCTATATAAAATTATTGATCGACAATGAGAATCAATTTTAAAAAGTTTGAGTAGAATATCAGTTTAAGATGAACTTAAATGATTTTTAAGAGAACAAATTATATAAAAGCCATGGTAAGCTATGAACCAATCATCCCAAATTCTGCAGAACGATTTCTGGTATTAAAACACATAAATTTCAATACAGCGGTGCAATTAGTTTAAGCGTTTGCAGTAAATTTCAGAAGGCTGCTAAAATGGAATCTAAGGAAAATTATGGACTGTATATCACAAAATTGCATAACATTTTTTCTGGCCATATGAAGCCAAACTGGAAGAAAGTTTACCGCGTATTTAATTATTTTACCAGAGTGGGCTTTATATGAGGCCTATGGTAAGTTATGCACCGATCTTCACCAAATTTCACAGTGTCATTTCTAGTTCTATAAAACTGTTATGTATCAAATTTTGTTATGATAGCGTTATTTTTTACGTATTTAGGTTTACTAAGCTGTTTTCCGGGAGTAAGGTTTATATGGGGCCTATGGTAAATTATGGACCGATCTTCACGAAATTTCACAGTCTTATTTTTAGTTCTAAAAAATTTTGATGTACCAAATTATGTTATGATAGCATTATTTTTTACGGATTTAGGTGTACTAAACTGTTTTCTGGAAGTAGGTTTTATATGGGGCATATGGTAAATTATGGACCGATCTTCACGAAACTTAATAGTTTAATTTCTAGCCCTATTTAACTGTGACGTGCCAAAATTTTTTATGATAGCATTGTTAGTTAAGGTTTTAGGCTTACTATACTGTTTTCCGGGAATAGGGCTTATATGAGGCCTAGGGTAAATCATGGACGGATCTTCAAGAAATTTTGCAGCGTGATTTCCAGTTACTGTTGCGAAATCTTATATCATTCTGTGCATTTTTCCACCATTTATGTTACTTTTTGTAACAAAATTATCAATTTTTTTTAGGTGGTAGTTCCACATTTTGATTCATAGCTCAGATCCTATTGAACCGATTTTTGAGTTTTTCGAAAGTGAGCGTGTTTCCAACAGACGGACAGACAGACGGACATGGCTAAATCGACTTAAAATTACTCAAGGACCCAGAATATATATACTTTATAGGGTCTGAGATGAATAATAAAAAAGTTTCACACGGAATGACAAACTTAATATACCCTCTTCAGAACTAACTGTGGTGGAGGGTATACAAAATTACATATTTTTTTTTTAATGAGGGTAGCGAAGCGCACTGTGTTAAGCTTGTCTTTATAAATACTTTTTGTTTTTATACCCTCCACCACAATTAGTTGTGAAGGGGGTATATTAAGTTTGTCATTCCGTGCGAAACTTTTTTATTATTCATCTAAAACCCCATAAAGTGTATAAATTCTGGGTCCTTGAGTGATTCTAAGTCGATTTAGCCATGTCCGTCTGTATGTCCGCCTGTCAGTCTGTCCGTCTGTTGAAAACACGCTCACTTTCGAACAACTCAAAAGAAATTAACAAACTTGGTGCCAAATTGCTTGTAGTTTTCCTAAGCAGTTTCGGATTGAAATTCAGCAAAATTTGTTCAATAGGACCAGAGCTATGAATCAAAATGTGGAACTACAACCTAAAAAAAATTTATAATTTTTTTACAAAAAATAACATAAATGGTGGAACAAGGCACGGAATGAGATAAGATTTTGCAAAAATTTGTTTTATTCGACTGGAAATCACGCTGTTAAATTTCGTGAAGATCCGTCCATAATTTACCCTAAGCCCCATATAAACACTACTCCCGGAAAACAGGTATTTTTACGGTTTTAGGCGTACTAACCTAAAACCGTAAAAAGTAACGCTATCGTAACAAAATTCGGTACGTTACAGTTTTTTAGGTTTAGATCGGTCCATAATTTACCTTAGGCCCCATATAAACCCTACTACCGGAAAACAGTTTAGTACGCCTAAAATCATATTTGATAATGATATCATAACAAAATTTGGTACATCACAGTTTTATAGGACTAGAAATAAGACTATAAAATTTTGTGAAGATCGGTCCATTATTTAAAATAGGCCCCATATAAACCCTACTCCCGGAAAACATTTTAGCACGCCAAAAACCGTACAAAATAATGCTATCAGAATAAAATGTAATACTTCACAGCTTTATATTAATAAAAATCACACTAATAAATTTCGTGCAGATCGGTCCATAATTTACCCTAGGCCCCATATAAAGCCCACTCTGGTAAAATAATTAAATACGCCTAAAACCGTAGCAGATATAGATATTGCGATAAACTTTCTTCCAACTAAGCTTTATATGGCCATAAAAAATGTTATGCAATTTTGTGATACACGGTTTAAGCAGCCTTCTGAAATTCACTGCAAACGCTAAAACTAATTTCTCCGCTGTATTGAAATTTATGTATTTTAACACCAGGAATCACTCTTCAGAATTTTGGGAGGATTGGTTCTTAGCTACCATGGCTCCAATATAAATTCTTCTCCTGAAAATCATTTAAGTTCGGCTTAAACTGTTACGAATCATAATATTATACTCAAGCTAGTAAAAATTGCTAAAAAACAAGTTAGAGTGCTATATTCGGCTGTGCCGAATCTTTGATACCCTCCACCGACAGTTCGAATGAGTAAGGAGTAATATCTGTATGATGTTATAATTATCTTTAACTGTGACGATTTGTTATTAATTATGGTTTTAGGCGACTAAACTGTTTTCCGGTAGTAGTGTTTATATGGGGCCTAGGGTAGTTATGGACCGATCATCCCGAAATTTCACAGCGTCATTTCTAGTCCTTTAAAACTGTGACGTACCAATTTTTGTTATGCTAGCATTATTAATTATGGTTTTAGGTGTACTAAACTGTTTTCCGGGAGTAGGGTTTCTATGGGCCCTAGGGTAAATTATGTACCGATCTTCACGAAATTTCCCAGTATCATTTGTAGTCCTACAAAACTGTGACGAGCCAAAATTTGTTATGGTTGCTTTATTTTTTACGGTTTTAGGCGTACTAAACTGTTTTCCGGGAGTAGGGTTTCTATGGGGCCTAGGGTAAATTATGTACCGATCTTCACGGAATTTCACAGTATCATTTGTAGTCCTATAAAACAGTGACGTACCAAATTTTGTTACGATAGCGTTATGTTTAACAGTTTTAGGCGTACTAAACTGTTTTCCGGGAGTATTGTTTATATGGGAAATCACGCTGTGAAGTCAAATAAAACAAATTTTTTGTTCCAGCATTTATGTTATTTTTTGTAACAAAATTATCAATTTTTTTAGGTGGTGGTTCCACATTTTAATTCATAGCTCTGGTCCTACTGAACCGATTTTGGATTTCAATCCCAAACTGCTTAGGATAACTACAAGCAATTTGGCACCAAGTTTGTTCATTTCTTTTGAGTTGTTCGAAAGTGAGCGTGTTTTCAACAGACGGACATGGCTAAATCGACTTAGAATTACTCAAGGACCCAGAATATATATACTTTATGGGGTCTGAGATGAATAATAAAAAAGTTTCACACGGAATGACAAACTTAATATACCCTCTTCACAACTAATTGTGGTGGAGGGTATAAAAAGTCATAAAACTTTCCGATTGTCAGTCAATTATTTAATATATGTCTAAACCGCAGCCAATTTTAATGCAGATGTCTGTTTTTTTAAAGATAAATTAATAATAAACAGACATCATATAGGTACTACTCTTAAAACATTTGAACTGTCGGTGGAGGGTATCAAAGATTCGGCACAGCCGAATATAGCACTATTAGTTGTTTTAGTATAAACTTTAAATAAAAATACACAAATTTCATTAATTTTCCTTACGAATACCATAAAAAACTCAAAATAAGAGATGTATATAAAGTTTTTTCCTTAACTGTATATACGTACATATCGCTCCTTTATTGCGACATAAACATGAGATATAACACTGATTTTGGCTTAACACAGGGATGATAAATGAGAAAACCAATATCGTACCAACGAACTTTTAAAATCGTACTTTTTCAACCCCAATAGTACTAAATCATTTTGTTTTTTTAATATTTTAGTTTTATTTAAAAAAAAAAAATTTAATACAACAAAACCAAATTCATTTGTACATGTAAAGTTTAGATAGCAAAAAGCATGGTGGAATAAACAGGTGGCAGCACTACGCCAGATGACGATTTTTTGCTCTTGCATTGTTTGTCTAGGTTTATGTCAAAGTTTTGTTTGTGTTTACAAAAAGTCCTCGTTTTGTGCTGTGATTATTGTATTTTATTAAAGTTTTTAATAATTTTAAATTAAAATAAATAAGATATGGACCATAATTAAATAAAAATTGGCTAAAAATGTATTTATTTCATCACGTTTTGCGGCACGCTTTGATTTTTGTTTAAACAATTTTTTGACGTAAACGGTGATATAATTTCCATTTTCGTTGTAACGTTGTATTTGTTGCCGTAACGATGCCACCTGCTTATTCCACCATGGCAAAAAGTACATGATCAATAATTATACATAATAATAGGATGAGCAAAATTTTTTTGCGTCAAAAGCACATCGTGATTTTTGTTCTATAAGTCATTCCAAGAAACTTTGCCAAAGAAACCATAGGTCAAAAATTTATTTCTAGCCCCGAATTTTTCAAAATAGCTAGTTTTCCAAAATATTCAAGAATAGAGGCAAACAAATTGTAGTTGGTCTAACCAGACCTGTATCATGCGGTTTTAAGGGTCGAGCAATCCATTTATTTTTGAGAGCGTTTTCATACACTTTTTAGAATTTATCGTCTTTTTTGTGGAAAATTGACGAATATTTCTCAAAATGTAATATCGAATTTAAAACGAAAATATAATTTTTAAGTGTTCTAGAAATATATGCGTACGAGCATCTTCGGATTGCATTTCCAAATTTATTGAGTTTACAATTTTCAATATGTTCTGCAGAAGCTTGTAAAATCTTCTTCAAAATAATACGGTGTAAAATAATAATGGAGTGGACTCCCACTGTTACAAAATTCTGTTAATTACTTCTTGACGTGGCACCCTTCATGTTGACGAATATTTGAAAATATTATGAATTCGGTCCAAAATAAATTTGATTTGAAGTCGTCTTTTCTACTTTGTAAAACTCTTGTAGAAGTGGTCTCTTATATATTTTAAAAACTTGTCAATATCATCAGAAAATGCACGCTTATATGTTGCCGCTGATACTAAATTTAGAATGCGGCATAAGCAATCGTTCAATGAACAAGTGCAAAAATCTATTCACAATAACGGAGTTCAGCGTTTGGTGCAAATGATCTTGCAAAAGAGCAAATGCAAAAAATCATAGCTGTTTTGTTAAATCCAACAACAAAAAATAGAGCTTCCCTTAGATTTCATAAAAAAGCAAGACTATTTGCTCCAAACACTAAACTCCGCTTTAGGGATTCCAATACCGTTACCGTCGGTATTTTCGGTATTATTTATGGAATAAAAATATCTTAATACAAAGCACCAAGAATTAAACAATTTTCCAATTATAAAGGGTGGTTAAATTTTAAAAACCGTAATACGTACGTAATTTTAAAGCCGTATTTCGGTACTCGATTTTTGTCGGTATTACCGGTATTTCGGTATCGGCAACACCGGTATTGGAATCCCTACTCCGATTATATTCATAAGACAATAAATACGAGTTGCAATTTTATATCAATTATAAATATGTAGGTTCACTGAAAGAATTTTCTTCGCAATACTAACGAATTTTGACATTAATCCCATGAAAAATTGCATTATAAAGGAACCTATGCAGCGCTTCGTTGGATCAATGAAACCTGTTTCATTAAAAGGACTTAATGAAACATTACATTAGATCCATGAATATTATTCATTGGATGAATACTTTCAATAAAGTAAATTTTTTTTTTTTATATTTTTTTTAATTATTTTTTTTTTTTTTCTTTTTTCTTATTTTATTTTACTTTATTTTATTTTTTATTTTTTTTCTGTCTCTGGCGGGATTCGAACATGCAACCTCGGTGCTGATAGACTAGCTCACTACCAGCTTGTCTACCGGGGCAGTGTAGTTTTTGTATAAAAAAGCTATGTTTTTTTCTCAATTAAGGGCGTAAATATGAGATTAAATTGTCCATAATAACAATAACAACGTTGATTGAAAGTGGATTGAAAGTTTTTGTTTCACTACTATAATGACATTTTTATTGTCATAATGAAAATTTAAATTTATGAAGGCAATTATTGAAATATGTTGCTTTTATAAAAAAATTTTTTGATTTCATAAATTTAATGGCATACATGTAACATTAGATGTATGAAATTATTAAATCTTACATTTTTTAAATAACAATTAAACATTTTTTTAATGAAACTATAATTTTGTATTAAGTTATGAATATAGTTATGTTTGTTTATTGTTTTTTTTGTGTTCCCAATTACAATTTTTTGTTTTACTTGGACAAACTTAAGTTTTCATATATCCAATGAAAATTTTTAACGTAATTACGAAATCTAATGAAGCGATTTTAACGAAAATACTTCATCAAACCTATGAAATTCCATTTAGACAATGAAAATTTTCATTTACCCAAGGAAACCTTTTTTATGAAAATGATTCATTAAATATATGAAGCATTTTTCTTTCAGTGTTTGAAAAATTTAAAAATATGTAGTACCAAATGAGTCACAGGCGTTCCAGTGTACTTTTTAGTTTTGAATTGTACCAAAAAAAGTACAACTGTACCAACTTTATCAACCCTGGTTTAACATATAAAGAAGCTTTAAAGGAACACTTTTG
This sequence comes from Pollenia angustigena, assembly GCA_930367215.1. Lineage (NCBI taxonomy): Eukaryota > Metazoa > Arthropoda > Insecta > Diptera > Polleniidae > Pollenia > Pollenia angustigena. The sequence goes on from OV884060.1 coordinate 212,283,209, forward strand.
CTTAAGTAACCTAAAATTTTTGATTTTTTGAGATATGGCTATGTTCCAATAAAGGAGCGATATGTATGTATCTTTTGCATTTTTCGATAATTTTTGGCTTTAAAAAGTTTAATACCATTTTAAGAAGAACTGAAGTTCCCTAAAATTACAGGATTAACGGAAATTATTTATTAAAAATATAGAAACTCACCTGATTATTTCCCAGATCCACAGAGTGCTGATAAAATTTACTCTCTGCCATTTTTTTAAGACCTCCTTTTCGTTCCAAGCACTGGGCCACACAAACCTCCTGCGGCAGATATTCATAGTCAAGTGCTAGTAGCTTTTTATTCAGATCTTTATTGGTTTGAAAAGTTGGCAGACCCAAGTAAAACAGTATTGAATGTGTGTAGTAGAGCAACAACATTGTGCGATGTTTGTTTAAAATATTTCAACTTTAAAATGAAGTTTAGCAACTGTTAAAGCAAAAAGGAGAGTGTGTTGTTTTGTTTTAATTATATTTTATAAGACATGACATTCTACTTGTGGTAGATTTAAGTTTTCAATTGATGGCATGTTGCACTTTAGAACTAAATTTACAATTAATTGCACATTGATTTATAATTCAATTCAATTTATTTCGCATTTATTGATTTCATTATTTTTCTTGGTATGTTTGTGTGTTGTTGTTTGTTTGTTTGCTATTATTTCAAAAGCATTTCTTTTAATTTAAGGTTATTATATGTTTTTGATTAATTTAATTTTATTTACAAAAAATCAAGAGTGCATTTTTTTTAATACACAAAAAAAATAATTAAAATTAATACAACAAGAAGGCTTGTCTAGTGAACTTTGTAGTTGATTTGTTTTTAGTTACCGCTGCTTTTGAAAATTAATTTCTATTTATAAGTTTGATTAATTCGTATTATTTTTATCCTTTTGAAGTCAGTTTTACGTTCGTTCACTTTTTATTTAAAAAATATTGTTGTTCAGTGTTGTTAACACTTTGAGGGTTTTTACAATTTTAATTGAATTTCCTATTGCTGTCATAAAATGACTTCTAACTTTTGGTTATTTTTCTTCATTTGTTTTTGAATTTCAATTAATTAATTCCTTTATTGCTGTTTTTGTTGTTGTTGTTGGGAGAGTTTTTATTTAAATCGCTGGCTTGACGATAATCGCCATTTCATGTTTTTATGTATTTATTCAATTCTTTTTTTCTTTTGTTTTAGCTTTATTAAGCAACAACAAAAATGTACCAAAAAAGAAAAATTTATAAAATTTAAACATACAAAAAAAAAATGCAAAAATGGAAATAAAAGAATTTTGAGCACCCTACAAACAAAAAAAAAACCTCTTTTAAAAAATGTTTTTTTTTTTTTTTTAAATTGTTTGAAAAAGAAATTTTTATTTTAGCAATTTTAAAGAATTTTAATTGTGGCCTTTAAAAAGTACTTTTTATGCAGATTTCATTTTAATCATTATTAATATTACAGTATACGCTCGGTTATATGAGTACCCAGTTATATGAACATCCAGAATAGTGAACAACAAAATTTTTACACATGCGGTTCTAAAGAGTGAACACAACCTATCTCCTTTATGTGAACAACTAGCAACCGTTAATTTTTTTGTAACTACTTGTTCTAAAGGGTGCTTTTTTAGAGTATTTTAACTTTGAGTTGACATCACTCCTTTATTTAAGCCCCCATTTAACAGCTGATAGTTGCTTTTTGTTTAGTTTGCTTTTAAATTTCATTATGAATCGACTTATAACTTATTGTGAATCGAGCAACGCGCAAATTGTTGAAATTTTCAATCAAAATAATTTGGCGAATGGGCTGAAACACAAATTGATATTGATTTTGAATTTCCATTCAAAATTTTATTTTCCGATGAAGCCCATTTCTGGTTGAATGGGTACGTAAATAAGCAGAATTCTCGCATTTGGATTACATCCACAAAAATTACTGCGCACCAGAGCTTTATGGGCTGGCGGAGTCATTTAAATTTCATACATTTTTTTTCCAATAAAGCCCGTTTCATTGATATTAAAAATATATTTCCTTATTTTATTATGATTTAAACTTGTGTCACTCTACAAAAAACGCCCTTTATTAGAAATCTGTTCTTCCCCGGAATAAGCTAGTAAATGTGTATTTACGAATGCAAAGGAAAATTTATAAGATGGTTGGTGTTTGTAAAGTTATTGCTTGGAGTGAAAATATTATATCTGATAATGATATTTGGCATTGCGAAAATGCAGGGACAAGGCATTACAGAAATCCCTCAAAGCAAAAAAATATAACCGACTACTTTCATGTAAATTTTTTATTAACAACCTAATTTAAAATAAAAACTTAATATAGGTTATGTATTATCAAGTATTAAAAATGATTTGAAATACTCATTTTATATTGTCTCGATTATGTGAACTTTTCCATTTAGTGAACAGGCCCTGTCTGAATTAGTTCATATTAGCGAGCGTCTACTGTATTTTATTTTTAATCATTTTAAGAAATGTACTTTTTTTAATAGGTACTTTATTAAAAATGGACTAATTGGACATTTAGAGTATTAAAAAGCATTAAGGTACTTTTGAAAAAAGTTCTTTTATTGGGAAAAAGGACTTTTTGAAAATAGGCAATTTGGGAACTTTTAAAAATGTTCTTTTTTTTATATTTTTAATTAGGCTAAAGTTCATCAAATTTAATTTTCATTAAATTATTTTTATGAATAAAGGAAATATGAAAATTAATTAAAATTGTCAGTGATAATCTTTTATTCTTGACCGTGGCCGGGGCTTGAAACCTGGCCGGCAGGTTACCATGACATGTTTCGATCGCAACCACTTGACCTCCTCAGATGGGTTTGCCGTCTTACACTCGCAGCCATCGACGACTGCTGACGTCAATAGTCAAACATCAATCCTTAAACCAAATTGTATTTTAACCTTTTTGTATATCGAAATTTGCTTTTCTGAATGATTATCCATTTTAATTGATTTAACATGTTTTTTTTTCCTTACTTCTGTTTTCTCGTACTTTTGTCAAGAATTCTTCTTGAAGTCCAAAGTACTTTTTTTTTTTTTTGTTTTTTCATTTTTGTCTGTTGACCTTTTTCAGCACAACTTCTTTTTTTTAAAAAAAATTTAAAAAAAAATTTTTTTTTTGGAAAAAGTACTTTTTGAAAAAAGATTTATAAAAACCTAAAAATGTAAGAAGTTTCTGTTAAAATAAACTTAAAATATAATATTTTTTAAAACAAATGTATTTTTAAAATTTGATCTTAAGGTTTATTTTTAAACCCTTCACCGAAGGCAAAAGGGGGTATATCAGTTTCTCATTCCGTTTGTTATTTCTACAATGTTGGCCTTAGACCCTATAAGTTACATATATTCTGGGTCTTTATGACCAGCGAAGTTGATTTCACTATGTCCGTCTGTCTCCTTAAATTCCTTAGACCCCAGATATGATGGAGTCGTTATATATTTCTGCAAAAAAAAAACAGATGTTTGATTTTTCAGACCAGGCCTGTTAGTTCCATAATATCAACAGTGTGATTTGAAATCATGTGATTTGATACCAAGTGATTTTCACAACCAGTCTGTTTGTTTAGAAACCTGTGCCCAAGTTCTGTAACTCACGCATCGAGAAACTTTTTCGATTGAAATGTGTGAAATGAAACAAAAATGACATGTATTGAAACAAACAGCTGTTTTTCTCACTAAACTGTGTCTGTAACTTTTTGTGGCGAGTACTAGCTGTCACGTTAGGAAATTTACTTGCCAATTTACAGAAAAAGTGTGTCTTCAACATTTTAGTGAGAAAAGTTTCCGCTTTAAACTGTCAAATAAACTCACGAATAAAAATGGGGCGAGAAAAAAATGTTAACACTAAAAAACAATTAAAAATGCAAAATACAAAATACAAAGAATAATAATAATATTTTGTTATTGGCACTTTTTTTTTTTTTGTTGTTTAATTATTTTGCTTTTTATATTTGAATAAAAGATACAAATGTTTTCAAAGCTCGTTTGCAAACAACAAACATTAAAGTCGCACTTCACATTATTTGGTATAGCCGACGGTTGTATTTTTGAAGCCGTCGTTGAAAAATGTTCAATTTTAGTAAATTTTGGTCGCTGTCAACGATATGTGTTACTGGCGTTCTCAACGTCTGCAATCTTACCCTGCGGCCATACGGTCAAGTTGTTCTTGATAGTCTTTTACATATACTGCTTGTCAAAATTTACATAAACTGAAAGCTGTGACGTAGGCTGCATTAAATTTTTCAGCAATTTACTTTCAAGATGTCATCAAGAAAACAATTTATAAAGATAAACGAAAAATTTGCTCACTAACCTTGAAATCAGCTGTTTTCTTGAACGTAAATTGAAACACTCATTGGCAAAAGAATTTTAAAGGGAAGTTCGTATCCAAGGCGAATTCATACAAGGTGGTCTTATTTTGAAAACGTTTTACAACACTGTTAAACATTTTAACGTTGTGTCAAAAATTCAAAGAAATATTTAATTTGGTTTTTGTATTAAATTGTGTTTGTTTGAAATTTTATAACTTAAAAAGAATTTAGTTAAGATTCCCCAGAACCAACAGGACGGTATACCATTTTGACACAAGGTTAGTAATCAGCTGTTGCTTACGAAGCAAGATAAGTTCACCTTGTGTAAATTCGCCTTGTTCGTATGATACTTGATAGGCAAAACTTGATCGTGTAACCCTCAAGCAGGGTTGCCGAACATGGTCTTTTCCGGCCAAATTTGGTCGGATGGTAGGTCAAACCTAATTTTGGTCGGTTTTAGAAAATTGAACGGATAGCAGACAATTACAAATCTCATAGCTATTTTACCCAACACAAACAGTTTTTTTTTGATTGTTGATGAAACTATGGATATGGCGTTAGGAGCAAGTTACTTTGACGGTGTTAGTTTTATAAAGAATAGTTTTGTCATCTTATTCGAGCTCACCAAGTCAGATGCCGTTTAAATTTTTCTTCTTATAAAAAACTTTTTATCAACAAACAATATTCCTATACAAAATTTGATCGGATTGGCAACAAACGGCGCTCACGCCATGACTGAAACTGTTGGTAAGCTTATAGCCTATTCTTCGATGTCGAACGTAGAGTTCGTTCGCTTAAATTACATGTAAAACAAAGACAAAATTGTATAATTTGTTTTCGTTTTAAATGTAAGTTAAGCGAACGAAGTCTTCGGTCAGAAAAAGATGAACAGGCAGTTAATCTTACTTCGCAATGCAAAAAATATTAAGGTTCTTTGTGTTAATATTTTAAGTTTTTTCACATAGCCCTAAAAGAATAACATAAATAAAAGAATTTCAGGAATTCTGTTCTGTATTAGGTGTTTCTTATACAAGATGGACTTCTTAAAGGAAGATGTTGTAAGAATCGTAGAACAGTGGGATGCTTTGATACTGTATTTGGAAACATAGTTTTATAAAGGCAATGGTATAAGAACCGCAGAGCTTGCAGAAAGTATGGATGAGTTCCAAAACAGAGCAAGTTATCAACGCGTATACAATAAGCCAACTATGCTTTGTAAAACTCTTTGATACATTTTTTACGCTGTCTGCAAGTTATTAGGATGTATTGGAGCTCAGCCTATGTCTTATAAAGTTTAATACTTTTTTTTAAATTGTACAAACTTAAGTTAATAAATTTTGATTCATAATTTATTAGTGGTCTATATGTGTTATTGCATACGATCAATGAATTATTCTAGTTTATAAGCGTCATTAAATGTATATGGGCATTTCCCCAGAATGGTCTACCAGGATGAAAAAATAAAATGTTGATTATTATCGTCTTTTATTTTTTATTATTATAAAAAAGTTTTTGTTCTTATAAAAAAATGGTTTCATAGCATATCGCAGCTGTTTTACTTGAGGAAATTGGGCTGGAAACTGGAAAATTTTATATTTTTCTGTATTTTCTACTTCTAAAGACATTTTTATATACCTATTTTACATGCAAAAAATATGTTATGTTTACACTCTTTCTTCATAATCTCTCCATTACAATCAATTGTAAAAGGAGTATTAAGTTTTTTTGTTAAGGAAATTTGAAGACATTTATGGTAAAATGCATGGTGATAATAATAAAAAAAACACATGGGAAAATCGTACGTTCGCGCTCCGTACGTTCGCGACCGGTACATAAGCCAATTAAACAAAAACCAAGAGAGGTATTTTATTTTTTAAATAATGGATGGAGACCTACATTAATACACTTTTAAAATAAATTAATCACTTTTGAAAATTCCGTTTCATTGCGCAGATTTTTACATATCACTACTGTCAGCCGAAGTTGTCTTCTATTTTGAGTACGTTCGTGACCACACGTTTATAACTCTTATTATAAAAACTTAAACTCGATGAAATCCATCTTTTTCACTAAACATAGAGCTACCAAAATGCCATCGGATCGAAAAAATGTTTTGTTTAATATATATTTTTTGTACATAAAAAGCGTACGGACGTTCGTGACCCCAGGCAATGCCCATATACATTTTGTTAAAGTTAAACGTTACCAGCAAATAAACTTTAAATAAAACTAGGGGTTACGTGCAGGACGTTAAATATTTAATAGGTGTGAACATAGGGTTACTTTTTTGTTTTTACTATAATTGCATATTACAAAAAAAAAAAAAAAAGTAATATGTAGATTTATAGCTTTATCCAATAAAAAATATACTTTTTATCAAAAATACATATACATACAATCGTCATATAAAATGCAAAAAAGCCTATGTTCATTTTAAGAAAAAGAGAGATAAAAACTTAATAAAAAGGCAGCTATTGTGATTATAACAACGGGGTTTTCTGGTTAATATCGTTAACACACTACGCATGATTGACACTATCCTTAAAAACTGTTTTTGTAATCTCAGTCGTATCTCTACTGAAATTTTTTTAAAAATTATGATAGGCCCTTTTGCATTTTTATGAAGATATAATTGTTTTGCAATATTTCAAAAATTTGGTCGGTTTCAAAGGATTTTGGTAGGTTTTGCAGACAATTTTGGTCGGATAAAAATTGTTCAAACGGCAACCCTGCCCTCAAGTTACATCGGCTTCGAGTGCAATGTTTTCAAATTTATAACCAGGGCTGCCAGGTACTATTTTTCTCCTTGTCCCCAAAAAATAAATCCCTAAATTAAAAAACAAAACCTTAAAAAGTTAATATTTTTTTTCTGACCAAATTGAAAATTTTTTTAAAAAATAATAAGAAATCCTTAAAAATTCCCAAATTAAAATTTATATTTAAAAAAATTTCTTTTATTTTGTTTGTAGCGACTGGTTTCGTTATATTTTTTTAAATCCTTTCTATGCGATACATACCAGTGTGGCATTACAAGCAGAACAATACGCCGTTTTTGAAAACGAATGAAAGAATTTATAAGAATTTGGAGCTTGTTCAATCGGTTTTAGCCATCCTTTTAGTTAACAATAAAAACACGTATATCCATTAGACCGATGTTTTCAAACATTGGGTATCAAATTTTTTAATTTTTCAATTTATCGAAATGTGAAAAATACTATTACATACAATAAAAAACATAAAATTTATAAAAAAATCTTTTCGCGGTTCTATATTTGTATATAGTTTGCACGATTCCATTTTATTGCAATTTGACCTGGTCGATTACTTCAATTTGAAAAGCAGAACATCATTTTAACATACGTAGAATTTGTATTAAAACCCGAAACGAAAATATGTATTTAGTTAAATATCTCGATTAGTAGGTCGCAAGTGGTAAAGTTTTATATATCATTTGATGCTTCAAAAGCTCTTTTCGATGATACCAAATTATATTTATGTCGTCTTGAAGCAAAGTACAAAAAAAAATCGAAAAACTGAAAAAATACCTTTTTTAAAAAGGGTCCAGCTCACAGATGGTCAACGCTAGAACCAAAATATTTTGGGAATCATCATAAAACATATCAAGCTTTATTTTCAGAGGGGTAAAAAAATCACTTTTTTGTGAGTCGCTCTAATATCCGTCATTTATTTAATACTTCGATAAACCGTAAGTACATACTTATTTATATTGTCTATTACATTTACTTATTTTTGGGAAAGACATATTTGCTTGAAAATGGTCTTAAAAAAAATCAAATATGTGTTTTTAAAATTTTTTAAATCTATTTTTTTTAAACACTCACTATATAGTAAGTCTGTGTTCATACGGCTCATGTCTTATTGACAAGATTGCTACTTTATTGGCAGAGGGACGAGGGGAAAAGAAACGAGTACACAGATGCATGTACTGTCTTTACGTTTTGCTTTTTCATTCGTTGTTTAATTTTGTTTTTGTTTTCAATATCAAATAAAACAAAATAAAAAACATGACGTCAACATGACATGATTCATTTGAACGCCAATTCATGTTCAAAGAAGAAATAGGAAGAATCTTGTCAATATGACATGAGACGTATGAACTCAGACTGACATTAGTTTATTAAGTAACTTACACACTCAACCAAAATGGCATTCTTAAGGCTCAGTTAGTCTTTACTTTATGTTTCTGTTCTGTTCCGTGCCGTTCTGATACGAAATTGTAATAGTTACTTTTTCTGTAGTAACTTATCTGCCATTTATGACAAATTTATTAGTTTTATACCGTCCATTGTTTTATTTCACTAATTTTAATGCACATAAATTTGAAGAAATTAAATTTTTATGAATTCTTAAAATCAAAAAACAGTTTACTTCAATATAAATATGTATTTATTATTATTTATTTTGCTGTCACTTATAGCCTTTTTACACTGATCAACATTTAACATCTACCATAAATTTTCCACCATTTGCGAAGATGTTAACATCTTTCCATAAGAAATACAAAGGGCTAAAAACCAACATCTTTCAACATCTTTAAATGATGTTCCTATCTCATTTTATTCCATTCTACACCTTTCGATTATTTTAGTGTCATCACTAGAAAAGTGGCAATAAGTTCTATTATTATTGTGGCATCACTGACAAAAATAAGTTTGTTTTGAAAGCAACGTTACCATTTGTCAAGTTTTATCTTTTATTGCACTGTTTTTTTGTTAAGTATTTTTTATATTTTTAAACAAATTGAACTTCAAATACATTTTTTAATCTTCTTTTTAAATTTTGTCACTTTTGTGAGAAAAAAACATTTTTAATTTAAAATTTTTTTTTTTTCATAAATGGTGACATTTTTGTTTGATGGTAGATGTTAGATGTGAGCAATGTAAACGAGTGTTTCACATTTGATACATGAATTATAAAAAAGGGAAAATGTGTAAAATTCCCAAAAATATCCCCGAATTTTATTTTAATCCTCAGTTTCCAAATGACTTTCTTTGTTCTTTTTCCTCGCATGATATCCCCAAGTCTGGCAGCACTGTTTTTATTTATTTATTTTCAGGCCTGTTGTGAAAATCACTTTTACTAAATTCACGTGATTTCAAATCACATGTGCCTACTAAAATCACACGGGTTATCTTTTAGTGTCCCGTTTTTGTGTGTTTTGGTGAGATCTTCAATTTCCGAAAGCACACCGAGAAACACAAAAACGGTATGACTCTCAGAACACCACAAAATCACAAGTCTGATTTCAAAAGCACGTGATTTTCAGAACAGGCCCGTTTGTTTCACTTACTGCCCGTCTATACCAGAGATAATTATTGCGACATATATTGCAGTAAATGTCAAAATTATGTTATCTTTAATGTAGACAGCAGTTTATTGTTCATATTTATTGCCGACAATTTGTGTTGCAATAATTGTTAGTCCATTTTCGATGACAATTATTGCTTACATAACCCTAGGTCTACACTAAAGATAAATATCTCAGCCAGTTGGCAATAACGTCGGCAGAACAACAAAGCAATATTTCTTATTGCTCAGCTAATGTTAAAGGCATGGGAAAACGTTTTTATGTTAACCCTACGTTTCTACATGCAAGTAATTACTTGCAAGTAGTGTATACGTATTATCAACGAAAAATCGAAGAAACAGCCGATTGGCTGAAAGTACAAGAATTTTGTGAGTGGTAGTAAAAAAGTGTGAGTGTATTGAGTTTTTCGAACTTGCACTTGCATGTGGAAACGGGGGGTAACTCATAATTTGAAAAACATCAAGGAAGAAGGTGCAGTGTAAAAACGGGCGCTTTCTTGCACAAATTATTTTTATATTAATATAAATTCTTTCTTATTCGACTTTATTATTGAAATGTATATTAATTTGTTTAAGCTTGAGGCCTTTTTTTATATAAAAATATTAATTTTATTTTAACAAAAAAAAAAAAAAAAAAAAAATTAATAAATTCAATATTTTTATATAAAATAGATTTATATAAATTGAAATAATAAATGTCGAATAAGAAAAAAATTATATTAATAAAAATAATTTTTGGAATATTATTTTAGTGTTTATAAAATTTTTTAATTTAATTCTTTTGCTACAATTATAATTTGCTACCATTTCACAAATTTAATTTCTTTCTCACACAATTTGCTTTTATATTTTTTTTTTTTTTTTGCTTCTTTTTTCTCAACTGACAACCAAATTTGACGTTTTATGTAAGCAATAATTGTCAACGAAAATGGTAGCAATTATTGCAACATAAATTGTCGGCAATAAATATGTACAAAAAATTGCTGTCTACATTAAAGATAATTTTGACATTTACTGCAATATATGTCGCAATAATTATCTCTGGTATAGGCGGGCAGTGAGATATTTATCTTTAGTGTAGACCTAGGGTTAAGTTACAGAACATGGTTACTGGTTTATTCAACTCCATTGTACGACCAGCTGCAACATGTAGGGGCCGCATAAGGATCATATTAATCCTCTGGAAAAATTATGATTTATTGAACTTTATTTATTTCATATATACTTTTGTTAAATTAACTTTTACTGTGAATTTATTGTTTTTTACAAGAACGTAAATACCATTTATTAAAGTAAAAAAAAAAAAAATTGGTGTAGTTTTTTATTAACACAAGAATTTAATAATGGACAAACTAAATAAAATAAAAAAGGGTTCATTTTTGTCATATTTTACATACATACGTACATACGTACATATAAACCTTAGTATTTCTTTCCTTTTAAAGGAAGTAGAACATCAAACGTTTTCTTGCTCTTGAAGAAATTCTAACAATTTTTAACCCATACCAGTGAAACAATAGGGATCGATCACGGTTTCAAACCAAATTTAAATTGAAACCAGCATTTGCATAAATTAATGACTAAAATATCTTTCAAAAGATAATAGTTGGTATTTTTTTAAATAATTTTTTTATCTTTTTAAAACTTTTTAATTTTTATACCCCCCCACAATAGTGGAAATGTTTGTTGCATCTTAAAATATTAGCCCTAGTTTACCCACATTTAAGTATGCCGAGCGACTCAGAATGACTTTCTGAGTAGAATAAACGATGTCCGTCCGGCTGGATGTCCATGTAAACCTTGCGCGCAAAGTACAGGTCGCAATTTTGAAGACATTTGGTTCATATGTAGGTTCAAATTGGCACAAAGACCAAAGCTATTGCAATTAGGGATAATCGGTTCATGATTTCACAAAGCTCCCATACAAACTTCTTTCCGGAAAAGGGTCTTTGTGCCCATAAACCATCTTATTATGTTGGTTTTTAGATGAAATTTGCTACAAACTTATTTTATTGCAATTAAAATCATCTCACCAAATTTTATTGCAATCGGTCCATATTTGACCATAGTGCCCATACAAATACTACTTCCGAAAATAGCATTTAATGCCATAACTTCCTTTAAACGTTAGTATTTACATAATAATTGGCGACAATGACTTTACGAGGTCCTAAATTAACCGCAGGTCCCATATACACCCCCATCCTAAAATCTCATATAGATGAAGATATTTAAATAATATTCGGCACAAAGAAATTTTATATGAATCTTAACCTTGCAGACGGGTCCATGCTTGACCGGGTCCATGCTTGACCATGGGTCATAAATAGGGCACACTAGCAAAAATTATTTTTATATGCTGTGTTGTAGGATATCATACGGTCGGGCTTGACCGACTATACTTTCTTACTTTTTTTAAATGTATTTACAGCAAATTTTTAAAACTCAACATACTTTTTCTTTATTGGCAGAGCAACAATTGCGACATTTGACGGTAACCAGCCACACAAGAGCTCTTAAATTTTGTAAAGGTAACGACACTAATTTGCAATTCATTTAATACTTCCTCCGTTAAGTAAACAAACAATCAAAACAGAAAAAAAATTGAAGAAAAATTTTAAATTTATTTATATACACGACTACATCGTAGCGCAATGAGAGCAATACAAAAGGCACTCATATTTACAGTTTCCGTTGCCTTTAGTTTCACTTTAAAAAGGAATTCCTGAAAAGAAAAAATTTAACATGTTCAAATTAAAAATTAATGTTTATTATAGTGTGTGTCAAGCGTGCGCTTTCTTTCGCACAAATAAATATGAAACAAAAAATTTTCTTTCGAATTAAGTGAAATAAGCATTTACTTTTAAGCGGAGTTTCAAAATAAACATTATATACTGTACTGTACTGTACTTGTTCTGTCCGATATATATATATGGAAAACACAAACGCTAATAGTGTTTCTTTTATAAAAAAAACCTTTAAAAACGTTTCTCTGCTTGTGATCTTCGAAATTTCAATGCGTACAGTTTTTCGTAAAAAAACACAAACTTCGTTGTGTTCGTTTCAGTACATTAATGTTCTTTCGTTTCATTTGTGCTCAACGCCCCTTTGACTGGTAAAGACAATAAAAAAAATATCGTCACCTTAAATGCAAAAGGCTTTAACTAACAAAAATTCCAAATCGACTTTTTCATTAAATCTGATGTATTGCATTAATACTAATGTCCAGAACAAGAACAATTTGACCACCATTAGCATTTTTATTGATGAAAAAAAAACCAAACGCCAAACCAAAACCATATCTACAAAAGATTATATGATTAACGCTAAAAGAACTAACTAGCAGTTTGTATAACCCTGCGGCCACACGTTCAAGTTGTTCTTGATAGTCTTTTACATAGACTGCTTGTCAAAATTTACATAAATTGAAAGTTGTGACGTAGGCCTTAGTCAATTTGTAAGCAATTAACTTCCAAGATGTCAACAACAACAGAGACAAACGTGTACTCAGCTGTTAAATTGAAAGTAAATTGCCAAACAAATGGAAAGGTGAAATTGAAAGCCATCTCGTGGTCAATTTAAAAAGTGTGAGTGTGTTATGCTATGTTCATACGACGACAAAAACCACTCGTTTCGCTCTCTGAAACTAGATTGTCAAACATGCTGCTCATACGATTCATTCTTGTTTAATTTTGACATCTTTTTTTGTGTTGTTAGTGTGATTTTATTTAAAACAGATAAAAAAGTAATTAAAAGCTAAAAATATATTATTTAATACTTTTATTAATATTATTATTTGATAATTATCACTTTATTTTATTAAACATCAATTTTTATTTTGTATTTTATTTTGTTTTGATTTTTTTTTTGAGAGCTAGTTCAGATAAACTAACAATAATTGTTATCAAAATTAGAGATGATAGTACATTTTTCCTGTTTCGCAGCCTGTTTCAAAATGAAACGACCTGTTTCGCTCACAAAATTTTGTATGGGGAAACAAGTCGTTTCAGTCATGTTTGGGGCGCGAAACAGGAAAAAGAGAGCAAAACACGAATATTGCTGTCCGTGTGAACATGGTATTAGTAAAAAACTGAATTGCAAAACTTGATCGTGTGGCCACCAAGTAATATGCAACTTTATTAATTGTCAAAACAGATGGTAGGTTTTACAAGAAAAATAGAGGAAACATTAATTATAAGCAGTTTAACGCAATTTATAAATTTATCATATTAAATAGTTGTTTTCTACACCTGTAAAATTTTCAAAATGTTTGATAGAGCCCAAGGCCCATTGTTTTGTTTCTTTGGAGCTGTCAAAATCTGTTACATAACATGAATATGTTTGTCCCACACAAATTTAAGCGCCATTGATTTTATGTGTATTATTGCCACACGCACACGTATTTTCCTTTTGCTTTGTAGCGGGTGATTTTTTAGCTATTATCTTTTTGGCAACACTGGTTTAAACAGCTGACGCACGTTTCGTGTTTTGTTTCACTGTCAAACATCTTCAGTTTGGTCTATAATTTAACCATGAATCGTCTTACAAACGAACAACGCTTGCAAATTATTGAATTTTATTATCAAAATGCGTGCTCTGTTAAGAAAGTTCATTGTGTTCAGCGACGAAGCTCATTTTTAGCTCAATGGATACGTTAATAAGCAGAATTGTCGATTTTGGAGTGAAGATCAGCCAGAAGCATTACAAGAGCTACCGATGCATCCAGAAAAAGTCACAGTTTGGTGCGGTTTATGGGCTGGTGGCATCATTGAACCGTACTTCTTCAAAGATGATGCGAATCGTAACGTAACTGTGAATGGTGAGCGCTACCGTGAGATGATATCCAACTTTTTTTGCCCAAAATGCAAGAGCTTGACTTGCATGACATGCGGTTTCAACAAGACGGTGCCACATGCCACACAGCACGCTTAACAATGGACTTATTGAGAGGCGAGTTCGGTGAACATTTTATTTCACGTTCGGGACCGGTCAATTGGCCGCCTAGATCGTGCGATTTAACGCCTTAAGACTATTTTTTGTGGGGCTATGTTAAAGCTCATGTCTATACACACATGCCCGTTTTAATTGACGCATTAGAAGACATTGAAGCATTTATTCATGAGATACCGACCGAAATGTTGGAGAGAGTATGCCAAAATTGGACTAAGCGGAGGGACCATTTGAGGCGCAGTCACGGTCAACATTTGCATGAAATAATCTTCACACATTAAATTATATGGATCGTACTATCGATTTAAATAAAGATTTCATTAATTTTTTCGAATTTTATGTGGTTTTTTTCAAACTTTCCTATAGCTCTTAAAAAATCTTTTGTATTTATATACCATTGAGTAGTGAATGCTGTTGGTGTAGTAGCTAAGATGTGAACTCTGAAACCGATAGGACCCTGATTCGATTCCTGGCTCAAGCGTCCAAAAAAAAAAAAACATCCTCAACTTGCGGTTGGCTTGAACGAACCAGTGAAAGTAATTTCTGTTCTAAAGCACTTCAAATAGTGCCGTTCGGATTCAGCATTGAACTTTAGGTCTCGTCATGTATTCTAAGAATATGCAACACATCTAATTACGCATGAGTGGAAGCGCAGTGGTATCGCAACGGACATTCAGTGTCTATGTGAGCTGGCGAATAAAGTCGACTGCCACCTCTACCTAACCGAAAATACCATTAAGTAGGCTATTTTGAACCCAAGTCGACTTCGGAACCATACACATTTCGGATCCAAATAGGTGTAGGATATTATGTGGTCGGTCTTGACCGACTATTTCTGTAAAGAGTTTCATTAATTCTATGAAGCTTTTCATAAACATTGACTGTAACGAAACCTGTTTCATAGATTTTATAAGGAGTGTCATTGGCTGAACTCCAACGAATATTTTCATAAAATTTGTGAAGAAATTCAGTAATGAAATGAAGATAATTCCCTAATAACAGAAACGAAAAAAAGGGAAAGAAAATTTGTTTGAATACAGGACGACCGAAAAAAATAAAAATCTTTTTTAATGGTTATGGAAGCTAAAAAAAAACAAAAACAAACTATAACGGTTATCAAAGACCAAAAAAATATTGGTTATTTGCAACAATTATTCAGAGAGCAGGTTTTAAAAATTCGTGATAAATTATTATTTCAGATTTTTTAAAATATTGGTTATAACCAGGGAAACCAGAAATATGCAATTGCATGTTTTTACTTGTGCGACTAATAAAGTCGGAAACAATAAATTTATCCGGTTTAGAGCTTTTTATGAATTTTGGCATCGATTTGTTAGAGCATATTTTTGCATATTTTACCATTTGCAGCATATTTTAGTTAAAAGAGCCTTTTTGCAGCATTTTTTTAGGTTTTTAGTGCATATTTTGCCTTTTTAATGCATATTTTGATACATATTCAATTTTTGTAGATGCCTACAATAACTTTCGAGGCAAATAAAAAAAAATTTTTTTTTTTCGAAAATCTGTTACTTTAATTTCGAGATCTACATTTAATTTTTACTCTTAAATTGTAAGACAAAGCAGGTTGTCATAAAGAATAAATGTTATGCGATTTGTATCTAGACCAACCTTTTAGTATTCCGATTGACTCGGAAGCACTTTTTAAAGTGATCTAACGTGTCCATCCATCCGCCTGGCTGGTTGTCTGTCCAGGTTAGCCTTGTGCGCAGAGTACAAGTTCCAATTTTGTAGATAATTTGATCAAATATGGACGAAGTCTATGCAAATGGTGAGAATATCGGTCCTTAACTAGCTTTAAATTCCTTTTAAATGTTAACATTTGTTAACAATTGAGCGACCGTACCTAAAATCCCTTTAAGACAAAAACCCATATGGATGTTAATATCTAGATAATATTCGGCGCAAACATCTCTTATATGAATTTTAACCTTTTTTAGGTTTTTTTTTAGATTTTGTTAATAAATTGTTGAATATTGTGTCTTCAAATGAGCAATTTTAATTTTTAGGGCATATTTTTAACATTTTTCAGGGCATATTTTCCAGTTTTTACAGCATATTTAATGCGCATAAAACGTATTTTTAAGAGCATATTTCTGGTTTCCCTGGTTATAACTGTTATGCCCCTGCATTGTATTTTATTTGTTCCTTTCGTTGGTCGATATGTCAAAAACACAAGCATCTTTTGAAAAAACGAAGTTAAGCTGTACTTTCACAGCCGCCTGAGTGAAATCGGTTTAATATCCTACTTGTTATGAAAACACATGCACTAACAAAGCTGAACACAAAAACTGTTCGAATGATGATTGATTCAATTTAGTGAGACACTAAAATACAGTGATGGGAAGTAGTAGCGGTGCTCTCTGGTAAAAATATTTAATAGAGATAAAATTCGTTACAAATAAATTTTTTAAATTATATCACATACGACAGGTCGATCCCAAAATTGTTATTTATTCCAACAATCTCCCAATAATGTTGGTATGAAGAGAAAAATAGACACGAATAACTTTTATACAAGCCAAAACCACAACCAATATGCTAGAATCGTATGACCAAAATGTATTTTGGCACCCATATAAGCCCTATTCCTAAAGTGCAATAACTCCATTGTATATTTATCGCAAATTGGAAAATACACAAATTGTTGAAGCGCAATAAAGTTGGGCAAAAATAACTTCATGCAAGTCACTTGGCGAGTCCGTGTGAATCCGTGTTGGGCAAAAAAGGAAAGTTAAGCCGCTTTACCTTTTTTTTTGTTTGAAAATGTAATAGCAATGATTTGCGATAAGAAAAAAACATGTCAAAGACAAATCGTCCGCTCATTATTGGTTTGGCGCATATCATGGTGAAATTACCATTAAATGCGCCAAACCAATAATGAGCTGACGAAATCTGCAAACGATAGAAAAGTACCAATCACTCACTCGCAATAGTGAATAGCCCTCTGGACAATTGAAGCTTAGTGGTACGTTTACGAGTCGATGTTTTAAGCTCTCTCGAATTCGTTCGATATTATCTTGGCTTCGTGCTTCACGCAGTCTTTCACTCAGAGATAAGTCACTAACGGTCTTCGATGACTGAAAACAAGCAACTAGATTACATATTTCATTTCGTGATGGTGCATTTCTGGTGCAAAAAAATTTTCGAAATATTCCTTGGGCTAAAATTATTGAATTTTGACTACAAGCAAAATACAACTCAATAATTTTTTATCATTCCTCAATCGTTAATATGGCTACTAAATCTCACAAAATGTTGTTTCTAAAGCTTCGGTCTCACTTGGCAAATATTTGACGAAAAAACCGTGATAGACTCTATACACACATGCCCGCTGCAATTGACTCATTGGAAGACAACATTGAAGCATTTATTCATGAGATACCGTCCGAAATGTTGGAAAGAGTATGAAAAAATTGGACTAAGCGGATGGACCAAACGTTAAATTATATGGACCGTACTATCGATTCAAATAAAGATTTCATGCATTTTTCTGAATTTTATGCGTTTTTTTAAAACTTTCCTATAGCTCTTAAAAAATCACCCATTATATGTGGTAGAGTAAGTTTTTGACAGCTTAAAGGAAATTTTACACAAACAAAATACATGTCGTTTTTTGTTTTTGTACAAATAAGCAGACCTGATAGATGGGCCTTGATAGAGCCTTTTACGTTTAGGTGACAAAGAATGTGCACTAGGGCTATAACCAAATTTTTGGCACAGTACCACGGAGTGGCCAAGAATGTTTTAGTAATGAAAATACCTGTCTCCCGTCGTTTTGCGAAAAAAAAATATTACGCAGGGAAGCAAATTTCTAAAACCTTCCAAGAAATTTTGAACCGCGATGCATTGTAAACCGTAGGAAAATTTTTAAATCTAAAGCAGTGGATAAATTCCAAAATAGCATTTAAGTGATACTTATAGGAATATATACAAATATCAGGTGTATATTTTTAAAATGTCCGTGAGATAAAAATGGTTGTTTTCAAACTTCAACCCGACCCCTGCGTGAACTTTTTTAACAATCCGAAAAAATTATCATATTTTTTATTAATAACTTTTGATGTTTTACACGATTATACTATGCCGTTTTTAATATTCGCAAAAAGTGTGAAAAAGTTATTGCCCTAATGTACACAATATAAATACACTTGCAGGCTATTCGTTCTGTGGTCGTGCAAATATCCAAGCAACAACAATTCTTCTAAGAAGCGTTGCTACAGTTGTACTGTTTTATAACTACATAATGTTTGTTACTTTGGTGAACATAAGTATGAACGGTATTAAGGGTTACACACAATGGATATGGTTTCTGGGTGTGTATACCATACACTTAATAACGTTCTGTTTATTTGCTAACACTGCCTTGAAGAAATAACAACGAGGCAATAGCAGAGTAAAAACTAGTTGATGTTTTCGTGATTTTCATTGAAAATAGTTCATGTGACGATGTAACGCAAGAAAAAATTATGTTACCTTAACACGAGTGGCACAAAATGAAAGAGTTTTTAAGGAGATGAGCACGTGACTAAACAAAGACTCACGGTTTTTGCTAACAAGTTTATCTGGCTGTTTTTGGGAAAATGAAAACAAAAAATTTCCTGTGAGAAATTATATTGAAAACAAAAACAAATTTTTGTGTCTTATTGTTGTTTTCAATAGAACTTCTAGCACGAATTTTTTTTTATTTTCTAAAAAAAGCTAGTAAATCTATAAAGCAACACACAAAATTTGAAATTAGCATTCGTCTGAAACAGCTTTGAAAGATCTTGCAATTTTTTCGACTGATCGTTGTTTCTTTGCAAAAGTAAGCAGCAAGCATTGACTGATTGGCCGTTGTGGTCTCGCCGGTGTTAAAGCTCGCATACTGGGCTGAGAGCTTATACGTATGTAATTGCTATCAAGTTATAAGTTTATATATAATTTGGAAATGTGTGTTCAGATATAAAAAACCCTACACAGAAAGAAAAACACTCGGGATAAATTAATATTTTTTATACTTACTTTAATCACGAATCGTACTTAAAACTTCAAGTACAAATAACACTAAAACGTACTTAAATCAATCCTAAATGGGATTACTTTTAAAAATCAATCCCGATATTTCCTGAAATAAGTATAAAATGCTTAAATCAAGTACAAAAAAGATTAAACTTTTCAATCCAAATTTTTAATATTTTTAATTAGGCTTAAGTTCATGAAATTTAATTTTTATTAAATTATTTTTATGAAGAAAGGAATTTTACAACATGAAAATTAATTAAAATTGTTATTGATAATCTTTCATTCTTGACGTGGCTCGGGCTCGAACCCTGGCCGGCAGGTTACCATGACATGTTTCGATCGCAACCACTCGATCTCCTCAGATGGATTTGCCGTCTTACACTCGCAGCCATCGACGACTGCTGACGTCACTAGTCAAACATCAATCCTTAAACCAAATTGTATTTTAACATTTGGTAGATCGAAATTTGCTTTCCTGAATGATTATCCATTTTAATTGATTTTACATGTTTTTTCCTTTACTTCTGTTTTTTCGTACTTTCGTCAAGAATTTTTCTTGAAGTCCAAGTACATTTTTTGTTTTTTCACTTTGTCTTTCTCTTTTCTGTTGACCTTTTTCAGCACAACTTGAAGGACAAATGTACAAATAGAGCTCGTGCCTTAGCTTTAACAATAATTAGTATTGTGGTTATTTTGTTGAACTATTTATGGTTTTTAATCCAAATTTTTAATATTTTTAATTAGGCTTAAGTTCATGAAATTTAATTTTTATTAAATTATTTTTATGAAGAAAGGAATTTTACAACATGAAAATTAATTAAAATTGTTATTGATAATCTTTCATTCTTGACGTGGCTCGGGCTCGAACCCTGGCCGGCAGGTTACCATGACATGTTTCGATCGCAACCACTCGATCTCCTCAGATGGATTTGCCGTCTTACACTCGCAGCCATCGACGACTGCTGACGTCACTAGTCAAACATCAATCCTTAAACCAAATTGTATTTTAACATTTGGTAGATCGAAATTTGCTTTCATGAATGATTATCCATTTTAATTGATTTTACATGTTTTTTCCTTTACTTCTGTTTTTTCGTTGATAGCACCACTCCGAGAGTAAAATTACAAAATGAGGGTTTTAATTAGTCTTGGGCTTAATCGTTCATTTAGGTGACCGGTCATTAACGTTCAATTCAAAACAGTGAACGAGTTCGTTCACTTCGTTCAGTCGTTCATTTCGGGTCACTTGTCTTTTGGGTCAGTTAATCTTTTGTGTCAGTCGGTCTTTTGTGGATTTCGTTCATTCATTCACAATTGATTGAATACGGCAATGTGTTAAAAGAAACAAGTATAGCATATTTGTTTGATGTTACACTCAAAATATTATGTAGGTAAATTCAAAATAATATTAAGTTTGAAAAATTGAAATTTCATTTAAAATAAAGGAATTTTGCGGCTATTTTTTAATGTTAATTTTAAAACGGAGAAATTCTTTAAAAATTAATAAATTTTTTTGTTATTTCAATGTACAAACTACAAAAAATACATTCAAAGGTTTTTTCAATTAATTTTAACTCAATTTAAATTACATACTAAAACAGCTAAAACAGTATTTATACCTGTCATTATTACCTACCAAATCAGCGAAAAAATTGTGTTTTTTAATTTATGTGCACATGTTCCTATAAGTATGTAAATAATAAAATAATTTAAAATATCTTTGCAGTTAAGTATTTCAGTTTTATTTTATGCATAAAAAATAACTGAACATATATTTTTTGGAGAAACATATAGAAATAGTTAAAGAATTAGTTTAATTATAAAATAACAAATTTTATTAAGTTTTAACTCTACGGAAAATGATTTTAGTAAATTACATTCAGTTACTGTACAACTTTTTGAGTGTACCCAAAAATAGAAAACAATAAACGAAAAATTCTGAGTTGTTTTTTGGTTTACCCAACAACTGATTGAAAAAAAACAATACTATTAAAATGTTTATGTTGTACCAGTATACTATATTTGTTTCTTTTAACACATTGCCAGTGGCAATTTGCCACATTGTTTAGAAAATTTCATAGTACAATCTGGGCTGCCATATGTAGTGATTTCTCGCTAAACGTGGCGGTTTTCATACTTGTTTGGTGTTCTCATATTCTAACAGCCGTATTCATAAAAAAAATCATAATTCAGGTTTTAGATGAATTTTAGTTAAAAAACATTTTAAGCCTAAAAAAGCTTTTTTTTAAATTCGTATTCATAATCAGCATTTTAACTAATAAACGTTTTACCGTATTTTTTAATTTGATGGTGGCAACGCTATCTCTTTTATTTGTCACATGAATCATAATGATGTAAAACAGTGGTTATTAATTCATACTCGTATTCGTATCTAAAATTTTTTTTGTCGTGTGTGAGAAAAAAATTGTTTTTTATATATGAATAGTTGTCTCTTACTGAGCTACCTAAAGCCTAGATTACACTATCTCACAAGCCTTACGTATTCCATAATACTTTGTGAGATAGAAATCTAATGAGTTTTGTTGCGACTGTCAAAAAATCTAATGTAACATGACAGTTCGTGTTCACACCATCTCACAAAGTATAAACACTCACACATGAAATAAAATGCAACCCTGATCCAATGAAAAGTATTATTGTTTTGAAATTTTTCAAAAAACGATGAAGTCGTATGGGATGTCAAACTTTTTTCTTAATACTTGTTATTTTCGTCACACGTTGCATTCACACTATCACACTTTGTCATATTACTTGAGTTTTTGACATGTATTAATACAAAGTATAATAGTGTAATCTGGCCTTAAATAAGTGCGGAAGCGTTTTTTGTATGTCAAAACTTCTCATTTGCATACAATTTATACGAAACAAACCATTAGAATGCGAATTAGAAACCACCCGGCTGATAAATCTTATTTTACAGATCGCTATGTCGGTTTGTTTTATTGAAATTGTATTTAAATAAAATTTTAATTTAAAAAAAACGCTTGCCGCTTTTGTTTAGGTTGTTCAGTTATATTTAAAAAAATAAAGAGTTCTAACAAAACAAAACAAAGTGCAATTTAGATGATGATTTTATTGCTGATATCAAAAAGTATTCAAATAACGAGTTTTATTTTATTTATTTTGATCGTTTACACATCACTAGTTCATAATGTACAATTAATAATTTTTTGAGCTTTAATTTGTGAAATTGAAAAATATATTAATAATATACATTTTTCATACATACATATTTTTGAATTTCATTTTATTTTTAATGTTTAAATACATAGTAATATATTGTCTTAAAATTTCTCGCAAAAATGTTCAAAATGACCATAAACACACAGCAAAAAGCAAAAATGTCATTTAAAAATAGGTTTAAACAAGGGTCGAACCAATTTTAAAATTCGCTTATTTACACAAGGTTTAAAATAGGGTTTTTAAGGTAATATTCGTTTATGAATACAATTTTAACGATTTATGCTTAAAACAGATTTGAAATGGAGTTTAAAATGTTTATGAATACGGCTGTAAATGTTTAGGAAACTTTATTTAAAGAGAAATAATTACTTAAAAAATTTTACTGCCTGTTTTTCGAACTTATAATGTCATTAATCAATTTATATGATATAAAAGCATGTTGCTTGTCAATACATGTTAGATGTATAATAACTTTACACAGTTAACCATGCATTGTCATCCAAACTGAACATATGTTACAAAATGTCAGCTAAATCGGTTCGAGTAACCTGCTTTAAATTTGAGTTGCAAGATTTTACCCACAAACATACATTGCAAGTAGGGTTTTTTCCCGGGATTTCCCGTCCCGGGAATTCCCGGGAATTTTAATAATTATATTTCCCGCTTTCCCGGGATTTTTCATGCGGGATCCCGGGAAATAAAAAATTCCTCATAGTTTAAGAAAACAGCTATTTATACTTTGAAATTTAGTTTTCTATTCTCTTAAAATAAGCATCTATGGATGGGTTGTCGATTAGATCAATTACAAGAAGTGAGTACATACGTAAATCAATGTCTCCTGATGCAATAAATCTACTTAAAGCAGAATAGGCAGTGCAACAGTTGATAATTAATAAATTTAGTGAAGTGAAAAGTTAATAAAGAACATTAATTTAAAATAAGATGCAGTTAGTAAAGTTTAATTGTCCATGGACAAGTCTTAAAAATAGCAGATACCTAAACATATAGCTCCTTTATTGCAACATAGTCATATCTACAAACACAAATGAACTTGGCAAAATGCGATTAAAGTTTTCAAAATGTACCGATTTAAAGATATATTTTGCTATAACTTCGGTTCAGTTTGGGATAAAATACGAGAAGGCATGAAGGAACACTTTTCTTAAATAACTTACAATTTTTGATTTTTTGAGATATGACTATGTTGCAATGAAGCGATATGTTTATTAGGTGATAAACACAAATTTTTTTCAATTTGTGTTGGTGTATATACCCTTGAAGTGCGGGGAAACCGAAATAAAAAAAAATTTGGAAACTCGTGTAAGATACTACAACATACAATTTGAAAAATACATTGTCCTAAAGATTACAGATAGACCTAATGAAATGAAAAGGTTTGTAAGAGGTTGATGCTATTCTTTGCATGAACCTTGACATACATTTGACTGATATAGACGTTGTTTATAAAAAAAATGCTTCTTATTGTGAATCAAAAGCCTTCTACAACGGTGCACTTTTAACTATTTATCCAACCTCGGTAAAAAAATGAACAAAATTTTTCGGAAACATGGTAATTAGTAAATAAAATAATCAATATACTTTTTGACGACTTACTAAGCGCTTTGAGTGTGTCAGAAAGTTATTTCCTAAGCCGTTAAAAAATGTTAATATATTTATTTAAAATATGTTATCTAATTTATGAATTAACTTTTTGATCTCATACCTTAAGTACCTCAATTTGTGCTTGTTTTTATTATTGTTTTATGAATTAAATTTTTATGTTTATCTTAATTTTTTATCTTGTATCTAGAGCAAGTAATAATACGGAATTTACATATAAAACCGTAAGGTAATAATAGTTCAAGTTCCTCTTTTAATCTTCATTTAATTTTGTAGTATTTAAAGATTTCTTTTACTTACTTTGTAAACAAGTTACCTTACGTTTTTTTATAAAAGTTTTTTTTCATTATTTAAAAACAAATTTACTGTGCATTATTTATATGGAGCGGGATCCCGGGATCCCGGGAAATTCAAAAAAATTTCCCGCTTTCCCGGGAATCGAAAAACTCCGGGAAAAAAAAACTCTAATTGCAAGTTAAATAAAAGCAATTTAAATGCATAAGTAGATTCTTATAAACTAATATTTTTTTTTTATTTTACCAGTCTTTTGCCTGTAATTTCTACAAAAAGAAATCTAGCAGTGCATAGTAATTAATAGTATAAAAGCTGTCATTTTTTAATGAAAACTGAGGGATAAAACATATATGCTAAATGATTGTTGAAATAGGTAAAAATAAGTGCCGGTTCACACACGTCAAGTTCGACTCGTCAAGTCTTGAGTTTTTTGGAGAGAGGGGAAATGAAATGGCATTCTCTTTTCCCTTCTCTCATAAAAGCTCAAGACTTGACGAGTAAAACTTGACGTGTGTGAACCGGCACTAACTGTTAGGTACGAACACGACCAGCTTTCTTTTTTAAAAATTAGGGGCATCATTAATAAACGAATGCTTTAGTTATATCTACATTAAAAATGGGCTTTCCCTAATAATTTCGTGCTCTAAAACTTGACTAAGCTTTAATTAATAAAGTTGTCGAATATTGAATTTGGTTATTTATTTTAAGGTCTAATTTAAAAAATAAATGAAATAAATATGTACAGTAGTTTTGACTTAGCTGCACAATCTCCTTTGCACGATTTTTTGTGCAGGTAAATCAAAAATGCAGTTATCTTAAATGCATTTACCTGCCTTAATGTGCAGGTATACAATTGTGGTTACCTGCACAAAAAAGCAGCTAAAGTAAAGTGTTTGATTTAAAAGTAGAATAAAAAAATTATTTTATCGATACATAAATTTATATTTTATTAAAATTTAATTTCAACCCAGCTAGCAATCGTCTAGGAGTCCACTGGGAATCTCACAAAGAGTGTTTTTGATCATCGACGGGGTCATTTTTTAATTGTAGACAATTCCTCGAACGGGAAAAACTGTTACACGTGCTGATTCCTATGCGAGATTCTTCCATAACGCAGCAAAAAACGCTTATATTAATCGTAAAGGGAATCGTTTATGTTGTATGTAGATATTATCTAACGAGTCTTTCAAAAAGCATGCCAAGAGTCGTATGAGTCTCATGTAGGTATTATTTTACAACTCGTGAAATGCTCAGCCGTATGACTGAGCTACCAAAATAAGGGCATCAACCGTATTTTTCATTCCAAAACTTCTAATTTTCATACAATTTCTATAAAACAAACCTTAAGGTCGCGAAATCAACACCATCCTGTCGGAAAATCCTTTTTTACAGATCCTTAGGCCGGTTTGTTTTAATAAAATTGTATTGGCAATAGCATTTTCATACTTCGCAAAGAACATAAAAATTTATGGAAAAAACAAAATATTTGCGATTAATATTTTTATAAACAACTTAAATTGGATATTTATGTGAAAAAGTGGTCACCATATTTTTTTATGTGTGCTTTTGATGTTTTGTATGAAAATATTTTAAAGCTGCCTAAAAATATGAAAAATGTGCAGGTATACAAAATGCACGTAAAAAAGGATTTTGAAGAATAATTCCAGAAAATATGTATTTTGGGCAGTTAAGTCAAAGTGCAGCTAACTTTGATTTTTTGTATGAAAATAATTTTAAAATGCCAAAAATTTTGTGCATTTATCTAAAATGTGCAGGTATAGAAAGTGCACTTAAAAAAGGAATTTGTATGGAATTATAAAGAATAATTCCAAAAATTATCAATTTTGTGCAGTTAAGTCAAAAGTGCACGTAAACAAAAGGCAGTTAAGTCAAAACTACTGTATACAATTTTTTGCTCAAATAAAAAAATTTGCATTTGGCGGGTTTTATATTAAGAACAACTGGCAACGCTCATGTAAAATTGTGAATAGCAGCCAGGGTTGTCGGATTAATTTTGATCTTTTTTGACAAATTTATTGTTCAAAATCGCCAAAGCCTTTTTTTGCGTTTTTGACAATATAAAATATATCTTTAACAGTTTTTTTAATTAGGCTTAAGTTCATGAAATTTAATTTTTATTAAATTATTTTTATGAAGAAAGGAATTTTACAACATGAAAATCAATTCAAATTGTTATTGATAATCTTTCATTCTTGACGTGGCTCGGGCTCGAACCCTGGATAATCATTCAGGAAAGCAAATTTCGATCTACCAAATGTTAAAATACAATTTGGTTTAAGGATTGATGTTTGACTAGTGACGTCAGCAGTCGTCGATGGCTGCGAGTGTAAGACGGCAAATCCATCTGAGGAGATCGAGTGGTTGCGATCGAAACATGTCATGGTAACCTGCCGGCCAGGGTTCGAGCCCGAGCCACGTCAAGAATGAAAGATTATCAATAACAATTTGAATTGATTTTCATGTTGTAAAATTCCTTTCTTCATAAAAATAATTTAATAAAAATTAAATTTCATGAACTTAAGCCTAATTAAAAAATATTAAAAATTTGGATTAAAAACCATAAATAGTTCAACAAAATAACCACAATACTAATTATCTTTAACAGTTTTAAAAATATTTTTTATAAATCCTAAAAAATAAATATCTTCCTATTTGCTAAAATTTGCCAAAAATGGGAAAAAGTTGCGTTGATACATAAATTGTTTAATTAAAATGTTTGGTGAACACAAAAAAGGTACAATAGTTTACAATAGTCTAACTAAAGCAGCAAAACGATTTCTTGTGGTTAGTATTAAATAAATATTGGATATATATCTAAAATGCTATACATTTCACCGGTAAGGCATTCTTACTGTTTTTTTGGAAAACAATGTGTACGATTCAGTTATCATGTGAAGGTATTAACGTGCTATTTACATTCATATAATTTATAGCTCGTAATAATGTGCCAAGAAGTTTATACTGCACTCAATTTTGAAAGCGAGTTTTAGTGGAGTTAATTATTAAAAATAACTCTTTCAACACAGACATTAACAATTGGAATAACATGCACATAAAGAGTTCTTTAAAATGGTACGTACCGGACGTATCCTTATAGCTATATATTTTTTCAAAAACTAGTTTATATTACATGGAATACCACATTGAAATAGTATTTCCAAATAACAAACGGTAAATTTGTATACGAGTCTCAAAACAAATTCATGGCTTATACTATGCTCACACTTGGGTTCTTTAACTCTGCTTAACGTTTTTTTTTTTTTTTTTTTCTTAAATAATTCATAAATTTTTACAATTTTATCATTAATATGTTTAAAATAATCTTCTGATAACTTTATAAAGTATTTTTTATCCATTTTTAATACTTAAAAGAAATATTAATTTGTTTGTTGGGTTTTTTTCTTAATAATCTGTCATCTTAATCATCTCTAATGTAATAACATTTAGCTTAAACGCGTTTTAAAACCCTTTAGTCCCAATTTACACTAGGGACATTTCTTGCTGTACAGACGAAGTTTGATGGCGAGGGGTCGAAAAGGTAGAGTGTTTAGTACATGACTATCTGTACTGGACATTTTTTTCATTTCTCTTTCTTACTTTTTGTAGTTTACATACAAGTATTAATTTCCGTCTGACTTCTAATGTTTCATATGTAAACGCTTCAGGTAAAATTAAAAGAAAATTCAAAAAATATCCGGCAAGAAATGTCCCTAGTGTAAATTGGGACTAACTGCCTATTTCACGATGTCACTCGAACGTATACGTTCGCACAAATAACATATAAATCAAAAACAAAATTAAAAAATTTGTTTTTGGTTTACATGTTATTTGTGCGAACGTAAACGTTCGATTGACATCGTCAAATAGGCAGTTAGTATTATCAAATTTACAACAAAATCGCCATATATTTTAAAATCAGCCAAAAATAAACCGCATGTCGCCAAATTGAAAATTAAGTCGCCAAGAAACTTGGCAACCCTGATCGTATTATGAAAATGTGTAAAAGAATGTGGCAATGAGTAAATGAAATAAGAATATTATACTGGCATCACATATACATCACAATAGTATTGTTGTTTCTTTTCAACCAGTTGTTTGGTAAACAAGTGACCGACTGACTAAAAAGACCTAAGTGATCCATGCAAGTGACCGATTGAACGGAATTGAACGATGAAACTGAACGGCCGTTCATCTGACTGACCCGTTCAATTGAACTACCCTGCAAATAATAGGACCAGTCCAAACACGCGTGTAAAGAGTAGTCCACAAGGGACCAGGACTAGTCCAAAAGTAACCCAAACGTATGGAAAAAACCTGGTCTATTTAACATTACGATGTCCTAGGAGAGGACCATATAACCCACCTTTAGACCACTAAGGAGTAGTTTTAAAACTACTCCATGGTATATAACCCACCTTTGGACCACTAAGGAGTAGTTTTAAAACTACTCCATGGTATACTCAAGAGGATTAGTTTTGAGGTCGTTTAAAAACGAAAGCATGTCGTTAAAAAACGAAGACATGTCGTCTCACTACAAACACTTTTTAACAATGACATGGTCCATGCTTGCATTACATCGGACTAGTCCATGGAGTAGTCCATTTTATCAAAATGGGTCAGGTGGTCCAATTTTATTTGCAGGGTAGTTCGTTCATGACCGACACAACTCTAGTTTTAATCTCATAAACAGTGTGACCATATAAGCTTTTTTCGAGCTAAATTTAGCTTTATTTTTTCCTTTTTAGCTTGAGATATTTCATTTAGCGTATTTTCAGCTTTTTTCAATGATGAATTTAGCTTTTCCTAGCCTTTTTTTAATTTCAACTTCGTGTTTATTTATATTTTAAAATAAATAAAACAGTTTATCCGAATAAACTTATGTGTGATTTATTTTCCAAAAAAAAATAAGAATTTTTGTCAAAAGTTACACTTCGAAAAATTTCTGGAATTAACAGTAAATTTATGTGATTTATAAGAACAAAAAACATGCATATTTCTATTCCATATTCCAGTGATAATAGCAAGACCACAAATCAATTATTGAACAAAAGCAAAGCTTAGAGTAAGTTTTATGCCTATGCCTATTGAATAAGAATTTAAAAATAAGGTTTAAGCATACAGTACTTTTCGTTTATAGTCACTACAGTTTTTAGCCACTTTAGCGATACATTACAATTTATCTGTTTTTTCTGCCGTTATAAGTAAATTTAATATAAAGGATTTACGTGATAGTCCATTTAGAAATGAAAGCATATTTGCCACATACTTATTTCATCTATAAGCAGGCATCATAGCAAAACGTTCTACGTTCTTTTTAATTTTCGAGGACTCAGACAACGTATCAAAAAGAGATGGAACGTATACAGACGTTGATGAAAAAGGTTAAAAAGGAATGTCCAAATCTTGGCTATTACGAAGAAGCATGTTAAATCATAATTTCAACAATGGATAGAAAAATCAATATACTAAATGAAAATAACGATCTTTTATTAACCAAATCCCGAGAGAAAAGAGCTCCCTTCGAATTTGTTGGGTCTTTGTATCACATGCTTTTCGGGATGATGGATGCTGATGACCGAGATAAAATGGAGGAGAATATGAGAAATGTGTTTGAAAATCAACAGGAATTGAACAACTTAATCCAAAAACAAACGTCCATTGTAGACTCAACTATAAATATACTGAAAAAGACTACGGACGATGTTAACGCGAGCTTCAATAAAATGTATAACCAACTGAAGCTGTTCAACGAAGAAGTTTAAAGTACTAGAAACACCGAGCGTTTGATTATATTATTCCAAGTTATGTCCACACAATTAAACCTAATGATTGATGACTGCAGCAGGATTCAATCGTCAATTATCACTAGTGTAATTGAACGCATGTGAGAAGAATTTACAAGGTCAGTTTAATTGTATTGGTAATGTGCCATGGAAGCCTGCAACTGAACGCTCTTGTGAAGTGTCAGCCTTAAAACAATCCAGGCACGCTGATTGCGAATTCGAGGAAATTTCAACTACAAGCTTTTGGAAGCAAATATCCACTGAAAATCATTGGATATTCGCGGTGTTTAGCAACTTTATGATTACAGTGGATTGTAGTCAGGGAAAGCGCAGCTGGACAACTTTACCTTTTAAAGGAATTCTGACGTTATTACCAGGATGTATTGCAACATATGAAGGAGTGACATTAACAGCCTCGCAACGATTTACATCACGTATGCAGTCACCTATCCAGACATTGTCATGGGGTCTAGAACTTCCGCAGGTAGAATCAAGGCTGGTTAAACCTTTAGACGTGACAATTATCAACAACACAAAGGAGATGATGAACTATTTAAAAAATGCAGTCGAAAAAATGAAGGCATCCCACGTTGAATTAAAAAGAATTCAACTCCATACTGTATCAGGACACGCATCTTTGATTTTAATTATAATTGGCATTCTAATATTGTTTTGTATGTATATTAAATATCAGTGTTGCCGCAGTAATAATACTGTAGTAAGAAGAATGTTCAGAATTGAACATGTTTATTATTCAAAGACAATAAAGGTCATTAGAGTAAGAGATAATTTAGTGGAGATGGAATTTCCCATAAAAAGAAATTTCCATTAGTTCTAAGAATAAAAGATAAAAAGAGTCATTAGAGTAAGAGATAATTTAGTTTCCATATGTACATATGTATGTATGTAATTCTGTGCAATTGGTTATTTAGACAAACACTAACACAGATAATAAAACCTTTTGTTTTTATCACTAAAATACGCATGTGCCTAAACATGATCATAAAACCCTTAATTAAGGGTCGCTAGTGTGTGCATGTGTACAATCGTAGCTTAAGGTTTAAGGTTTTCAATGTTAGTACTTAAGAATAATTTTGTAAATAAAATTGAGTATCCTACAAGTATTCAAGCGGGTAGTTATGCTCGCATGTTTTATTAATTTAATAATTATACAATTTCCTTTTTACAAATAAAGTTAAGCAAATCCATAGAAATTGTTAAAAATAAAGCTAAAGTTTGATTAATTTACTGGTCAAGCTTTTTTGGGCTTTTTTCGTTTATTTATATAATTATTTTCAGCTATAATTACATAAGCAATACTTAATCTATGAAAAATATCGAAATAATTAAAAGTTACTACAAGAAGCTATAAAAAAAATTTAGCTTTAATTTTTGGCTTTAAATTTCCTTCTTTAGCTTTTTTTTTTAGCTCTATTTCAAACATGATTTAGCTTTATATTTTTAAACAATCTGGTCACACTGCTTCTGACATTTTTAAACTTAAAAGTCGTAAGAATACAGTAACATGCTTCTCTGTCATACAATGCAGACAAAAATAGAACATATTTACACTATTAGAAGCAGCGATGCCAACTTAGTGCTTTTGGCACTATTTGTGGTGCTTTTTGTTGCCTCAAAACGCCAAAATTTTATCCTTAGACCCAAACTAAGAAAAAGCACTAACTTGGTGCTTTTTCAATTTTTCTTAAGTGCCTTTAGTGCTTTTTACAATTTTTATTTTTTTCTATCATTTTTTAAAATTTCAATTATAGATGATGAGATTTTTTATTTGGGGTACAATTTTAAGAAGGCCTGCAAAGATTTTAAGATTTTAAATGATAAAAAAGTGATAAACGATACGTTAATTAGGAGGTTAGAGCTAGGCTTCCTAGAAATTTGGAAATTTTTACAAAACGTCACCCTTTTTAGCGTTGACAACATATTAAGCAATCGTAATAAAAATGATGTATTTGTTTTCAGTAAACATTTTTTTAAAGATGTAGACACTGTTTCAAAAATAGAAAAAGGACGCAAAGACTTTAAAAACAAAAAAAAGAGCCTTTTAATAAATTAAAAACAGCTGACAGAAAATGTTTTTATAACGAGCGTTGTGTAACTTGCCATTTTTCATGCGCTTCAGTTTTCAAGCACACGACACTCGTCTCCGATTAACCACGTGTTGTACACTTCTACCTCTAGTGCTATTGCAAAAAGGTTGACAAGTATCAGAATACAAACATACATGTTTTTTCTAATTGGCACCTTATGTGTGTTCTTCATTCAGAAGCGTACATAGGTAAAAATAATTGGACAATATCATACGCCAATTGTTTTATTAAACTTTGCACGATTTTAATATAGAATTATTTAAACGATAAAATATAAGGTTTTTTATTAAAATAAACAATGGTCGGTCATTACAAATTTTCGGTTATTGCAACAGGTTCGATTTTTTCGAGTTACGAAAATCGAGCTTTCACTGTATTACTTTAAAACTGTTTTTATGGCCATTTCAATTTATATACGAATGTAAATTTAATTTTTTTTATTAAATTTTAAATGGAAATCCCCCATCAAAGTCGTCGCCTTTTTTAAATTTTGGAGGTATGTCATATTTTGCACAGCCGAATGCAACTTGTTTTGTGTTTAATTAAATTGTAAAAATGGCTTAGTGTTTTTAAGCACTTTTTTTGTTCGAAATAGTGCTTTTTTAGTGCTTTTTTGAAATTTTAAAGTGCTTTTTGCTCTCAAAAAGTTGGCATCACTGATTAGAAGACGATACGAGACAAAAAATTTTTTGACCCACCCTAACGTGTATGTATCTATGAATGTCGTATCCTTCTACTTTCATACGATGCAATTGTGTTACTACGGTAACTGGATTTTCATTGAATATCAAAAAAATAAATCGTTTTGCTCTTAGAAGGCAAATTTTGCTGAAAATTATCCATTCTAAACTTTTGTTTTAATTTTTTCCTGGAATTTTTTTTTATACATTTGTGGTATTCTCTTTAAAATTGGAAATTAAAGCATAGTTTTTGAAAAATTTTGTCAAAGAAAAACATACACAAAGTACAACTGCAACGTTCTTTTTTAATTTTGATACATGTAAAAAATGATAATAAAAAAAAACTTGAAATAGAATGACAATAATCAGCGTGGCTATTTTGGCATTTTTGCAGCTAGATTTAGCATTTTTTTGTCTGATTTAGCTGCAAATTTTTCATTTAGCAGTTAGCATTTTTCAACTATATATTTAGCATTATTTAATTTAAGAATATTCAAATAATCTTTTTTTGAAAATCCACCACACTGTTTTGTTAAATGCACATATGTACAAGTCCCTACTCTTTTGCTTTAGAAACTGTACAATCTTTTAAAAGGCCTTTCATAGCAAATTGTTTTAAAATTTGACCAGTTCGATCCATTAAATTCATGTTAAGCGGATTTTTTTCCTCAATTACGATTTTAAAAAATTTTTGGAATCGAAAAAACTACCATAACTTTTGAAATTGAAAAACAAACTCGATTTTATGCTAAATTAATATGTCAACTTAGACAACGATTGTCAAACAATTTTCATAATTTAACAATTACTAACTTTTTTTGTGTAGAAAACAGTTTAAAATGAATGCAAATTAGGCGAACATTTAAAAGAAAAAATGATTGATTTCACTGTAGAAAAAACTACAACTTTAAAACATCAGTGGTAGAAACTTAATTCATATGAATTGTAAAGTAATAACTCAACAGTTGATTTCTGGATAAATGTATATGGATATAAAAATGCATTAAATTAAAATCCATTCAGTGAATTAGCTTCTTTTGCAATGAAGTTTTTGGTCTTGCCATTAAGCAACGCGGAAGTTAACATAGGTTTTTAGTGGTATAAATCTCTTAAAACCGGAAATTCGAAATAGAATGACTCTAAAGTCTATGAAATCGCAACTTTATATAAGGCGTGGTTTAAAATGTTGCGATAGTCTTAAAAAATTGTACGATCTCATATAAAAATGCAATAATAACATATATAATAATGATATCTCGATCGATTCTTCAAAAGCTGAAGAAGAATATTTATTTGATGACGTTTTTAATTTATAAAATGAAATTTTTTATTTAACATGTCATATAAATTTTATTGAAATATTAAATAATAGCCATTTATGGGTCAAGTTCCCTTAATTTTCTGTTATGGTATGGTACCTTTTGTTTGAAAACTTTTTATGTACGTATATAAAGACTGAAATATATTTCCTTTATAGTTTTACCCCCATATTCATAAAAAATATTTTTATTTTATGAATATGGGGGTTAAACTTTATGTTTAATAAATATTTTATTGTTATTTTTTAATCAGTTTGTTCTCTTGATATAATGTGAGTTTATAGGGAAGAATTATGCAAAATAATTCAATACAGGCTAAAAATAAGTCATGTGTAAAGGTATATTAACTAAAATAAAAAAAAAATACAATTTACATTTTAGCATTATTTTTTGGCAGTTTAGGATTTTTTTTAGCATTTTTTTTAGCATTATGTTAAAGCCGATTTAGCTGTAAAATATTTTTGGATATGGCCACACTGACAATAATGATTATAATGTAATCAGGGTTGGACAATCTGCATGCATTAAATAAATTAACGTACAATATGGTATTCATACTTATAATATTTAGCCCCAGCGCCATAGAGACATTATTGGGACACATAAAAAAAAGCAAAAGAAGTATTTCCTTTCCGGAACACTAGAATAAGACCGTCTAAAGATAACAATGTTTCTGCTGATCCTTATGAGCAAAAACTTATGTTAAATTGTTTAAACATGTTTTTTTTATATTTGGATAGCTGCCTGGAATCGCAAACTTTTTGCTTTTGTCTTTTGGGAAGCCGACAAAGTCTAAATCCAAATTAGATGTCTGGCATTGTGGCCGATAATGTTTGTTTGATTTGATCAACTACAGTGAGACCTCGATTACCCGCAATGAACGGAACTAGAAGTGTTCTGGTCAATTTTCCCGGTTGATTGAGTAACAATCGGCTAAAAGAGGTTGTCCCGGAAATTCGAAGCGATCGCTGCAAAAAATTTCAATCGATGCAAACGAAAATTTGTATGATAAAAACTAAAAGATTTGTTTTTAAAAGTTTATTAAAAACAATATGTGTATATAAATTAAAAAAAATTCCACAAAAAGGTTAAATAAAATTTGAATTTAATAAAAAATACATTAATCTTTTTAAATAAGCAATTTATGATTTCCTTGTGAGGCAAATTTAGAAAGTACAGTCTATCTTCTGTCGTTGTTGATCTGAGCTATGTTTTTATTCGACGAAGGGTAGGAAATGACCTCCCGCTCGCAGCATTACTGACGAGCATTGAAACGAAAATTTTAAATATTTTTCTTAGATTTGGGTAGATATCTTCATCACAGTTTATTAAAGCATCTACAACGTTATCTGATAGATCAGGCTCAAGTTTAGATGTTAGTAGGTGTTTATCTCGAGTTGTGGTTTTAACAGTTTTGTATCTGTATATGACTTGATTACTCTTTGAGGTTGAAGTTTAGGTATGTTCAATACATTTGGGATATCTATTGGGAAAGTTGTTATGAGATCTTCTAAAATAAATTCAGCATTTAGGATGTGATTATTTCGTTAAAATCTTGTCTTTTCGATTGGAACCTCGATTTAAACGCAAATAACTAAAACTTTTTCAAAAATCGCTTTAAATTGTTCTTTGGCTTTATTTATTTTCTCTTCAAGGCTCATGATAAAAGTTTTGATAAGGCTTGATCCTAGATCCAAAGCTTCAACTATATGATGGACACTTGTTGCAAAGTGTAAAATTGAGTCGTGACGGTCCACCCATCTTGTCTTGCATAATGTAGATAGTTTGGCTCCCAAATACTTTGCTAAAACTGCGTTTCACTTGGGATGAACATTTTAAAAAAATTTATGGTAGTAGCAAGGCGTTTGTTTTGCATTTATCGCGGTTTCCAGAATTTTTTAACAGCTCCATTTTCTGCTGACATCAGAGGGCACCCATCTGTTCCATCTCCTACACAATTTTTTTAGGTCAAGACAAAAATTTGTTAAAGCTTTAAGAACTATTAATGATAGTGCCTTCGCATCAACGTCATCAATATCCTTTGAAGCCTCTTCAAATGCGTTAACAATAAAGCCAATAAATTTTTCCCTAACAACTTTTTTTTGCATGTTGAAATATCTTAAAGATAAGGAAATCTGGCTTTTCCCCGACAAATCCGTGCTTTCGTCAAAAATTATCGAAAAGAATTTTGATTCATACAACACATACATATGTACATATGTATGGCATTTACTAAGGCTTATTATTACATAAATACATACATAAATATTGCATTTACTAAGGCTTATTAATAATTCAACCGAAACATTATCAAGTCAAACGTTTAGTCTTTGGATAAAGATGGCACCTGCTGGGATTGAATGTAGAATAATAAGTACTAGAATCGCCCGGTGGCCGGAATTCGACCACTTGACATTTACTTTTGAGAGAACCTGTGCGTTATACAATAAAAACGTACACATTTTAACTCATTAGCGCCCAATGATCCCATTTGGGATTAAATAAATAATAATTGAAAAAAAAATGGAATAAATAAAATTTTATTTTTCGAAAATTGCTAACAATCTATAAAATAAAAATTGCACTAATCTCCCATCTTTGTACGTGTGTCTGCAAGATAAATGAAAATGCTTTTCAAACACTTTAATTCCAAGAAAGAAATAAATTGTGCATATCCCCGTATTTAAATTATAAGATTTTCATGAAATGTTATCAAAGTAAAAAATAGAAATACAGATCTTCGTTAAAAATCATTAAAAAATGTTTCCGACTTTTATTTTCTTAAAATACGTTTTTGCGCGACTTTATTTTTCAAAATGTCTAACGGTAGCCCTGTCCTAATAAGTTTATACATGTGTAATAATAAGTTTATACATGTGTGTTTGCAAGTGCAAAATGAAAACAAAAACATTTTGGGAAAACAATGTAAATCACAACCGCCGCTTATACATATGGGGGATTTCATGTCAAGTGACCCAATTTTTAAATCGATGTATTCCGATTTGGGTGAAATTAGCACCAAGCTTAGTCCTATTAGATTGTAGTTTAGGCAAAAGATCGGCAAAAAGTTTCTGAGATAAAGGTGGTCAAAGTTTGACATTTTGGCCATACAGGTGTTCTTTCTCATCCATGTAACTTATTATTTTTTGCTTAAAAGAAAGCTTTTGTCTCTTCCTTTAAGGTAGTTTTGGTCGCTTTTTGGGATACGAGTGGGTTATGTTAATTTTTCAGCATATGCAGTGTTCTTTTTGAGTCATGTTAAGGCCGCTTTAGCCGACCGTAAATGTAATTAAATGCAATGTAAAGTACCGTAACGTACTGTAAGCTCGTTTGTGCACTTATAGAACATGTAAGAACGTGTCAGCTGTTTTTCACAACCAAAAACAAAAAAGCATTAGTATTCATAAAACAACACACACAGTGATGAGAATTAAAAATGTTGAAATGGTGACCGCTTTGCAGAAAAAGTACCAAGTGATTTAAATAGTATTAAAACTGTATTTCTTGCATGTATAAATAAATAAATATTTTAATATTTGATATTAATATTACAGATTTACAAAAATCAAATATGTATTATATCATATTCGTACACATGTCCTTACATTAATTTCAAAATGTGCATACACCTAAACAAGGTTTTGATACCACTAAAAACCAGACTTTGTTTGTTTGTGGATATGTATACATTTGTTAATTTTATACATCTAAACATATATTTGTATAAATGAAAATATGTATGGATTGTAACTTATTTTGTCAAAAGTCCACAGATATTATAACTGAAAAATTTCCAAACAAAAAGAGTGATTTTACCCGCATTGCATTTAATATATAAACAGCCCATCACTATCTACAACTGTCACGTAACCTCGTAATGAAATTCTATTTTCTACAGGTTGGCACGTTACGTTAAGTGACATTACAGTCAGTTAAGCATTTGCATTGCTTTCCATATAACAGAAACGATAAGCTGTTTACATTACATTTACATTTCTACATTTACGGTCGGCTAATGGGACCTTTACTTATTACCTATTGGTGTTAGCAAAATTTGTTCCAAGTAGCTTCGATAGCTATTTGAAAATATTTTTGTTTTTTTTTTTTTAAATTTAAAACTTTTGAATGTTTTTTTTTTTTTTTTTTTGCTCAAAAGAAAGCTTATCTGCAGCTATGGGCAAATGCAAAATCAAAATGCAAAAAGAGCGAACGATGTGTATACATACACAAAAAACAAAGAGCAAAAGAGCATAAAACCAGGGTTACCGTTGGAAATTTTCGAAAAGGGTCACAAAAAGGGTATTTTCCAGAAAAAGGGGTCAAAAAAAGGGTATTTCAATAAAAAAAGGGTCAAGTTTTTTATTAGCAGTATTTCCCATTTTAATGAACATAATAAGATCAAGTTTTTTTTATAAGCAAGCAAACAAATAATATTTCAGGTAGGAAGAGCTCAAAAAACTTAATTTTTTTATCGAATGCTCTGTCCTATTTTAAACACCTGACAAAATGTTTATTCTTTATCATACATAGCTAATTTTTTAATATTTTTTATGTAATTTTCCGATTTAGTGATGTCAAAAAATGTTAGTGTTTGTTTTTAATTTTGCAATCGTTCGCAAATTGTAACCATTTTCTCGATTTAAGCGATTTTTTTCCTGTGTCAGATTTTTTAAAGCTTTTACAATTTTTAATAAATATAAGACTTTTCTATCATACCGTTGTTACCAAATACATGGGAATTTCCGCTAATTTAGCAATTTTTACCTCTTGTTTTCATTCCTGTTAGGGCACTCTCAACACTGTCGATTAAAAGAAGGCGAAAAGCTCAATACCTTTTGCCATTATTAAGGGCGAATTTTTTTGAATAAAACATGCTACTCTTTAAGAGAGCAAAACACCAAATTGCATTTTTTTAATAAAATGTAAAATTTTTGTTTTGAAAAGCAACCACCGTAAAAAATAACAAATATTTATATGAGTTATGTTTGCTTTTAGGGAAATTGTACTTTACTATCAAAAATCAAGGAGAAGAAAGCATGGAATTGTAAGTTTATACTTTAAGTCGGTTCCATATCAAGCAATGCTTATTTCGAAAACATTTGTTTAGCACTTCTGTTCCGCAGTGTTGACAAAAAACAAAATGTGAGAGCTATTTCCATAAAAGGGTCAAAAAGTGTCACAAAATAGGTGATAATGATACAAAAGTATAATTTAAAAAAAGGGTCATAAAAGGTATCAACACCGTCGAAAAAGGGTCAAATTGATACTTTAGTATCACAACGGTAACGCTGCATAAAACCAACAAATGCAAACGTAAACAAACCCATACAATGCCACACATGCAAAGCTTTCAATGTAGTGGTGCCCATACTTGCTTATCTGCCTGTTTAACGATATCGAACTTCATCGTTCGCATAGAAAATTACATTTAAAACAAAAACAAAATTCGAACATTATTCGATGTTTGTTTTTGTTTTTAATGTAATTTTCTATGCGAACGATGAGGCTCGAAATCCATGAACAGGCTGTATGTCTTTTCCTTTAAGGTAGTTCAGGTCTTTTAGGAAAAAATTCAAAATAGTGCTGCAGTTGCTAAAAATTTAAAAACCCTCGTCTTGAGTTAGAAATTATTTTTTTTATACATAAGCCACTCGTATCCCAAAAAGCGACCAAAACTACCTTTATTAAAAAGAAAGGTAAAGGTAAAATTAATTTTTTTGTTGAGCTGTTAATCAATTAAGGAGCATAAGCATAACAAATATACTTAGGTAAATATATTTACACAAGGTATATGCATCAGAGGAAAAAGTTATGCTGGCTGACCCTTATTTGTATGAAGTTTATATGTAATTCAAATGTCAAACACCATACAAATTGACAGCCAGAATAACTCTCTCTTTTGCATATACCGTGCATATACCTTATCTCAAAACAAAAAAAAAAGATGTTTTAGCCAAGTATACAATTGCATGATCTACAATTTTTGTTTGTAGAGTTAAAAATCAACATCTTTATGGCTAATAAATCAGTGAATGCTTAAACGCTGGTTTAGTTGAACTAAACTTAAATTGTTATGTAGTTTAAGCACAACAGCTGTAGGTTGTTGTTGTTGTTGTTGTAGCAGCGAGACCTGAAGAACAGGTGTTGCTGAGTTGACAATTCTTGGTCGGCGTTCGCTGAACTCCGAGTCGTTCCGGTGCGTAGAACCGATTGTCGTGGGAATGACAGCTGTAAGTCAAAAAGCCTATTACACTGATCAACATCTATTTAATGCATTTTGACTTTGAATTCTATTTTCAATAGATTTTTTTACGCAACAGAACAGAGCGAAAAAGGGAAAACAAACTGATTCAGAACAGAACGTACAAACTAGGTGAAATAATACAGGTGGCATCGCTACGGCAACAAATACAACATTACAACAAAAATGGAAATTGTCTCAGCTTACCCTACGATTCCACATGCAAGTAATTACTTGCAAGTAGTGTATACGTATTTACAACGAAAAATCGAGAAAACATTTGATTGGCTGAAAGTACAAAAATTGTGTGAATGTTAATGAAAAAGTGTGAGTGTATTGAGTTTGCACTTGCATGTGGAAACGGAGGGTTATGTCAAAAATAATTGTAAGCAAAAATTTAAGCGTGACGCTGAACGTGATTAAATATATAATTTTTTAGCCAATTTTTATTTAATTATGGTCAATATCTCAATTATTTTTAATTAAAATTATTAAAAACTTTAATAAATACACTAATCACAACACAAAACGTGGCCTTTTTGTAAACATACCAGAGAACTGAAAAATCACCATTTTTCTTGATTTTTTCATACGCTCAAATTTCCATTGCAAAACAAAGTTCAACGTTGGTAATTTTTACATCGTTTCGTACACATTTGATTTTTGCATGGATTCGTTTTTTTTATTGAAAGTGCTTTTTTGCATTTTTGTTGCGCACGCAATATAACACAACTGAGTAAATTCAAAAGGAACAAACTCTAATACTTTTGCATTCAAGTAGTCATTGTCCACTCGATGAGACGCTTTGTTAACATTAACAACAATAAAAACAGCAATAACAAGAATACATTGTACATACAGAACTACTGTACTTTTTAAGATGATAAAAAAAGCCTTCTGTTTCTATGGAAATTGTTTGTACCTACATACATATGTGCGTTTAGTTTCATTTCATTTTTTTCTTTCTTGTACTTCATAGCAACTGCTGAATGAATACATAAGAAATGATTGCTTGATTTCTGGCTTTTTTGTTTGGATATTTTTTTTCTTTACCAAAACAATCATTGTCGCACCGAACAGACAAACATCTTTATTAAAAAACGAAGCTAACGATGGTATAAATAACAAAGCACGATGTGCATTATTTGAATGACTGCAAACCAGCAGCGAATGTTTGCGGCTGCGCAAGTTTGATTGTATGACCGCAAGCGAGTGTATTTGTTGCTGTTCATTTAATGCGATTTTTTGCAATTGCACAAAGCCGTTCTCTGAAACATAGTCTGAGTTCACACGGCTCATGTCTTATTGACAATATTCTTCCTTTTTCTTCTTTGAACATGAATTGGCGTTCAAATGATCATGTCAATAAGACAAGAGCCGTATGAACACAGACATACACAACACTTTGACATAAGATTAGAAAAACAATGCAAGAGAAAAAAATCGTAATCTGGCGTAGAAATGCCACCTATTTATTTCATTTAATTTGTAATTTGTGTTAGAGCGATCTTTTTTTTTTTTTTTTTGATATTTTTTATTAAAAATTTTTTTGGAATTACGACACTAGTAAAGGAAATGAATA
The DNA here is from genome assembly GCA_930367215.1 of Pollenia angustigena. Lineage (NCBI taxonomy): Eukaryota > Metazoa > Arthropoda > Insecta > Diptera > Polleniidae > Pollenia > Pollenia angustigena. The sequence continues at coordinate 212,325,702 of OV884060.1, forward strand.
AAATAATTTGTAAGAACTTTCCCAAGGCGAATTCATGTAAACGGTGGTGTCGATACTACAACAAGTAACAACACCAAAAACACAACAATGTATTTTGTTGCTGCTTTCGTTGGCCGATATGTCAAAAACACAAGTAACTTTTGACATTCCTCTCTCTAATTTAAACAAAAAAGTAGCACAGCTGTGCTTTCAACGCCACCTGAAAAATGATTTCGCCTTGAATTTTCTTTTAAACTGAAATCTTTTGTCAATGCTCTAGATGGCAAATCGTTAAATAAAAATTTATGAAATATGTTGCCGCAGAAACCGTTTAAACGCAGAAGCCTACGATGTAGATTTGTTGCCAAATCAAACAGTCTTATATCTGAAAGCTTGTAATGTAGTTGAAGGGAATTTGATAATGCAATCATTGGATATGTTTGCTTCATTTTTGTTTTTTTAAATCGATATGAAGCAAAACAAAAAAAATAAAAGAAAATGAACGGAAATACAATAACAATGCCCTTAAGATAAATGTAAACAGACAAATTTAAGAATTGTGTTGACGTTTGTTACACCAAAACATCTCCATTTGTAATGTTAAAGGAATGGCCTACCAATTATTAAACAAATCGACTCTTTATAACTTTCTAAATAGACTATTCGATGTCCGTCTGTATAATCAAAATGGAAGAACGACACATAGTATTTTTATACCCTTTACCTACAGTTACATACATAAGTTTGACAATCCATTTGTAATTTCTACAATTAGATCTTAAGCCCTTTAAAGTATAATTATTGTGGATGCTTATAAGTAGCGAAGTTCATTTTACTAAGTCCGCCTATCTACCTGTCGATTGAAATCATGTATTTATAAGGAGCGATAAAAAATATTTGAGCACAGTACAAGAGGATATAAGAAGAACCCCCGTTTTCACAGCTTTCAAACTACTTTGGACACTGCCAAAAATAATCCAAAAAATGGATTCGTAAAAGAGATGTAGAATAGAGGTGTTACAAAAATTAAAGTAAGTGAATGGGCTTAATTGGTTTCTTTGTATATAAAAACAGTTAACATAAAGTTTGGAGCCGATTGGATAACGAAAAGTCGAGGCGGAAATCGATTAAAAATTTTTATAGTGATTGCAAGGCGAAAAAATCAATTTTTTTAGTTTTTGTCAAATTCTTTAAATGGCGTTGAAGTTTTTATTCTAGATGATAAATTTATCGAAATGTATGTAGATACAATTTCGATTACAAAAAGGTATAAAAGCCAAAAATCGGTTTAGAAATAGCCCTTTAAAAAATCATGCTCCACTTCCACTTCAGTGCTAATTATTAGTTGAGCAAAAAACTCGAGCACACATTTAAACATTTTTGAAACTGATTTCTGCAATACAATTTTTTGATTCAAAAGACTAAATATTGTCATCAATGAGGCAAAAAGTGACATCAAGCCAATGACGAAGCGCATCACAAAATTTTGTCATATTTTATGCGGCATCTATGCCATGACTACAGTGACATCAATTCGATGCCGCATTTTGGTTATTATTAACCATTTTCAATTTTAAAAAGTAAAATTAGAAGCAAAAATTCCCATATTCTATTTGTTTAAATAAATTTTCAAAATAGAATGATTACGAAAACCATGTCGGGCATGCTGCTGGTGTCTTATAATTGAAAGTTCTTCTGTAAACAAAGGTCGGAATACAACAAAAGTTAAACAAACATGTTTAACGGGTAAGTAAATAATAATATTCACCCTCTTTGACTTAAGTCAATCCAAACGACTCAATTTGATGACAGATTGTCTAATAAGTCTTTTTTCCGATGTTACGGAGTCATCGCACTGATGACATTTTTTTATTAAACTGTTTCCGGTTCGTCATTTCTGTGATGCCGATGTGTTATCCCACTGATGACATAATTTCACCTGATGACAATGTGGCCAAGTGATGTTAAGGCTGACAGCACAATGATGAAAAGTGTCATGGGACAAAAATGAAGACTTTTGTCATAATACTGATGTCAAAATACATCAGCGTTATGACACCTTTTCTTTCGGTGTTAGGTGTTATAAAAAACGGACAAAATTTTTGGAATGTTTGTCAATTTTCTTCAACAAAATCAGAAATATCAATTGCACTCCAAGCACTTGCTTAAAACAAACTTAGAGAATGAAAATAAAAAATTTTAAAAATATTTTCCAGTACATTTGGGTAGGACAACGACTTAATTTTTGCGGATTTCGAGGAAAATGTTTTTTTTTTTTTGCCCAAAAGTGATCAATAGGTTAAAGTTCATCTAATTTTATTAAGTTTTAAATTATGCTATGCAGAGTTCTATGACATAAACTACAAAGTCAAAATCCAAAATACATTTTTTGGAATTTTAAATATTTCATGGAATTGCTAACGAAATGTCGTGAGATATGTTTATATTAAAAGGAAAGTGAATGAAACTATTTTCTGTTAATTACCAATTATTATTTCAAAAGAAAAAAATCGAAATTAACCCTTTTATGCACTTGGGGGCAAAAATTACCCAACACTTTTTTATTGTTACAAACGCAGTTTCTTTCAAATACCTGCATAATAAAAGTAAATATTTTTAATTAATTATAAATAGAAAAAAAATTCAGATTTACCGCTTTTTGTGTTTGGAGTCAAAATGAATTAAATTTACTCGAATAAATTAAAACTCTTATTCGAATAACCGAGTGGTATAAAAATTTAAAAATCGTTTTTTATTATAAACTATTTTATTATTTCAGAAAACAACTTTTGTTAAAAAAAAAATAGGGCATTTTATTGTTTCCGTTTTATGTTTACCAATAAAGAACAAAAACATATTTTGTACAAACATTAATTTTAAGTTTAAGTTTTTGTTTAGATTTCAAGGATAGCAGACGACAAGGATGATTAATGAGAAAACCAATATCGTACCAACGAACTTTTAAAATCATACTTTTTCGGCCCCAATAGTACTAAATCTTTTTTCGTATTTATACCCGCACCACAATAGTGGAGAGGGTATAATGCATTTGTGCTGATGTGTGTAACGCCTTAAAATATTGGTCCTAGACCCACCTTAAAGTATACCGATCGACTCAGAATCACTTTCTCAGTCAAACTAACGATGTCCGTCCGGCTGGCTGGCTGTCCATGTAACCTTGTGCGCAAAGTACAGGTCGCAATTTTGGAGACAATTTGATAAAACTTGGGTCATAAGTTCTATTGAAAATGGGACGAATCGTAGGACCACGAGGGAAGATAGGGGGAAATTTCTTCCTCTCAGAAACTATCAAACCGATATCTTTATGGACACAAAAGGTATGCATTTTTTAAAAAATAGGACCCCGAGGGGAGATAGGGGCAATTTCTGCCTCTCAAACCGATTTTAATGAAATTGAAGCCATAGATAGATCCATATCTATATGCACGCAAAGAAAAACATGGTTGTGGTAAATACATATATTCTAAGAGCAACATATCATGATAAGATTCATGGTTGTAGCCACCATATTAAGATAATTATTGAATCATATTATGGCAAAATATATATGTAATATTACATCATAATATTTTTCCTTTAATGATATTATTATTCTGGTAATCATAATAAGTTAAGAAGGAATCATATTATTGTCATGTAAATCATAAAAAGTTAAGAAGCAATCAAATTATTGTCATGTTAATCATAATAAGCTAAGGAATTAATCATATTATTGTCATGTTAATCATAATAAGCTAAGAAGTAATCATATTATCATCATGTTAATCATATTAAATTTAGAGGCAATCATATTATGATACAGATCCTTTAATAACTGCCATAACAATACAAAATAAATTAAAATTTGTATGTACCGATTTTTGATTTTGTGACTTTTTACAATTTTTGTTGATGTAAATTAAATAGCGGAGTTCAATATTTGTTGTTGGATTTTACTACGTTATTTTGCACTATTAATTATTTTAATTTCTTTAAATTTATTATTTTGTATGGTAATTTATCTTGTTTAACCGCTCACATATAAAACAAACGACACAACTGATTCAAAATAATTTTACAAATGGCGCTAGCATAATATTATTAGAGTAAAAATAGTTTGATTGCATCATAAACATAATATGATAAATGTATAGAAAGTTATCATGTTATGGCTATTACATTACATGATATGGTTGTGGGTAATATAATATGTTTTGAAAGCTATCATAATTTAGTTGTTAGAAAAATAAATATTTTTCGGTCAACAATAGTCAAATTTATAATTGCGATAAACATTGATATGTTTACAGTAACTATAACATTGCTGATATGAAATAAAAATAACAATTATTTGTGTACGACAACAATATATTGTTACAATAAACATATATGTTTATACTAGCACTATAGTGTTGTTGCCGTAACCATGCCCAACCATATTTTTTCTCTGCGTGTGGACATATAAGCTATACAGTTTTTCAAAAATAGAACCACAAGGGGAGGTAGGGGGCAATTTCTGCCTCTCACAAACTTTCAAACCGATTTTAATGTAGTTTATAAACATAGATAAATCCATATTTATATGGACACATAAACATGATGTGTTTTTAAATACTGTGGTGTAGGGTATCATATGGTTGGGCTTGACCGACTATACTTTCTTACTTGTTTTTTTTTTAATTTTATTTTTAAAAATAAATATTAAATTTTTTCGCGTCAAAAGCACATCGCGATTCTTGTTCAATAAGTTATTCCAAGAAACTTTGCCAAAGAAACCATAGGTCAAAAATGAATTTCGAGCCCCAGATTTTTCAAAATATTTAAGAGTAGAGGTAAAAAAATTGTATTTGGTCTAGCCAGACCTGCCAGACCATGCGGTTTCACGGGTCGAGAAATCCATTTATTTTTATTTTTGATTGCCGCCAGAGAGCGTTTTCATACAATTTTTAGAACTTATCGTCTTTTTTGTGGAAAATTGACGAATATTTCTCGAAATGCAATATCGAATTTTAAACGAAAATACAATTTTTAAGTGTTCTAGAAATATATGCGTGCGAGCATCTTTGGATTGCTTTTCCAAATTTATTGTGTTTACAATTTTCAATATGTTCTGCAGAAGCAGGAAAGGAGTAGAAAGTCCGAATACAAAATAAAATTTAATTTTCATTCTAATTCGGAGTAAAACAATAATGGAGTGGGCTCCCACTGTTCCGAAATTCTGTTGATTACTTCTTAACGTGACAACCATCTTGTTGACGAATATTTGAAAATATTCGGAATTCGTTCCAAAATAATCTTGAATTGAGAGGAAGTCGTCCACTATGTAGAACTTTTGCAAAAGTGGTCTCTTTTATCTTTTAAAAACTTGTCAATATCATCAGGAAATGCACGCTTATATGCTGCCGCTGATACTAAATTTAGAATGTGGCATAAGCAATCGTTCAATGAGCAAGTGCAACAATCTATTCACAATAGCGGAGTTCAGTGTTTGGTGCAAATGGTCTTGCAAAAGAGCAATTGCAAAATATCATAGCTGTTTTGTTAAATCCAACAACAAAAAATAGAGTTTCATAAAAAAGCTACGACATTTTGCATTTTCGCAAGACTATTTGCACCAAACACTTAACTCCGCTTATATTCATTGGACACTAAATACGAGTTGCCATTTTATATTAATTATAAACATGTAGGTTTGAAAAATTTGGAAATAGTACCAAATGACCCACGGGGGTACCAGCGTACTTTTTAGTATTGAATTGTACCAAAAAAAGTACAATCGTACAAGCTTTATCAACCCTGTCAGACGGCAATAGTGGTGTTGCAATATTTCTCTCTATTTGTTTAAAACGAAGGAGAAATATACAATAAAGAAAAAGAATTTGGAGTAATGAGCTGTTTTGGGAAAAATAGTGCTGCTTAATAAATTAGAATTTACGAATGAAATAATCTTCTTCAACGTCTTTAATCTGCAAAAGTAATGCATGTAATTTAAAATTTAAGTGATAATAACAGCAAATTTCGAACCACCAGTACTACTGGTTAAAGATTGATGTTTGACTGTTGGCTAACGGGCACCGCAGTGGTGCAGTGGGTAGAACACAAAGATCTTCTGACGATAGAAAGTGGTGTTTCTTGAAACATGTAAAGATCAACCCGGGTTCAAATCCCAGCTCAGCCAAGAAAAATTATCAATAAATATTTTGTTATTCGTGCTTAATTCCCAGTTTTTATTATTGATAAAAACACTTGAAATTTATTGTTGATGGGATGAGCTATTCCTATGCATTTCACTGGTTGCTTAGGCCAGATCATCAGGAAACTTCATCCATAAAGGTTTTAGACAAACTAAAGATATTAAACCAAATAAAACTGTAAAACGTATAAGAATTATAGCAACAGTTCTACTTGTAACAATATCAAAGTTTAAACAAAACACATCAACAATAAACAACAGTGGGTTCAGATAAGATGAACCCACTGTTGTTACAAGTAGAACTGTTGCTATAATTCTTATACGTTTAACAGTTTTATTTGGTTTAATATCTTTAGTTTGTCTAAAACCTTTATGGATGAAGTTTCCTGATGATCTGGCCTAAGCAACCAGTGAAATGCATAGGAATAGCTTATCCCATCAACAATAAATTTCAAGTGTTTTTATCAATAATAAAAACTGGGAATTAAGCACGAATAACAAAATCTTTTGAAATTAAAATTTTGTATTCCCAAAAATTGAAATTACTTTTTGATATTATCAATAAATTTTAATAAAAATTGCAAGTTGTAAAATTCCTTCCCTCAGTGAATATAATTTATGCCCGTAATTTCTATACACAGCTAGATATCTATGGTGTAACGAATTTTTCATAATTTTAATACGTATGTCTTATCTACTGATTAAACTGTAGTGTATTTTACACCATTCATTTTTGACAGTTAATTCAAAAAATTAATAAAAACACAAATGTTACCATATTTTTAAAGAAAATTCAAAGGAAAACACACGTAGGTAAATTTAACGTTGAAATTACCAAACTAGTTTTACCGCAGAGGTAAAGATAACTGTTAGGTACGAACACGACTAGATATCTATTTGTTGAAATTACGGGCATTAATGAAAATTAAATTTGATGAACTCAAGCCTAATTAAAGAAAATCAAAAATTAAAAATGATAACATTTACCAGTAGACATCACAAAAAGTTTGACAAATATCCAACTAGTGTTGCCATATATTAAAAATTGTAAATATCGGGCGATTTCTTAGCTATTATCTTTTTGCAACACTGGTTTAAACAGCTGAACGAATAACGCTTGCAAATTATTGAATTTTATTATCAAAATGCGTGCTCTGTTAAGAAAGTTCATCGCGCGCTTCTTGTGTTCAGCGACGAAGCTCAATGGGTACGTTAATAAGCAGAATTGTCGATTTTGGAGTAAAGATCAGCCAGAAGCATTACAAGAGCTACCGATGCATCCAGAAAAAGTCACAGTTTGGTGCGGTTTATGGGCTGGTGGCATCATTGGACCGTACTTCTTCAAAGATGATGCGAATCGTAACGTAACTGTGAATGGTGAGCGTTACCGTGAAATGATATCCAACTTTTTTTTGCCCAAAATGCAAGTGCTTACCTTGCATGACATGTGGTTTCAACAAGACGGTGCCACATGACACACACGCGCTTAACAATGGACTTATTGAGAGGCGAGTTCGGTGAACATTTTATTTCACGTTGGGGACCGGTCAATGGGCCGCCTAAATCGTGCGATTTAACGCCTTTAGACTATTTTTGTGCGGCTATGTTAAAGCTCACGTCTATACACGCATGCCCGCTTCAGTTGACGCATTGGAAGACAACATTGAAGCATTTATTCATGAGATACCGGCCGAAATGTTGGAAATTGTATGCGAAAATTAGATTAAGCTGATAGACCATTTGAGGCGCAGTCACGGTCAACATTTGCATGAAATAATCTTCAAACATTAAATTATATGGACCGTACTATTGATTCAAGTAAAGATTTCATGAATTTTTCTGCATTTTATGTGATTTTTTTATTAAACATTCCTATAGCTCTTAAAAAATCACCCAATATTATCAAAGTCATTTTTGGGAATACAAAATTGTTAATTAACAAGATTTTGTTTGGCGTGCTTAGTTCTTAATTTTTGTTCTTGATAAAAACACTGAAATTTATTGTTGATGGAATAAGCTATTACAATGCGCATTTCACTGGTTGCTTAGGCCAGATCATCAGAAAACTTCATCCAAAGATTCTAGGTAAACTAAAGATATTATACAATTAAAACTGTTAAGCGAATAAGATTTATACAGGTACAATTAGAAGAATAATTGTAGCAATATCAAAGCTTAAACAAAACCAACAAAAATTAAGCAAGCCATACAAAATATTGGTAATTAATTTTTAATATTTCTAAAAATTGCTTCAAATGTTTCTTTAAGGCGACCGTACACGACATGTTTTTGTCATCTGACATGTCAAATTTCCCACTGCAAAATACATACATGTCGTGTGTTACCTTTTAAACTTTGCTTCTGTAAAAGTCAGATGCAAAGTCATCTGACAAAATTTCAATTAGAGCGTGCTCTATTTTCTTCTGACAAACCATCTGACATCAGAAATCTATGCCGCGAAGAAACCGGCAGCGGCGTCCACTATTGACGGAATCATTAGCCGGCTGAAGTTAATATTTTACAATACTGAAATATATATAATCATCGCACCATTGAATAGAATTTATGTAATTATATACATATATAAAAACCGTTTTAATATAATATCCTAAATTGGTATCTTTAAATTAAAAGAAAAATGTGTTAAGATGGCTAAATTATTTAACGGCGTAAATACAAACTTTCGTGGCGGCATTTTTATTTTGGTTTTTGTAACAACTATGGGGAAAAAACAGAGACAATGTCAGAAGCAAATTACATGTACGTTTGTGACCAAATATTATAAACCTTCTGTAAAACAGCCATTTTGACAGACATGCACAATTACATGTGACTTGAAAAGTTGACAAGTCAGATGTAAAAAACATGTCGTCTACATGCACCTTAAAACAGCAAACACCTCAATTAACAATATTTGTTCAAACGTAAAATTTTTACATGTTTGCTAATCCACCAGCTCGAAATATTTTAAATGATGGCAGCCACAATCGCTTAAGGAGAAGATATACTGCACGTCTCAGCTCTAAACACCAACATATGTGATTTCTTTTCACATGTGAAGGTACTGGCAGGACATACAATAACGTATTAGTACAAGTTTTGATTTATAATTCCTAGTTAATATTTAATGTATGAAGATTCAATTAACAAACAATAATAAAAAAATTTTAAAAAATGTTTGATAAGTAATTTGGCTTTTACACTCCCATGTCCGGAAGTCTTCCATTTGAACATTGCTTCATCAATATTCTTTAAAAGACAGGTTCGAAGATTTTCACATTGAGTTGTTAATTGCTTGTCCTTTACATTTTTAGAATTACTTATTTGATGATAAAGTGCTGGAAAATAAAGTGCTTGGCTACAAAAGTTTTGCTTCCTTGTTTTTGGTACGTGATTAATTTCACCTAATAAATTTTTTTTTTTCAAACGAACTGCTACTGCGATTGATGTCAATATTGTTATGTTTTTATTAGAGGGGATGATTCTCTAATTTATGTATTTTTTTTTTTCTTTCTACGCAGTTTTGTTAGTATACGTAAAAGAATTTTTTTTTTATTAATTCTTTTAAAGGAGTCAGATATTTGCTTAATTTTTGAATTTTGAAAAATAATTCAAGTTATGAAAATAGGGAGACTGTGTTTTTGTATTCAATTCATTAATAAGGGAGATCTTCATTTTAAAGAAGTTTAGTGCCAATTCACACGTTGCAAGTCTTATTGATCAGCTTGCTACCTTATAGGCGAGAGAGAGTGAGAGAGAAACGTTTATTTTCCTCTCTTCACTCTCGTTATAAAGTAGCAAGCTGATCAATAAGACATGCAACGTGTGAATTGGGACTTACTATAGAGAGGCTTGAATATCTTTAATATGTAAGTCTTCGTCCGGACTTGCAATTTTTGGTGCTGACATTTCTGCTTTGTAAATGCATTTTTTGTATTTTCATCTTGCCTTTCCTCTTCTCCTTTTTATATTTTATGTATATATTGTTACGTTACTGCCTTTCAATAACGTTTTTGGTTTATTTCCTTTATAATAAACCTCTTGAGTTCTTAATTGCACTTTAAATAAAACTAAATAATCACAACGTTTTCAACACTGTTTACAGTTTACACTACTATATTTAGTACTTAGTCACTTTAACAACCGTAAATTACAGCTTTTATTCAATGCTCACTATGTGATCCACACACTTGAAAGTTTAAACCAAAACTGATTTGGCAACGTCATTTCGCAAGTATTTATACTCAATAACATTTATTTAGAAAGCTCCAGAATGTTTCTGGTATGTTTGAGCTTTTACTATTTGATGTTAACGACTAATACATTGGCTATGTTATGAATTTTAAACTTAAGGCTAGGTTACACTATTATACTTTGTATTAATACATGTCAAAAACTCAAGTAATATGTAAAAGTCTGATAGTGTGAATGCATGTGTGATGAAAATGACAAGTATTATGAAAAAAGTTTGACATCCCAAACAATAATACTTTTCATTGGATCAGGGTTGCATTTTATTTCATGTGTGAGTGTTTATACTTTGTGTGATAATGTGAACACAAGCTGTCATGTTATATTAGATTTTTTGACAGTCGCACAGAGGAGTATTTGGCCTGAAAAGCTGGCCAAAATTATTAAACGTGTTTTTTGAATTAAAAGTTTTAGTTTTTTGATAGTTTTAGGTGTAGTATGATATAAAAAGTGTAGTGGCAGATTTTGAAAAAATTACACGGCGCAACAAAAGTACACTGCGCAACAAAAAAATTTTTTCTCTACCCTAGAAATAAAAGTATGTGGACTATATGGATTTTGAAGCCCTTAATTCAAATCTGTTTTCCGTTTTTCTCTAGTACGTAAGGATTTTCTTTTAAAGGCGCGGCATACTTCACCCCCTAAATCGTTGGGTTGCCTTATATATTCTGCCATAACTTGAAAACGTGTTCTCCGATTTTAATAGCAGGAGGGTCAGAAGATGCACCGGAAAATTCTGCTTAAACACACACATTTATTTTTTATCTGTTACTATTTTGGAGTTATTAAAAATTTAATGGCGAAAAAAAAATTTACATGCAAAATGCGTCAAATTTTTTGTTTTCAAAATGCAATAAGAAAATTTAAGAACCAAAAAGTTTAAATTTTTAAGATTTTTCTAAAAGTCCCATTCCTAAGGAATAAAAGTTGGTATAAATCGCAAAACTCAATTAACAAATGTTGATTTTAAAGGTTTAAACTCATTCTTGACAGACTGTATGTACATACATACATACATATGATTTACAGTCTAATTAAAAAAAAAAATTTGAAAATTGTAAGGCTCTTATAAAACAGAATTTTTTTTATGAAAAAAGGCTTTATAATATTTATTTTATATTATTTAATACTTTATAAACGAAAAGTTAAACTAATAAAAATTCCTTACTAATTATTATGTCGTATGTTAGCTGCATCATCGGTGTCAGGAAGAAGAAGTATGATGGTTTCTGATGAAAAAGCTTTTTTATTATTCCGTTCTCTTTGCGTACTGCAGCTTATAAAAGGGTCACTGCTCAGAAATAACCTATTCAAGACATCTCGATTTGTATCGCTTCTGCTGAATTTCCTCGAATATTTCGTGCGATATAATCGTAAGTGCTTATTTCTGGCCTCGGCAGCTTCTTCTGACAATTGTCCAATTGGCAAGATTGCTTGCTTTATAACACTACCGCCATGTATAAGAATCTTGTGCATCGTAAGACTCATGGGGTGCCAGTTGTAAAGTTGCACATATATTTCAGGAGTTTTATGTGCATATTCCTCAAATTTCTCAATATTAATTCGGTGTCCGCTAGTTATTGCTTCCAATATTAGTTTCAGGCGGTTGATTAATTCTTCATTTATTCCAGTGATTTTTGATGCAGTTGCTGGGTCCGAAAAAAATTTCTTGATGTGTTGCCATCATAAGTGCTACCGTATCCTGGTTTTGGTACATCTACAAGTATTCCTATCTCGTCTTTAAGTCTTTTTTGGATGAATATCTTCCTCTCTTTAACAATTGCTTTATCTTCATCGCTCCTTGCTTGCCACTTTTTAATTGGCAGTTTATATGAGAGATGAAGTATCGATTCTAAAAAGCGTATGCGTGCATGTAAATTTGATAGTCCAAAACTCAAGGCATCACAGTTCAGACGAACATTCTTCTGCAACGTGTTAAAATCTTTCGAAGTTTGACCGCAAATGTAACACCTCATTGTCGATTTTGTGTCCGTTGTAGCATTGCATACTTTTCCGTCAACCATTGTTATTACCATCGTGTGTTTAATTTGTGCAATTTTTCCATTACAGGGTACTTCGCTTTTCTTTAAAAATTCAATTTGATTATTTATGTATCCTATTTCTTGCTTCGTGATGTCAGTTGTTTCCTGCACAAAACGGATGCGGATTGGTCTACACAGCCTAGTTGAGGATGGTGTTTGATTTCGCCATATCGTTTTTATTTTTCCATTAGTATTTGTGATTAGTTTAATTGGTACACAACTGCTTTGGAATATATTAGCGTCACTAACATCTTCGTTTTCGAATTTCTGCTTATAACATGATTGGTGCGATCCGTCACAGCCCCATTTGGTTATAAGTTCCAAGAAATTTAGCTCTTCATAGTCTAACTGCTGCAAAACCTCTTCAGGGTATATACATAAACGTGTTGCTGTGTGGTCGAAGAGAGCTAACATGGATACACATTTTTATTGGCATTGTATTTACAAAGAGTGCTAAAGCTCCTTCCGCTGAAAGTTTATTCACAGGGTTGACTTCAGAAGTTGTTAATGATCGCTTGCACATTCTTGCTTTTCTTGGGGAACTCGTTATATTCATTATTAATTTAGCCGCATCATTATGTCCCGCTGCTCTTTGACTCATGGATGCAGCAAATGTGATCTCCTCTGTTGTTAATTGGTGACAAACTTCTTCAGTTTTTCTCCGCTTTGTTCTATCACTAGCTTTATTAAATTCTTTTCGTGGTCGCCCTGAAGACGAACTGCCAAATACTGGTATTGTTACAGTTCCTTCCAGCCATTTAGCGTTTGTGACTAAAAAGCGGTCCTCTTTTCGTTGTGCAAAAAGCCAATATCTTTTGAAACAATATTTGAAATTTTTCAAACACTGCTTCAGTGCTAATATGTCCCCATCCCCTTGACATTTTGAAATTTCGCTCAATTTTCTGACCAAAAAATCCAATTTCTCGTCCATGGTTCCAGCATTAGATTTTTTCACTATTTGGAATAGCTGTAATCTTGTGTAAACTTGTTCCATGTTGACTCTCGAAGTTACAAAACGGTTTTGATAAAAAATGGGTGCAATAACCCTTTATAAGTATTTTCAAGCGCATGCTTTTATGCCTTAATTGGATGGTAGCCTGATACCTGGGTGCCCATGTATTTTTTATGTACCTGTATTTTTTTTTTGTAAACTTATTTTTGTTTTGTAGAGCAGTTATATAAAAATATCTTTTATGGGGATGTGTGGGACATTCCCTTAAAACTATTTTGGATAATTAAGAATTTTTGCAATTTATAAATACATATAGGCAGGTACATATTAATATTGTGAAGTGTTAAAAGTGATGTGAATAACAGTTGAAATCAATAATTCAAAATACATAAAAGTTTATGACGATATAAAGGTATAAGAAAAAGTGCCCGATGAGCAAAAATAGAAGAAATGTGAAAATTTAAAAAAATAGTCAAAAATAATGGCGTAAACTTGCGCACACTTTTATTGTTGTATCAAACATAATTCGTAGACATGCTAACCTCACTTTTAAAAACCTCTTCTTTTCCTTTTTTTGCAAAAAAAAGTGTATAATTTGTTTTTTTTTTAGCTTTTGAACGAAATGTTTCAACATGAATATTCAACATATTTAAAATTTTTTTTTTTTCTTTTTTAAATAACTTTTGATCAAACCTTTCAGCGAAAAAAATAAGCTTTGTTAAGCCTTTATTCGTTTAGCCGCAAAAAAAATATCATATAAACATCCAGAAACCGAAAAAAACATTTAAATCTCATATAATTTTCTTCACTTTCCTGACTTTAACAGGGTCTCAGAGCTACAAATCGCAACTAAAAGTCTTCAAAATTTACAATATATGTAATGTAAAATATTGTTGTCTGTCGAGCTGCGTACTTTGTTCTTAAGATTTCTTAAAATTCAGTTTTGCCTTTTTGGCCAGCTTTTCAGGCCAAATACTCCTCTGTGAGTCGCAACAAAACTCATTAGATTTTCTATCTCACAAAGTATTACGGAATACGTAAGACTTGTGAGATTCTGTAAACTAGGCTTTAACAGTTACAATGTAATAACTAGTGATATCTATGGTTAAGTAGTCGCATCACTTAAACTATAACTTTTTAAACAGACTTTTTAACATCAACTTTTTCTAGAGCATTCTACACATTGGGGTTGAAGTATGTATAATGATAACAATTTTTAATAACAATGTAAACTAATTAAATTACTACAAGATAACTAGTAAATACAAGATAACTAATAAATACAACTAATTCTTAATTAATAATTACAACTAATTCTTAACTAAAGTTACTTTCGTAACAATATAAATACAAATACACCTACAGCCGACTTCAGGTTAAGAAGTGTGAGAATTATAAAGCAGAGTACATGAAACTGAGTACCCATCCCCTATCTTCTCGCCCCTCACATCAATAAACTCAAGAATTGCTGCAACAAAAATTGCAAGTCTGGACGATGACTAACTGGTTATTCATTTAGTGGTTTTAAAACCGCCGGGCTGGCAAGGCTGTCAGCTGTTAAAATTCTGTCATCTGAATTGTCATTTATTTAGTGAAACGTTTGTCATTTAAGAATATGGATCGCTTAAAATCCGAAAAACGCGTAAATAGTGAAAACATACTAAATAAAAAAGTCAGGTTATCGCCCTCAATGTGCGAAGAAATGGTCGAAAGCTTCCTCAAAAGGATCGGCTACTGCAACCAATCTAGAGGCAGCTATTTTAATGACATTGTAATGGGTAATTTTTTAAGAGCTATAGCAAAGTTTAAAAAAAACACATAAAATTCAGAAAAATGCATGAAATCTTTATTTGAATCGATAGTACGGTCCATATAATTTAATGTTTGAAGATTATTTCATGCAAATGTTGACCGTGACTGCGCCTCAAATGGTCCATCCGCTTAGTCCAATTTTAGCATACTCTTTCCAACATTTCAGCCGGTATCTCATGAATAAATGCTTCAATGTTGTCTTCCAATGTGTCAATTGAAGCGGGCATGTGTATATAGACATGAGCTAGGCGGCCAATTGACCGGTTCCGATCGTGAAATAAAATGTTCACCGAACTCGCCTCTCAATAAGTCCATTGTTAAGCGTGCTGTGTGGCATGTGGCACCGTCTTGTTGAAACCACATGTCATGTAAGTCAAGCTCTTGCATTTTGGGCAAAAAAATTTTGGATATCATCTCACGGTAGCGCTCACCATTCACAGTTACGTTACGATTCGCATCATCTTTGAAGAAGTACGGTCCAATGATGCCACCAGCCCATAAACCGCACCAAACTGTGACTTTTTCTGGATGCATTGGTAGCTCTTGAATGCTTCTGGCTTGTCTTCACTCCAAAATCGACAATTCTGCTTATTACCGTACCCATTGAGCCAAAAATGAGCTTCTTCGCTGAGCACAAGAAGCGCGCGTTGAACTTTCTTAACAGAGCATGTATTTTGATAATAAAATTCAATAATTTGCAAGCGTTATTCGTTTGTAAGACGTTTCATGGTTAAATTATAGACCAAACTGAAGATGTGTGGCAGTGAAACAAAACACGAAACGTGCGTCAGCTGTTTAAACCAGTGTTGCCAAAAAGATAATATGTTAAAAATCACCCGATATTTCGTACGTAATGGCAAAGTCCAAGCTTCATGATGAAGTAAAAGTTTTATTAAAATCATAGCTTTATGTGTGTTTTATTTAAATTTACTTTTAAAACCAAAAAATGGATAACCCTTTAATTTAATTAGTGCCTCCATTTATGTTCAAGTAACAGAAAAATCATTCATTTAAAACGTATGCGGAGTTAAGAAAGAGGTATGTTCCCAAAAAACTTTCAACTCGCAATAGAAATGTTATTAAGGGATGTTCATTTAGGGATTTTCCTAATCATTGACATTGAAAATAATCTTAATTTCTTAATTAATAAACCATTTGGGCTACACTTTCCACATCCTTAATAAAAATGTTTTGACTTTATGCAAATGACAACTTGTCATCTTGCGGATACCTTAAAATTATGGTAATTTTTATATTGAAATTTAATCCTCTGGATATACTTTGTTAAAAAAAATTAAGCAAAACACGTTTTTATAATAATAAATTCATACAAGCAAAAGGATTATTTTAAACATTTAAACGAATCTTAAAAAAAAAAATATACATATTTTTGGCATAATAGCATTTGTTTCCTTTAAACTTTAAAGAATTAGGAAAAAAGAAAATATTAATTTAATGGTTGATTGGCCATCACTTTGATTGCAAAGAATACACAAAGAAGTAATTTAAGGACAGCCATATGTTCATTGGATCAAAAAAAATTCCTTGAAACAAATGGTAATAAATTTTGAATATTGAGTATTATTTATTTTTTCAATCGAACGTGAATTTAAGAATATTTAAAAAAAAGGCGATACATAAATTTTTCGTGTTTTTATGCTTTATTCTGGCAAAAATAAGTAATCCCTAAAGTATGCTGCGGTAAATATGCAAATGGAATTTCTCGCCAGTGCTCATAGTTTTGGGGATTTTTTTTGTAATTGGGGCAGTGTTGCCACTTTGTGGGTAATTACCCGAATTTGGTATAATTTTTACAGTCGTAAGTAGAGCGTGGGTAATTTCTCTTAGGTGTAATTCAGGTGTTATTTGAAATTCTTCCTTCAGATACCCAAATAAAACCAAGATTCGATTTCAGTGACATTTATTTCTTTTTAAATATTGTTGATAATAAGATTTAATTTTTTTTAAAAAAATTGTAAAATGCTTTTTTCAGCCGCCTTTTACTCAACGCAAATGGATGCTCCGAAGTGAATGTAAAGAAAAGCATTTTACAAAAAAAAAAATTCTGCCACCCCCTAGATTACTCGGTTTCTTTTTAAGAAAAGACTTCAATCATTAAATGTATATTTTCAAAAGTTTGGTAATGAATTTCGCAAGATGGACTCTTAGATGTGGATAAAGATGACTATCATAGTGATTTAGAACCTGAAGTTTATTGATTTTCCAATATTCCAACATTTAATTAATTTTATTTTTATCTTGCAACTTTTAAATGCTTAAGTGTGAAGAATATTTAAAGCCCTAAACAGTTGTAAAACTGAATTACGAAAGGGATAGTTATATAAAACCCTGCATGCATTTTGTTTACTAAATAAGGTAAAAAATGTATTTTTTAGACCATGAAACTTGAAATGGTAGCCAACACAAAAAAAAAAAAAAAAAAAAAATATATTTTAATCGCAACCATTTGAAACTGATTTCAATTTTGTTCTTTTTTTCGAGCATTGCTGGCTGCATGTCACAAATAGAATCAAATATGTTGACCTCCAAGACGTCACTTGTTGCGGGTTTATCAGCATAAACCGGTGACTTCACAGCTTTACGGAAAACAATCAAGAGGTGTCACATCGCACATCCTTGAAGTCTAATTGAAAGTTTATTTTCTCTTAATCAACACATCACCTTCATTTGTGAAAAAACAAGTTGCGTCATTTTAATCCTGAAGTCGCCTATAAGTTGCGAAAATCGATGGCTGATTTTCAAAGTAAATTTGGATAGTTTGGTGGCATTGTTCAAGAATGAATCTATTCATGACGATGTGCCTGAGCAAAAAGTGAGAGCTGTATGAAAGTTCGTCCCTATCGGGCTTAAAAACACCCATTATAATAAATGGCAATGAGCATTTTGAACCTTCCCTAGTTATATGCAATTAAATGTGGAAGTTAGACTCATTATTTTAGGATTTTAATTTTATGTTTTATTAACTGATTTTATGTCGTTAATGTTATTTTTGTTATTTTATATGAAATTACAATAAGAATCTTAACAGTTTGACTAATTTTAATATTCTTTCAATGAGTTTGTTATGTTTTGCTTCTTTTTATTAAATAAAATTTAAATTTTATATGGAGGGTTCAAAGCTGAACCAAACCAAGTCATAAAATAAGATGCATATATCGTCGGTTGATTATTTAATTGTCGTATGTCTTATGTAATTTGTATCCACATTCGACAATTAAATAATCAACCGACGATATGTATTTCAAAACTGTAACGGACTAAATCAAAAAGTTTTTCGTTCCAAAGGTAACGGTAATTAACCCATGTCAATGGCTCCAGAAATTAATGGAAATTTACTTATTTTCATTTTTGACTTGGTTCGCTTCAGCTCTGAGCCCTCCATATCAAGTGTAATTTCGTTTAAATCGGGTAATTTTGCTTCATCTCAAGTGTAATTTTCAATATTGCTGGTGGTAACACTGAATTGGGGATAAAACTTTCGAAAAAATCCCCAGGGGATTTTTTGGGGAAAATCACTTTTTTCGTTGGGGATTTTTGGGGATAATATATTATTATAAATACCATTTTTGCAATGGCAAGACCGATTTGGTCAAGATTTGGGCTCAAATTTTAGTCTTTTTGCGGTTTAAAAATTTTTCAAGAACTTGTTAAAATAGTTTTAAATATGGTTTTGTACCAACTAGCGTTACTTCTGTTGAACTAGTCTTTTTCTGTAATGAATACAACCAAAATCAATATTTGTAACAGAATGCAATATAAGTTATAAGAATTAATAATAATCAATACACACTTTAAAATAATGCAGCTTGCTGTGACAAAATTTATTCAACCATCTCAAATGCACTTTTAAAACAAGCAACATGTAAAAGTTTTTGAAATGATAAAGATTGACGCATAATTATTTTTTTTTTACATTTTTACGTTACCCTTGTTACATACTATACATACATTTGTACATAGATACGTAGAACTCAAAGAATAAATAACATACGTTTTAATAATATTACACAAATGGATTTATTTATATAAATCGATGTTTGTATGTATTAGTGCTGGGAAACTATCGATAGACTATCGATATTATCGATAGTCTTAAAATATCGAAAATATCGATAGGAAAAATATCAATATCGATATTATTATTATTAAAAATACAGCTATGAGCACATGTTACACACCAGTGATGCCAACTTTTTGAGAGCAAAAAGCACTTTAAAATTGAAAAAAGCACTAAAAAGCACTATTTTGAACAAAAAAAAGCGTAAAAAAGCACTAAGCCATTTTTTAAATTTAATTAAACAAAAAACAAGTTGCATTCGGCCGTGCCGAATATTATATGCCTCCAAAATTTAAAAAAGACGATGGCGTTGATGGGTGACCATTTTCATTTAAAATTAAATATACAGGTATGTATGCGATGAAAATCAATCGATTTCAAAACGACCGTTTTTAAAAGGTGTGATGAATTTCGAACGATTTTAAAATCTATTTCTGAATCTGGCCTGTTGCAATTACCGAAAATTTGCAGTGACCGACCATTCTTTATAAAACTTAATGACAGCCCAAATTTTAATAAAAAAAATATGTTGTCAACGCTAGAAAGTAAACGTTTTGTAAAATTTCCAAATTGCTAGGAAGCCTAGCTCTAACCTCGTAAATAAAGTTTTTGGTAAAATGAATGCAACTTTCTTTTATCACTTTCTTTTATCATTTGATACCTTAAAATCTTTACAGGCCTTCCCAAAATTGTACCCCAAATAGCAAATCTCATCTTAATCATCCTGAATATAATCGAGGTTTTAAAAAATGGTACAAAAAAAAATAAATATTGTAAAAGGCACTTAAAAGCACTGTGAGAAATTGCGAAAAGCACTCTAAATACCCGCTTTTCAAAAACGGGTGTTTAACAAAATTTCGGGTATTGCATAAGCAAAAAATACCTGAAAGGCACCAAAATGGCAACGCTGATACACACACAGTTTTTTGCCGCAAATTTTTACTTGCTATTATTAATTCGCGCTAAATTACAGCAATGAATACAAACAACAATAATGGCAAGTAAGTATGGATTGCTTAGCAGTGCTTTTTACTGCTAATTAAAGGGCTTTAAGTCGAAATTTGTAATTGTTTATATAGGGACTGGAGTGTCAAATATTTTTGTAATGTTGTAAAAAAATGCAAATCCAAATGCAATTGCAAGCATAAAACAATGAACGACCATTAGAGGATAAGTCCGCTAGATTGATTACCTTTTTGGGTTTATAATTTAGAAAATTTTTTAAAGTTGCAATGGAATATCTTATAGTCCCTGTTACTTTGGTTCCTTCAGAAAGGTACTTATCCATTTTTAAAAAACTGTCATCTAAAATAACATAAGTCTTATACATTCAATAAAGTGATAAAAACAACGAACTGTAGCCTTATAAAAAATAATTAAAGTTTTTCTGCACAAGTACAAACATTCAGTCGATAGTAATATCGATATATCGATAGTGAAATCTGAACTATCAATAAATATCGATAGTTGAAAATATCGATAGTATCCCAGCACTAGTATGTATGCATATTTTTCCATTGCCATAATATTATGTATTTTATTTTTAAGAAAATGTGGGAATTTTTGGGGATAAGAAAATAGCTATTTTGGGGATTTTTGGGGATTTTTGGGGATGAAAAATCGAATATTGGGGATAAGACTTAAAATAAAACTTGGAACCCTGTTTCTCGCTTGCAAAAAACTGCCCATTAGGAAAAAAAAGGTTCAAAATAATAGAAGCAAATTCTTTTTTATCCAGTATTAAGGCCCTTAATTTCGATATGCGAAACATTTCGATCGAACTTAAATGGCAGCATAAAAAAACAAAAAAGGGCGATATTTTGGGGCTTGGCAAAAAAATTTATTTTTGCATTTTTCTCGGTCTTTTTCGCGCGCTCTCTCTCTCTCTCTCTCTCTGTTTTTCTTGTTTCTAGAGTTTTTCTTTTACCGCACTTTTTCATTTCCCGAGAAAGCGGGATTTATTTTTCAATTTCCCAGGATACAAATTGAAAATTTTATTTAATTAAATTTATTTGAACAAGTAACATTTCTTGAGATCAATTAAACAAGTAAACAAATGCATTCAACTTTTTTATTTCTGTGGCAAAATGGAAAAAGTGCTCCATGGCACCTTAAGATCTTCATGTTTAAAAGTACACATGGGCAAAATTTCAATTATTTTGTAGGATTTTTGAGAAAGTTATGGGCAAAATTACTTTTTGGCTATCTATTTTTAACGTGCAATAACATTTGGAATTATAAAAACTTCCGATCTGTGACATTAGGAAAAAAAAAACTTAAAAAATTATAGTCGCAGAGAACTGATGATTATATTAAACTCGGAATAAAGTTCCAAAAGCCATCTTTAAATTGTACGCTCATAACACAGAATTAATTCAAAGCCAACAGCATTAACATATCGCTCATTTGCTACAAGACTGGCATAACTCAAAAAATTAAACTTTTGAGCTAGAGATGCAGAATTGTTCGCTTTGTTTTTATACCCTCCACCACAATTAGTTGTGAAGAGGGTATATTAAGCTTGTCATTCCGTGTGAAACTTTTTTATTATTCATCTCAGACCCCATAAAGTATATATATTCTGGGTCCTTGAGTAATTCTAAGTCGATTTAGCCATGTCCGTCTGTCCGTCTGTTGAAAACACGCTCACTTTCGAGCAACTCAAAAGAAATGAGCAAACTTGGTGCCAAATTGCTTGTAGTTATCCTAAGCAGTTTGGGATTGAAATCCAGCAAAATAGGTTTAGTAGGACCAGAGCTATGAATGAAAATGTGGAACCACCACCTAAAAAAATTGATAATTTTGTTACAAAAAATTAAATAAATGCTGAAACAAGGCACGGAATGAGATAAGATTTTGCAAAAATTTGTTTTATTTGACTGGAAATAACGCTGCTACATTTCGTGAAGATCCGTCCATAATTTACCCTAAGCCCCATATAAACACTACTCCCGGAAAAGAGTTTAGTACGCCTAAAACCGTAAAAAATAACGCTAGCGTAACAAAATTTGGTACACCACAGTTTTTTAGGACTAGAAATAAATTTCGTGAAGATCGGTAAATAATTTACCCTAGGCCCCATAGAAACCCTACTCCCGGAAAACAGTTTAGTACACCTAAAACCATAATTTATAATGCTATCATAACAGAAATTGGTACGTCACAGTTTTAAAGGACTAGAAATGACGCTGTTAAATTTCGTAATGATCGGTCCATAATTTACCCCAGGCCCCATATAAACCCTACTACCGGAAAACAGTTTAGTCGCCTAAAACCATAATTAACAACAAATTGTCACCGTTTAAGATAATAATAACATCATACAGATATTACTCCTTAAACATTCGAACTGTCGGTGGAGGGTATCAAAGATTCGGCACAGCCGAATATAGCACTAACTTGTTCTTTATATTGTGTATTAAATTCATCTTTATATCTTTTATACTTTCCCAGTTTGAACAGAATGTGTCTTCTTCTTTTCTAAGTAGTTAGAGCAAATCAAAAACTTTAAATGCGTTTATCACGAAATGGATTTTTTTGAGTTATGCCGGTCTTGCAGCAAATGAGCGATATGTATGTAAAACCAAAAAAGCTTAAATATTTCAACAAATTATTACGAAATATTTATTTTTAAATAGGATTTTAGTTTCGAATAAATATTTACAGAATCGTTTGGAAGCCTTTTTCTAATTTTTTTTCAAGAAAATTTCAATGAGAACACACGTTTCCTTTCTACAGATGTTTGACTTTTTAGTCAAAGAACCATTTTAAAAGCTCTAGACACTTTCAGTTTTCTTAGCACTTCCTTCAAAACTCGTAATTCCTTTAAAAAAAATTATTTTCTTCGAATCGAATAAGCGTTTTCTTTATAAATAACTTTTGTCATCATCTTTTACAGAATCTAATCCGAAAAAATGTTTAATGCAGCTGCTCTGCATATAAAATTATTAAATTTTTTGAAGCAAATGGGAACAAGTTTTTTTCGTTTTTATAAAATAAATCTGGGTCTTTAAACAAATTAAAAAGTCTGTAGATTTTGATTCTTCTTCTTTCAGAGCATTAAACATTGCCTTACTTATCGAATATGAATTGACATCTCTTTGGCAAAACTGTGTTAAGTCAGAAACTGTAGTTTTTTTGTTATTTTAAACTGAAAAATATTCATTTGGTGTATTTCACAGACTTTTTCCTAAGAGCAGATGATAACGATTAGAAGCAGTTGTACTAGACTAAAGTGATTTAAACCAAACCAAAGAGAAAAAGAAATTAATTAAGGCCAATCAAAATCTCGAAATGCGTTTTTTTTTTTTTTTTTTTTTTTTTGACTAGGACCTTTTTGCCTAATGGCTAAGATCTATTTCATGACACAACTTATTTTTAATGATATCAGCAGTAAAGTTGCCATAATTAAATTTTAAAAAAATCACGGGACACAAATTTCCCGCGATTTTTTCCCCGAAAAATGTGCGGAATCCCGGAAAATCCCGTATGAAAAACACTACTTGTTTCTTATTAAAATTTTAAAAATATCTGCTTATTTTCCCTCAGCTGTTGCTTTTTTATCATTTCTTCAAAGCAAATATTCTGCTAAATTCTACATCAAGTAGCCACAGCCATATTATGGTTGGCTCCGAACATGTTATGGTTAATAATAGCAATAATATGTTAACCACTAATAAAAGTATGGTTGTTTTGCAATCATAACATGTTAACTCTTGGAAAAAAGGAAAATTTTAATCAAAACCATACAATTATAATTAATTAGTTGTGAACAAATTAATGTTATTATTAACCATAATATGGTTGTGGCTTCTTGACGGCAAACTAATTTAACCATAATATGATTGCCAGTGACAATAATATGGTTAAATTAACCATAATATGTTTAAACATTTGTCGTTAAAAATAGTTTTGTTGGAGGTGATCATATACAAACAGAAAAATAAAAAAAAATGTTTTTTTCCATTTTTTGTGGTTGACGTTTTTTTGGAAATAGCCATATGCCAATTTTTATGAAATTGAGTTTTTGATGCAATCTTGTTCTACATCCAAAAAGACGTCGCCTGACAAAATATTGTAGGCGAATTCGACTTCGTTGCTCCAAAAATTGAATTGAAAAAAATCATTTTTATATTGCAAGTGATAGCAGAGAAAAGTAGAAAAATGGCTCTCCTGTAAAATTTGGTTTTTGCAACATACGATAATTCCGCGCAAAGTGGTCGATGTATGTATTTTGCAGTGGGAAATTTGACATGTCAGATGACAAAAACATGTCGTGTATGGTCACCTTAAAGCATACCGATCGACTCAGAATCACTTTCTGAGTCGAACTAACGATGTCCGTCTGGCTGTATGGCTGGCTGTCCATGTAACCTTGTGCGCAAAGTACAGGTTGCAATTTTGGAGATAATTTGATAATCTGGCACAAGGACCAAGCCTATTTAAAATGGGCCGAATCGTAGGATCACGAGGGGAGATAGGGGCAATTTCTGCCTCTCAGAAACTATCGAACCGATTTTAATGAAATTTAAAACATAGATAGATCCATATTTATATGGACACATAAGCATAATTCTCCATGGGTCCCGAATAGGGTGCACTCTCGTAAATGTATTTTAAAATACTGTAGTGTAGGGTATTATATAGTCGGGCTTGACCGACTGTACTTTCTTACTTGTTTTATTTTGTATTTTTTTTCTTTTTATTTTTCAGTATTAAGCTACGGTCACACTTATTAAATATTTGACCAAGTAAGCATAACTCCTACTTTTGTTAATAGCTAGTGCGATTTGTTATACATAACTGCTAGACAAAGCATTCAACTTTTTATTGTAGGATCTAGTATTATAATCGAAATAAATATTAGAAGTAAAGGAAAATATATTTTGGTTTGCTTGTCGGTCATGGTTTTTTCGTCAAATATTTGCCAAGTGAGACCGAAGCTTTAGAAACAACATTTTGTGAGATTTAGTAGCCATATTAACGATTGAGAAATGATAAAAAATTGTTGAGTTTTATTTTGCTTGTAGTCAAAATTCAATTATTTAAGCCCAAGGAATATTTCGAAAAATTTTTTGCACCATCACGAAATGAAATATGTAATCTAGTTGCTTGTTTTCAGTCATCGAAGACCGCAAGTGACTTATTCTGAGTGAAAGACCGCGTGAAGCACGAAGCCAAGATAATATCGAACGAATTCAGGAGAGCTTAAATAAGAACCCTCAAACATCGACTCGTAAACGTACCACTAAGCTACAATTGTCCAGAGGGCTATTCACTATTGCGAGTGAGTGATTGGTACTTTTCTATCGTTTGCACATTTCGTCAGCTCATTATTGGTTTGGCGCATATAATGGTAATTTCACCATGATATGCGCCAAACCAATAATGAGCGGACGATTTGTCTTTGACATGTTTTTTTCTTATCGCAAATCATTGCTATTACATTTTCAAACAAAAAAAAAGGTAAAGCGGCTTAACTTTCCTTTTTTGCCCAACACGGATTCACACGGACTCGCCAAGTGACTTGCATGAAGTTATTTTTTCCCAACTTCAAGCAAAAACTTTAAAGCCCATAATTAAAACGTCGGCAGTAACTTCAAATTCTCTCTCATTTCTTTCATTTTCTTTTGTTCTTATTTTTTTTTTTGTTTACAAAATGTATGAAATTGAATGAAAGTATAGGTGTGTTCCACAAGATCTCGGGCATGTTCGGACTAATGAGAGTAAAATTAAAATTACTCTCTAAATTTGCCGAAACTACACAAAATTGCTGGAACGCAAAAAACCATTTTTGCACTTCTTCAAATACTAATGCTGCTTACTTTTCAAATTAAGATCTATTTAAGTGATTTTAGACGTTTAAAAGTCATAACATAATAAAACCAAAAAATTTGCATCATTGTAATTTTTTAATATTGTTTTTTTTTTTATTAAAGATAAAGGAAAATATGTATGCAATAACGTTTTTACAACTTTAATTTTTTCACAAAAACCTAACATTTTGGTTTTTAATATGTTTTTTAATTAAAACTAAACATTTTCTTTTGCTTGTAAATTTCCTGAATTATTTATCAGTTTCATATGTAAACAAAAACAGCTGATTGTTTTTTCTTGTCCGAACTTACCCAAAGAAAAAGTTCGTGCAAATTTGTACAGGAAATGAAAAAAATTACTCTCTCAATTACTCTCTTAATTGCAAAAAAATTGTTATGTGGAACGCTTTTGGGTAACTTTGTGCAAGTTCGGACTGTTTCGTTATGCATGTGGAACAGAGCTTATGGTAGCATTATTAAGAGAATAATTGTATTTATGTGAGAGCATTAGAAAAAACGTCCTCAAAATAAAATTGATTTTATTTCTCGACCGCATTCTCTGGCATAATTTTATGTCAAACTGCATGTAAAAAAACGTTCAGCCCCAGTTCTGTTTCATCATTAACATCGTTTTTTCAAAAGTTGTTTGTGTTTTTGACATATCGAACAACGAAAGGAACAAATAAAATACAATGGAGGGGCATAACAGTTATAACCATAATATCCTACACCTATTTGGATCCGAAATTTGTATGGTTCCGAAGTCGACTTGGGTTCAAAATAGCCTACTTAATGGTATTTTCGGTTAGGTAGAGGTGGCAGTCGACTTTATTCGCCAGCTCACATAGACACTGAATGTCCGTTGCGATACCACTGCGCTTCCACTCATGCGTAATTAGATGTGTTGCATATTCTTAGAATACATGACGAGACCTAAAGTTCAATGCTGAATCCGAACGGCAAGATTTGAAGTGCTTTAGAACAGAAATTACTTTCACTGGTTCGTTCAAGCCAACCGCAAGTTGAGGATGTTAAGAAATAATTATTTCTATTTGAAAAAAAAAATTTTTTTTTTTTTTTTTTTTTGGACGCTTGAGCCAGGAATCGAATCAGGGTCCTATCGGTTTCAGAGTTCACATCTTAGCTACTACACCACCAGCACTCACTACTCAATGGTATATAAATACAAATAAAAATCTTTTTTAATGGTTATATAGGGTGATTTTTTAAGAGCTATAGGAAAGTTTAAAAAAACCACATAAAATTCAGAAAAATGAATGAAATCTTTATTTGAATCGATAGTACGATCCATATAATTTAATGTGTGAAGATTATTTCATGCAAATGTTGACCGTGACTGCGCCTCAAATGGTCCCTCCGCTTAGTCCAATTTTGGCATACTCTCTCCAACATTTCGGTCGGTATCTCATGAATAAATGCTTCAATGTCTTCCAATGCGTCAATTAAAACGGGCATGTGTGTATAGACATGAGCTTTAACATAGCCCCACAAAAAATAGTCTAAAGGCTTTAAATCGCACGATTTAGGCGGCCAATTGACCGGTCCCAACGTGAAATAAAATGTTCACCGAACTCGCCTCTCAATAAGTCCATTGTTAACCGTGCTGTGTGGCATGTGGCACCGTCTTGTTGAAATCACATGTTATGCAAGTCAAGCTCTTGCATTTTGGGCAAAAAAAAGTTGG
Source organism: Pollenia angustigena (assembly GCA_930367215.1). Taxonomy (NCBI): domain Eukaryota; kingdom Metazoa; phylum Arthropoda; class Insecta; order Diptera; family Polleniidae; genus Pollenia; species Pollenia angustigena. Next base: position 212,353,529 of record OV884060.1, read on the forward strand.
ATATCATCTCAGGGTAGCGCTTTCTATTCACAGTTACGTTACGATTCGCATCATCTTTGAAGAAGTACGGTCCAATGATGCCACCAGCCCATAAACCGCACCAAACTGTGACTTTTTCTGGATGCATCGGTAGCTCTTGTAATGCTTCTGGCTGATCTTTACCCATTGAGCTTCGTCGCTGAACACAAGAAGCGCGCGATGAACTTTCTTAATAGAGCACGCATTTTGATAATAAAATTTAATAATTTGCAAGCGTTGTTCGTTTGTAAGACGATTCATCGTTAAATTATAGACCAAACTGAAGATGTTTGACAGTAAAACAAAACACGAAACGTGCGTCAGCTGTTTAAACCAGTGTTGCCAAAAAGATAATAGCGAAGAAATCACCCGATAGAAGACCAATAAGAATAAAAATCTTTCACAATGGTTACCAAAGACCAAAAAAAATTAATAATCTTTCATAATGTTTATGGCAGAACTATAATTTTCCGACTAATTTATAATTATTATCACCGGAACCATTTTTTTTTTTTATTTATTTTTTCCATAACCTTTTGGATATTTAAAAAATATTAACAGTTATTTCGGGTCCCTGATACAATGTTGTGTTTTTGGTGTTGTATGTACTTGGTGTATATTATCGACCCTACCGTTTACATGAATTCGTCAACAACAAAAAACCCGACAATGAAGTAAGAAAATGGTATATCAAAGCAAACGCATCTGGTACAATTAAAAATGATAAAAAAAAGACGTAAAAATATTACGAAGCAGTATAATTTAATAATTTAGGACAGTTTAAAAAGAAAACACTTTCGTTTAAGCATCAATTTTAAGTTAAAATTATCAATTTTTATGACGATATTCTTAAAAAACCCAAAATGTTCCTGTTTGACTTTGGTCTATGTCTATAATCAAAATATTCGGCTTAAATCTATGGATTCTGTATAGTTTACCGACGTAGCTCCATACAAAAAAAAGTACCTATGGAGATAGAAAATTGAAAAATAAGAAGAAAAAATTAAATAAAACAAGTAAGAGTGCTATATTCGGCTATGCCGAATCTTAAATACCCTTCACCATGGTTTGGAAAGAACAGAAGTTTATATATATGGATATCTAAATATATGTAAGTATATATACATGTATATTATATAATATATATCTTTTAGTTTTATTTAATTATTTGCACATGTTTGCGTGCTATTAAATATATTAAAAGTTTAATTAATGAGCATTTCCATTTTATTTCACCGGTAAATTTCTCGATCGTGTCCGATTTCAATAAAATTTGGTGAGTGTGTAAAGTAGTATATGTGTGTAAGAAAAATGATTTTTTTTTTTTTTTTTTTTTGAAAACTGTGGCAACACTATACCTTTGAATAACTGAAAATTTTGGGTTAGCGACCTCACTCTAAAGTTCATAACTTTTGTTGTGTAAAAGATATTAAAAAAATTCTTTTTGCATAAGAATGGTATAAAAATAGGGTTTTAGAAATTAAAAAAAAAAATAAAAAAAAAACTTTTTTATAAAAAAAAAAAATAAAAAAAAATTTAAAATTAAATTTTTGAAATGATTACCCCCTTTAATTTTTTTTATTTTTTTTATGCAAATAGCCACATATGTTCTCTAACCACCCTGAAAATTTTAGAGTGGTAGCACTTAAACTTTTCAAGATATGTAGAGCTATGTAGTTACTACAATATACATTAGCGTGGCCGTTAGTTGTATGGAGAACTTTTTTTTTTTTATTTCTTATATTCTCCCCCCCCAAATCGGTTCAGTTTTATGTAAAAAAAAATACAAAAAAATTTCGTAGCGATAAGTTGTGTTTTAGGGGGGGCGTCGGCCCCTCAAAGTTTGCCATCAAGCCATTTATTCAAATGTAATTTGTTTGCATATGACTATCTCTTAAAAACAACATTTTACAAGAACATGATATATGGCAATATTTTAGCTCTTCTAGTCAACAACATTAGCCTCGAAGAAAGTTTTTTGCTAAAATTAATATTTAAGAAAATAATTAAGAAAATAACAACAAAATTCCAAACATTTTATATACGTTTTATATATATAAAAGAGGGATTTAATGTCAAGTGAACTAATTTTGAAATCGAAATCTTTCGATTTGGATGAAATTTGCACCACCGTTAGTCCCATTGAATAGTAGTTCAGACACAACTTTTCAACAAGATCGGTCAAAAAGTTTCTGAGTTTGGGAGGGTCAAAGTTTGAAATTTTGGCCATACAGGTGTTCTTTCACATCCATGTAACTTATTACCAATTGGGGTTAGCAAAATTTGTCTCAAGCAGCTTAGATAGCAGCTTAGATAGCTATTTAATCAATCTTTTTAAAAAAAATTTTTTAACATATTTTTTTTATATTTAAAACTTTTTTTTTTTTTTTTTTTTGCCAAGTTGTAAATTTAAAAAAAAAATTTTAAAAAATTCAAAAAAAAACAAAAAAATTTTTTCTTTAACGATTGATCAAATAGCTATCTAAGCTGCTTGGGACAAATTTTGCTAACCCCAATTGGTAATAAGTTACATGGATGTGAAAGAACACCTATATGGCCAAAATTTCAAACTTTGACCCCCCCAAACTCAGAAACTTTTTGACCGATCTTGTTGAAAATTTGTGTCTAAACTACTATTCAATAGGACTAACGTTGGTGCAAATTTCATCCAAATCGAAAGACATCGATTTCAAAATTAGTTCACTTGACATTAAATCCCTCTTTTATATATATAAAACGTATATAAAATGTTTGGAATTTTGTTGTTATTTTCTTAATTATTTTCTTAAATATTAATTTTAGCAAAAAACTTTCTTCGAGGCTAATGTTGTTGACTAGAAGAGCTAAAATATTGCCATATATCATGTTCTTGTAAAATGTTGTTTTTAAGAGATAGTCATATGCAAACAAATTACATTTGAATAAATGGCTTGATGGCAAACTTTGAGGGGCGGACGCCCCCCCTAAAACACAACTTATCGCTACGAAATTTTTTTGTATTTTTTTTTACATAAAACTGAACCGATTTGGGGGGGGAGAATATAAGAAATAAAAAAAAAAAAGTTCTCCATACAACTAACGGCCACGCTAATGTATATTGTAGTAACTACATAGCTCTACATATCTTGAAAAGTTTAAGTGCTACCACTCTAAAATTTTCAGGGTGGTTAGAGAACATATGTGGCTATTTGCATAAAAAAAATAAAAAAAATTAAAGGGGGTAATCATTTTAAAAATTTAATTTTAAATTTTTTTTTATTTTTTTTTTTTATAAAAAAGTTTTTTTTTTATTTTTTTTTTTTAATTTCTAAAACCCTATTTTTATACCATTCTTATGTAAAAAGAATTTTTTTAATATCTTTTACACAACAAAAGTTATGAACTTTAGAGTGAGGTCGCTAACCCAAAATTTTCAGTTATTCAAAGGTATAGTGTTGCCACAGTTTTCAAAAAAAAAAAAAAAAAAAATCATTTTTCTTACACACATATACTACTTTACACACTCACCAAATTTTATTGAAATCGGACACGATCGAGAAATTTACCGGTGAAATAAAATGGAAATGCTCTAATATATAGCAAGTTTAGTTTTGATAGAATTTCAGCATTTGGTCATAACTTGGCCATTTTGTAACCGATTTCACAGATTTTTATACCGACATCTTAAAGTATAAAATGACCATTTACTTTGGTGAGAAGACTTGGAGTCGGGAAGTTCTATGGTTCCCGAAAATAGGTATTTAAAAATAAACTATATATTTGACATAACTTTTTTTTTACCGATTTTCCGAGTTTTTCAGCAAATATATATGTTCTAAAGATTTGCGATATTTTGATATCTAAAACGTATGAATAGGTCATATTACAGCTCTAAAATTTTAGTTTTTATAATAAAAATTGTATTGTTGTTTAGTGCTTTTTTGAGTATTTTGCTCATAACTTAACCATTTTTAACCGATTTGGCAGATTTATACACCAACGTGCTTAAGAATAATATTACCATTAAATTGGGTTATAGCTATATATGTATCAGAGATCAGCAATGAATCCCCTGTTGGCCAAACTGCCGTCGACGACATTGTCGTCAACAATTTATGCACGACATGTCTTCTATCAATTAGGATTTCTGGAAGACAATTTTGAGGAAAATGTCGTGAACGACAAAATACTCGACATTGTCTACTTTGAAGATTTTGAAGAAGTTAATAAACGACGACATGACCGACATTGTCTTTCAAGTTGTCTTTTGTTAAAGCTTATCCACGACAACATGACAGACATTTTCTTGTAAGGTATCCTCTATCAACAACTATACACGACAGTATGAGCGACAGTGTCTTGTAAGCTGTCCTGTATTAAAGTGTATGCACGACAACATGACCGACAGTGTCTTGTAAGGTGTCCTTTATCAACTTCTTAGCACGACAATATGAGCGACATTGTCTTGTAAGCTGTCTTCTTAACAAACAAAAATAAGTTGTTTCCAATAAAAAATAAAAATAACTGTACAATAACGATAATAATAAAAAAAAAACCAAAGCAAAGTGAAGAAAATCAGTCAGTCAAGTCTGAGAACTCAAAGACTAAGGTATGATTTTAAAAACATATATGTGCTATTGTATATTTTTATTTATTCATTTAGGTTTATGTATAGGCGACATTGTCGTGTAAGCTGTAACTCCTGCAACTTCATCGACATTGTCCTTTACGCAGCCGTTGACGTCAAAGTAGAATCCATTGTCGTCTATATAGTCATCAAAGACAATACAAACGACAATGCCTTTCATGTGGTCATTCACGACTATATGGACGACAATGTCGTGCATGTGGTCATCAACGACAGGCTGAGCGACACTGTCTCTCTTTGTGTCGTGCACGATTTACGCGACACTTGTTTGCAAATGTCATCGACGATTTACATCAGCGAAGGGCAGATAGAGAACACTGAATAAAAGAGAGCAAATTAGTTGATTTACACTTAGAGAAATTCTCGAAAAGTTTTTCAAACTGTATGTAAATTTGCAAAACAAAAAAAAAAAAAAAAGTTAAGTAAAAATATTATTATTATATAATTCATCAAGTTTTCCTTAACGGTAAAATATATATATCCATATTGTCACCTGAAATCGAAAAGACCGTGAGCAAAAACTTCAAAATGTGTACTATTTATATGTAAATATGCAAAAAAAAAAAAAAAGGAATTCAATAAAAAAAAAACTGGATTATTATATAATTCATCATCCCACATGATGGCTGAAAAGTTTTTAAAACAAGCTGAAAAAACATACATAAGCACAGCTTGATCACAACACAATAAATATATTGCCAGTGTAAAACTACGAAATTGCTAAATTTGCCAAAATAACAACATGCGCAACAGTCCTGCTTTGTTGAAATTTATTAAGCAACTGAATACAATTTTACTTTTTTTCCTTCTGTTGTGTTTGTTTTTCGGGTTGCCTTTGTTACTGTTTATGCATGAAACAATGACTTCAAGATTTTCAGTTTGTGCTAAAAAAATAGTTTTTTATTTATTTTCTCTATTTTAAAAGTAGTATAATAAAACAAGTGTATGGTATGTTTTGGGGATTTTAAGGAATACCTTAGTAGGACAATTTTTGCATTTTTAGCAGCTCTGGTAAAAAAAACACGATGAGTAAATGTAAAAACCCGAAAAACTTCGTAATCCAGGCAAACCAGCGCCCACCGCTGATTTACATTAGTTGTCTCTTACGTGTCGTGCAGGAATTAACATTGTCGTGCACGATTGATCAATGATTCTTGCACGACATAGCCAACTGGGTCGTTTTTTCGCTACTCATACTGACTCATGCAATTGTAAGTATAAGTGCGTAGAAATCCCCTGCAGGCAATTCAGTTAACTTTCAATTAATTTAAAGCTAACTATTTCTCAAGTAGTGGTGGTTGACAATTGGATTACTTTTATATGTAATTAACTAACTTTTTTAACATTGCGATGTCCTAGGAAGTAGTCAATTGTCCGACTCTGCATTACTTTCAGTTAACTTAAAAGTTAACTTTTTGTAGCTACCCAGCAAAAACTTTATAAAAATATATAGTTACACAAAGTCAATAAAGTAAATTTTTTTTTATTTTTTTTAATTTTTTTTTTATTTTTTTTAATTTAATTTAATTTAATTTTTTAATTTTTTTTTTTTTTATTTTTTCTTATTTTATTTTACTTTATTTTATTTTTTATTTTTTTTTCTGTCTCTGGTGGGATTCGATCCCGCAACCTCGGTGCTGATAGACTAGCTCGCTACCAGCTAGTCTACCGGGGCAGTGTAGTTTTTGTATTAAAAAACTATGTTTTTTGACTATAATGACATTTTGTTTGCCAATCGACATGGCTCTCTCTACTTAAAATATACAGTGTTTGTATACACTTTGGTTAATGTAAATTTTCCATTGCTTAGTTGTTGGCTTTAAGTTAGTCTATACAAGCTAACTTAAAGTTGGCTTTTTTTGTAGTTAGCTACTCATTTGCCGGCAGGGTCATTTCAACTTAACTACTCCAATTCACTCATACTCACAAGAGAAATATTTATGAGTGCGATATATGCGTATAATGCATACTCATAATTTATGAGTCATAAATGACCTCAGCTTGATTTATAATTTCAAGAAAATACTTACAATACTCACAATGATTCAAATCATTTAGCTCATCCATTTAACGTTTTAACACAACAGAGAAAACACACAACTTAATAATCAGCGCTGCCAGATAAATTTGCCGAAAAATCGTCCACTTCATACATGTAACTTTAGTAAACTGTAATTAGGTCTGTCTGGGTACTTTTCCAGTAGCAAATACTCAGTAAATTTTTTTGGGAGAGTAAGACCAATATTACTCTATCGGCTGAAAAAATCTCAAAAAGTACGCAGACAGTATCCAGTGAAATTTTGCAAGAAAACAGCTGACGGTGTGTAAACAATTTAAATAAAAAAGCAAAAGAATTTTAGCATATGTGTACGCAAAATTGAATTCTCGAGGTAAATTAAAAAATTATTAATTAAAGTGAAGCTTAAAAAGGGTTGTAAATTAAAAAACTTGTTTATTACACTGTTATTAGTTTGGTAAATTCAATTTCTTCTTAGTTTTTAGTTTTATTTGTCGGGTTTTTTATAAAACTTCTTTTGCTTACATTGCCAATATAGTGCCGGCTTACAATGGAAAAAAAAGAATGAAATGCCCAATACAGTGCCCACCAACAGCTTGACAACGGAGAAAAATAATTTGGATGTGAAGTGCTCGCCAGGAACACAATTCCAAATACTCGCCTCTTCAATTGCAAAGTTTGTCCCACAAAGTTCTGCTGGTTCTATCGGTTCTGCCATCTCCACTCCACTTACGCCACGGTCGCACTGTATATTTGGATGTTTCTAGCATGAAGTAAAATGTTTTGTTTATTATAATTTATTATAAACGTTAAAACTCAACACAATTCTAACTACTTACCTCTGCCATTATTAAATTTAAATTTTTATTTTCATTTCCCAAAAACTATTTCATTCAAACAGCTGTTCAAACTATTTGCAAAATCTTGCAAGCGGAAATTTCTCCAGTAACATTTTGCAAGTTCTCTAAATTCCAACTGTCAAAAAATTCTCTTTTTAGCTCTCTCGCTGCAAGAGATTTGGAGTACTCAGACAACATTTTGCAAGATTTTGCAACATTTTGCGCAAAATATGTGTACGCAGACAGACCTATTGCCAAATCGTCACTTTGCTATTTCGGGGACAAATCTGGCAGCCTCGCATTTTGCTTCGCCTATACACATTGACTTGAGTAGATTCTAAATCAAACACAACAAATGTTGCTAAGTATGAGTACGATGAATAAAATTAAACTTTTGAGTGAATATGAGTTTGAATAACATTGGAATAAGTATGAGTGCGTATAAGTACAAGAATTTATGAGTCATGATTTAGCTCTATTCACTTTTTCACTACTCATTGCTGATCTCTGATATGTACTTATGTATATATACTTACATATATGTACATATATTTAAACAAAATCAATTATAAAAAAAAAACAAACTTAATTATAAAAAAAAAAGAGTAATTTTTGGGATTGCAGTATTTTGGTCATAACTCAGCTATTTCTTAACCGATTTGACAGATTTATATACCGACGTGTTAAAGAAGAAATTTGCCAGTTATTTTGGTTAAAAAACTTGGACTCGGGAAGATCTATGGTTCCCGAATATTTAGGTCATAAGTTTTTCGTATCTGAACCGATTTTTCTACTAAAAATTTCCGATCTTTTGATATATAACTTCACTTATTATATTTCCCGTTTTCCCGGGATTTTTGTTGCGTGATCCCGGGAAATAAAAAGTTCTTCATAGTTTCAGAAAACAGCTATTTTTACTCTGAAATTTAGTTTTCTTTTCTCTAAAAATTAGCATCTGTGGATGGGTTGTCGATTAGATCAATTATAAGAAATGTGTACAAACGTAAATCAATGTCTCCTGCGGCAATAAATCTATTAAAAGCAGAATGGGCAGTGCAACAGTTGATAATTAATAAATTTAGTGAAGTGATGAATTGATAAAGAACATAAATTCAAAATAAGATGCAGGCAGTAAATTCTCATTGACCATGGACAAGTCTTAAAAATAGGATATACATAAACATATCGCTACGTTATTGCAACATAGTCGTATCTACAAAAAAAAAAAAAAAATCGAGCTTGGTAATATATCCGGGAAGTGCGGGGAAACCGAAATAAAAAAAATAATGAAACTCGTGTAAGTTACTAAAACATACAATTTGAAAAACACATTGTCCTAAAGATTACAGATGGACCTAATGAAAAGAAATAGTTTGTAAGAAGTAGTCCGGATGATGCTATTTTTTGCATCAACCTTGACATCAGAAGCATGCAACAACGGTGCACTTTTAATTATTTGTCCAACCTCGGTAAAAAAGTAAACGAAATTTTTCGGAAACATGGCAATCAGTAAACAAAATCAGAAATATACTCTTTGGCGACTCACTAAACGCTTTGAGTGTGTCAGAAAGTAATTTCCTACGCCGTTAAAAAATGTTAATATATTTATTAAAATATTTTATATATTTTATGATTTTACTTTTTGATCTCATATCTTGAGTACCTCAATTGTTATGTTTATTTTATCTTGTACTAGATCATCATAATACGGAATTTACTTATAATAGCCAAAGGTAATAATAATTCAAGTTCCGCTTTCAATCTTCAATTAATTTTTGTAGTATTTAAGCATTTATTTTACTTACTTTGTAAACAATTTCCCTCACGTTTGTTTATAAAAGTTTTTTTCATTAATAAAACCAAGTTTACTTTGTATTATTTGTATGGAGCGGGATCCCGGGATCCCGGGAAATTTAAAAATTTTTCCCGCTTTCCCGGGAATCGAAAAACTCCGGGAAAAAAAAAACTCTATATATAAGGCGTAATCATAGGTCACGTGACAGTCCAAAAATTCAGGTTTTTCTAAAATTTTTAATATTTTTTGTACGGGAGGTACCACGCCCACTTCTCCAATCCCGCCCACATTTTGTGGGATGCTGTATATGGATATGTTTGTACCTAATTTGGAAACTTTGGCTCTTGCCGTTCTCAAGATATACAGAAATAAAAAAATATAACAACAACAAGAGATTTTTGGGCAAAATCAAAGGAAGTCGTGGTTTTTTGCTCTTATCTCCGTCATTTTTGGACCGATCTGGCTGAATTTCAATAGCAAACTTAAACGGAGTATATGTGACATAAATATACATCAACCTAGTCCACACCATATCTGGGGTTTTCGGAAAACCCATTTCAACATACACACGGACAGACGGACAACCGGATTTGAACTTCGCTTTTCATAAGGACCCAGAATATATATACTTTATAGGGTGTAGGATCAATATTGTGGAACATACAAACGGAATGACAAAGTTATATATACGCTCTTAAATTCGGTGAAGGGTATAAAAATTGCCGCAAACGCTTAGTTTTCGAGTTATGGTCGTTTTTAGTTTTCATAGAAATATGTGATTTGGCTGAAGTGCAGTTTACGGAGCTACGAAAAAAATAAAAAAACCTGCCACCCCATTAAAATTTAAGGGGGCTGAGGCATGTGGGGCATAACTTTTTCCTCTTTAGGTTAATTTAAGTATTTTTTAGGTGCCGGTGTTTGTTATACCATAGAGGAGAAAATCCTTGCGCCCGGCCGAAGGCCGCCTAAGCATAAAGTTTTTGTTTGCGACATTGGTGTTTGTTATTTTATAGAATTTGTATTATACTTTTATCTAAATAAATTATACACTTAGTAAACAAAAGCTGTAATGTGAGCTTAAGAGTTAAAATTTTTTAAATAAATTCTATATATCTTTGTTCTGATTTAGCTTTATATACTTCAACATTGGATTACATGCAGTTAGTTCTTCACTGTCAACTTTAGGATTGGTGATAGGAATCTCATATAAAACATATAACAGAAATTAAAATTCCAACTAAACTAAAAAACTGTCTGAATTAGATAACCATATACATATGTAAAAATTTTTGTCGTGGACGTCGAAATAGATGACATTGTCATGCAGGTAGTCGTTAATGATAAAGTAGGCGACATTGTCTTTCTTTGTGTCGTGCACGATTTTCGCGACACTTGTTCGAAAATATCGTTGACGATTTGTTCCCGCTGTCCCTCACATGTCGTGCATCCGTCTTCGAGGATGTCTTAAAGACGTGGCCAACTGGGAAGAGTTTAATATACACACACCATTTTAAATTTAATGAGATTGCTTGTGAGCCAGTGTTTTGTGCTTGTACAGATCTTTAATTTTTACAAGATTTTTGGCATCAAAAATTATGTTCGGGAATGGAAGGTTTGATCCATAATGGAATTATGACTTAAATTTTCCTCAAAGTTCTTTGTGATGAACTTTATTTTTACACCAACATTTTTATAAGATTTTTTTTAGCAGAAAATGGGATTTTCGAGAGTGGATTTCATATGGGAGGGGTTTTTTTATTAAATTATCTTTTAAATTGAATTATCTGTAAATTCTAAAAACACCAAAGTAAAAAATTACTAAATAAATTTTGTATTTCCTTTGGGTATCGCAGTATCAGGTCTTACTCTTCAGTTTTCCAATTGTTTATTGTTTACAAAAAATAATAGCTGTGTGCCTTTGATATTTATTTAATTTTCTTTTTATTTTTCGTACTTTGTAAATATGTTAAAAAAAACTTCAATGATATTTTATATTAAAAACAATTTGAATTTAAACAAGAGAAAATTAAAAATCTACAAGTTCCCTTTTTTGAAACTTTGAAATTCATATCATGTTCAAACTAAATTAAAATTTGTCAATTGAAAATTTTATCTTGTAATTTTGTTTTATGTATATCCTTCACGACAGGTTCAATAGGTGTTATAAGTTTGTCATTTCGTTTGTAGTTTCTTCAATGTTAAACTTCATAATACATATAAGCAAAAACACAATAGAAACTTAAAGAAACTTTTAATAAGAGTCGTATAATATTGAAGTATCATTTAAGGTTATCTCACAAGTCTTATGTATTCCATAATACCTTGTGAGATAGAAGACGAATGAGTTTTGTTGCGACTGTCAAAAAATCTAATTTGACATGACAGTTTATATTCACACCATCACACAAAGTATAAACACGCACACATGAAATAAAATGCAACCCTGACACAATGAAAAGTATTATTGTTTAGAAATTTTTCAAAAAATGATGAAGTCCTATGGTATGTCACATTGCATTCACACTAGGGATGGGCAAATTGAAAAAATATATCGATATATATCGAATTGATATTTTTTAAGAGTATCGATATTTATTATTTCAAAAATATCGATGTATCGACATATCGAACGTATTACCAAATTAAAAAATTTAATATATACATATATATATATATATATTATAATTAGAAATCTGCAAGGTGAAACCCCCGCTTCTTTCTTAATTCTTCTTCTAATACATGCAGTCTACAAATGACATGAAATGCTTAATATTAACACTAATATGATGTTAGTGTTAAGTATAGACTCATCATGTAAGAGGTTTTCTCATGTTATAACACGGTTGTTAATGCAAATTTTTTAACAACGCTTTTATAACCATGTTATAACAGCAAATCGTGTCAATTGTCGACGGAGAGTTATAGATCTTCGTATAAAGGCCCAAATACACTTCTCAAATGCTTGTCCAGCCGGCGAATTCATCGTGTACGTGTGCTTGACGTAATATTCGCCGTCATATCTAAATTTTTTGATTTTCCATCCAGCATCGTCGGTGTGACTCATACAAACACATTTTCACTAATACTACCACAATGCTTGATGAGTATTTTCATCAATGTATTTGGGCCTTTAGTTTAAAAAAACATATGATGCTTGCAGTGATGCCAATTTTTAAATACATATTGTTTGAAAAACGGCTAAAATTTTAAGTTTTTAATGAAAACTAACTTTAAAAAATATCGAATTCGATAGTCGTATTTCAATATCGATGCATCGATATATCGGTATTTTAAATATCGGCGATATATATCGATTATTTTTTTTAAATATCGATATTTTGATATATCGATATTTTTTGCCCATTCCTAATTCACACTATCACACTTTGTCATGTTACTTGAGTTTTTGACATGTATTAATACAAAGTATAATAGTGTAATCTAGCCTTTAGAAACAGAATTTCTTAAGCCCACTGCACACGAACGCTTATACAGCGTCGTTTTTTCTTGATTCCCTTTTGAAGCAACTTTCAAAAATCATTTGTGTTTAAACGAAGATTTTAAGTTGCTTGCCTTTTTCTTATACTAAGTAGGGCATCGATTATTCGTAATCCGATTAACCGGCAACTACAATTCTCCGGGAAATAAAAAGAATTTTGTTGCAAAGGCCATCTCTATAAACCGGCATTACCTCCTGTAACCAAAATTATAAGCAAATTTCTTTTTTTATTTACTTTTGAATAGTCAAAAAAATGTTAATATACAAAGAAGGGGGGCGGAATTCCCTCGCAACGTACTGTAGGAATGTTCTGCCAAAATTAATTTTTTCATCATTTTATTAACACATGAACATTAGGGCTATAAACAAATTTTTGGCATAGTACCACGGAGTGGCGAAGAATGTTTTAGTAATGAAAACATCTGTCTCGCGTCGCAGGGAAGCAAATTTCTAAAACCTTCCAAGAAATTTTGAACCGCAGTGAATTGTAAGCCGTAGGAAAATTTTTAAATCTAAAGCAGTGGATAAATTCCAAAATAGCATTTAAGTGATACGTATAGGAACATATAAAAGTATCAGGTGTATATTTGTTAAAATGTCTGTGAGATAAAAAAGGTTGTTTTCAAACTTCAACCCGATCCCTGCGTGAACTTTTTAACAATCCGAAAAAATTATCATATTTTTTTAATAATAACTTTTAATGTTCTACACTACTATACTATGCCGTTTTTATACCCTAATGAACATACATAAATACATGCATTTGAAAGAGAAATATGAGATAAAAACATAAAAAACACGCAATTCAGACGGTGATTTAAAATAAGGTTTTTTTTTAGTTCCCTTTAAAGTAACATCCAAAAATACATAAGATTCAAACGATGATTTTTCCCCATATTTTTGGGTTGATTTTTTCGGTAATTCTATTTTACTTGCTGATTTGTAAAAAAAAAATTTCTCAAAGCACTTCGTGTTAAGGTCCAATTAGACGTGACATAACCATACCAAAACTGTATTACCATAGCCACTGTATTACCAAAACGATATAAACATACCATACAATTTTGGTTTATAAATTCGCCGTTACGGCTGTGGCATTATGTTTATGTAACGTCTAATTTGAGCTTTATGGATTGTAAAGAGATGACGCCGCATTGAAATTAAAAATAAAACGAATTAACATAAAATATGAATGTTTGCAAAGAAAAATATAAATAAAGACACAAAAAATGTGATTTTTTCACAACCCCGCTTTCTTCTCTACACCAAGATACATTTACACAAAGTAGACTCGTTAGCAGACAGCCATAAACTTCAATTGTCAAATTCGTATGTATGAGTCAAAATTTGTACATGTATGCGCTAAATTGTTTTTGTTTTATATTGATACAATTTTGACAAGTCGGGTATAGTTATAGAGCAGCATGTCTACACTCCCAAATGAGTCTACCTTGTGGAAATGAAGCTTGCTCTACACCGTTCGCCTACAAACACCTAAAAGCATGTCTTAAAAACATGAAAAAAAATCACCGTTTGGATTGCGCGAAACACAAACCGAGTCTTTTTGCTAACCCCAATTTCTTTTCCATACCGTTCACCGGCAAACAAAAAAAGACTTCGTAAAAGCCCTTGTATGATATGAGAGATTTTTTAATTAAAACTTTAAGATAAAAATTATTTAAATACGAAGTTACTGACCCTTACAATGGTGAAGGGTATTTAAGATTCGGCAAAGCCATTTAAATCACTGACTTGTTTTTTTTTTTTTATTTAGCAAATTTTCAAATTTTCTTTGGACAACACATACTGACAAACATAATTCCTAAAACATTTTTAAGCTTTGGTAATTGTGTATCGTTCAAAGAAAAAAATAATGATTTTTAAAAACAATATACCTAATACCCATAAAAGGCCATAAAATACGCAGCAACATTTCGTCGGTTGATTATTTAATTGTCGTATGTGGATGCCAATTACATACGACATACGACAATTAAATAATCAACCGACGATTTGTCATTTGCAAAGTCTAATGGAAGTGCATGTGTAAAAAAAGCAATCACAACAGAGTAACAAAACTCAAAGCCTTAAATTATTCGGCTTTAACAGATTTAAAACATTTTCCAAAAATAACCGGAATCAATACAAAAGAAACTACAGCATTTTATAAAATCTTTCCTCTTAGAATTTAATCTGACGCTCAATAGAAAATTAAAAAAAAAAAAAAAATTTAACTATCACAGTGTTCTAAAATATGTGTTGGTGTATGTTTTCATTTCACAAGAAATTCCTTTTGCAATGTTAAAGTGATAAAAAAGAGAAAGAGGAGGCAAAGAGGCTTTTACTACACACAGGGCTGGGCAGTATTTGAAATATGTATTTTGTATTTTAAATACATACATGACGTGCAAGTATTTTGTATTTAAAGAACATGTCCAGCAAGTATTTTGTATTTTAAATACAAACAATAAATGGGAGTATTTTGTATTTTAAAAACATAGTTTAACTGAATTATTTGGTAATTTAAGTAAGGTGAGCACTTCCGAGGCTATAGAACTGGAATATTTCGACGAATTCATTGTAGTTTTTAAACCTATTGCCACTGCTTTAGATAACCTTCAGGGTAGGGATGGGCACTGTAAAAAAACATCGATATTGCAACGATATTTCATAAAATACATCTTTGTTTTTTATACATCGATTGTTTTTTTAAATTATTTATTATTATTTTATTTTATTAAGATTATTTTATATTTCCCAATACTTTTTTTCAATACTGTTTAGAAATAAAAGTTTTCCAACTCTTTCACCACTCAATCTGTTTTTTTGTTGAGTCACCACCTGCGCCGCTTGTGAAAATAGTCTTTCAGACGGAACCGATGTTCCCACCATTGTAAGGTATTTAAAATCAATATTGTAAAGCTTGGGAAACTGCGATTTATTATCTTTCCAAATATCCAACGGATTTTCGTTCAGTCTTCCAACACTCCTTAAAGTTCATCAGACAATATATCTTCAGTCTTATTGATTTTCCAATTTCTATGAACCAGTTTATAATGGTTAGTCCATAATGAAAAAGATTCCTCACTTTTATCTGATTTTTCACAGTCAGATTCAATATCTTCATTTTGCAAAAGAGTATTTTTCATTAATTCCTTGATTTTTGATACAGCATTGGCAACGGCTATTGCATCATTAAAGTGCATTTTTTTTTGAATCGAGGGTCTAAAATGTTTGCTATAGCAAGAGGAGTCACGTGTTCTATGGAACCCATTCTTTTTGACATCTGCCGCTGAACCAATTTTTGCACTTCCTTTGCCACAGGTTCTAAGGTATCATTTTGCTAGTGGTAGCAGTACTTATCACCAGAAATTTCTTTTGTAGCTGCTTCCAATGGACGTAAAATAAAGAGCACGGACGATGCGATGGATATTTCTGAGCCACTAAGCATTGGTGGGGCTTTTGGATATCGGAAAGAATATCATTAAAACCAGTCCGCATTTCTTACCATATAGTATGTGCTATTCCAGCGCGTAGGAACGCTTCGTATTAGTTTTAATTCGCCAGAAGTTGCTCTGTTTAAACCACGTCGTGCATGTATTTGTGCCCTCAGCCACCAAATTCAAGGTGTGTGCAAAGCATGGAATGTGGTTCTTCCTACCAAACGCTATTTCTACCGCTTTAACTATATTGGCAGCATTATCAGTAACAACGGTCGTTACTTTGTCTTTATGTATCTTTCATTCTTCACAAGTCTTTAAAGCATTTCAGAAATATACTGTGAGGTATGACTTTCATAAAGTTCGTATACGCCAAGAGTGACTAAAAAAAGTTCAACTTCAATGCCAAAATGAACGGTCACGCATAAAAAGCTCTTCCTATTTAAGGTATCAGACCAAATATCTGTCGTCATAGTTAGGTCTTTTATTGCGGACAACTTTGTTTGAAATGATTCTGAAATAATATCATATTTATCGTCCAACCATCTTCTAAGGCTTGTTCTACTTGGAATTTTGTGCTGAGGAGCAACTGCCTTCATGAGATTTTTGAATCCCTCATTTTCAACTATTGTAAAAGGCTGATGATCTTTACAAATCATAATCTGGCACGAAGGCGCGGACACTTAATATTTGTGTGTTGTGCCAGATTGTGAATAAGAGGTTATGTTTTCAAAACTGGACTTTATGGTTTTTTGACGTTTAATTGTTGGAATAACTTCGAGATCAGAATCCAAATTATTGGCAAATTGAGAACTTCTTGTAGAAGGTGTAATTACAACAGTTTCAGCACTGCACTCATCAAGAATATCAGGTGATAGTGGCAAAGACAGTGTGATTTTTTCTGCTTCTGAAGAATCAATCTCTGAATAAGCAGACTTATGCACATTGCGAATATGCCCCATCATATTTGTTGTATTTCCATTAGATTTAATTTCCTTTTGACACAGCTCACATTTAGATTTCCTATCATCAATTTTTTCATAAAATTTCCAAACCATGCTTTTTTCTTAGGCAGCATGTTATTTTCAAAAGCAGAAAACTATCCAACAAGTAACTGTTTGTGTGATCTGATATTTATGAAAGGAAACAATTATTTGTTAATAAGTTTTATCTTCGACACAACTGTTAATTGTTGAAGTTTTCGTTTTGTTTTTCTTTTTAGTCAGTTTAGTTTTAAAAAGTGAAAGACGTGTTATTAAAAAAAGCGAAAAGGTACGGGTATAGTAACAAATTGTTAAAAATGTGTAAAAATTTAGTTTCTAAGCGTCATTTAAGACGACTAGTTGAAATAGAAATTGAAAAATTCTCAAATTGTAATCGGGAGACTTTAAGTGAACAAGAGGCATCAGCACCTAACAAAGTCAATGACTTATCGAATGAAGATAGCCAAACGGAAAACACTGCGCAAAATTATCGGCGAAAATATTTTGCTCAAATTAAATTGGGATTAGAGTTTTTTTTTCCCGGAGTTTTTCGATTCCCGGGAAAGCGGGAACAATTTTTAAATTTCCCGGGATCCCGGGATCCCGCTCCATACAAATAATACAAAGTAAACTTGGTTTTATTAATGAAAAAAACTTTTATAAACAAACGTGAGGGAACTTGTTTACAAAGTAAGTAAAATAAATGCTTAAATACTACAAAAATTAATTGAAGATTGAAACCGGAACTTGAATTATTTTTACCTTTAGCTATTATAAGTAAATTCCGTATTATGATGATCTAGTTCAAGATAAAATAAACATAACAATTGAGGTACTCAAGATATGAGATCAAAAAGTAAAATCATAAAATATATAAAATATTTTAATAAATATATTAACATTTTTTAACGGCGTAGGAAATTACTTTCTGACACACTCAAAGCGTTTAGTGAGTCGCCAAAGAGTATATTTCTGATTTTGTTTACTGATTACCATGTTTCCGAAAAATTTCGTTTACTTTTTTACCGAGGTTGGACAAATAATTAAAAGTGCACCGTTGTTGCATGCTTCTAATGTCAAGGTTGATGCAAAAAATAGCATCATCCGGACTACTTCTTACAAACTATTTCTTTTCATTAGGTCCATCTGTAATCTTTAGGACAATGTGTTTTTCAAATTGTATGTTTTAGTAACTTACACGAGTTTCATTATTTTTTTATTTCGGTTTCCCCGCACTTCCCGGATATATTACCAAGCTCGATTTTTTTTTTTGTAGATACGACTATGTTGCAATAACGGAGCGATATGTTTATGTATATCCTATTTTTAAGACTTGTCCATGGTCAATGAGAATTTACTGCCTGCATCTTATTTTGAATTTATGTTCTTTATCAATTCATCACTTCACTAAATTTATTAATTATCAACTGTTGCACTGCCCATTCTGCTTTTAATAGATTTATTGCCGCAGGAGACATTGATTTACGTTTGTACACATTTCTTATAATTGATCAAATCGACAACCCATCCACAGATGCTAATTTTTAGAGAAAAGAAAACTAAATTTCAGAGTAAAAATAGCTGTTTTCTGAAACTATGAAGAACTTTTTATTTCCCGGGATCCCGCAACAAAAATCCCGGGAAAACGGGAAATATAATAAGTGAATTCCCGGGAAAAAACCCTAATTGGGATGAATCAAAAAATATAATAGCCTTAAACAAATACAAATTGTTTAACTTTTTTTATTTCGGTAATAGCTGGATTTTTAATATCATGTCTTAAAAAATATATTACGTGTTATTTTTTCTTGCAGAAGCACTTAAAGATACGTACCCGGAATATGAAAAATCTTTCAAGCTGGCATTTCGTAAATGTAAGGCAACTGTTTACCGACAGACCTACTCGTCAAAAACTACGACCTCGTCGAATCCAAAAAAAAAAAAAACAATAATAACATTTTTGAAAAAATTTTTAAAAATAAATGAATATTTTCTTGTTTTTGTAAAAATAACCAAATTTGTATTTTATATGAATGTTTACTCCCTTTATGCTCTTTAAGGAGACAAAAACGGTTACTCCCTTTATGCCCCTTTAGGAAACAAAAACGATTGCACGCTTAATGCTGTTTTAGGATACAAAAACGATTACTCGCTTTACGCTCTTTTAGGAGACAAAAATGATTACACCCTCTGTCATAATTTTCAAGATCAAAGGGTGTAATCCATAAGGAGCTTGAAAGAAGAACTCGTGTCTGCGGACATGCTGTGTTAAAAATCCTATAAGGTCCGGAGTTTTATGAAGTAATCCACTGCTCGCAAAGGAGCGCTCCAAGATTACTCTTTGGATGATCCTATTTTTCACTGGGTACGTACAATAAATGGAAGTATTTTGTATTTTTAATACATGACCAGCAAGTATTTTGTATTTTAAATACCGCAAACCATGTATTTTGCCCAACACTGACTACACAACAGCTTTTAATATCATTGAAAAATTTATATTACCAAAATAAAGATAAAAGCATCAACAGTTAATATTAAAGAAGCTTTCCACATGGGACGGCCTTTGAAATTTAAGTATGTATCTTTTTTTTTTAATTAAACCAATATAAAAAAATGTTACAAACATAATTAAAAATCATATTCGTACTTACTGCCTGTTTTCAAAATTAAAATGAAAATTTTCGCAATTTCCAAACTAGTTTGTGATCGAAAGCTACTTTCATAAACTATGTATGTATGTACAATAGTTTTCATCAGCATTTAAGACAGTTAAGTGGTTTATCATTCACAAGTCATAACATTTTTAGCCTTCATATTAAAAAAGAAACGTCGGCTCACGTACATATGTATATATAAACATACCTTTTATATCCGTTGTCTATATTAAAAAAAAAAAACAAACTCATACATGCGGAAAATTTATATTTACACATGTATCAAACGTAACATAGCGTCTTCACCTGACAATTTTTTGTCATACCAAACGTCAAACTTCATATTAATTATATTTATTTAGGAGCATATAGATATTTAATAAAGGAGCATATAGACGACATGTTTTTGTCATCTGACATGTCAAATTTCCCACTGCAAAACACATACATGTCGTGTGTTACCTTTTTAACTTTGCTTCTGTAAAAGTCAGACGCAAAGTCATCTGACAAAATTTCAATTAGAGCGTGCTCTATTTTCTTCTGACAAACCATCTTACATCAGAAATCTATGCCGGGAAGAAACTGGCAGCGGCGTCAACTATTGAAGGAATCATTAGCCGGCTGAAGTTAATATTTTACAATACCAAGATATGTATGCTCATCTCACCATTGAATAGAATTTATGTAAATATATACATAAAAACCGTTTAATTCTAAAATTCTAAATTATTATCTTTAAAATAAAAGAAAAAATTTTAAGATGGCTAAATTATTTTACGGCGCAAATAAATATTTTCGTGGCGGCAGCAAGTTATTTTGAAACCGAGAACTACTTTGGTTTGTGCAATTACAATGCGAAAAACAGAGACAATGTCAGAAGCAAATTACATGTAAAGGGTGGTTAAATTGTAAGGGCCGATGTTGAATGTAAACCACACCTAAACGCCAAGTTTTTTTCCGAATTTTATTTGACATTTCTCTATTTCAGACTTACTCAATTTGAACCATGGAGAGATACACAATCCAACAACGTGTTAAAGTTATCCAGACTTATTATGAAAATGGGCGTTCAAATCAAAATGCATATCGTGAACTTCGTGATTTTTTTGGTCAATTTGATCGTCCAAATGTGCGTACAATCGCAAAAATCGTGGAAAAATTCGATCAAACCGGGTCTGTAGAAGATGTGAGAACACCAGTGCATGCTCGCACAGCTCGTACTGCAGAAAATATTGCTGCTGTTCGCGATAGTGTGGCTGAAGAGCCGTCCACCTCAACTCGTCGTCGTGCCCAACAATTGCACCTCTCACGCTCGTCGTTGATGAACATTATGCATAAAGACTTGCATTTACACGCTTACAAGGTGCAATTGGCTCAAGAACTAAAGCCTCTTGACCATTCCAAACGTCGTGAATGGGCAGAATGGTGGCAAGAAATGGCAACAGTGGATGATCAATTTTCGCAGAAAATCATCTTCAGTGATGAGGCACATTTTCACCTCAGTGGATTCGTCAATAAACAGAATTGCCGCATTTGGGCGAATGAGAATCCAAGAGTGATTGTCGAAAAACCAATGCACCCACAAAGAGTGACTGTTTGGTGCGGTTTATGGGCTGACGGCATCATCGGGCCGTATTTTTTCCAAAATGAGGCCGGTCAGGCAGTTACTGTGAATGGGGTTCGCTATCGTGAGATGATAACGAACTTTATATGGCCCGAATTGGAAGATATGGATGTGGACGATATGTGGTTTCAGCAGGACGGTGCCACTTGCCACACAGCTAACGAAACAATAGCTCTTTTGCGCAACAAATTCAATGGCCGTGTTATCTCACGTAATGGCGATGTCAATTGGCCGCCAAGATCATGTGATTTGACACCGTTGGACTTTTTTCTTTGGGGTTATTTGAAAGAAAAGGTGTACGTCGATAAGCCAGCAACAATTCAAGAGCTAAAGAATGAGATAATTCGGCACATTAACGGCATAGAACCTCCATTATGCCTCAGGGTCATCGAAAATTTGGACCATCGGATGGAGGTGTGCCGCCGTGGTCGCGGCACCCATTTGGCCGATATTTTGTTCCGTACATAATTGAGTAATACCAATATATCATAATAAAATAACATCACAATAATTTCCTAAATAGTTTGTGTTTTATTCAAAATCAACATCGGCCCTTGAAATTTAACCACCCTTTACGTTTGTGACCGAATATTATAAACCTTATGTAAAACAGCAATTTTGACAGACATGAACAATTACATGTGACTTTAAAATTTTACATGTCAGATGACAAATACATGTCGTGTACGGGCGCCTTAACACATTATGCTTATGTGTCCATATTAATATAGATTTATCTATGTTTATAAACTTCATTCAAATCGGTTTGAAAGTTTGTGAGAGGCAGAAATTGCCCCCTGCCTCCCCTTGTGGCCCTGTATAGCTAATGTGTCCCTATAGATATGGATCTATCTATGTTTTAAATTTCATTAAAACCGGTTTGAGAGGCAGAAATTGCCCCTATCTCCCCTCGTGGTCCTATTTTTTAAAAAATGCATCCCTTTTGTGTCCATAAAGATATGGTTCTATCTATGTTTTAAATTTTTTTAAAATCGATTTTATGGTTTCTGAGAGGAAGAAATTTCCCCCTCTATGCTCTCGTGGTCCTACGATTCGGCCCATTTTCAATAGGCTTGGTCCTTGTGCCAATAAGAACCTATGACCAAAATTTTATCAAATTATCTTCAAAATTGCGACCTGTACTTTGCGCACAAGGTTACATGGACAGCCAGCCAGCCAGCCGGACGGACATTGTTAGTTCGACTCAGAAAGTAGTTCTAAGTCGATCGGTATACTTTAAGGTGGGTCTAGGACCAATATTTCAAGGCGTTACACACATCAGCACAAATGCATAATACCCTCTCCACTATTGTGGTGTGGGTATAAAAACGCTGACAAAAATTTTCGAGTTTTTTTTATAAAGACTTTGACAATTCGTATGACAAAAAATTGTCAGGTGAAGACGCTATGTAAGATACTCTGCAGACAAAGTAACAAGCAGCGTTACCGTTATGCAACTAAAGTCGCATTTTTGCCCCTTTTTGACTGCCGTGCCACTTTTTTGACCCCTTTGTTTTAAATCCCCTTTTGTATCACTTTGTAGACTCAACTACTGTGGTATACAGATGTATGCAGATGATGTTCAGCTTTACATCAGCTGTTCCCCATCAGGTATTATTGATTGCATCAGCAAATTAAATCACGATCTTTGCCTCAATGCGAAAAAATCGAAGGCAATGCTTATAGGCAAAACAAAATTTTTACCGTCTAGCTTGCCGCCAATCCAAATTGGACATTCTACTATTCTAAATCGTGAAACGTGCCAAAAACCTTGGCGTTATTTTTAACAACGATCTCACCTGGTCAAATCATATAAATGCCATATGTGGAAAAACCTATGTTATGTTAAGAAATCTTTGGATGACACAGTATTTTACGCCAATTAATATCCGCATGCTACTCGCTAAGACATTTCTACTACCCACTTTAATGTATGGATGTGAATTATTTTCCAGTTGCGATTCAATAAGCAAGAATAAGCTCAAAGTGACCTACAACAACATTGCCAGATATATATATGGACGTAAAAGATATAGTAACTCAGTTTTCAAACCAAATCTATAATATATCTTTTGAAAATCTATTGAAATGCCGAACACTCATATTTTTACATAAACTTATATTTAATAGACAACCTACTTATCTCTACAAAAGAATGACATTTTCAAGATCGAATCGGGGCAATAGAATAAACTCCATAAGATACCGTAAGCAAATATCTGAAAGACACTTTCTCGTTAATGCCATCCGCCTCTGGAATGAACTTCCTCCTAATATACAGATAATAAGCAATGCAAAGCACTTTAGATGCGAAATATTTACCCTCTTGGGTTAACGAAAAATCACATACATAACTAAAAATTTTTTATTGTTATAATTATTACTTTTCTTTTATATAAAAATCTGCAACTCATAACTACTTAATTTGTTTTTATATTGTTTTTAGTTTTAAGATAAACCTTTGTAAATTTTATAATCGAATGTGCCTTTATCTCCCCAGTACTATTAAATAAGATTAAGTCTTGTTGTACTGCTTATTTTTCAAATAAATAAATAAATAAATAAAAATAATTTTTGTACCCCTTTTAATATTTGCGATTAGAGACTGAGTTCATTAAAGGGTTTAGATCCAGTATTTATTAAGTCAGCTGAATTACTAACCCAGAGAATTTTCTAAAAGAGTTTGCACTTTTAGAAAACAGATCAAACGATAAAAGCTATGAAGCAATTAAAAAAAAAAAAGCCTGAAACATTTTGGTACGAAATTGGCAATTTAAAAAACTGGGTGACAATTTATGTATGTATGTATATCCAAACTTGTATTAATTTGCTTCGTATGTTTTTACTTTACCACATAGAAGGATATCCGTTGAGCGGATTTTTTCTAAGTCTGAATTCATACGGCTCATGTCTTATTGACAAGATTCTTCCTTTTTCTTCTTTGAACATGAATTGGCGGTTAAATGATTCATGTCATTTTGACGACATGTGCTTTTTTGATATTGAAAACAATAACAAAATTAAACAACGAATAAGAAAGCAAAACGTAAAGACAGTACATGCATCTGTGTACTCGTTTCTTTTCCCCTCGTCACTCCCCAGCGGGAAAACTCAGAAGACCTTCTTACTTCAGGCCTTTTTAAAGGCCTGCTTTAAACATTTTTTGATTTTATTACTATTCTTACGTAACTGCAAAAGAATGCCTCATAGAAGGCCTCCACACTCGCTTCTATGAGAAGCGAGAAAAGAAGGAGTAACATTTTTTGTTTTGTTTTTTTGCACAAGCAAAAGCAAAAGAATTCAGATCCCTTTACAACAACAAAGTAACATATGTGGTAAATCATTTTAGTTGAAGTTGAAAAGAGAAAGAGTAAAATTTTTTATTTTGTTTTTTTCGCCAAAGCGAAAGAATTAAGATCCCGTTATAAAAACAAAGTAGGTGCATATTAAAATACAAAATAAAAACAATAATGTAAATCATTTTAGTTGAGTTTTTTTCATTAAGGAAGATAAACTTTTATTCGCAATCTATTTTACAATATTTAGCAAATTTGATTATTTCAATAAAAAAATAGGTATCACATGTTTTATTAAACTACAATAAGCTTAATAAAATATATAAACATACGTTTGTAAAATAGGTATGCATACATATATAAAAAGTTAAATAACAAGATAACCTTTTGCTAAGGCCTTTTGACAGTCATTCTCTGGAAAGCCTTCTAAGAGCCATTTATTTGAAGGCCTTTAAGATGCTCTGGGGAAGAAAGGAAAGCGGAAGGCCTTCTCCGCAATGACAACGCGTGTAAAAAAGATATGAGTATGGAATGGAGCGAGAAGGCCTTGTTTATCCAAAAGAAGGGGTACAGAGGCCTTCTGGAAGGCCTCCGTACTCCTTCTTTTTCCCGCTGGGTCTCGCCTTCAAAGTAGCAATCTTGTCAATAAGACAAGACCCGTATGAACACAGACTAAGTAAGCATTATTAAAAAATAAATTGTCAAATAGACTGAAAGTAGATACCTTTCAGTCCATGTTATCCGCTTTAAATTTGTATCAAAATATCCGAGATAAGATAGCAAAAAAGATTTTAATAAAAACTCGGAGAAAAATTCATTTTTATTAAAAAATAAAATAAACCAAAATTAAATAAAAATTTCGTTAATAATACAAAATCTTAAAAACTTCGTATGAATAAAAACAGTTTTAAATTTTTAAAATTTGACTTAAGATGTTTTGTCAAAATGCCACAGATATACACATACATACAACATATCGTCGTGCCGAAGTTATCTTGCCGTATATCACAAAAATTTTTTTTTGGGAAATCGAATCTTAAGGTTCAAATTGTTATACACAAAAATGTACGTGAAAAAAGTCGTCCAATATTTTTGTCAGATATTGTGTTTGAAGTTCTTTATCGATTTATTTCAAGATATCCAAAGTCCGAAAAAATTTTTAAATTTTGTCGTATACGCCACTTTTTGCGATATATTTTTTAGTTTGTGCGATATAAGTCAAAATAAGTTATTAAAAACCTACATTCACGTGTTTTACCAATATTGAAAATTAAGTTATAATAATTTTCGAAACGAAAATTTATGCAAGTGACAAATATATTTACGTATAGTTATAGTTTTTATATTATCGAATTTCCTTATGTATGAATAATTTTAAGGTTTATTACTACTTAAGGGTGATCTAACCATATTGCACGATGAAAACTTTGAGTCATACCTTAACGTTTAATTTTTGTCCAACTTAATTTGACATTTCTTGGTATCAGTGCCAAATTCAACCATGGAGAGATGCAGCATTGAGCAGCGCGTTCAGATTGCTGAAGCCTTTTACGAAAATGGGCGTTCAAATCAAAAATACATTTTGTGCACATCTTGATTTTTTTGGTCAACATAATCGATCAAATGTGTCCACAATCGGGATAATTGTGGGCAAATTGCAGCAAACCGGCTCAGTAGGAAATGTGAAAACGCCTGTGCATGCATGCTTGGTGCGGTTTATGGCCAGGCGGCATCATCGGGCCTTACTTCTTCAAAAATGAGGTATGCCAAGCAGTTACTGTGAATAGTGTTCGCTATCGAAAGCTGATAACGGATTTCTTTTTGCCAGAAATTGAGGACATGGACCTGGACGATAAGTACCTAGATCCAAAAAAATGTGTCACACGGCTAACGAAACAATGGCTCTTCTGCACGAGAAATTCAATGGCCATGTTAACTCGCCGTCACGATCATATGATTTGACACCGTTGGCCTTCTTTCTTTGGTAATATTTAAATTTTAAAATAAAAAGTGTACGTCAATAAGCAAAGAACAATTCAAGAGCTAAAGGATTAGATAATTTGACAAATTAAGGCCATTGCACCTTAATTAGGTCTCAGAGGCATTGCAAATATGGACCATAGGACAAAGGTATGCTACCGAAGCCGCGACGAGCATTTGGCCGATATTTTGTCTCACACAGTGTTATCATAGATCCTTCTAAAGGGTGGTTAAATTTCAAGGGCCGATGTTGATTTTGAATAAAACACAAACTATTTAGGAAATTATTGTAATTTTATTTTATTATGATATATTGGTATTATTCAATTATTTATGGAATAAAATATCGGCCAAATGGGCGCCGCGACCACGGCGGCACACCTCCATCCGATGGTCCAAATTTTCGATGACCCTGAGGCATAATGGAGGTTCTATGCCGTTAATGTGCCGAATTATCTCATCCTTTAGCTCTTGAATTGTTGCTGGCTTATCGACGTACACCTTTTCTTTCAAATAACCCCAAAGAAAAAAGTCCAACGGTGTCAAATCACATGATCTTGGCGGCCAATTGACATCGCCATTACGTGAGATAACACGGCCATTGAATTTGTTGCGCAAAAGAGCCATTGTTTCGTTAGCTGTGTGGCAAGTGGCACCGTCCTGCTGAAACCACATATCGTCCACATCCATATCTTCCAATTCGGGCCATAAAAAGTTCGTTATCATCTCACGATAGCGAACACCATTCACAGTAACTGCCTGACCGGCCTCATTTTGGAAAAAATACGGCCCGATGATGCCGCCAGCCCATAAACCGCACCAAACAGTCACTCTTTGTGGGTGCATTGGTTTTTCGACAATCACTCTTGGATTCTCATTCGCCCAAATGCGGCAATTCTGTTTATTGACGAATCCACTGAGGTGAAAATGTGCCTCAACACTGAAGATGATTTTCTTCGAAAATTGATCATCCACTGTTGCCATTTCTTGCCACCATTCTGCCCATTCACGACGTTTGGAATGGTCAAGAGGCTTTAGTTCTTGAGCCAATTGCACCTTGTAAGCGTGTAAATGCAAGTCTTTATGCATAATGTTTATCAACGACGAGCGTGAGAGGTGCAATTGTTGGGCACGACGACGAGTTGAGGTGGACGGCTCTTCAGCCACACTATCGCGAACAGCAGCAATATTTTCTGCAGTACGAGCTGTACGAGCATGCATTGATGTTCTCACATCTTCTACAGACCCGGTTTGCTCGAATTTTTCCACGATTTTTGCGATTGTACGCACATTTGGACGATCAAATTGACCAAAAAAATCACGAAGTGCACGATATGCATTAAATCAAAACGCCCATTTTCATAATAAGTCCGGATAACTTTAACACGTTGTTGGATTGTGTATGGTTCAAATTGAGTAAGTCTGAAATAGAGAAATGTCAAATAAAATTCGGAAAAAAACTTGGCGTTTAGGTGTGGTTCACATTCAACATCGGCCCTTACAATTTAACCACCCTTTATAATAATAAAAAAATTCAGATAATTCTTTAAAAACTTTTTGTTTTATTATACCCTCCACCACAATTAGTTGTGAAGAGGGTATATAAAGTTTGTCATTCCGTGTGAAACTTTTTTATTATTCATCTCAGACCCCATAAAGTATATATATACTGGGTCGTTGAGTAATTCTAAGTCGATTTAGCCATGTCCGTCTGTCTGTCCGTCTGTCCGTCTGTTGAAAACACGCTCACTTTCGAACAACTCAAAACAAATGAACAAACTTGATGCCAAGTTGCTTGTAGTTATCCTAAGCAGTTTGGGATTGAAATCCAGCAAAATCGGTTCCGTAGGACCAGAGCTATGAATCAAAATGTGGAACCACCACCTAAAAAAATTGATAATTTTGTTACAAAAAATAACATAAATGCTGGAACAAGGCACGGAATGAGATAAGATTTTGCAAAAATTTGTTTTATTTGACTGGAAATCACGATGTTAAATTTCGTGAAGATCCGTCCATAATTTACTCTAAGCCCCATATAAACACTACTCCCGGAAAACAGTTTAGTACGCCAAAAACCGTAAAAAATAAAGCTAGCGTAACAAAATTTGGTACGTCGCAGTTTTTTAGGACTAGAAACAACACTGTGAAATTTCGTGACGATCGGTCCATAATTTACCTTAGGCTCCATATAAACCCTACTACCGGAAAACAGTTTAGTACGCCTAAAACCGTAAATAATAATGCAATAATAACAAATTTTGGCTCGTCACAGTTTAATAGAACTATAAATTTTACTGTGAAACTTCGTGAAGATCGGTACATAATTTACCCTAGGGCCCATAGAAACCCTACTCCCGGAAAACAGTTTAGTACACCTAAAACCATAATTTATAATGCTATCATAACAGAAATTGGTACGTCACAGTTTTAAAGGACTAGAAATGACGCTGTGAAATTTCGTGATTTAAGTTTAAGATAATAATAATATCATACAGATATTACTCCTTAAACAAAGATTCGGCACAGCCGAATATAGCACTCTAACTGGTTCACAATTAACATTGTGCACTATGGTTGGACCATCCTGAATATTTAACCTTTAACTGCTTAACAATAAAGTGCATTTAGGCAATAATTCATCAATATAAATAGCCGTTGTGTAAAATATCTTTACGTATAAAAGGAAAAATGTTAAAATAACAGTAATATTAACAAGATAGTCTCTTTTTTGTAACATGCCTAATATACTTTGTTCACATACAACAAGATAATGCAAGATTTTTTTAATTGAAAATTTTCATACGTTTTTTGTCGTATATCCACAATTATGCTACATACGATATTATAACGCATCAGGCGCGGATGCAGGGGGGGGGGGGGAGGGGGGGGAAATAAGGAAATTATAAAAATATGTTTTGTTAATTTCGATAATACAAGAATTTCCAATAATATTATTTTTTTTAATGTAAAATTTTTTTGGAAATCCCAGCAAGGTTTTTTTTATGGAATCTCTAACGAAATTTTCAATAAGTATTTTTCTATTTTTTTTTATTGAATTTCTAACGATTTTCCAAGTATCCATATCTTAATCCTAGTAGTTATTTATTAGATATTTCCAATGAAAGATCTAGTTTACCGTATTCAAATACTTATTATTCTACATTCAATCCCAGCAGGTGCCATCTATATCCAAAGACTAAACGTTTGACTTGAAAATGCGTGCGGTTGAATTACTAAAAAGCCTTAGTATTTGCAATATTTATGTATATATGTGTTATATGAATCAAAATTCTATTCGATAATTTTTGACGAAAGCACGAATTTGTCGTGGAAAAGCCAGATTTCCTTATCTTTAATATATTTCAACATACAACAAAAAGTTTTTAGGGAAGAATTTATTGACTTTGTTGTAAACGCATTTGAAGAGGCTTCAAAAGATATTGATGACGTTGATGTGTCAATTGATGCGAAGGCACTATCAGCAATAGTTCTTAAAGCTTTGACAAATTTTGGTCCTGACCTAAAAAATTGTGTAGGAGATGGAACAGATGGGTGTCCTCTGATGTCAGCAGAAAATGGAGCTGTTCAAAATGTCTGGAAAAGCGACAAATGCGAAACAAACGCCTTGCTTTTCCCATAAGTCGAACAACTCAATTTCTTAAAGCAATGAAGTGCCATTAATACAAAAAGTTGTATCATTTGGTAAAGAAACAACAAAGTTTTTTAAATCCCAAGCGAAAAACAGTTTTAGTAAAGTATTTGGGAGCCAAACTCTCTTCATTATGCGTCTTTGCAACAGGTGTACATCATATAGTAGAAGCTTTGGAAAAAATATCTGAGTGGAAAGGTAGTATCTTTACCTTTATATTAAGGAACTCACTTAGTACTTTTAAGTTTATTTGCGGAATATACATATTAAGTGTGATACCTATTGTAACACAGCCGCGTAGTATCATTTTACAAAAGCACGATATAGATCTTCAAAAAAGATCAAGTCTTATCAAAACTTTAATCATGTGCCTTGAAGAAAAAAGATATAATAACGAAGAACAAATTAAAGCGATTTTTGAAAAATTTCTTATCGAAAAGACAAGATTTGTACAAAATAATCACATCCAAAATGTTGGTGATTACTACCGAGTTGTAGTTACATTCCTCTTATTGAATTTATTTTAGAAGATCTCATAACAAATTTCCCAATAGATATCCCAAATGTATTGAACATACCTAAACTTCTACCTTAAATTGTAATCAAGTCATATACAGATACAAAACTGTTAAAACCACAACTATCTGATGAGCTGATTATGTTTTATAAAAGAGATAAACACCTTCTTACATCTAAACTTGAGCCTGATCTATCAGATAACGTTGTAGATGCTTTAATAAACTGTGATGAAGATATCTACCCAAATCTAAGAAA
This sequence comes from Pollenia angustigena, assembly GCA_930367215.1. NCBI lineage: Eukaryota > Metazoa > Arthropoda > Insecta > Diptera > Polleniidae > Pollenia > Pollenia angustigena. The sequence continues at coordinate 212,384,730 of OV884060.1, forward strand.
AATATTTCAAAATTTTCGTTTCAATGCTCGTCAGTAAAGCTACGAGCGGGAGGTCATTTCCTACCCTTCGTCGAATAAAAACATGGCTCGGATCAACAATGACAGAAGATAGACTGTACTGTCTAAATTTGCCTCACAAGGAAATCATAAATTGCTTATTTAAAAAGATAAATGTATATTGAACTGATCTTATTTAACCTTTTTGTTGAGTTTTTTTAATTAGGGTAATGCCTTTTTTTGGAAAAAATTTCTTCATGCCACCATGCGATGGGCAATTTAGTATTGATAATGAAAATCATTTTTTAGGCTATTTTGGCCAAAAAAGTTTCCGCACTAAATGCAATTTCTAAATCTCCTCAAAAAATTTTTTTGTTTTTTAATTTCTATACACTTTATATATGGTACATTTATTGTTTTTATATGCTTTATATTTTAACCCCCATATTCATAAAACATTATAAATTTAATAAACGTTTATTAAGGAAAATTTTCATAGAAAGTTTGGTTTTCAAGCCTTTATTAAATTTAAAATATTTTTATGAATACAGGCATAAATACATAAAAGAAGCAACTGTAACAAAAATGTAAAGCTATTTTTTGGGTTTAATGAAATAGATTTTAAGTTTAAAGTGCGAGTTGATTTACATAATGGAAAAATATCTTTAATAGCTCGTTCCGCGCATATATTACTCCGATGCTGAAAATTATCACTGTTTCGTATATTCGCCAAACAACTCATCTATCACAACATCCATCATTTGCCATTAAAATTTAGTTTATTAAAAAAACCGAGAAATAGAGAAATCGCGTTTGGTGCGGAAACTTTCTTCAAGATCGCGAAAAAGTAATATATCATTTCTTAATATTTTTCACGGTCTATCCGGCTATGTGATGAGGAATTTTATATTCGCAAAAATTACAAAAAGTACTTCCCTTATTACACATATTGTTTTTAATAAACTTTTTTGTATCATACAAAATTCCCCCCCCCCCCCCCTCTAAGGCTCCAGCTGGATCCGCGCCTGTAACGCATTAAATTTTTCGCAAAAGTGGATACACAACAAAATAGCTTCCTAATATCTCATTAACAATAAGAGATAGAGACGTGAGGATTGCGCAGATCGATAGATCTGTTAAATTTACCAAAGGAAACGGTCTTATCTCATTTTTTTCGATTTTGTGATATACGACAAGATAACTCCGGAACGACGATATGTCTACCTATTTAAATGTAAAGTTTTTTTGTATCAAATCATGCTATGAATTATTTTTTGTGTTTGTAAGTAGTGTTATTACACTATTTTAAGCTCGTTCTCAGCGTTGCCAGAATGATGAGTTTATCTAATTTTTGAAGATTTTTTGATCAAAATATGATTTAAAGATTTTTTTTTTCCCCCCAAATTAAGATTTTTAACTTTAAGTTTGTTTTTACATAATAAATAATTTTTCAGCCTGTTATTTATTGGTTTTTCAAAATGTATTTTTAGAAAAATTTTATAAAAAATTTAACTAAAAACCAATTTTATTTTGTATAAATATAATGTTTTTCAATATAAATAGTTTCCATAATAAGAAGTACGTATGTTCTTATAAAAAATTAATACTTTTTACTTTTTTGCCCTTGTTATAAAAAATTTCAAGTTTTCTCTCTTTAAAACAGTGATAGCCACTCCATAGGCTCGCGAGTCAGTCAATAATCGTATTTTTCACACAGACACGGTCGGCAATTCACACGTATATTACAACTTTGTTCGTTTCAAAACATCAGACCATCATCAGTCTCTGCGACCGCACACAAGCACGTAATATCTTTGTGTGCGTGCGTTCGGGGCTTGGTTACCACTGCTTTAAAATAAGATTTTTTTCGCTAAATGAAGATTTTCCTTCCTAATCTTCTGGCAACGCTGCACGTTCTATTTACAAGTAATTTGTAAGTGCCGGTTCACACACGTCAAGTTTGATTCGTTAAGTTTTGAGCTTTTAGGAGAGAAGGGAAAAGAGAATGCCATTTGTGCTGGTTCACACAGGTCAAGTTTACTTGAACAGTTTTATTTAAATTTTCTTTTGAACTTGCGTTCACGTTCATGCACAAAATGAATTTTTGTTTTCTTTTCCTTCAACTTTGTAGCTTTTTATTATATTACGGATGAAAATAGAAAAGAAAAATAAAAACTGACTGGTACGGTCAAGTATGTACCCCTTTCCATTCTCTTTACCCCTCTCTCCTAAAAGCTCAAGACTTGAAGAGTCAAACTTGACCTGTGTGAACCAGCACTTTCTCTCCTAAAAACTCAAGACTTGACGAGTCAAACTTGACGTGTGTTAACCGACACTAATTGTTTTTGTATCAAAGATGGGGGTAGTGCACTCATTTTGCAGTTTCAACTCACACTTAGGCCCAGAACAGACGGTAAAACCCAACTGCAACGAAACCTTTTAGAAATTATTGTTTTGAAACCAGTTTCAATCGTTTTCCACACACCCTGCAACCTAAATTGTACAAGAATGTAATGAAATGATCACAATCATTTTGACTTTCTTTGAGAACAAATGAAATGCAAACACGAGTTTCCTGCACGCCGGTTTCAATGCAACTGATTTCCAATGCATTTCAAACCGGTCTCAAAATGGTCGCGTCGTGTGTGGTTCCTCAAAGGAGTCTATGGCATAAGCTCAAATGAAACTCGAAAATAACTAGAAGTTGCAGTTTCATTGCAGTTGCGTTTCACCGTCTGGTTTGGGCCTTAGTCTGTGTTCATACGGCTCTTGTCTTATTGACATGATTGCTACTTTATAGGCGAGAGGGACGAGGGGAAAAGAAACGAGTACACAGATGCATGTACTGTCTTTACGTTTTGCTTTCTTATTCGTTGCTGGGTACTAAAGATATTAAACCAAATAAAACTGTTAAACGTATAAGAATTATAAGCAACAGTTCTACTTGTAACAATATCAAAGTTTAAACAAAAACATCAACAATATCTTTAGTTTTTCTGAAATCTTTATGGATGAAGTTTCCTGACGATCTGGCCTAAGCAACCAGTGAAATGCGCCTAGGATTAGCTTATCCCATCAACAATAAATTTCAGTGTTTTTATCAAGAACAAAAATTGGGAATTAAGCACGAATAACAAAACCTTTTAAATTAAAATTTTGTATTCCCAAAAAGTATTTTGATAACATTTGCTTAACTTTTTTCAAGTTCTCTTCCAAATTATGAAACATACGATGAAAAACATTTGAGTTTGATGGTGAAAGGGGAAAGACGAAAGGAAAGTTTTTTTTTCTTCTGCAAACAGTTTTTTTAGTTTGTTATTAAAAGGAAGAAAAAGAAAAACACAAGGTATACACAATACTTAAATACCGCGAAACAATGTTTCATTGGATAGACACAAATGCAGTTTCAAAGAAAATTGAGTAAAGTTTCTGCAAAAAATATTTTATTATATGGACGATACAATTTTTTTCATATTTTTTTTTGATATTAACTCAAATGCTTAGATTAGTAGAATTTGTTGTTGTTAAATTTTTTCATCGGAATAAAATAATTATATATGCACTTATATAATTTTTTGATTATTATTATACACGATTTTTTTGTTGTTAGGAGTTCTCAGCCAAAATAATAATGAAAATAACTATATTAAATATTAAAAATTTTTATTTGTCGAATTTGTCTTCAAGAATTTCATGACCACTCATTTTTGAAAGATTAGTAAGAGTATGTTTATATGCAGCTTTTTTTTGATTGCAAGTTCAAATTTTGCATTATTTGAATTGAGTGCATACTTTTTGCACTCAATCTGCGTTTATTGATAGTGAAAAAATTTGCAATATCACAAAAATTTTTTTAGTGGTAGTTAAAAAAAAATAGCAATCATCTCTAAAGCTGATAAAAAAGAGTGCAAACTAATATTTTTGCAGTTTTATTTAGTGATATGTAGTGCACTGCTGATTCAAATCAATATTTAGTGCACTACCCCCAACTATGTTTTGTATAAATAATTGAAATAAAAATTGTATGCAACAATTCATAAACGTTTACTTGCAAACAAGACATGGATAGGGATCAAACGATACCTCTTAGGTATCGATACTTTTACTCGATGTGGTATCGCTCGTAAAGTATCGATACCTACTTAGTATCGAAAAAAAAGTATCGATACTTACTTGTATCTGTACTAGTATCGGTTTGTATTATAAAAGAATAGAAAGCAGCATTTAAAAACGTGCTTATTAAGCTACGGTCACACTTGTCAAATATTTGACGATAAAAGCGGGACCAACAAGCAAACGATATAATCATTTCCTTAAATTCCAATATTTATTTTGATTATAATATCACAACTTACAAAAAACTATCTTTTGCTATGTCTTGTAGTATAATTAGTTTATTTTGTGATATTAAGCCCATGTTAAATCTCACTAACTATTGACAAAATAAGGGGTTACGCTTATTTGGTCAAACATTTAATAAGTGTGACCGTAGCTTTAGTGTTTTAGTACTATACCATACATACTAGACTGGTCGCATTTTTTTTTTTTTTTTTAATTTAATTGTTTGCGCTGCTTAAAAGATGAGGTTTGGTGTAAGAAATCATGATCTAATTTTTCAGGTCAATCCGACGGTGCCTAGCCGTGCCGGGTGGGGCCCAAAGTTCCCCATATTATAAAAAAAAACATATTTTCTATCAGATCTTTATAGTTATACTAGTTGAAAAGCCGAAAATCAAAAATATGGCTTCGTTACGATCTTCCGCAGAGAAAGTACTTCAAGTGTTCCAAATTTCAGCTTCTTATGTCATCAGATGGCTTCAGAAAGTTGCGGAAAGTTGTATAGATAGATTAATATATGTTCGCGCAACTCAAAAACGCTTTTGCTTATTGAAAAACTTAAAAAACCGAAATTACGCAATAAAATTTACTTTAAGAAAGTTTAAACTTTTTTCTTTATGATGGCTTTGATTTTCGAGATATACCGTTATTTCGAAAATTAAGGAGGTTGCACAACATATGTTCGCGTAACTCAAAAACGCTTTAGTTTATTGAAAAACTAAAAAAAACCGAAATTCCGCAATAAAATTTACTTTAAGAAAATTGAAACTTTTTTCTTTATGTTGGCTTTGGTTTTCGAGATATACCGTTATTTCGAACATTAAGGAGGTTGCACGACATATGTTCGCGTAACTCAAAAACGCTTTAGTTTATTAAAAAACTAAAAAAAACCGAAATTCCGCAATAAAATTTACTTTAAGAAAGGTAAAACGTTTTTCTTATATGCGCAGTCGTTTTAGAAACATAATTTTTTTTCTGGAAAAAAAAAATGTTTTTATTCAAATTTCGGAATTTTTGTTTTTAAAAATTCATAAAAAATTGAAAAATGCAGCTATGCTTCTAATTTTTGCAGACATAAAGGGTGTTTTTTTAAGCTAGATAGAACTTTAAATTGTAAAAAGTAACACAAAAAATTTAATTTTTATGAAATATTTTTTTTTATCGTTTCAGTATACTCTGACAAATCATCATGAATAGACTCACGCTTGAACAACGCTACGAAATTATCCAAATTTACTTTGAAAATCAGTCGTCGATTCGCGCAACTTATAGACGACTTCGTCATTTTTATGGCGTACATAATCGTCCATCTGAACAAGCCATTCGTCGAACTGTGGATAGATTTCGTACCACATACTCTCTAGAGGATGCAATAACACCAACACGTCGAAGGAATGTGCGTACTGAAGAGAATATCGCCGCTGTAAACGAAAGTGTGGAAGAAGATCCAAATTTATCGATTCGTCGTCGGTCGCAGGAATTGGGGCTCTGTCCGTCCACTACGTGGAAAATTTTGCGCAAAGATCTCGGCCTACACCCGTATAAGATCCAGCTGGTGCAGGAATTGAAGCCACGAGACCATTATATGCGTCGTTCTTTCGCCGATTGGGCTCTAGAGCAGTTGGCAACTGACCCGTTGTTTTATCGCAAAATTGTGTTCAGCGATGAGGCGCATTTTTGGCTTAACGGGTTTGTTAATAAGCAAAATTGCCGCATATGGAGCGAGACCAATCCACAAGAGACCCTACAGACTATATTACATCCAGAAAAATGCACCGTTTGGTGCGGTTTTCACGCTGGTGGCATCATCGGACCTTATTTCTTCAAAAATGAGGCCGGAGCTCGCGTTACGGTCAATGGAGATCGTTACCGCACCATGATCAATGATTTTTTGTTTGAAAATATGGATGACATTGATCCGGAGGAGATGTGGTTTCAACAGGATGGCGCTACGTGCCATACGGCGAACGCAACCATCGACTTATTGAAATCAAAATTTGGCGATAAGTTGATTTCGAGAAATGGACCTGTCAATTGGCCTCCAAGGTCGTGCGATTTGACACCTCTCGATTATTTCCTGTGGGGCTACGTGAAGTCACTGGTTTATGCTGATAAACCAGCAACAATTGACGCCTTGGAGGCCAGCATTGTTCGTGTTATTCGTGACATACGGCCAGCAGTGCTCGAAAAAGTGGCCCAAAATTGGACGTCCAGAATGCGCTTCGTCAAGAACAGCCGCGGTGCCCATATGCCCGAAATCATTTTCAAATAATAATGTCACGTATTGATCTTTCGAATAAAAAAAAAATTTTGATTACAATTTAATTTTTTGTGTTATTTTTTACAATTTCAAGTTCTATCGGGCTTAAAAAAACAACCTTTATAAAAAAACAACATTGCAAACAAAACCAGCTATAAATGATTAAAATCTGTTAACAACTTTTGATTTTATGTATGAATTCACAAAAGACGAAAAATTTTAATTAATTTAAGAATTTTGTTAAACCGCCACATCTTTTGTGAATACATAAAATCAAAAGTGGTTAACAGATTTTAATCAGTCGGATTGACCTGAAAAATTAAATCATGATTTCTTACACCAAACCTAATATTTTAAGCAGCTCAAACAATTAAATTTAAAAAAAAAAAATCCCATACAAGATGCGACCAGTCTAATACATACCCATTAGAATTTTTGTGCAAAACAAAAAGTGTAAAGATTTAGACCACTTTTAGTAACCACTTAGCACCAATTTCCTTTTGAAAAATCTTTTTTATCTTAGGAAACAAAATTTTATAGAACGTTCAGGATAAGGAGCTTTTCTTAACCTTTTATTCCAGATATCAGCAATGTCACTATGTATTTATTTTAACTATAAATATGTATGTATGTTGTTTTTTATTTTTTTATTTTTAAATTGATAAATATATAAAAAGGGGTGGTAAAACCATAATCCACGATGTTAATTGACCTTTCTTTGTTTCAGTATTTAACAGCTTCTATCATTGAGAGGTACACAATTGAGCAGAGCGTTAAGATTGTTAAAGCCTTTTACGAAAATAGGCGTTCAATCAAAATGCATTTCGTGCACATCGTGATTTTTTTGGTCAGCATAATTGACCAAATGTTCAAACCGGGTCTGTAGGAAATTTGAAAACATATGGGCATGCTCGCCCAGTTAGTTCTGCGGCTGGCGGCGTTATCGGGCCGTACTTCTTCGAAAATGAGGTCGGGTAAGCAATTACCGTGAATGGTGTTCGCTATCGCGAGATGATAACGAACTTCCTATATCCAGAAATTGAGGAAATGCACTTAGACGATATGTGGTTTGAAAGTGTTTACTGGTCAAACGGTTTCTTGGTACCGTTACTGCTCCAGCTTTCAATAATAATCAAAAATTTAAGATTTATTTCAATACCAAAGTGAAACGATTACTTTTGACCTATACCGAGTATTTTTTACCGATACTACTTGGTACTCGGTTTCTAAGTATCGATTACAAAAATACTTGATACTTATATAAAAGTATCGAATATGTTCTTGTATTTACTCGTATCGTTTCATCCCTAGACATGAATTTTCCCTATATATGAATACATATACATATGAGTGTGTGTTTTTCCCAAACAATTTCTATTATATATAATGTATTTTTCTAAAAATAAGAAGTTTATTGTTTGTTATGATTAGTTTTCAATGAAAACAATTGAATAAATTTGTTTTTTTTTTTTTTTGAAAATTTTCCTGTTTTTAAAATAGCCCCTTTTTTCAGAATTCCCCTTTTTGTGAGACTACCCCACAAGAAATTAATGAGCGAACCATCATATTTTTCACGTTGGCGTTACGAAAATGATAAACGCTTTTTTGTTAACAAATTCATTTATTGCTAACTTTAGAAAAATGTTCCAAAAAAATCTTATTTTCTGGTGCCTTTTGAATAGTGTAATTGCTCATGACTAAACACCCAAAAATAACTTAGAAACACGTGCGTTCAATTATTCAAAAAAAAAAACTTATACAAAGAAATAAAAACATTTTCAACGAACGTCTGCGAAATAAATCGTTTATCTTTCACAATCTGAATAAATAGAAGGCGCACAATTTTTAACTTCAAAGATGTGGGTCACCACACATCATAAAAATTGTCGTTTGGTTTTTTTATTTGTTTTGCAATTATACTCGTGCTGGTTGGTAAATTCTGATTTTTTTTTTTTCAAAGAATAAGTGAAAATAGTAAAAGGAAATAGATTAAGTTAACTCGTGGATTATATATTTAATTCAAGTTGAATTGAAGATGACGTCTGGTTTTGTGAATTTAGAAATGACACTTAAGGACCAATAAGAACATGGTCAAATTTCATTTAAATATTTAATTGGAAGATAAAAGGTTTTTCCTAATAGTGCTGACTGGCATTGTCATAAAAACTAATTTAAAAAGTAAATTCTTTTTATTAGAATTCGATTTAATCTACTAATTTTAGTTTCGTAATAGTTATGACATTGCACTTTAGGAAATTTTCCCCTTTTTTTGGCCAAAAGTAAAAATTTGAATTTATATATATACCGAAAGTATAGCCGGTCAAGCCCGACCATATGATACCCTACACCACAGTATTTAAAAACACATCATGCTTATGTGTCCATATAAATATGGATTTATATATGTATGTTTATTAACTTCATTAAAATCGCCGAGGGGCAGAAATTGTCCCCTACTTCCCCTTGTGGTCCTATTTTTGAAAAACTGTATAGCTTATGGTTCCATATAGATATGGATCTATCTATGTTTTTAATTTCATTTCATTCATTTCCCCTCGTGTTCCTAATTTTTAAGAAATACATATTTTTTGTGTCTAGATAGATATGGTTCTTTCTATGTTCTAAATTTCATTAAAATCGGTTTAATAGTTTCTGAGAGGAAGAAATTTCCCCATATCCTACGATTCGGCCCATTTTCGATAGGCTTGGTCCTTGTGCCAATAAGAACCTATGTCCCAAATTTTATCAAATTTTCTCCAAAATTGCGACTTGTACTTTGCGCACAAGGTTACATGGACAGCCAGCCGGGCGGATATTGTTAGTTCGACTCAGAAAGTGATTCTGAGTCGATCGGTTTAAAGGCGACCGTACACGACATGTTTTTGTCATCTGACATGTCAAATTTCCCACTGCAAAATACATACATGTCGTGTGTTACCTTTTAAACTTTGCTTCTGTAGAAGTCAGATGCAAAGTCATCTGACAAAATTTCAATTAGAGCGTGTTCTATTTTCTTCTGACAAACCATCTGACATCAGAAATCTATGCCGCGAAGAAACCGGCAGCGGCGTCCACTATTGACGGAATCATTAGCCGGCTGAAGATTATATTTTACAATACTGAATTATATATAATCATCGCACCATTGAATAGAATTTATGTAATTATATACATATATAAAAACAGTTTTATTATAATATCCTAAATTGGTATCTTTGAATTAAAAGAAAAATATGTTAAGATGGCTAAATTATTTAACGGCGTAAATACAAACTTTCGTGGCGGCATTTTTATTTTGGTTTTTGTAACAACTATGGGAAAAAAATAGAGACAATGTCAGAAGCAAATTACATGTACGTTTGTGACCGAATATTATAAACCTTCTGTAAAACAGCCATTTTGACAGACATGCACAATTACATGTGACTTGAAAAGTTGACAAGTCAGATGTAAAAAACATGTCGTCTACATGCACCTTAAGGTGTTTCACACATAAGCACAAATGCATAATACCCTCTCCACTATTGTGGTGTGGGTATAAATAAACCCTGCAAATAATAGGACCAGTCCAAACACGCGTGTAAAGAGTAGTCCACAAGGGACCAGGACTAGTCCACAAGTAACCCAAACGTATGGAAAAAACCTGGTCTATTTAACATTACGATGTCCTAGGAGAGGACCATATAACCCACCTTTGGACCACTAAGGAGTAGTTTTAAAACTACTCCATGGTATATAACCCACCTTTGGACCAGTAAGGAGTAGTTTTAAAACTACTCCATGGTATACTCAAGAGGATTAGTTTTGAAGTCGTTTAAACACGAAAGCATGTCGTTAAAAAACGAAGACATGCCGTCTCACTACAAACACTTTTTAACAATGGCATGGTCCATGCTTGCATTACATCGGACTAGTCCATGGAGTAGTCCATTTTATCAAAATGGGTCAGGTGGTCCAATTTTATTTGCAGGGAATAAATAATATAATAATAAAAAAAAAAATTAATTTCGGTTGCTTTAACAGTTGTTTTGATTACGATTTCTAAACCAGTTATCAGAAAACCTTTAAGTGCAGTGAAATGTGTGACATCTTCTAATAAAAGTTTTCGTAGCAAAAATTTTTATTTTTGAAAAATTTAAAAAGGAGAAATAATGCCGAAGGTAAGTACTTTTACATTCTATAGCAAAATGTTGGTAAGCTCATCTATAAAAGCGATTAAATTGGAAAAATGAAAATGGCCTTAAAATGTACTAATAAAATTATGTATTAGTTTTCTATAGGCTTACAAAAAAATAATAACACATGTTAGACATAATATCGAGCTCTTGCCGCGGAAATAACGTAACTGACATCATTTTCGATTTTCGTTTTTTTTTTTAATAAATGACTTTATTGGCAACACTAGCATCATCTCATTAAATCAGTGATGTCAATTATGGTTGTGTTGGTGAGATTACTCTTATCTTTTACATGCCCAGCGGGCGAAATGTGCGGTTGCGTGGCCTATTGCGAGGCCTTATTAACGGCTTCTAAGGGCCATTTATGTTCGATTAAATTTTTGGAAATCAGGTAAGGTACTGAAACTTACACTTGGAAACATTTTCATGAAAGGGCGATGCAAACACCAGGGCCAGCATTATGTGAGGAAACATAGTTGTACCTACATGCTTTTCACTAATTTTTTATCAGACCATTTAAAGTTAACTTACATTTATTGCTATGAAGACTTAAAAGCAATTAATAATAATACAAGTATCGAAAAATGTTGAGTTATGGACATACACAATCAGTTATTATTTAAATAAATTTAATTTAGAACCTCAAAAACTTTGCTTATTTTTTGGAAAAATTGAGCAGTTGACAATATTTGAAGTTTTTTTACAACCTAATACAATTCTTTCCAATTTTTTTCGTTTTTTGCTCAACATACCTTTGCGAATTCCAACAATGAAAATTCATTTGTTCATACTAATGCAAATAATAACCCCATTAAGTTTAAAAATATTCTGTAAGTATTTACCACCATTATCAAAAGAGAAGATTTTCGTAACAACAAAACATTATTTAGGTTTGCGGATGTTAATTTATTGCGTTGTTTTGAGCAAATGTATTTCAAATCGGAAAATATTTGTTCGCAAAGATATGTTGAGGAAAAAAGCGACAAACATTTGAAGGAATTTTTTTTTAATATAGTATATAGCGCCCCGTCTAAATTTTTCGAGAACTCAATAATATTTTCCCTATCTGGATAAAAAACAAAATATAAAAGATAATAAAACAAAAAAAGGTGTACATACCTACATACAGTTATTGCATATTTATTTATATACATAAATATTAATATTATTTCTGTTTAGAGGTCTCAAAACAGGCCTTGCGATATTTGCGATAACTCCCGCTGAATGAGAGTGTTTCTCAGTAAACAATTATATTTTACGCTCGCAAAATAAAAGAGCGTAAGCGTACATGTGAATTAATTTCCACAATTGTGTATGGCGCTGACATCCCTTCATTAAATGTCATGGTAATATAAGGTACCGTTAAGATTTTATAGCAAGAACAATTTTATCGTAAGCGACAAATTTCATACAAAATTTATATGAAATAAAATAAAAATAAAACTCTCTCCTGTAAAATTTTGTTTTTGGCGCTTACGTTATTTTCGCGGTTAGGGCTCGATAAAATAAAAATAGTTCTCTAGAACGATCATTTATGTTCCAAATTTAATATATTTCATCTGCGAATTGTTTGCGATTTAAAAAAAATTAAATTTTTTTTCAGGTGACTACTGAGTGCCAAATTCAGGATTATTCAAAATATGGCTAGAGAAACACAACGAAATTGTCTTACAAGGTCTTTTGTGGGGCTATGTTAAGAACAGAGTCTATACGGAGCCAATTGAATCGATTACAGCCTTAAAACTCAAAAACCGTGATGTGATTAACAAAATAGACCTGCCATTTTGCCAAAAAGTTATTAATAACTTTGATGAAAGAATCGACATCTGTCAGCGAGCTCGTGGTGGACATTTGCCAGATATCATTTTTCATTCACAATTGCCGAACTTTTCTCTTCGTAATACTATAAAAATTTGAATAATTTTTATCTATTTTTATACCCTCCACCACAATTAGTTGTGAAGAGGGTATATTAAGTTTGTCATTCCGTGTGAAACTTTTTTATTATTCATCTCAGACCCCATAAAGTATATATATTCTGGGTCCTTGAGTAATTCTAAGTCGATTTAGCAATGTCCGTCTATCTGTCCGTCTGTTGAAAACACGCTCACTTTCGAAAAACTCAAAAGAACTAAACAAACTGGGTGTCAAATTGCTTGTAGTTATCCTAAGCAGTTTGGGATTGAAATTCAGCAAAATCGGTTCAGTAGGATCAGAGCTATGAATCAAAATGTGGAACCACCACCTAAAAAAATTTGATAATTTTGATACAAAAACTCACATAAATGGTGGAATAATGCACAGAACAACATAAGATTTTGCAAGGGTTTGTCTTATTCAAATCACGCGGTAAAATTTCGTGAAGATCGGTCTATAATTTACCCTAGGCCCCATATAAACCCTACTCCCGGAAAACAGTTTGGTACGCCTAAGACCATAATTAATAATGTTATCATAACAAAATTTGGCTCGTCACAGTTTTATAAGACTAGAAATAATACTGTGAAGCTTCGGGAAGATCGGTCCATAATTTACCCTAGGCCCCATATAAACCCTACTTCCGGAAAACAGTTCAGTACGCTTAAAAACGTAAAAAATAACGCTATCATAACAAAATTTGGTTCATCAAAGTTTTATAGGAAAAGAAGTAAAACTTGTAATTTCGTGAAGATCGGTCCATAATTTACCCTAGGCCCCATATAAACCCTACTCCCGGAAAACAGTTTAGTACGCCTAAGACCATAATTAATAATGCTATTATAACAAAATTTGGCACATCACAGTTTTATAGAACTAGAAATGACACTGTGAAATTTGGTGAAGATCGGTGCATAACTTACCATAGGCCTCATTTAAAGCCCACTCTGGTAAAATAATTAAATACGCGGTAAACTTTCTTCCAGTTTAGCTTCATATGGCCAGAAAAAATGTTATGCAATTTTGTGATATACGGTCCATAATTTACCTTAGATTCCATTTTAGCAGCCTTTTGAAATTCACTGCAAACGCTTAAACTAATTGCACCGCTGTATTGAAATTTATGTTTTTTAATACCAGAAATCGTACTGCAGAATTTGGGATGATTGGTTCATAGCTTACCATTCCTTTTATATAATTTGTTCTCCTGAAAATCATTTAAGTTCAGCTTAAACTGATATATTACTCAAGCTTTTTATACCCTCCACCACAATTAGTTGTGAAGAGGGTATATTAAGTTTGTCATTCCGTGTGAAACTTTTTTATTATTCATCTCAGACCCTATAAAGTATATATATTCTTGGTCCTTGAGTAATTTTAAGTCGATTTAGCCATGTCCGTCTGTCTGTCCGTCTGTTGAAAACACGCTCACTTTCGAAAAACTCAAAAGAAATAAACAAACTTGGTGTCAAATTGCTTGTACACACAGAAAAAAATACCAATGTTAAAACAACATGGCGAAATGTTGATTGAGAATCATGGTAAATTTCTGCAAAAGTATGCCCTTTATTTAAATTTATCATTATTTCATATTAATTTTAAATGAAAAATACTAAAATAACCTTAAATCACGTTTATTTAATATTATTCACTGTTAAAATAACATTGTTCAATATTGAATCCATAAAAACCTGTTTTATATTAAAATCAAAAGCTTATCTTGTTAAATTAACATGCATACATACTTAAGTATGTACATTTTTGTATTTTCATGTTTAAAGTATGTTATAAAAAGAAGACAATTCCCGTATTCTTTTAATTAAAATGATTTAGTTAAATAGTACATCAAGTTTTCAAAGTAGAATGATGACGAAAACCATATCGGGCCATTCTGCTGATGCTTCTGTTAACAAAGGAGATACAAAATAAGTGAAACATGTGTTTCAGGGGTAAGTGTTTTAAATTATTCTTTAATAAATGCATATGTAGTCTTCACACTGTTATATCACACTCCAACCAATTTGATTCTACATGAAATTCACGTTGTTTCAACTTGAAATAACTTTCATTCAACGTGATTCGGATAGTTATTTCAATATAAATGACATTTTGTTCTAACTTTACTGTAATGTTTAATTAACATGAATTATAGTTATTTTAAAATGACAAAATGTTGTTTGCAAGTTATTGTAAAATCATGTTAAATTAACATGAAACAACAATGAAGCAAAATCACTACTGAAAATTTTTAAATCAACCTTGTTTTGAACGAATTTACATTGATTTTTTTCTGTGTGTAGTTATCCTAAGCAGTTTGGGATTGAAATCCAGCAAAATCGGTTCAATAGGATCAGAGCTATGAATCAAAATGTGGAACCACCACCTAAAAAAAATTGATAATTTTGTTACAAAAACTAACATAAATGGTGAAAAAATGCACAGAATGATATAAGATTTCGCAACAGTTCGTTTTATTTAACTGGAAATCACGCTGTAAAATTTCTTGAAGATCCGTCCATGATTTACCCTAGGCCCCATATAAGCCCTACTCCCGGAAAACAGTATAGTAAGCCTAAACCCCTAACTAACAATGCTATCATAACAAATTTTGGCACGTCACAGTTAAATAGGACTAGAAATGAAACCATTAAGTTTCGTGAAGATCGGTCCATAATTTACCATAGGCCCCATATAAAACCTACTTCCAGAAAACAGTTTAGTACGCCTAAATCCGTAAAAAACAGTGTTTAAATTGCTTGCTTTAAAATAGCAACAGCACCGAAATTTTTGCTTTATTTACATTTTTTGCTGCAAATTAAAAAACTGTATTTTTCAATGCCTTTTATTCAGAGTTGCCAATTTAGCGCCTTTGGCGCTAGATTAAGCGCTTTTTAACTGTCGAAAAGGCGCATATTTTTTCCTTAGCGCTTTTTTTAAAAAGAGCGCTAAATTAGCGCTTTTATTGATACCCAACATTTTTGTACTTTTATTTGCATACATTAAAATCAAGACACATTAAACCAATATTTGTTTCCGTTTTGAAAATATTTTACTCTGAAAAGCATTATATACAAGGAAAGAAGTTTATTTTCTAAAGAAATCCATTTCGTTTCTTAAAACAAGAAAATTCAAAACTAAATAACTTATTTTGTTCGTATTAAGCAAAAGTTTCTTAAATAAAAAAACATTTTCTCATGATTAAAAAATTCACGTTTTTGGTATATGATCAAAAATTTCAAGAAGCATTTATTTAATATTAGTCTGATTTTAAAATAGAATCAAGAAACAAAGTTTTTTTTTATAAACTAACTAGTGCTATACGTTTTTATGGAAAAATTTTAGGCTTTTCTTCTGATTTTGTAAAATAAAAAGCAAAGAAAACTTGATTTTAGTAACTATTCTATAGTTGAATGAATTTTTTATCTGTATTTAGTAAATTTTAGTTCGCTTTGAGTCACAACTTTTTGCTTATGTTTATATACAATAAGAAATTTTGGCTTGGACGAGAATAGTGCAAAATTTTCGTGGTTCAAGACATATTTTCTGGTGAATTAGTAAATAATTCTTTCCGTGTATAGTTGAAATTATATCACTTTAAGCTTCCTTAAATATCAGAAAAGGCTTTTTAAAAATATTAATGTTTTATTAACACTGCTCGGCAAAAAACTAAAAAAAGTCGATCTAGAGAACTTGATTATGTGATTTTAATTCACTTTAGCGTGCTAAATGCAAATAGTTTATTCAAACACGTCTAGTTAACATTTTGTTTACTGATTTCTTGCTTTTTTTATTCATAATATACCTGGATTTCGGATAAATGATAAAAATACTTATTTGCATGGAAAAATATAATATAAAATATAAAATAATTATTTGTAAAATATCAATATCGTTCTCAAGTTATGATAAAATATATGTAGTATAAATGCCTTATTTCGGTCAAAATATAAGTCTAGCCCATAAAAGAACAAGACATGATAGAAACAACTGAAAACGGATTTGAATTTAGCGCAGTAGTATCTTTGTTTTTCATAAATTTTTATTTTAAACGATTTTTTTGACGGCCAGTGTTACTAATAAAACTTGGATCTTAAACATGTCATTAAGTTTTTTATTTAAATTTTATTTAGCGCTTTTTAGCGCTTTTTGATTGGAGACACGGCGCTTTTTGATTAGAAATAGTTCACAACCCTGCCTTCGAGGGGAATGAAAATTTCATGGGAACAAAAATTCCACTTGTTATTCACGATAGGGGTGATTATTTAATTTTAACTGAAAATGGTCACTCATCAACGCTGTCGCCTTTTTTTAAATTTTGGAGGCATATAATATTCGGCATGCAACTTGTTTTGTGTTTAATTATATTGTAAAAATGGCTAAGTGCTTTTTTACGCTTTTTTTCGTTCAAAATAGTGCTTTTTTTAAATTTTAAAGTGCTTTTTGCTCTCAAAAAGTTGGCATCACTGACTACAACAATACAAAAAACAAGAGGCATTTTGTTTGTGTAAAATTCCTCGCCGTTGTCAAAATCTTACTACCACACAGCGTTGCCAGAATTAAGATTTTATCTTATTTTTCAAGATTTTTTAAACAAAATAAGATTTAAAGATTTTTTTTCTCAAATTAAGATTTTTTATTTTAATATATAAAGATTTTTGTCTTTAAGTTTGTAAAACATACATAATTTTCTTTTACAGTTTTTTAAACAGTAAATTTTTAAAACAATGAGGTTTTATATCAGCTTGTTGCATCATTATTTCTGGGCATACAAAACATTAAAAAAGCATCATAGATTCGCGGTTGTTCATTTTTAGAAAATATTGATAAAAACATTCGGCTGTGCCGAATCTATGATACCCTCCACCGACAGTTCGAATGTTTAAGGAGTAATATCTGTATGATGTTATTATTATCTTAAACTGTGACGATTTGTTATTAATTATGGTTTTAGGCGACTAAACTGTTTTCCGGTAGTAAGGTTTATATGAGGCCTAAGGTAAATTATGAACCGATCATCACGAAATTTCACAGCGTCATTTCTCGTCATTTTAAACTGTGACGTACCAATTTCTGTTATGATAGCATTATTAATTATGGTTTTAGGTGTACTTAACTGTTTTCCGGGAGTAGGGTTTCTATGGGACCTAGGGTAAATTATGTACCGATCTTCACGAAATTTCACAGTATCATTTATAGTCCTATAAAACTGCGACGAGCCAAAATTTGTTATGATTGCATTATTTTTTGCGGTTTTAGGCGTACTTAACTGTTTTCAGGGAGTTGGGTTTCTATGGGACCTAGGGTAAATTATGTACCGGTCTTCACGAAATTTCACAGTATCATTTATAGTCCTATAAAACTGTGACGTACCAAATTTTGTTACGCTAGCATTATTTTTTACGATTTTAGGCGTACTAAACTGTTTTCCGGGAGTAGTGTTTATATGGGGCTTAGGGTATATTATAGACGGATCTTCACGAAATTTAACAGCATGTTTTCTAGTCAAAAAAAAACAAACTTTTGCAAAATCTTATCTCATTCCGTGCCTTGTTCCAGCATTTATGTTATTTTTTGTAACAAAATTATCAATTTTTTTAGGTGGTGGTTCCACATTTTGATTCATAGCTCTGTTCCTACTGAACCGATTTGACTGGATTTCAATCCCAAACTGCATAGGATAACTACAAGCATCAAGTTTGTTTGGCACCAAGTTTGTTCATTTCTTTTGAGTGGTTCGAAAGTGAGCGTGTTTTCAACAGACGGACAGACAGACGGACATGTCTAAATCGACTTAGAATTACTCAAGGACCCAGAATATACATACATACATACTTTATGGGGTCTGAGATGAATAATAAAAAAGTTTCACACGGAATGACAAACTTAATATACCCTCTTCACAACTAATTGTGGTGGAGGGTATAAAAATTATTTGTGAAAAGGAAAAATGTATAGTATATATTTAAAGATTAAGGCCCTAAATTTGTAAAACGCAAACGCAATGCCAAAAAAGCATTAAAAGCAAAAACAATGTTAAAAATTTGTCAAAATTTTGTTGTTGCTTTCTACAGAAATACATATTGCGTTTTAAAATTATCAACGCCACAAGAAAGGCAGCGTTTAAAATTTAAAAATTCAATATACATTTCTATAGAAAACAACAACAAAATTATGAAATATTTTCGATTTAGTTTTTGCTTTCAATATAATTTTTGGCGTTGTGTTTGCGTTTTACAAATTTAGGGCCTAATTTATTGAAGAACAAAAAAGTTCATGTATTTAGTTACTATGTCTTAGTACCAAAAGGTTAAACTAATGGAACTAAACCCTAGGATTACCGTCTTGGTCGGGCCAGACCAAATTTGTGTTTTCCTTGCAATATTTTTCGAATATAACAAAAAAACAGGGGCGTGAGTTCTATAATGATACCTGCTGAATTGAATGAAAATAATTTGGATTCAATTGAAGCAAACTAGTGGGGTGAAATTTAATATGAAAGTCTATGAAACTACCCTTTTGGCCAGACCGAATTCTTCTTTTCTTGCAATATTTTTCAAATAGGAAAAAAAATCAAAAAAAACAGAAACGTGAATTCTATAAATGATATGTATGTTCTAAATTGAATGAATCAAATTTGTGGCAGATACGAAAAAGCAATGTGCAAAATTAAGGACTACATATTCGATGACTTGCATGTAAAATAAAATAATAAAAATATATAATAAATTCGTATACAGGTATGTGATGAAAATCGATTTTAAAAACGATACGATTTGAAACCGAAAATATCGTTTTCAGTATTTTTTAAAATGGATTTTAAATGCATATTCCTTTTATTTTCAGTCATTATTCTTTCAAATTTTATATTATATACGTTAACTGAAGTGTATTCTGAACGAAAATTTTAGACTATAATTCAGAAATGGATTTTAAAATTCTTCGAAATCCACCACACCTTTTAAAAACGTTCGTTTTGTAATCGATCGATTTTCATCACATACCTGATAATCTAGCAAATAATATACGTTTAATAAAAAAAATATATTTATTAACTTTTTATTTAATTGGGGTTTTTAGCTGTTCTAATTGTGGTCTGCCTAGACCAAGAGGAGTGGTAAAAAGTTACAGTTCCATGTTTATGATTATTTGTAAACAAAGTATTTATACTTACGTGCTTAAGAATATCTGTTTAAACGTGTACTAACATTATTTTAATAAAAATTTATTAGGAATATATTTAGGAAAATCCATAGTTTTCAGTGAGCTTTTTTAAATCCAATTTTCTCGAAATGCCTTCGATATAACAACCGTATCAAAAAATATAATATTAAATTGAGAACCCTCAAGATTTCATATGATGTATGAGCCAAACCAAAATTTGTTTGCCCAAAATTTATACATCTCTAATATAATAATTTAATTACTTTCGATGAAACTTCTTTATATAGATGGACTTTTTTACGTTCTTATTTATTAGAAATTAAGTGCATTTTAAATGTATATTTTTGGAAAATATAACTAAAACAGAATTTTGAACCTACAATTTAATTTTGTATAAATACCGCAATTACGTATTTTTAATTTAAATACGTAGTTTCCATAATAAAAAGTACTTTCTTTTAAAAAATTAATAATTTTTACTTTTTTGCCTTTGTTATAAAAAATTTCAAGATTTTTCTCTTCAAAATAAGATTTTTTTTTCGCCAAAAGAAGATTTTCCTTCCAAATCTTCTGGCAATGCTGCTACCACATCAGCGATACCGTTGGTGCCACTAAAGTGGCAATTTGCCACTTTTTCGACCGCTTGGATACTATTTGGCCACTTTTACAAAATGCACCCAAATGTGGTACTTTTTGTGATTCTTGCCACTTTTTTGATACTTTTTACGTTAGGAAAAGATACTTTTTTTCTTCCTGTTTTATTATAACTCCCAGCATTAATAAAAGTAAAACTGTTTTAATATATGTATAAAATATAATATATATAAAATATGTCATGCCTGGTTAGCTGGAAATCGGCTGAGTAAACTTACTATTGACCTGTTTTATTTATTATATATTGGTCGTAAATCACAAACCGAACTGTTGTGTACCGAAAACTTTTCTAAAATTTATGTAATTGACATTAAAAGTAAAATCTAAGTTTTAACCAAAAATTGTGTAAAGAATTAATAACAAGAATTGATATAAAAAAAAAACAAAAAGCTCAATATATTGAAGTATTTAGAACCATTATTTATAGTGTCTAATGAAGATATAAACTATTTCGAATTAGTTTCGGAGTTTAAAGATATTACTGACCCAGATGCATTTATACATGAATTTAAACTTCTAGAGAGTAAAGTAAGTGTCACGAATTATGAACACATATTTAAAAATTTCGAATGCTGTGAAGATTTTTGGCGTGAAATTGGAACATTGAAAAATAGATTTGATTAGTATACCTGTATGTATATATATTCAAACTTTTACAAATTGTTCTCTCATATGTTTACATAGCCACACAGTAGTGCTTCTGAGCGTGTTTTTACTAAGAAACAAATAGGTTAAAAGTAAGAACTTGCGAATCCATGCTTTTATCTTTAAATTTGTTAGATACTAGCCTTGAAGATTGAGTTCCAAGTGAAGACATTTTACGAAAGTATATTATATAGTCGTTTTAAGAACAATTAATTGTAAAAAACTTTGTATGTAACTGACCATTAAAAAATAACACAGGACTACACTGAAAAAGTTTGTTTAACCAATCCAACTGATTCTTATATTTTTTAGAATGCTTAAGACGAATTTGAGAGCAGTTTTCTCCTATCACGTCACATTTATCAGGTACACCGATTATTGTTATTTCGGAAGATGTTTTGTACCACAATTTATAACAAAATCCAGTTTTATAATTTTGGTTTATAAACCTGATTACAATTGGATAAAAACTAAATATGCTTTAGTATAGAAATTAAAACACTAGCACTTAAATTTAGTAGCATGTACATATGCATTTATTTGTATTAAATTGCGGAACTGATTAAACATAAAGTATTTGAAAAAGTGATATATTTGCTTTTTGTTATAGGATTAGCTGCCAGGCCTACGGTGTCTACAAGCACATTTCTTTCGCATATTTATAAAAAACTAATATTAGTTTTTGTTTTCAATACAAATATACCAAAGAAATGTTCTTGTCGACATCGTGGGCCTAAGCCTACAACTTTTGTAATTAGGTTGACTGTAGAATAAAATTATAAAACTATGGATTTGTAATTGGTGTATCTGATTAATTAGGCGTGATGGGAGAATCTAGAGGAATGGGCAAATAAATTTCTAAAAAGTTTTTAAATATAAACCTGTGCAATACAGTGCCTTTAATAAATCAAAGAAAATGTATTCAGAAGGAAAAGTACAAGAAATATATTAATAAATGTATATATAAAACACATTACATAAATATCTTATATTTGCTGCAACAATGTCATAACCCAAAAAACATGTTTGGCAAAAACAAGTTTAACGTTTTTGAATTACCAAACCATTAAAGTCAATATTTTATAAAACTTACTTCTCGAGAAAAATATTCCCAAAATATTTATTTTAGTTTTTACAACAAATGAGCCGTTTGTAAGTAATGTCTATTTTAATACGATCAATTGTTTTTTAGTGTATATAATAACTATACAATGTTTTTTTGTTATGTTTTTATAACATTTAATATTATAATAAATAGAAAAAAACGTAAAAAATGCATAATGCGGTGTACTTATTTTAATTTTAAAAGATGTACCCATTTTTTTAAAAAATCCCCTTTTTGGTGCCACTTTTTTTGTAGATATCCCCTTTTTTTGGTACTTTTTTAAAATATCCGACGGTATTACTGTACCACATAGGCAAAACAAAAGGAAAAATGTGTTTTGTGTGCATGCAGCGTTGCCAGAATTAAGATTTTATCTTATTTTTCAAGATTTTTTGAACAAAATAAGATTTAAAGATTTTTTTTCTCAAATTAAGATTTTTTTTCTCAAATTAAGATTTTTTTTCTCAAATTAAGATTTTTTTTCAGATATAAAGATTTTCAACTTTAAATTTGTACAACCAACATACATACATAATTTTCTTTTACAGATTTTTACACAGTAAATTTTTAAAACAATTAGGTTTTATATCAGCTAGTTGTCTATTGGGTTTGCACACTTTTGTACTTTTGTACTAACATGCATCATTATTTCTGGGCATACAAAACATTAAAAAAGCATCATAGATTTGCGGTTGTTCATTTTGGGAATATTGATAAAAAAAATTATTTGTAAAAAGAAAAAATGTATAGTATATATTTAAAGATTAATTTATTAAAGAATAAAAAAGTTCATGTATTTAGTTACTATGTCTTAGTACCAAAAGGTAAAAATAATGGAACTAAGCCCTAGGGCCAGACCAAATTTGTGTGTTTCCTTACAATATTTTTCCAATATAACAAAAAAACAGGGGCGTGAGTTCTATAATGATACGTGCTGAATCGAAACTATTTTGGATTCGATTAAAGCAAACTAGTGGGGTGAAATTTTATTTTTATATAAAAGTCTATGAAATTATCCTTTTGGACAGACCGAATTCTTGTTTTCTTGCAATATTTTTCAAATAGGAAAAATATCAAAAAAACAGAAACGTGAATTCTATATATGATATGTTCTGAATTCAACGAATCAAGTTTGAATGAAATGTGTGGTTGATTCGAAAAAGCAATGTGCAAAATTAAGAACTACATATTCGATGACTTGCATGTAAAATAAAACAATAAAAATATATAACAAATTCGTATAATCTAGCAAATAACATACGTTTAATAAAAAAAAAATATATATTTATGAACTTTTTATTTAATTGGGGTTTTTAGCTGTTCTAATTGTGGTCTGCCTAGACCAAAAGTGGTAAAAAGTTACAGTTAAGGGTTATGAAGCTTTTGGTTTGAAAATACCACATTCCATGTTTATAATAATTTGTAAACAAGGTATTTATACATAAGTGCTGTATGTAATAAATTCATTCATAAAAATTCATTATGAATATATTTAAGAAAATCCATAGTTTTCAGTGAGCTTTTTTTAAATGCAATTTTCTCAAAATGCCTTCGATATAACAACGGTATCAAAAAATATAATATTAAATTGAGAACCCTCAAGATTTCATATGATATATGAGCTTCATAGCTCTGGAACAAATTTTTTTTTGCCCAAAATTTATACATCTCTAATATAAGAATTTAATTACTTTCGATGAAACTTCTTTATATAGATGGACTATTTTACGTTCTTATTTATTAAAAACTAGATGACCCGTGCGAATATTTCGCACCGTAATTTTTATCAATGAAAATATTAATTTTTCAATTTCTAATTATTTTTCGTCATTAGTGTTAGAAATAAGCTTTAAAATGAGATATCATTCATTAAATTTGATGCGGTGGTCAGCGTTACCGTTATGCGACTAAAGTCGCATTTTTGCCCCCTTTTTAATGCCATGCCACTTTCTTTGCCCCTTTATTTTAAATCCCCTTTTGTATCATTTTGTATGTTTTGTGCCCCTTTTTGAACTTCCAGCTTTTATATGATTGTATGTTTTTACTTTACCGTATAGAAGTGCATCCGCTAAACGGATTTTTTTTAAATTAGCATTATAAAACAATAAGTGGTCCAATAGACTGAAAGTTGATACCCGGCAGTCCATGTTGAACTTATTAATAAATATATATAGATGCATATTTTCGAAAATTAGATACTTATATAACAACTAAAGAAACAGCATAGCACTGTAATGCATTAATAAAAATCGTACCACTACTAACTTCTCCTAATAAGAAATATCACAACTAAATTTGGTCCACCTATCACTCATAATAAAGGCGCTATTGTGCCAAAGCCCTTATTTTGGGAATATTAACGTGGTTATAAGTCTATTACTAAGTCAATTAGTTACCGATTTTGTTAACTTAAAAATGGAACGACAAACTTATATAATAACGAACTTACATATATATTTCCAGCTGTGGCGAAGGGTAAAATTATATGCAACAGCTCATACACGTTAAGTTGCAAACAAGACGTGTTTTTTCACTGTGTATATATACATTCGAACATCTCTATAGTAAAGTTCTATAAAATGAAGCTTTCTATATAATGAACAAATTTAAAAATTATTATAATTTGATCTCCTTACACACAAAAAAAATCATAGGTAAAATTACCTAAAAATATGGTATACAATTAACTAAGCGCAAAGGTAGCATGGCAGTATCTTAGTTTCTTGATAACGATTTTAACAACAGTCACTCGTGTTAGTGGACAAAAATGTAGCAGCATTTATTTTAAAATAAATTTGATCATTAAAAGTTAAATAAGCAGCACAAAAGGTTTTGTAGCCTAGCAGATTATTTTCCAGCACTTTATTTCTTACAAGCAATTAAACACTTAACGCAAAAGTCTTCAAACTGTTCCTTATATGGATATTACTGATAATGGATAATCGAACTAAAATACCAGTTTTTATAAACAATAGTAAAAAAATTTTAGTTCTGTATAATATAGGGAAGTTCGACTATATATGGATGTGTCAAATGCTAAAAGACCTTACTCCACAAAATAAAGACTAGAGAAGAGCTTAAGGTGCTATCAGACGGGATGTATTTTACATATGTACTGTCAAATTTTCCATCTGTAAAAGTTGTACACATCGTGTGATACATATGAAACTTTGCATGTGTAAAAAACATGTGGAAATACATATGTAAATTTTTCGATTAGAACACGCTCTATTTTCCTGTGGTAAACATAAACAAAACAGCTGGTTTGTTTTGAAACGTAAACAAAAGTCAGCTTTTGTTTACATTTATAGGTTATGTCATAAGGAAAAACATAAGCAGGTGTGATAGCAAAAATTATGAATCGTATGTAAAATGGAAATTTTGACATACATACGGAATTACATATGGGAAAGAAAAGTGACAGTACATATGTAAAATACATCCCGTCTGATAGCACCTTTAGCAATTCATATTTAAGCAATATATAATGGCCTAATTTTGTTATGTATATTTTCCTTTTATCTGGCTGGTAGCTTTGGAAAAACTCATATAAGATTAAAACCCTATACCAATTTTTCATATTTTTTAAAAGAAAATATTTAAATTATAAAAGAACCAAATCATTTTTAAAGGGTTCACATCTAATTAGATAGTAATATAACAAAATTGAGAAATTTTCGAAAAGTGGAGTTAGGTCTTTTATTTACACATAAGAAGAGGCTTATTTTTTGTAACGTTTATGTTTTCCGTGAAAATAACTTAATAAAAATGAAAATGGTCTTATTTTTAAAGTTGCCCCTTTTTTTCTCAGAATTCCCCTTTTTGTGCCACTTTTATTTTGAAAATCTCCTTTTTGTGCCCCTTTTTGAAAATTTTGAACGGTAACGCTGGCGGTGGTATGGGAGATATTTGCAACCGACAAAACAAGTGCTTTAGAAATAATATATATATGATTAAGTGCATTTAAAATGTATTTTTTTGGAAAATATAACAAAAACACAATTTTAAACCTACAATTTAATTTTGCATAAATACCGCAATTACGTATTTTAATTTAAATATGTAGTTTCCATAATAAAAAGAAGTTTCTTTTAAAACATTAATAAAGGCAAAAAAGCCTTTGTTATAAAAAATTTCAAGACTTTTCTCTTCAAAATAAGATTTTTTTTCGCCAAAAGAAGATTTTCCTTCCAAATCTTCTGGCAACGCTGTGTGCATGTATGTGTGGCCAGGGTTGTCAGATTTTTTTGAGCTCCATCGCCAAACCGGATGTCAGAAATCGCCAAACGACGATTCTGTTCAGTTTTTGTAAAATTTTCTTTTTTTTTAATTAAATTTTGCATACAAAAAACGCTAGTATAACTTTTCAGTCAAAAATCGCCAAAAACCGAGAAAAAATACAAAAAGGTCGCCGAAGTAAATTTTGTTTTGTTTCTGTAATTTAAAATGGAGATCATATATGTATTCAGTTAAAAACTTAAATTAAGTATACAAGTCTATAAGATCGTACACTTTAGCCTCACCGATTTCATTGCTGGAGTTTTGACCTACATACAATTCGAATTAAATGGTGACTGAATATAAAATTCACTTAATATGTTTTTTTATATTAATAATAATAACAAAAAATGTCAGGTTGTTAAACAAAATCTCCGATATAATATAAATGGTACAAATAGCAAGTTAATCGCCAGTTATACCAGAAATCGCCATAAAAGTCGCCAGTCGCCAAATGGGAAATCCCATCGCCAAACACGTTTCAAAATCGCCACGTTTGGCGAGAAATCGCCATATCTGACAGCCCTGTGTGTGGCAAAAAACCAAAAAAGTAAAAAAAAAATAGTGAAATTTATTATTTATGACCCTCCTTTCGGAAGGTCTTGGCAAAAATTATTTTTAGACTCATTAGAGTGCTCCTCTCCACGGAAATCTTTAAGCTGAAGGTCCACACCATGTGTTTATGCGTCTGTCCTTTTTATGCATTTGACAAACAAGTTGAATCAGTGTAATTGTATATGACAAGTTACACAACAAAATGCAGAGAATGCATAGACGCATCAACGCATGAAAGTAGGTTTACTTCAGTGCTGATCAAAAATGAAATGCTTGTGTATTGGTGAGAATATGAGACAAATTTTGAAATACAGTACAACAAAAAAGTAAATGAAAAGATTTTTATAAAAATGTAATCGTAAAAATTGTTTTGGTTTAAAAATCGGTTTAATACTTCAATACACAATTAATTTGCTATTTGGTAAAACAAAATATGTTTCCTTATATTTTAAAGGTAAAAACAAAATGCAGTATTTATCATAAAAAATTTTCGTAATGGTACGAACATTTTTTACGCATTATTTTTTAAAATCAACTAAAGCACCCGCCAAGCATGTGCACTATTTGCCGTCTGAAAGACAACTGAATTAAAAGAGCATAAAAAAGTGATGGGTGGAGCCAAAAAGCAATTGCTCCATGAAATGATCACCACTGGTTTAAGCTGAAGGTCCACACCATGCGTTTATGCGTCTGTCCTTTTTATGCATTTGACAAAAAAGTTGAATCAGTGTAATTGTATATGACAAGTTACACAACAAAATGCAGATAATGCATAGACGCATCAACGCATGAAAGTAGGTTTACTTTCTACTTTTGTATCCGTCGCATGTATGGTGAAAAAAAGTCAGCTGTTATTGATGGCCATGTATGGCAAATCATATTTTATTTTCAATGTTATCGATAAATATGTTTGTGTGGTTGATTACTTTTTACTATGTTTTTGCATTAAAAAAGGTTTTTAATAAGAGAAAAAGCTTTCGTTATAAAGATTGTATAAAAATTAATGAATAAAATACATTAAAATTAATTTTTAGCACAATTTAACAAGAACAAAATTTGCCATTCTACTTATCGATTGCTTTTATCTTCTGAGTGTCATCTTTGTTGTGCTTATTATTTTTTTTAACAAATGCCATGAATTGGAAACATATTGATACCGTGAAAAATCACGAATATTTTTAAAATAAAAGCTTACTCTCTTATGAATTCTATTAAATAAATTCTATTAAAATATCAATTACACTCTCAATTTCTTGCAAAATTGTTTTTAATTGTTAACATATTAACACAACAGCTGATAAAAAAAAAAATTTGGCGCATGAAACGCATTGCATGTAACTTGAATTTAGAAACGCATAAAATGCACAAAAAGTATCATACGCATCTACGCATGAACGCATGGTGTGGACCTTCAGCTTTACTTTCTACTTTTGTATCCGTCGCATGTGTGGTGAAAAAAGTCAGCTGTTATTGATGGCCATGGATGGCAAATCATATTTTATTTTCAAAGTTATCGATAAATATGTTTGTGTGGTGGATTATTTTTTACTATGTTTTCGCATTAAAAAAGGTTTTTAATAAGAGAAAAAGCTTTCGTAATAAAGATTGTATAAACTTTAATGAATAAAATACATTAAAATTAATTTTTAGCACAATTTAACAAGAACAAAATATGCCATTCTAGTTATCGATTACTTTTATCTTCTGAGTGTCATCTTTGTTGTGTTAACTATTTTTTTTAACAAATACCATGAATTGGAAACTTATTGTGATACCGTGAAAAATCACGAATATTTTTATAATAAAAGCTTAAGCTGAAGGTCCACACCATGCGTTCATGCGTAGATGCGTATGATACTTTTTGTGCATTTTATGCGATTCTAAATTCAAGTTACATGCAATGCGTTTTATGCGCCAAATTTTTTTTTTTTTTATCAGCTGTTGTGCTAATATGTTTAACAATTTTGCAAGAAATTGAGAGTGTAATTGATATTTTAATAGAATTTATTTAATAGAATTTATAGGGGAGAAAGCTTTTATTATAAAAATATTAGTGATTTTTCACGGTATCAATATGTTTCCAATTCATGACATTTGTTAAAAAAAATAATAGACACAACAAAGATGACACTCAGAAGATAAAAGTAATCGATAAGTAGAATGGCAAATTTTGTTCTTGTTAAATTGTGCTAAAAATTAATTTTAATGTATTTTAATCATTAAAGTTTATACAATCTTTATTACGAAAGCTTTTTCTCTTATTAAAACCCTTTTTTAATGCGAAAACATAGTAAAAAGTAATCCACCACACAAACATATTTATCGATAACATTGAAAATAAAATATGATTTGCCATCCATGGCCATCAATAACAGCTGACTTTTTTTCACCACACATGCGACGGATACAAAAGTAGAAAGTAAACCTACTTTCATGCGTTGATGCGTCTATGCATTCTCTGCATTTTGTTGTGTAACTTGTCATATACAATTACACTGATTCAACTTTTTTGTCAAATGCATAAAAAGGACAGACGCATAAACGCATGGTGTGGACCTTCAGCTTAACTTGTCATATACAATTACACTGATTCAACTTTTTTGTCAAATGCATAAAAAGGACAGACGCATAAACGCATGGTGTGGACCTTCAGCTTTACTCCCCTATGAATTCTATTAAATAAATTCTATTAAAATATCAATTACACTCTCAATTTCTTGCAAAATTGTTTTTAATTGTTAAACATATTAGCACAACAGCTGATAAAAAACACAAATTTGGCGCATAAGACGCATTGCATGTAACTTGAATTTAGAAACGCATAAAAAATATCATACGCATCTACGCATGAACGCATGGTGTGGACCTTCAGCTTTAGTAAAAGGCGAAAGATTTATTCGACAACTGAAGAGAAGCCAGAGTGAATAAAACATTACTTTTCTAATATATATACTTGAAATTTTATGTAAACACAATGAGAATTATAAAGAATAAAAGATAAAACAAAAAACAAACAAAAATGTTTAAACCAGTGATGAAAGATGCAGTACTAAATATTGTACTATTTTCAGTACTTTTTCTTTAAAAAAGTACCATCAGTTTAAAGTACTCCTTTATCGTTACGCTACCTCGTTTAGAAATCCAGCGTTGCTATCTTTTTTTAAACATTAACAACATTTATGTAATGTAATTTTTAAAGCGTTTTAACTACAGGGCTTCGATAACAGTAAAACGTAGTATGTATTAACTATTTTTACTCATCACTAGTTAACAAACATATTTTAAACACTACTAAAAAAAAATATTAAAAACTTTTTGTTCGGGAAGTACAAACGAAAACAAAAAACGCCTTAAAACTTTGAAAAAAATGAAGGCTGCTTCCAATGATAAATATAATTTTAAGTTATGTGAACTTCATAGTCTTGCAATTTTAGAATGTTATCAAAGTTATTTTCGGGAATACAAAGTTTATTATTAATACGATCTTCGTATGACGTGCTAAATTCCCAGTTTTTCATATTTGATAAATGCACTGTAATTTATTGTTGAGGGAAAGCAAGCCTCTATGCGCATTTCGCCGGTTGCTTGCACCAGCTCATCAGGACACCTTTTCCAAAGATTTTAGAAAAGCCAAAAATATTAAACAAATAAAACCTTAAGCGAATAAGAGTTATAAACACTCTAAGTCTTACCTCTTATTCGCTTAAGGTTTTATTACTGTTTATTTTCGATGTGCAAAACATTTAATTTTTTCGTACAACTACCCTTAAAACAAAAACAAATTCCAAAAACTTTGTTTTTGTTTTAAATGTAATTGTTCGAAAGAAAGAATTCTTTCGCACAACGAAAATAGCCTATTAGTATTTTAGTTTTATATATTTTTGTTTCTTTTTTAAATTTATTTTTCAATAAAATATATGTTTCATAAAAAGTACCAAAATATTGAACTAAGTATACTCTTTGGTTAGTACCATCTCAATTTTTAAATTTGCCAACACTGCTCACCGTACTATTAATACCGCTTTGGATTGATTTGAGTACGGATGGATGGATTTTTCTATTGAGTGTAACCCCGGGTCTCCACGTAGCAATATTTATTGCGGCTAACGTCAAATTTGATTGCTCCATAAAATTTGCGACGTATAGACCTCATATTGCCATGAGTGGCAATCCATTGCGCAATGATTGCTCTTCTTATTGCTTGAGCAATTATTGCTTATCAATCTGCTGTCAAATCAGTTGTAATTTATCTGACATTTCATATCTCTGTACAGTTGGTTATTTATTAGAGTGTTTATTTATTAAAAAAGCAAGTGAAAAAATACTTCAACAAAATGCAGAAAAAGATTTTATATATTATGCTGGGTACACACTATGCAACACATTTACGCAATCTAGTGAATTAAATTCATTTTCATTCATTCCAGGTTGCATCAACATCAAAACGCTTTGATATTTTGAGGTTGCATTGAAACAGATTGCATATAGGTTGCACCGTGTGTACCCAGCATTATATTTTTAAATAAACGTCAATATCAACAAAAGCAAACGACGAATTTGTTTTTTTTGTATATTTTTATTTGCTCAATAGAACAATACAAGTTTTAGGTTTTTTTTTAATAACAACCACTTTAAAACACAACATAAAAAATTTGTCATAAATACAGCCACAAAACTTTATACAATTACTCGCGGTGAAAATTGCAAATTTATGGCAAAGCAATTTCAAGTGTTCTCCAGCAATATAATCGGCAATCATTGCTCCATTTTTCTGCCGACGTTATTGCTTGTACTTAGCAATAAAAATTGCTACGTGGAGACCCAGCGTAAAGAAGAGAATTCTTACAACTATCTCTTCAGAGATATTTGCCACATAACACTTACCGCCATTCAGTGTTACCGTTCGCCCGACTAAAGTCGCAATTTGACCCTTTTTCAGCGGTCTGCGACTTTTTGTGAGACTTTTTTTTATCACCGACTTTTGCGACTATTTTAATTTTTCTGCTACTTTTTACCCTTTTTGTTAAGATTCTTACAAAACATTCAATTTTCTTATTATTTGTATCAAAAAAAAAATTCATCAAAATAGCCTCGTCAAAATTTAAAAACAATTCATAAATTATTGTTCATTTGGCAACACTTTTATTACAGTTTTGCAACCTTGTCATGTATAAAACGTATTTGAGGCGAATTCAGTTCAAGGTGGTGGCAAGTTTTGACAGTTCGGACCAATGTGTTTTAATTTGTCAGTGTTTTGTTAGAAATGGTTGACATTTCGAATCGTAAATACCAGCAATGCAATGCAAAAAACCTCTGTTGTTTCTGTTGGTTTTGGATTGTTGTAGTCTTAGCACCACCTGTAGTTTTCGAATCGTAAACACTAGCAAAGCAATGTAAAAACATGCAATTCAATGCTGTCATCTTTAAATTTAATAGACAAAGATATAGAAGACTGGATTCCCTGTGATGAACTTATTTCTAAATGTAGAAATAAAATTTAAAAAAAGTAGTATTTATGTAGGTATGTTAAGAAAAAGAAATATTGCGCCAAGATCAAACGAACGGAATTAAAGTAAAATTTTCAAGGGGCTTTAATTGGACAAGTTTAAATTTTGTCAAAAATATATTAACCTTAACTTTTTTGGCTTGTTTTTAAACAGAAATTCTACTCCTTTGACATTGGCAGCATACGACAAATTTATTAAACTTAAGTAAATGTTTTCACTATACATGAAAACTTGGACAAACATGTACATTGTTATGAAATATGATAAAAATGAATTCTGCAATAAGCTTTTTGTTTCAATTGTTTTGTTATGCTTTTTATTAATAAAAAACGTTAAAAAAAAGATGTGCGACTTTTATTTTCTGAAACGACTTTTTTGTGCGACTTTATTTTTATAAAACAACCTTTTGTGCGACTTTTCAAAAATTCCTAACGGTAACCCTGCCGCCATTGACGGCGGCTGGCAGTCAATAGTCAAATATCAATATTTTTTGTTTTGTTTCTGTAATTTTTTTTTAAATAACATAAAATGGAGATCAAGGCGAATTCAACAAGGTAAGTGCAACTCTACAACTACAAAAAGCCCCATGTATTGTTGTGCAATTTAATAGGCGGCTGTCAAAAATGCTGACAAGGCAAAAATTGATTGAAAAACAAAATAAAAATTTTGTTTGGGTTATAAAAGAGATTATTAAATTCACTTTAATTATTCGCAGTTTTTCTAAGAAAATTTTTCGGTTATTTTGGCGCAATACATAAACAAAATTATATTTTGACGTTTCCCTATTTTTTTTTAATTCGCCGTGGAAACAGCTGATGAACGGCTGACGAGTTGAGTTTACCTTCTTAAATTCGCCTTGATGGAGATCATATATGTATTCAGTTGAAAACTTATGGCGATTTCTTTTCTGAGAAAAATGTTGCATTAATGTTACATGTTCTACATTTTTGTGTTCGTTTGTACATAAAATACAACTGTGGGAAAAATTTTCAAGTTCTTTTGTGAATATGTTGATAAAAAACATGCAAAACATGTTGCATGTTTTACCCTTACTTTTACTTAAGGTGTTCATACTGCCCTGTCTTACAACTTTGGTACTTACTACTTTGTTTGTACAACCAATGTTTTATTTTGCTTGTCATAACTCATACAGCTCATAATTTTGTAAAACAAATTATTTTAAAAGAAAATATAAATATATTTACACATTAAAATCAAAAAAAGTCTATTTATATTATAATCGTTTAAATTTTTCTAAGCCATTAGTGATGTCAATATTTGTTTTCAAGCCATAATTGCGTCCAGAAACCGCTTAAATAGCATTAAAAATCGCTCATGAAGTACATTAATTATGAAAGTGTAATAGTTGTAAATAAAAGCAGCTAATTGTGTTCTATTAAAATTGCACAACATGTAACACTTCCAGTGATTATAGGTAACATTAGAAAATGTTACATGTATATACTGTAGCATATTGTTTTCAGAAAAGAAATCGCCATTAAATTAAGTACACACAGGGTTGTGAACTATTTCTAATCAAAAAGCGCCGTGCCCAGGGTTGTCAGATTTTTTTGAGCTCTATCGCCAAACCGGTTGTCAGAAATCGCCAAAAATCGCCAAACGCCAATTTGGTTCAGTTTTTGTAATTTTTTTTTTTTTTTTAATTTCAAAAGATTCTGTTATTCGTGCTTAATTCCCAGTTTTTATTATTGATAAAAACACTTGAAATTTATTGTTGATGGGATAAGCTATTCCTATGCATTTCACTGGTTGCTTAGGCCAGATCATCAGGAAACTTCATCCATAAAGGTTTTAGACAAACTAAAGATATTAAACCAAATAAAACTGTTAAACGTATAATTAAATTTTGAATACAAAAAACGCTAGTATAATATGTGAGTCAAAAATTGCCAAAAACTGAGAAAAAATACAAAAATTCGCCCAAAGTAAATTTTGTTTTGTTTCTGTCATTTTTTTTAAATAACATAAAATAGAGATCGTATAAGTAGTCAGTTAAAAAAAGCTTAAATTAAGTACACAAGTCTATAAGATCGTACACTTCAGCCTCACTGATTTCATTACTGGAGTTTTGACCTGCATACATAATATAAGAATTAAATAGTTACTGAACATAAAAATTTACTTAAACTGATAACAAAACAAAAATCATGTGGAAAAAAGTTGCAAGTTTTTTTTTATTAGTAATGATAACAAAAAATAACAAGCTGTTAAACAAAATCGCCGAAATAATATAAATAGTAAAAATAGCCAAGTTAATCGCCAGTTATATCAGAAATCGCCAGTCGCCAAATGGGAAATCCCATCGCCAAACACGTTTCAAAATCGCCACGTTTGGCGAGAAATCGCCATATCTGATTCGATTAATAAAACTAAGCTTCTTTTCTATTTCTTGTTTTAAGAAATTTTTGATCATATACCAAAAACGTGAATTTTTTGATCATGAGAAAATGCTTCTTTATTTCAGAAAGTTTTACTTAATACGAACAAAACAAGTTAAAATCAGGAAATTATTTTTGAATTTTTTTGTTTTAAGAAACGTAATGGATTACTTTAGAAAATAATAAACTTCTTTCCTTGTATAGTATGAATTTCAGAGTACTATACATCAAAAGAATTTAAAAAACGAAAACAAATTTTGTTTTAATGTGTCTTGTTTATTTTATTTAAAAGTACAAAAATGTTGGGTATCTATAAAAGCGCTAATTTGCGTCTTTTTGACAATTAAAAAGCGCTAAATCTATCGCCAAAGGCGCTAAATTGGCTGAAGCTTCACCGATTTCATTACTGGAATTTTGACCTACATAATATTAAAATTAAATAGTGACTGAATATAAAATTCACTTAATATGTTTTTTATATTAGTAATGATAACAAAAATGACAAGTTGTTAAACAAAATTGTTGAATTAATATAAATGGTAAAAATAGCCAAGTTAATCGCCAGTTATATCAGAAATCGCCATAAAAGTCGCCAGTCGCCAAATGGGAAATCCCATCGCCAAGCACTTTTCAAAATCGCCACGTTTGGCGAGAAATCGCCATATCTGACAGCCCTGCTTTGGTGGATCGAAATTTGTTGAGAATGTTTATCAATTTTTAATTGATTTACATGTTCTTCCTTACAGAGCATTTACATTTTACAGCAGCGATGGGCGCTTGTTTGCCTGGATTACGAAGTTTTTCGGGTTTTTATGCTGGGTACACACTATGCAACGCGTTTACGCAATCTAGTGAATTAAATTCATTTTCATTCATTCTAGATTGCATCAACATCAAAATGCTTTGATATTTTGAGGTTGCATTGAAACAGATTGCATGTAGGTTGCATTTTGTGTACCCAGCATTACATTTACTCATCGTGTTTTTTTTACCAGAGCTGCTAAAAATGCAAAAATTGCCCTACACAGAAAAAATTATTTTTCCAATTCAAACAAAAAATTTGTAGAATCAAACAATTTTTTGTCTGAAATCGGTCCTATAAACAAATTCGCATATTCAAACAATTTATTTGCATATTGTTTATTGAAAAAAAAACATTGATTTTTTCAAACAAATAATTTAACTGAATCAAACAAAAAGTTTACTGAAATTCATATACTAAATTTCAAAATAAAAAAAAAAGTTTTTGCACAGGCAATGATGCGCACACAAGCAGGCACTGTATAGCAGATGATGGCAGAGAGAGCAGAGCGGCCGGCTGGCTTTGAGACACATTTTTTTGTTGGAATAATTTTTGAACGAAGTCTTTTTTTAAAACACACAATGTTTTTCGTCATCTCTCACTGTTGCTGTATTCTTTCCTTTGCTAATGAAGAAGAAATGTAACCCAAAAACGGCGACAGACCGACGCGATATGTTTTTCGTCATCATTATATTTTTGTATTTGATGTATTTAAGCAAACAGTTTGAAAAATTGAATACGGGATTTTGTTTTTTTTTTAACCAACTTTGAAACCAACCAAAAATTTATTTTGTTTCTTATAATGTTGTTGTTGTTGTTTCTGTTGTTTAAAAAGAGTGAAACGTTTTTTTACCTGCTATTTTTTTTTTTTTTTTTTTTTACTTCAAACCTCTTTATCTTTCTTACTGTTGTACTTTTTTAAAGTGTCCAAAAATAGACTGCATGTGTTTTTTGTTGTAGTTCTTATATTTCACATTAGGAAGTGTTGCTTACGATCAAATAAAAAAATGCAAAAAGACGACAACATTAAAAAGCGTTAAATATTTCAAACAAAATTATGAAAACTTGAAACCAATAACGCGTGTATTATATTTTTGAATGGTTGTCAACATTTTTGTTGGTTAAATAAAAATCAAACAAAAATTTTAATTGAATCAGTAAAAAAATTTGTAGAAATTAAAAAAAATTTCAAACAAGCGTTTGTTTGAAAATAATTCGGCAATAATTTTTTCTGTGTACTAAGGTATTCCTTTAAATCTCCAAAACATACTAAACAATTGTTTTATTATACTACTTTTTAACTTAAAAAAGTAGGTTTTGTAACTGTTTATGCATGAAACATGAATTCAAGATTTTCAGTTTGTGGGCAGTAGTAAATTAGCGAAAACAACATCACACAAACACGTGTATGTGTTATACGGTAAATTTTTCCACATTCTGATTTTAATGTAAAGGCCCAAATACACTTGTCAAATGCTTGACATCAAGCTCGTGTACGTGTGCTTGACATTAGAACATACATTTGCTGGATAAGCTGTCAAGCATTCATTTTGCATTTTATTTTGAAGTGACAACAACAGGATCAAAAAATATTAAAATATAGATAAAAAAAAGTTTAATTGTGATAACATACTTTTAACTGTGTTGCTTTTTAATAAATAGAACAAATTGAAGCAAAGAAGGAGAAAATTATTAAATAACATTTTTTTTTCCTCCAAAACATATTTTTCTTTTCATCCGACATTTTTAGCGTCTGTTCGGTTTGAAATCACGCTTAAAGTGTGTGGGTGCTTGAAGAGTAACGCCAATACATTCATCCAAATCACTCGTCAAGCATGCTAAATATCTAAATTTTTTTGATTTTCCATCAAGCATCGTCGGTGTAACACATACAAACTAATTTTCACTAATACAACCTTAATGCTGGATGGGAATTTGACCAGTGTATTTGGGCCTTAAATATTGTTGTTTCTTCTTGTTTTGACTGCTAAAAAATAGTTTTTTATTTAGTTTCTCTATTTTAAAGTTTAAAATTTACAGTACTGGCAAGACAGTGAGAAAATACATATAAGTTGCTAAAAACACTGCACACAGTTTGAAAAGTGTGCATTATTTAGTGATAAAGTTTGCATGTACTGCTACTGTCTTGCCGGTACTGTAGGGCTACCAGATGTTTGAACCTATCAACCAGGACACATGGAAAAAATGGATAAAAAATTATACCAATAGAAAAGTTTTTTTTTTAACACATATGTATGTAGTATATCGCACCCAAAATACTAAAGGGTCACAGCTCAAAATTTTTCAAAAATTACTTTTTTTCATAAATTAATTCTCATTCATTTCTTCAAATTGGACTTTTTTCATTAGGTAACTTATATTTGTTTTTAATATTATTACCATTTTTACATAAACAGTTTTTTGGCTCTTCTGTAAATTTAAGAATTTTGAGTTGTTACCTTTTTGTATTTAGGGTGCGATATGTAAAAAACCATCCAGTTTTTTTTTTAAATCCAACAATGTATAGAAAAAAATTAACGTGTACTTCATGTACATAAAAACGATGAAAAATAATAAAAAGTTGAGCTTAAAATGTTCTAAACTAAAATAACTTTCAGAAGATTGAACTTTTTCTAGAACTTCATTTCGGCCTTTGATATAGTTATAAAACAGGTAGCATGTCATATTAAAATCAAACTTACATTGAAGAATACTCTCCAGTGTTTCAGTCTTTAACGAGTTTCTTTCTTTAGTCCATTGAGCAGCGTAAGTACTCAACTTGAAAAAAATCAAACACTTTTGATTATACTTCAACCAACTCGACAACTGTCAAACTAATCAATTGAAAAAGCCATACACTCTTTGATTTGGACAACGGCCGACTCAGTTGACAATTATATTGAAACGTGTATGGCCTGCCTTACAGAAAGCAATTTGTTATCGGTTTTCGATTACTTATAAAAGTTGTTTACACGGTATAACTTTTTACAGCCACTAGTTGAAACAAAATTTGAAAGAAGATTGATTATGCCCAGTAAAAAATGGTGCTTAATGGTAAGCAGGTTTGTAAGGGAGAGAAGCACAATTCCCCCTTACAAACCTGCTTACAAGAGGCATGATTTTTTTATGGCGAATTCCCACTTGGAAGCACTACTTTTTTGTAAAATCACTGCGTTGTTCATGGCTTGCATTATTCCGTGAAGGAATAGCTTCCAAAAACCGCAGCTTTCATACTTTTGATTAATTGCTTCTATACTGTATACAAGAAGCGCAACACAAAAACTTATGCAAAAGAAACAAACACACAACACAGTTAATATGTAATTTTTAAAATAGAACGAAACTGTACGCAAATTAAAAAGAAAACAACAATAAATCTAGTAATTGACCACACAAAAATTTGCTTGCGTCCTCTCTGCTCAAAAACAATTTGCTTACTGATTGCGTAATAAAAAAGAAGTAATTTTAAGCATTTCTTGTTTTCGATTACATGTCGGGAATAATCGTAAACACATTTTGAAATCATTGCAATACAACGTGCTTCCATGTAAGGGATTAACAGAAGCACTTTGAACTTTGGTCGTAAATTTTTTCTTTTAAATAACCATTTCAACTACTCCCTTACAACCTGCTTACTTATAAGGGATTATGCGAAGCTATTAAATAATTTTCATTTACTTATATTAAAAATTGACTTCAATGGTTTTCGCTTCCCTGTTGCTTCTAAGTAGTATGTAATAGTCAGCGCATATATCAGCGCTCTTGTACTTTTCTTGCTTCCCAAAACCTTAAAATTATTTACTGGGTCATCTAATATTATTGAAAGCTTTTACCAGCTTTACACCAGATAACAGTTGAATTTAATTAAAGTTCTTTATACAATTACCTTATGTTAGCAGTGTTATAACAAAAATCTTAGCCTTTATTAACAACTAAAGCAAAAAACTAATTTGTTTGTCTTGACCTGTACAAAAAACCAGGACAATTTAATAGTGGACCAGGACACCAGGACAAGTAGTCTAAAACCAGGACAATCCTGAAAAACCAGGACGTATGGCAGGCCTACGGTACTGGCAATTGTAAACGCCATGTTACTTCTGTTTTGCATACTTTTTGTCAAGAATTCTTCTTGAAGTTCAAAGTAGGTACATTTTATTTGTTTTTTTATGTTTTTTTCGTACTTCTTCTCGTTGACCTTTTATCTCTTATAATTTTATTCTTTCTTTTTTTTATTTAGCTACTCTTCCGCTTTGAAGTTTCATCATTTATGAGAAAAAAAAAAAAGTTAGCTTTTAAACACAAATGACTCTCAATGTGTATTTTTATTGAACAACAAGTTGTTTTGCTACCAAGAATCTTTTGCGCCCTTTATCCCTTAATTTAAGAAATAAAAAATTCTGATTAAAAAAAAATCTTGAAAAAAAAATTTTTCTGACAAAACAAAATTTCTAGTTAAAAATCTTGATTTTGTAAAAAAAACATTTTTTGTATAAAACGAGATTTCGCAAAAACCACAAATTTTTATGGAAAAAATCTTTTTTAATGAAAACAACAACGAGCAAAGAGCTTTTTTTTAAAACAAAGAAAATCGAGCTTTTGTTAATAAAACGTATTTTTCTGAAAAACAAAATTTCTAGTTAAAAATCTTGATTTTGTAAAAAAAAACATTTTTTGTATAAAACGAGATTTCGCAAAACCCACAAAGTTTTATGGAAAAAACCTTTTTTAATGAAAACAACAACGAGCAAAGAGCTTTTTTTTAAACAAAGAAAAACGAGCTTTTGTTAATAAAACGTATGTTTCTGAAAAACAAGTTTTTGTAGCAAAATTGATTTTTTTATTGTTTTTATAAAATAAAGATTAGTTTTGATGAAGAAAATTAGTTTTTGTAATAGAAAGAGATTTGGGGAAAAACTATTTTTTTTTTTTTAAATAATTTTTTTTTTATAAAAAAGAACTTGTTTTTGGAAAACAAAACGAGTTTTTATGAAAAAAAAAAAAAAAAAATATGAAGAATGTTTGTGGAAAATGAGTTTTTGAGCAATAAACAAGTTTTTGGTGAAATTTTTTTTTTAAATGTGTTGTTTTTTTATCACTTTTTCTGAAAAAAAAGAGTCTTTGAAAAAGAGAGTTTCTGTTAAAAAAAAAGTGAGTTTTTATGAATAATCGATTTTTACGAGTTTTTGTAAAAGAAAGAATGTTAATGGAAAAAAAAGTTTTTTAAAGAAAAAGTAATTTTTTGTTATAAAAAAACCAGTTTATTTTTAAAGGAGCTTTTATAAATAAAAACGAGTTTTTGTGAAAAATAGTTTTTGGCAAAACATTTTTTTTTGTAAAAAGAACGAGTTTTTATGAAAAAACGATTTGCTTACGAGTTTTTGTAAAAGCAAAAGAATTTTTGTGAAAAAATTAGTTTTTTGAAAGATTTTTTTTTTTTTTAATAAACAAGTTTTTCTATGAAAAACGATTTTTTAACGAGTTTATAAGAAAAAAAGTTTTTGTGGATAAATACATTTTTTTGGGAAAAAAATATTTTGTTTTTGTGAATAACACGAGTTCTTTAAAAGAAACAAATTTTTATGAAAAAAACGGGTTTTTTCAATCAAGAATTTTTGTGTAAAAATTTGTTTTTTTTTTTAAAGAAAAATAACTTTTGTAAAAATCGAATATTTAAAAAAATAATCGTTTTTTTTTCTAAAAAGAAATTTTGTTAAATAAAGATTTTTGTGAATTTTTGTTAAAAAAACAGGGTTTTTGGAGAAAAATACTTTTTTTTTAAAAAAAAAATTAT
This sequence comes from Pollenia angustigena, assembly GCA_930367215.1. Lineage (NCBI taxonomy): Eukaryota > Metazoa > Arthropoda > Insecta > Diptera > Polleniidae > Pollenia > Pollenia angustigena. Next base: position 212,426,317 of record OV884060.1, read on the forward strand.
GGTGTCTTCTTTTCTACAAAAAAAATGTGACATTTTATTTAAAAACATGCAATTTGGTGTCTGTTTCTTCAAAATTTTGCTCCCGAAAAGGGTGAGTTTTTTAGAATAAAACAAATTTTTAAGAAACAGACACCAACTTGCATTTTCTTTAATAAAATGTCACATTTTTTGTAGAAAAGAAAACACCATTAATTTTTTGTGAAATAGTACAAGTTTTTGTTTAAAAAAAATGAGTATTTATAAAGAAAGAAAAACGATTTTTAACGAGTTTTTGTTATGAAATAGATTTTTGTCGAAAATTATTTTCTTTCGGAAAAAATTATTTCTGTGAAAAAACGAGTTTTAATGAAATAAATGGTTTTTTTTTTAAATAGTTTTTGTGGAAAAATTATTTTCTTTAAAAAAATTAATTTTGTTAAAAAACAGTTTTTTTGTAAAGAGTTTTTCTAAAAAAAAATACTTTTGTAAGAAATCGAATTTATATATACATATGGGGAAATCCAAAGTGTTGAACGTGACAGTCGTACGCATCAAAAATACAATAACATTTTAAACAACAAATATTTTTACGTTTTCTTAACCCTTAAATTATAGCACTAAGAAAGTACTGTTATCTATGCTAAAGTTTATGGAGGGCGCGATTCTAGGTCAAAGATAATGGCAAAAGAAGTAGCGGTTCGAACGTGAAAAAAATAGAAGTAGTTTTTGTGGCCATGTATAAAAAGGCGTAATTCAGCGAAACCTGGCACAATTTTTAAGTCAAACTACTTTCAGAATTTGACGTAGCAATGTTACATTAAAATGTCTTTGGTTTGATTCCAAAATCTTCTGTATTTTTTTTTTAAGCCAAAATCTGTGTCGGTACGTGACATTTCGAAAGTGAAATTTTTTCCATAATAATTTAACTGAATAATGATTAAAACAAAATAAAAATTTACCGTTAATCCGAATAACATATTTCTTTTTGAACTCTTCCTTAGATTACAGATTGGAATAATTTTTATTAAATATCACTTCTATTAAGGAAGATAAATATAAAAGAAAACATACAATAAAACATTCTCACAAATAAGAAATTACGTTTGCACAATTTTGCAGTCTGATTATTCATCTAATGATGTTTTCTTTTCTGCAAAAATGTGACATTTTTTTTTAAAAAATGCAATTTGGTGTCTGTTTCTTAAAAATTTTGCTCCCGAAATTGGTGGCTTGTTTTATTCTAAAAAAAACTCACCCTTTTCGGGAGAAAAATTTTTAAAAAACAGACACTAAATTGCATTTTTTAAAAAAAAATGTCACATTTTTTAAAAAAAAATGTCACATTTTTTTGTAGAAAAGTAAACACCATAAGTGAACAAGTTTATGAGTAAATTTATAAAATTAGTAAAATCTAAATATTTCTCTATAACAATATCGTAAAATAATTAGCTTTTAATAACTTTTAACTTTTCGGTCACGGTGGACCTTTTGACGGAAATGCCCATATATAAAAATAGCCAAGCTTTTTTCAAAAAAAAAAAAAAAAAAAAAAAAAAAATTCATAAATAAAGATTTTTGTGAAAAATCGAATTTTTGTTAAAAAAATTTTTTTTGGAAATATTAAGTATAAGACAACGAGTTTTTGTTCAAAAAATTGCAATTTTCTTTATTTTTGTGATAAACACATTTTTTTAATAATATTTTTATTTTTAATTACAATGAAACTATTTTTGTAAAAACTTCTGATTAAAACTTTTGATTAAATTCGTATTTTTTTTTTTTTTTTTTTTTTGATTCCTAAAAGGAATATCCGTGAAGCCTTTTTTTTAACAAACACTATGAGTTTATTTAATTCCTCTTATCCTTTTACATTTTAACTTCTTTATTTTATATTATTTTGTTTAAGAAATTTTTTTATAAATTCTCAATTTAATTGAAAAAAAAATCAAAGTTATAATTTTTACAAATTCATTTGCCGGTCTTTTAAAATGTTTCTATTTATTTATTTATTTATTTATTTATTTACCGGCCGTAGTTTTACGTTTTAAATATGAAAATATATTTTTGGGTTATTTCCTTTCCGTTTAACGGTATTGAACTCTTCCGTTACCACAGTTGAACTGATTTGTTTGGTGTTTAATGTTTTGATAAGCACGTGTTGATATGAAATCTGTTCCTTATTCGTATTTATTGTTTTATCTGTTGTGAAACAAAACCAGAAAGGATTCTGCGCAGTCTACATTCAGTCTTCCAAAAAAATAGGAATACTTTATAAAACTAAAAAACGAAATGAATATTAAGTTAAAGCCGACCGCATGCAACTGTACATTGCATTTCATTTACTTGTCTGAATTTTACTATCGGGCATGATCTGACAATTGCAAAACGCTTAAAATTTGCGATTCTAAACCTGAAATCGAATAATAGGTGTTCTGTAAATCGCAAGAAGTTTGGCGACCGTAAGTCGCAAAAGTATGCTTAAGGGAACTGGAATATTTTTAAGAGACTCAAGCAAAACTCACGGTTTTCAGAACACCGTAAAATAAATTTATCGAAAACAAAACAACCCAATCGAAACAGTAACGCTATCTAACGAACAATAGCTATTCCCTATTTCCTTTTAGATGTTACAGTGCCTGCATGCCGAATTTTAAGAAAACTCGTTCATTAGTTTAAAAGATATATGGAACGGGAGCTTTTACCGCTATTGCCCTATCTCACGCCCTATTCCCTATTTTCTTTCAGATGTTACAGTCTCTGCATGCCAAATTTTAAGAAACCCGGTTGAACAGCATAAAAAATTGGGGAGGGGGAGCTTTTACCCCTATTGCCCTATTTCACGCCCTAAATAATACAAATTTTATGCTATAGTTCTTTCCAGATGTTACACTATTTTCCTGCAAAATTTCAAAAAAATCGGTCGATTTGTTAAGCAGATATAGGGAGGGGCAGCTTTTACTCCTCCTGCTCTATTTCACGCCCTATTCTCTTTTTTCTTTCAGATGTTACCGTGTCTGCATGCCAAATTTTAAGAAAACTGGGTGATTAGGTAAGAAGATATAGGGAGGGGGAACCCATGCCCTATTTTGGACCCTCTGTAAAATTTACTCTTCGACCTATTTTCATACCTAACAAATACACATACAAAATTTCATAAAAATCAGTCAAGCCGTTTAGGAGGAGTTCTAAATGGAGGGCTTTTTGTTGGTATTTGTGTGGAAATATAGAGGAAAATCTAAATGCCATATCTGCGGAACCCCTACGCCAATTTCGTACAAACTTAACTTAAACCATCTACAGACTGTCCCCAACGTACCCTGAAATTTTGGTTGAAATCGGTCGAACCGTTTCCGCAGTTAGTGGTGACATCAATGTGTACACTTCTTTTTATATATACACTGAAAGAAAAATTCTTCATATATTTAATGAATCATTTTCATAAAAAAGTTTTCCTTGGGTAAATGAAAATTTTCATTGTCTAAATGGAATTTCATAGGTTTGATGAAGTATTTTCGTTAAAATCGCTTCATTAGATTTCGTAATTACGTTAAAAATTTTCATTGGATATATGAAAACTTAAGTTTGTCCAAGTTAAACAAAAAATTTTAATTGGGAACTTAAAAAACAATATACAAACATAACTATATTCATAAATTAATACAAAATTATAGTTTCCTTAAAAAAATGTTTAATTGTTAATTAAAAAATGTAAGATTTAATAATTTCATGCATCGAATGTTACATGTATGCCATTAAATTTATGAAATCAAAAAATTTTTTTATAAAAGCAACATATTTCAATAATTGCCTTCATAAATTTAAATTTTCATTGTGAGAATAAAAATGTCATTATAGTAATGAAACAAAAACTTCCAATCCACTTTCAATCAACGTTGTTATTGTTATTATGGACAATTTAATCTTATATTTACGCTCTTAATTGAGAAAAAAACATAGTTTTTTTATACAAAAACTACACTGCCCCGGTAGACTAGCTGGTAGTGAGCTAGTCTATCAGCACCGAGGTTACATGTTCGAATCCCACCAGAGACAGAAAAAAAATAAAAAATAAAATAAAGTAAAATAAAATAAGAAAAAAGAAAAAAAAAATAAATAAAAAAAAAGAAATAAAAAAAAAAAAATTTTACTTTATTGAAAGTATTCATCCAATGAATAATATTCATGAATCTAATGTAATGTTTCATTAAGTCCTTTTAATGAAACAGGTTTCATTGATCCAACGAAGCGCTGCATAGGTTCCTTTATAATGCAATTTTTCATGGGATTAATGTCAAATTTCGTTAGTATTGCGAAGAAAATTCTTTCAGTGTATAGTTATTAAAAATAATGATAATAAAAACTTTAATGCAAAGGGCTTTTAAAACATTATTCCGCACTGCAAAACCATTTCGGTTTCATAATTTTGTTAGTAACTTGCAATGTTCTTCCATTGGCTGACACTTTGAAGGCGTTAAGGAGCATAGTTTTGCAAAATGTGGCGTTTACAACGTTATTCGCGGCTGTGCTTCAATTACTTAAAGTCGTTTATCCCGCGAAATTAGATTTTTTTGGTCACAGACTCTCAGTTGTGTTGAGATCATCGCTGCATGATGGCCAATCCTCTTCTGCTGTCTTACAAACTCCAGCTACGGCGATCGACTATCGATATTGCTAATGACAAATGGGCGGCGAATACTGAATGCAGGATTTCCAGGCAATTGTGGTCGCGCATTGATGACGGGTCGACCAAGTCTCTACTATCTATGACCAAGAGGGACGTATCACTTTTGTTATCTCTTGTCACTATACACTGTCTTAAAGCTAGGCATCCACATAAACTGGTAGCCGGACGCTAAGATTACTGTCGCATCAGTGATGACGAGGACAAGAAGAAGAACTTTAAACACCTTCTTTGCCACTGTCCTGCACTGGCGGGAAGACAACTGGCCGAAATGGGGTTCTACCCCCCTCTGGCGAATTGTATGACGTCTCCGGCGTTGAACTGGAGCGTATTTTAAACTTCGCTAGAAGATCGGGTTGGTTCAACAGTCATGGTTCAGTTTAGTGGAACGTCATGGTATCACAATTGATCATTGGGTCTAAGAGTGTCAGATGGCTTCTGACTGCCATTTCTACCTAACCTAACCATTAGCTAAGCAGTGGCTGTGGGCAGCAGTATGTTTTGGATCATTATCCTGTTTAAATATCCATTTTACTAGGATTCTAGCTGACCCGACAGACGTTGTCCTGTCCAAATAAGGAAATATGTTTGCGTTCGACTTTTAAAGTCCGTTAAAAAGATACGAACATTTAAAAGAAAAATTAGTCAAATCGACGAAACCGTTTTCTGATTTTAGGTATATCGAAAAAAGTGGGTGGGGCAAAATTTTCTTTCCGTAAAAACCTAAGTTGGACCATAGCAATCATTTTAAAGAAAAAAATCGTCCAAATCGGTCAAGCCGTTCTCAAGTTATGCGCTTAATAAAAAAAGTGGGCGTAAAAGTAGGCGTGGTAAATTTTTCTTTCGATGAAAACTTAAAATGGATTAATACGAACATTTGAAAGAAACATTTGTCAAATCGATAGAGCCGTTTTCTGATTTTAGGTAATTCGAAAAAAGTGGGCGGGGCAAAAATTTTTTTTTCGTATAAATCTAAGTTGGATCATGGCGATCATTTTAAAGAAAAAATCGTTTAAAAATTGGTGGTGCAATATGAAAATCGGATTTGGCCACGCCCCTACGCCCGCAGACCGAAAATCAAAAACTAGACTTCACAGTGTCACCCGCCTGAATATTCTGAAGATTCCCTGAAAATTTCATCAAAATCGGCCCAGCAGTTTTGGAGTCCATACGTTACATTCATACACACATCCTGTTTTATATATATAGAAGATTTGACTCTGTTCATGGCTGTTGGCACTATTAGCACCATTTGAGAGAAGCTGGGCTGGTTCGGGGAATTAGACGGGAATTTAACGCAAGAAAATTTTAAAGCATGCACATGAAACCCCGTCATTGCGCCACTACAGAATGGAGTAGTTTTATATTTGGATGAAACGTAAATTAACAGAGCCTCTACTGACGGGAAAAACTATGTTCGCTGTCCGAAGTTGAAAGCATATGATCCAAAGTAAACGAGGTCCACCTTGAAGCATGGTGGTGGGAGCATTATGCTTTGGGGTGCTAAGTGAATTACACATTACAATTATGCGGAAGGATAAATTAAAAAGATATACAAAATGAAAATTCTTAAAAATTGTAATTAGCATAAATAAATTTAAATTCCGTTCTAATTTGTTAAAGGATTTTTTCGCAAATAATAAAAGCTTTTCCTAATAATAGAGCATATTTGACGTAGGAGCACAATGTCACCGTATTAACGTAGTAGCGTACGACGTAGTCCTTCGACGTACGACGCAGTCCTACGACGTAATCCTTCAGATTAAATTTGATTTAAATGATTTAATTAGCTGTTGACAAACTTAAGGTCAAAATGCACTATTGATTTTTAATCCAAATTTTTATATTTTAAGCTCATCAAATTAAATTTTCCTTTAATTATTTTTATGAAAAATAGAATTTTACAACATGAAATTAATTAAAATTTAATGATAATTTTTCATTCTTGACTGACCGGGCTGTCGAACCCACGTTCAAGGACAGGTCGATTTGACATATTACGATAGTAACAACACTATCTTCTAAGATATCTGTGCCGTTTAGTACTTACAGCCATTGACGATGGCTGGCAGTCAATAGTCAAACATCAATCTTTAAACCAAATGGTATTTTTACTTGGTGGATCGAAATTTTTTAGCACTTTATTTTTCTTTTTATACCCACACCACCATAGTAGACCGATGTCCGCCCGGCTGGCTGGCTGTCTACGTAAACCTTGTGAGCAAAGCACAGGTAAACATTTTGAAGATAATCAGCCTTATTCCGGTTGTCGTTGTCGTAATCCATCATGTGTTCTTTAATCTCTTACAAAAAACTTCTTGATCGATTACGACAACGACAACCGGAATAATGCTCAATATGAAGAAATTTAATTATATTTGTTATGTTAATACTTGTCCCAAGCACCAAGCCTATTTAAAATTGGCACAATCGGTCCATAATTTCACATAGCCCCCATACAAACTTCTTTACGGAATAGAGGAGTCCTTGTGCCCATAGACCATCTTATTTTATTGGTATTAAAACTTAATTTGGATCAAAAAAATATTAACACAACACAAAGCATCCTATAAAATGTTCTTGTTAACACTATTTCGATCAATAACTATGTGTGGATTAATGACAGACAGATGTTTACTCTGCGAAATGTCATATAAGTTATTAAAGACTCAAATCTTGTGCATAAGATAAGCCATTTGTGTGTGCGCATCCCGAATTTTTAAGTTTCACAGTCTAAATCGAGCCGTTACCGCGAAAATAACACTGCTTTACAAATTTTAAGTTTGGAAAAGTACCAAGAACGCCACATGCCTAGATAAGTTAATTGGGACCTCCTGAACACGAAAAACGCTGTATTTTTTTTTTTTTTTCTAAGTACCGTTTTTTAGATAACGGTACTTATGTGTTTTTCGGTGTATGGTCCCACTCAAACCCTTGTGGAGCCCAATCAAACGTAGAAAAAAAAACGAAATAAAAATGAAAAATTTTGAAAAAAACGTAAAAAATAGGTAAATTTTGAGGTGCCATTACTTAGCCATTTCTTATCAGATAGAAATTTTCGACGGAAAAGGCATTCAATTACCTTTCCAACGATATGCCATTTATTTAGATCGGACTTTTTGGTTGGGCTCCACAATGGTTTGAGTGGGACCATACACCGAAAAACACATAACTACCGTTATCTAAAAAACGTTATCTAAAAAAATTGCAGCGTTTTTCGTGTTCAGGAGGTCCCAATTAACTTATCTAGGCATGTGGCGTTCTTGGTATTTTGTTGGCTGTAAACCAGTGTAATTTAAGCGACATAATTTTCAACTTTCGTTTTTTTTTCAATAAGACTTTATTGGCAACACTTGCATCATCTACTAAAATGCAGATTTTGTAAACACATACATACACTAACATACTAACATTATATATTTGCAAATTGTAAAAGAAGCTCTAATAATTAATTTTGCAATTTTAGTTTTGTGTTTTATTGTAACAACTATTTTTTAGGTCAACGTCAGCTGTTCTGTCGTTTTTCTCCATTTCAAATTTTTGGACTCATTCCCTTTATCCACTGAACGACTCATTTATTTCACGTGGAATTTTAAGCAAAAGCAAAAAAGTATGTACTGATTATTAAATAAGAAATAAAAAATTAAAATAACACAACCAGTACCAGTTTCTTATCCATTTTTACTTTATTTTTTATTAAATTTTTTATTAAAAAAAAATAATTTTTAGTAAAATACATGTGGGGTTTGTTTACATACGCAAAACAATGTCGCATACTTTGTAGGAATAAAATCGTCAAATTATACAAACTCGCATGATAGGTAACGTTGATACATGTCAAAATTTTCGTGTGAAATAATAAATGTTGCTCAACATTTTTCACAAATTTGAACAGAGTACTAGGCTTAAGAGACAAAATTTATTTGAAATACAATAAAATAAATCTCTCTCCTGTAAAATTTTATTTTTTGCGCTTACGTTATTTTTGTGGTTAGGGCTCGATATGCTCTTTCTAAAAAATATCGTTTAAATTAACTCTAGGCAAAATTATTGTCGGATTTTTGTTCATAATGAAATGTGAAATAAGTGAAATTGACACAAGGATATTGGGAAGCCATTGTTTAAAAAAGGTTATACAAACCCAAATTTTTTTTAATTAAAAAAAAAAACATTAAAAATAACGAGATATATCGAGTCCTAACCGCGAAAATAACGTAAACGACATCATTTTCAATTTTTGTTTTTTTTTTTTAATAAACGACTTTAATGACAACACTTGCATCATCTACTAAAATGTCATGGCCACATTAAGTACCGCGACATGCAGTCTACAACTGACATAAAATGCTTAACTTTAACACTAATATGATGTTAGTGTTAGGTATAGACTCATCATGTTAGAAGTTTTCTCATGTTATAACACGGTTGTTAATGCAAATGTTTTAACAACGCTTTTATAACATCAAGTTAACCCAGCAAATCATGTCAGTTGTAGACGGGCAGTGACGATTTTATAACAAGAACAATTTTATCGTAAGCGACAAATTTCATACAAAATTTTTATGAAATACAATTAAAAAAAATTCTCTCTTGTAAAATTTGATTTTTGGCGCTTAAGTTATTTTCGCGGTTAAGGCTCGATATGATCAATAAATTAAAGGCCAAGGCGAATTAACTACAGGTGGTGTCGAAACGGCAACTGATTTTGACAGTTCGGGCTTACTTGCTTTGATTTGTTAGTGTTTTGCTAATAATGGTTGACATTTCGAGCTAATGGCACTAACAATGCAATGCAAAAAAACGTATGTTGTTTCTGTTGTTTTTGGATTGTTGTAGTTCCGACACCACCTGTAGTTGAATTCGCCTTGTTAAAGGCCAATAGTTTAGTTGAAAAATACGTTTTGTACATCTCAAATTCAATGAAGTGAACCACTGCAGATTTTAAAACCATAGCGCACCTACATACATATATGTATGTAGATGAGGAATGAAAGAGAGTTTGTGATTATTAATGTATATAATAAACTCAGTAACAGTTTTACTTAAGCACAAACGTCCAGAATAAGTCTTTCAAAAAATAAATCCTTATCAATCTTTAATCCATTGCAAAAAATTGTTTCGACATACGGTATATTCAGGATTGGGAAAAAATACATGCTTAATGTAGTTGAAATACAAAATACATTTAAAGTGTGTATTAAAAAAAAAAAAGAGATACAAAGTATCTAAACACAGAACAAAATCAATGTAAATTCGTTCGAAACAAGGTTGATTTAACATTTTTCAGTAGTGATTTTGCTTCATAGTTACTTCATGTTAATTTAACATGATTTTACAATAACTTGCGAACAACCTTTTTTTCTTTTAAAATAACTATAATTCATGTTAATTTAACATTGCAGTAAAGTTAGAGCAAAATGTCATTTACATATATTGAAATAACAATCCGAATCACGTTGAATGAAAGTTATTTCAAGTTAAAACAACGTGAATTTCAATGTAGAATCAAATTGGTGGGAGTGTGATATAACAGTGTGAAGACAGCATATGAATTTATTTAAGAATAATTTAAAACACTTACCCCTGCTGTAACTCATGTTTCACTTATTTTGTATCTCCTTTGTTAACAGAATCATCAGCAGAATGGCCCGATATGGTTTTCGTCATCATTCTACTTTGAAAACTTGATGTTCTGTTTAACTAAATAATTTTAATTAAAAGCATACGGGAATTGTCTTCTTTTTATAACATATTTTAAACAGGAAATTAAAAAATGTACATACTTAAGTATGGATTCAATATTGAACAATGTTATTTTAACAGTGAATAATATTAAATAAACGTGATTTACAGTTATTTTAATATTTTTCGTTTAAAATTAATATGAATTAATGATAAATTTAAATAAAGGGCATACTTTTGCAGAAATTTACCATGATTCTCAATCAACATTTCGCCATGTTATTTTAACATTGGTATTTTTTTCTGTGTGTACAAAATACTTTGTTTTTAAGTCAATGTTCAATTTAGTATAGGCATAATAATTTAGTTTAGTAACCGCCCAAGCGCCATAGAGGCATGATTGGGACATTTAAAAAACAGTTATGTCTAGGAATGAGATTTTCATGCACTAAAAAATCGAAAATATGGGCTTAAAATATGCACTGAAAAATCCCAAACATGCACTAAAAAATAAAAAATTTGAACTAAAAACTTAAAAAATTTCCATAAAAAATTGTTTTTTAATTTTACTAAAAACAAAAATATTAAAACTTCAGTCTAGTGTTAAGGCCCAACTATAAAACATATGCTTAAGTTGGCTTTAGCAATTTTGCGAATACATGTGATTCATATGTGTCGAACCATATTGAACTTAAGAAAACTTGTTGGTTAATTTTATGTAACTGGCATTTGCTTAAGCAAAGTGCCGAACAGATCGCACACTCCGTACGGAATAAAATATTTTTTGATTTTATTTTCTAAATGCTTTTGAGAGGCTTTTTGTTAATTGTTGACAGTAGCTTAAGCCAGCTTATGCATATTATAGTTGGGCCTTTATTCAAATATCTTTAAAAAACTTAAATAATATGTTCAGCAGCCGTATTCTGCAATTCGCTTAAGGCTAGTTTACACTATTATTCTTTGTATTAATACATGTAAAAAACTCAAGTAATATGACAAAGTGTGACTTCATCGTTTTTTGAAAAATTTCTAAACAATAATACTTTTCATTAGATCAGGGTTGCATTTTATTTCATGTGTGAGTGTTTATACTTTGTGTGATGGTGTGAACACAAACTGTCATGTTAAATTAGATTTTTTGCCTGTCGCAACAAAACTCGTTAGATTTCTATCTCACAAAGTATTATGGAATACATAAGACTTGTGAGATAGTGTAATCTAGCCTTTAGCTAAAGCTAAATCTCGATCGCTAAAATGCCTTCTTCTTCTTTATTTGCATATTCGGTTTTCGAATCTAAGCGATCATACAATTACAAAATATACATTTCAAAAAGTTTAATGAATATTTTACACTAGATTTAATTTCAAACATTGTTTACGATCTGAGCAAAAACATCTCTATTTCTTGCCGCATTTATAAGATTCTGCACATTCTGAGATCTAGTCCATTGTTGTATATTTTCAAGCCATGATATTTCCTTCCTGCCCCTACTTCGTTTTCCTTCAACTTTGGCTTGGAGGATTGTTTGGAGTACCATATATTTAGGGTTCCTCATAAAAAGTCCTAAATAAGCAGTTTTTCGTTTTTTGATGTGAGTCTGCACACAGAAAAAAAATACCCATGTAAAATTAACATGGAAAAATGTTGATTGAGAATCATGTTAAATTTCAGAAAAATTATGCCCTTTACTTAAATTTATCATAATTTCTTATTAATTTTTAATAAAAAATATCAAAATAACCTTAAATTACGTTTATTTAATATTATTCACTGTTAAAAAAATAAAAAAAAAAATATTAAAATATAAATAAATTTGGATTCAATATTGAACCCATAAAAACCTTTTTTGTATTAAAATCAAAAGTTTATCTTGTTAAATTAACATGCATACCTACTTAATTATGTACATTTTTTATTTTCACTTTTAAAATATGTTATAAAAAGAAGACAATTCCCGTATTCTTTTAATTAAAATTGTTTATTTAAATAGTACATCAAGTTTTCAAAGTAGAATGATGACCATATCGGGCGATTCTGCTGATGCTTCTGTTAACAAAGGAGAATACAAAATAAGTGAAACATGTGTTACAGGGTTTTGAATTATTCTTACATAAATGCAAATGTTGTCTGATGCTTCTTCACACTGTTAAAATACACTCAAACCCATTTGATTCTACATGAAATTCACGTTGTTTCAACTGGAAATAACTTTCATTCAACGTGATTCCGATTGTTATTTCAATATAAATTACATTTTGCTCTAACTTTACTGCAATGTTAAATTAACATGAATTATAGTTATATCAAAAGAAAAAAATGTTGTTCGCAGTTATTGTAAAATCAGGTTGAATTAACATGAAACCCGTATGAAGCAAAATCACCACCGAAAAAATTTAAATCAACCTTGTTTTCGACGTTTTTAACTTGATTTTTGTCTGTGTGTGAGTTCATACGGCTCATGTCTTATTGACAAGATTCTTCCTTTTTCTTCTTTGAACATGAATTGGCGTTCAAATGATTCATGTCATGTTGACGACATGTGCTTTTTTGATATTGAAAACAATAACAAAATTAAACAACGAATGAAAAAGCAAAACGTACACAGAAAAAATTCTCCAACATTTTTCACCAATTAAAGCATTAATCAAAAATAAAATCAGTTTTAATTAAAAATTTAATCAAGTGAATTAAACGTTTAATCAAGTAAATTAAACGTTTAATTAATACTATTAACTGGTTTAATTGATACTATTAATTTGTTTACTGGTGCAAATTTAATTAATTTTTTAATTAATATCACAAATTTTTTAATTAAAATCAATTTTTATTTTTTTCTGTGTAAAGACAGTACGTGCATCTGTACTCGTTTCTTTTCCCCTCGTCCCTCTCGTCTATAAAGTAGAAATCTTGTCAATAAGACATGAGCCGTATGAACTCAGACTTTAAAAGATGCCAATATAATCACACGCAGCAATCGGTTTCAACTTTTTTCGGTTCCAACCGATAACAATTTTATTAACAGCGAATCGAAGAGAAAAGGAAAAGAAAAAAATTACATGCAGCCATTGTTATGCATATACCAATGAGTAAAAACGCAAAGCGTACTGTCCGAGTACAGGCATCTCCGTACCTTTCTTCTTTCTTCTCTCACCTAAAAACCTAAGGGCACTGCTACACGTTCAATAAATATCGTGATATTTGGATCATGATCCATTTTAAAATATTGATGGATCACGAGCGTATGCTACATGTTCAATATTTATCGCGTCAGTATTTGTGTTATTTTTATGTATTTTGTTTATTTTAATAATTTTTTCAGTGCAGTCGCTCTTTTTATTTTGTCGGAATAAGCTTTAGCCGACGAGTCCCACAATTCCGGCAATGCCTCCAAACTAAAAATGAAATCTTTTAAAATAATTTTTTCACTGGTTAATTCCGATTCCACCGGCAGAACCCACTCGATTTCACTGTCTTCTGCCATTACCCTTTATTTCAATAAACTTTTCACAAATGTTGTCAATTGTTTTACTTTTTATTTGTTTAATTTTTTCCACTGCGTATTTTATTTCCTTAATTTTGACACTTTTTACTGACGTATTAATATTTATAATTATTATTTTATATCATGAAAATGCTAAACGTTCAATATTTATCACGCGATCCACGATCCGCGATCTGGATTTCTGGATTTCATATTTAAGGCCATTCTGCGATATGGATCGCGATCCATCAATATTGCATGCTAAACGTTCAATAAATATCGTGATACTAGAAATATCAAGATATTTATTGAACGTGTAGCAGTGCCCTAAGAGTTGAGCATCAAAAGATGAAACGTGGGAAAGCAGACTAAGAAGATAATTTATAATGTAATGTAGAAACTGTTTAATGATGTTTGATCTAGCCAAACGATTTGCAAAAGAAAATAACTTTTTGTACTTGAAGAATGCCAATGCATTTTGGAAAATATATTTTCAGATCCCACACTGATTCCAGAACAGATCAAAAATATTTTATATTTATTTTATTTTTTGAAATCCTTGATTTTTACTGCAAAACATTTTAGATTTTGTTTTTTTTAGTTTGTCTGGCTACTCTTCCTTCCATATTGTTAATTTTACTTTCTGCAATTCAATTAATTTGACTTGAGTATTAACCCAGTAAAAACTTCGCCTACTTTTTCAAAATGAATAGCTTCTTTAACTCATTATTTTGTAGCTTTCTTCTATAACTACATCTATAACAACTTCTATAACTACTTTTTTCTGGATGTGTGCAGGTAAAAAAATAATGACTTACTTTTTAATGCGTTCATTTTGGGACATCCCTTGTAAAATTCATTAGTTCTTTCAGTAGAATTGTAAGTAGTGCTCTTATGTTTTTCTGATTACTCAACACATTATTTTGTAGGCGAAGTTTTTACTGGGAAGTAAAGTTAATTCCTCCTCATTACCCAGTAAAAACTTCGCCTACAAAATAATGTGTTGAGTAATCAGCAAAACATGAAGGCACTACTTACAATTCTACTGAAAGAACCAATGAATTTTAACAAAGGATGTCCCAAAATGAACTCATTTTAAAGTAAGTCATTATTTTTTTACCTGCACACATCCCGAAAAAAGTAGTTATAGAAGTTGTTATAGACATAGTTATAGAAGAAAGCTACAAAATAATGAGTTAAAGAAGCTATTCATTATGAAAAAGTAGGCGAAGTTTTTACTGGGTAGTTATTGATTCACCAATATATCTTTAATTGGAAAATACAATCGAAAATAAGGTGTTCTGAAAATCGCAATAGAAAAAAGTTTGGCGACTTAAAATTGCAAAAGGGAACTAGAATATTTGTAAGAAACTGTGGCAGATCGCAAGCTTAACGCACGAGTTAAGGAACGCCATAAAATAAATCCGGCGTTTTGCGATTTCAAACCGTGCGATTGTCAGAACATGGCTGAATGTTCAGTTTATTTTCAAGCACTGGTTTAAACTTTTTTTGCTCTTTAAAAATTGACAAAAGCTATAAGTAGCTCTAAATAGTAAAGTCTGAGTGGTTAGTTTTCTTTGGGCGCAGAAAAAATGCTCCGAAATTGTTCACCAATTAAATAATTAATCAAAAATATTATCAGTTTTAATTAAAAATGTAATCAACTGATAATATTAATTTGTTTACTAGTGCAAATTTAATTAATTTTTTAATTAATATCACAAATTTTTTTATTGAAATCAATTTTTATTTTTTTTCTGTGTATCATATTCTAAAAAAAATTCAAGGCTTTTTATTTTTTGAGTCGTGGTTGGCAATCTCATGGAAATGCCCATATTTAAATTTTTTTTAACGGTGTTTTTTGCGTTGCATTGCGAATTATAAGAGGTTATAAACAACCAATTACGTTTTATAAGAGCTTCAACAGATTTTGTATTAAAAAAAAATACGAATTAACGAGGGGATCGAAATGTATAGAATAATTGGGATTCAACGGGATTTTTTCAAGGGACCAAAATTTTGTTATGAATTTTTGAGATTTTCGAATTTAAATTATTTATTATTATTATTTATTAATAGATATATTAAATTGTATGTACATTTTCATATTATTTACAATATTTTAATATCTATATTTGGCTCTAACATATTTGTTGTGAGCCAGATTGGCAGATTACTTGATTTATTACTATAAATATAGTTATTATTTCAATATTTTTGATTTTTAATTTTAAATTAAGCTAAATTTATTCAGGTTAATAAGTATGCAATTGAAAAAAACAAACTAAGTTTAAAATTCATTTATTATTAAATGTCTATATTTTAAGGAGATTTATACGTATTTATACATGTTGTTGAAATCAGAGCCATTTAAAATATTTAGTACTTCAGTTATTCCAAGTTGAGCTTTTCCAAAGTATTGTAGTCTAAAACCATTATATATTGGACAAACGCCTAAAAAGTGGTTAGTATTTTCTGCTATCTCTAAGTTGCATAATGCGCATGTCGAAATTGAGTTGATACGGACCGCTCTGGCATTTAAATCGAGCATACCTCCTCTCGCCTTGATAATTAAGCTAGTAATACGGGACGAATAATTACTAGCAAGAAGTGGTGTAACACTATAATTAAGTTGGGAATAAAGATCGTGGTGTTGTGAGGTTGTTGCTTTGTGTACATTATTTTCACGTTCCTTATTAATTAACAAGGCTATTATTGGTTTCCAATCAGAACAAAGAGGTTGGTTTGAATAAGAAGCAGTAAAATTAAGAATCTGTTGAAGATTGGTCCACTCCTTTGCCCAGAACTCGTTTTTGGCAATGATTGTTTCAGCTAAGATACGTGGTAATCGATATCGATTCATATTTAGAGCTTTATTAATGTAACAAAAGTGTAGTCGCAGAGTTGAAATCTAAAGAAGGTCTAACCCGGTTTCAAGATGTAACATGTAGTTAGGTGTCGTTGTAGGTAGATATAACATTTTTTTAATAAAAAATCTAAATAACTTCTCTACTTCATCGTATTTTTGATAGCCCCATACTTGAGCCGCGTACAGCATAATTGATCTAGAAGCAGCGTGAAATATTCTGAGTTTATTGTGTTTAGATATTTTTGGGTGATTAATGTATTTAGACCAGGTGGAGTTGATTGCCAGTTTCGAAGCAGCTAATTTATTTTGTAGATGTTTTTTAAAGGACAAGTTATATGCAATATCAATGCCTAGATATTTGTAGCTATTGACGATCTCGATGCAGTCATCGCCAAACTTCCAGTTCAAATTTGACGAAATTCTCGGCCCAGAACGAAATACAACTATTTTGGATTTATTTAAATTAACTTTCAAGCACCACATCGTACAGTAGGAAAACAGAGCATCAATCATTTGTTGTAGTTTAGCTTGTGAATCCTATAAGATGACAATATCGTCCGCATAAAGTAATATCTTTACATTTATATCAGCAAACTTTTACACCATGCGGTAGTGCATCTGCTAGGTCATTAACATACAACGAAAATAATATAGGACTTAATATGCACCCCTGTTTTACGCCGAGATTGACAGAAAAGGGATCAGAAAAGGAGGTACCATCCCAGATACGTGTTTCAGTTTTTTCATAAGCGAACTGTAAAATTCTGATCAATTTGGAAGACAGACCTAGGCAAGAAAGTTTGTAAAATAAGCAATTTCTTGGTATCGTATCAAAAGCACATGAGAAATCTACGAAGAATGCATAAGTAAATTTATTATTTAAACTGTTAAGGTTGACAATATTTACTAGATTAAAGATATTGTCTAACGTTGAGTAGTGTTTTCTAAATCCAGCTTGGAATTCGTTCAGTACTTTATTGTACTCGATCCATTCCGTTAGTCTATTAAGCAATAAGGTAATTTAAATGTATTATAATTTAAATGTATTAACGCGATTCTATTGTAGTAAATTTATTTTGTAAAAATGTATTTCAAGACCTTAAGTACCTACTTAAAATACAAAATACTTGAGCGACAGGTATTTAAATTTATAATGGCCGATTTCACCAATTTATTTAAATATCAATTTATGTTTAAAATTCCTTTTTCATTTCAAATAAAAATTTACCCTGTAGGAAGTCAAACACATTTATAACTAACTTCAAACTGGTTTTTTTATAACCACAACTAGTTGATTAAGTGACTTTTTTCCTTGTCGACGACTCACTATTTTAACACAGGCATGTCATAGGCAGTAGTCAATTGGCCATTTTTGCATGACTTTTTAACTGACTACTAACTACTTATTTTTCAACCTATTTGTAATTAATTAAAAGTATTGTCAGTTTATAATAAATTATTTAAATTTTAAATAATTTTTGTCAAAAAAATATATGTACATATGAACATGCATACATATGTATGTATGTATGTATATCTTTATATATTTTGATTTAGAAATAATTATTTATGAAAAGTTTGCATTAAACTGCCCAAAATGATGATGTATAGTAGTCCTGAAATAAATACGCCACATAATTGCTAGTACATAAACAGATTTGTATTGATTTAATTTTTAATTATTTTAAAATGTTTGTATGTATGTATATATTTTTTTCATTTGATTTCATGGCATGCTTGTTTTACTTATTTTGCTTTTATTTGTGTTTTACGTGTGCATTTTTGGTTGATATCTGCATGAGATTTAAACCAATTTGTAGTCATTTAAAAGAAAGTTAATTTATAGTTAGTGTTTTTTGCAACTGACTATTTTATTTACTACAGGGTAATTATATGAAAAACTATATTAACATAGAAAATATTTTTTATTTAATAAATGTTTGTATTAAATAAATAGACTACCGCTGAAGATGTCGGTATATTTTATTACAAAGAAATTTTAGGCCTTATTAGCTTAAAAACAACAAAATCTAGAATATTTATATAGAGTTTGTGAAATTGGCCATAAAAGATTTTGTATTTGTAATTAAAATACAAATAAAACAAGTTAGAGTGCTATATTCGGCTGTGCCGAATCTTTGATACCCTCCACCGACAGTTCGAAAGTTTAAGGAGTAATATCTGTATGATGTTATTATTATCTTAAACTGTGACGATTTGTTGTTAATTATGGTTTAAGGCGACTAAACTGTTTTCCGGTAGCAGGGTTTGTATGGGGCCTAGGGTAAATTATGGACCGATCGTCACGAAATTTCACAACGTCATTTCTAGTCCTTAAAAACTGTGACGTACCAATTTCTGTTATAATAGCATTTTTAATTATGGTTTTAGGTGTACTAAACTGTTTTCCGGGAGTAGGGTTTCTATGGGGCCTAGGGTAATTTATGGACCGATCTTCACGAAATAACACAATTTTATTTCTTGTCCAATAAAACTTTGATGTACCAAATTTTGTTATGATAGCATTATTTTTTACGTTTTTAGGCGTACTAAGTTGTTTTCCGGGAGTAAAGTTTATATGGGGCCTATGGTAAATTATGAACCGATCTTCACGAAATTTCAAAGATTTATTTTTAGTTCTATAAAACTTTGATGTACCAAATTTTGTTATGATAGCATTATTTTTTACGTTTTTAGGCGTACTAAGTTGTTTTCCGGAAGTAGGTTTTATATGGGCCCTATGGTAAATTATGGACCGATCTTCACGAAATTTCACAGCGTGATTTCCAGTTGAATAAAACGAATTGCTGCGAAATCTTATATCATTCTGTGCATTTTTCCACCATTTATGTTAGTTTTTGTAACAAAATTATCAATTTTTTTTAGGTGGTGGTTCCACATTTTGATTCATAGCTCAGATCCTATTGAACCGATTTTGCTGAATTTCAATCCCAAACTGCTTAGGATAACTACAAGCAATTTGACACCAAGTTTGTTGATTTCTTTTGAGTTTTTCGAAAGTGAGCGTGTTTTCAACAGACGGACAGACGGACAGACAGACGGACATGGCTAAATCGACTTAAAATTACCCAAGGACCCAGAATATATATACTTTATAGGGTCTGAGATGAATAGTAAAAAAGTTTCACACGGAATGACAAACTGAATATACCCTCTTCACAACTTATTGTGGTGGAGGGTATAAAAATACGTATTTGTATTTCACAAACATCCCTGGGTACAAATACTGCTTCAAGCGTTAAATTCATAAAATTGTTATTGCGATTGTGGGACAAAAAAATCCTTATTTTTTTAGTTGGATTAGGACGAAAGTTTATTATTGGTGGCCTTTGGCGCACCATGGCTTTATTTAAGCAAATGTACAATAAACATTAATTAATTTATTTAAAATCAAGTAGAGTTCCAATTTGTTAGTTATCCTTAATCTTTTATCTCGTATTTTTCAATTGGTATTAAACAAATTTGTAGCTTGTTTTTCATTTAGAGCAATTATTAACAGTGTCCAAGTTCTTACTTAGAGAAGCGAAAGTGGAAAGTCATGGCTTTTCCTCTCTCTCCTAAAAACTTGACGACTAAAACTAGAAGAGTGTGAACCAGCACTTTCATATATCTAGAGATATCTTTGTAGCGCATTTGTTACGATTATTTGTTTTCTTAAAACAAAGCTAGAATCACTTCTTTCTATTTTGCAGGTATGTACTATTTTTGAATATAATCATATTTTAGGATAAGTAGATTTAGATTTAAGTAGATATAGATAGTATTTTCAGTAACGAATCGAAAAAAACATATCGCACCTATTCCAAATGAGGGTATTAACTCAAAACTTAAAAATTTTCAGTATAAGCAAAACTATTTTTAATTTTACATCAAAGCCATATGAAAAAGAACTTTCAAGCCAACCGTTTCATTAACAAAAAGTTAAAAATGAATGCCCAATTTTCAGGATAGTATTTAAATCAATATTAAGTTAATTTTCATAACAAACTTAAATCGTATTTAAAACAGATTGGTTTTTTGGGTGGATCAAAAAAAAAGGTTTTCTCGAATCTACTTCTTATAGCGTAAATATGTTGCATTAGACCCCTGTAAAATATTATTAATTTATTTTTAGTGAAAGAGCCCGGACTTTGACCTTCAATTTTGTTAAATTTTGAATATAACAACAATAGCATTGTATGGCAGTAAAGCATATCTTTAGCTAAAATGCAAAAAGGCGTAACTAACAAAAAATTCAAAATCGTGTTTTTGATTGATTACACTACGTGACGATTTTTTGACCAAATGAATTTGACACCTAATCTTTATGTAATCCGAATATGAAGTCAGAATTATCAAAAGTAGAACAGTTTTTGAGATATTCCAAAATAACCGTTATTTGTGTGTTTAAAAAAGATGCTGTGACTGAAATGCAAATATCCAAAAAATAAAATTTTAGCCTATTTCAATACGAACGTTTTGTGCCCAATAGGATCCGGATCGGTGCAACAATAACAAAGTTACAGTTACAGAAGATTAATTGAACAAACCCACAACAAATTATTGTATATTGTTACGAAAGTTAAATTATCTAAGAATTATTTATAGTTATAGTTATAAGTTATCTTGTAAGTTATAGTTTTATGTTACTTAAAATTGTCATGTATAATTTTCAACACAACTGTTATTTTAAAAATAATTCCTATATAAATTTCCCAGTAATTTTTAGAAATGGTTATAGAACATAATAAACGGTATACAGGTTGCTGATGTAAAACAAGCGGTATGTGCATCACAGAAGCCATCATTTGCAGAAACGGTATCATTTGCCCTAGCACAAGAAACCGCAAGGATAATTTCAAGGCCACAAACGTATATGGTGCGAAAACTTGATTTTGCTGCTGAAGAAGGAAGAGATATTTTAAAGGAAATGAGAATGCAATGAGTTATGCAAGCTTTAAGCGAGAAGCAAGGTAAAAACAAAGTAAAATGTTATAATTGCGGTAAGATTGGCCATATTCAGCGAAGCTGCAAAGCACCCAAACAACGATCAAGATCTGCTTCGCCGCAAAGGGACAAACGAAGAGCGAGTCAACAATCATCGCGGGAGCCACCGCTAAAGTTGAGAAGAGCTGGCAGTGCAGAGGAAACTGAAGGTCCCACGATAAATTTAGTAGTGAAAACGAGTAACAGAAATATTACGACCTGTGGTTACATAAATGGTGAAATCCGCATTTTGACTATCGACACTGGCGCAGGACATTCCATTATAAGAGCTGATTTGATAAAGGGAGCTGTCGAGCCGCTAAGTGGTGTAAACTTGCGAACAGCTACGGGAGAGCCTGTTATTGTCTATGATAAAGCAAGAGTGGAAATAAGAATGGCTTATATGATCGTTTTTGATGAGTTTATTGTGGCTGAAATTATGGACGAGGTCATAATTGGAGCAGATTTTATGATTCGTCAAGGCATTAGTCTAGACATGCGACGACAAATTATGAATTGGTATGGTCTAGAAGTACCCCTTAACGTTGGGAATGGAAGTGAAGCCCTTGTAAGACAGCTAGTCACTAGTGATCATAAGAAATTGTCCTCCCAAAGAAACGATGAAAAACGTGGGAAAGCGAGCACATATTCGAGACGGCCCAGTAAACATAAAAGCAAGCACGGTATAGAGTCTAAAAACAAGAAACGCATAAATGAGATTCGCTTATTAGATGTAGAACCCAGCGAAGACTGGTCAACGGCGCAGAAAAGTGACCCCTTATTAGCGCAAATTATGATGGCTAAAAAAGAAGGTGAAAGGCCGACTCGTGAAGAAATTAAATTGAACGGTCCACTAATGAAAGCGTATTGGGCGCAGTGGAGTAGTCTGCGGATGATAAATGGTTGCCTATACCGTACATGGGAAAGTACTGATGGCAAAACGGTTAAAAACCTTATTGTAGAACCGACTTCTAAAGTATGTGAAGTTGTGAAGAAATTCCACGAAGGTACTGGTGGTGGTGGGCATCTAAGCGTTACGAAAACCATAAAGAAGTTAAAAACAAGCTACTATTGGATCGGTTGCAAGCAAGCCGTGATTGATTGCGTAATTACATGCCCACAGTGCGTTGCAGACAGTGGTCTAATTGGAGAAAGTAGAAATCCGGTCCAGCAGTACAACTTTGGTGAACTATCCGTACCAGCGAATAATAATGACTCTACCCAAGAGCAGAAAAACGAGTTAAGACGAAGGCGTGTTACTTCATCAAATGACCAGATGAAAGCCAGATATGATAGAGCGGCAAATTCGGAAGGCTTCAAAGAAGGCCAGTTGGTTTTACTTTTTAATCCGCAACAAAAGAAAGGACTTTCTCCAAAGCTGCAGACTCATTGGGATGGCCCATATAAAGTAATAAAGAAATTGAATGACGTGGTGTATCGGATCCAGAAATATAAGAGCCCAAGATCAAAAATGAAAGTGGTACATCTAGAACGACTAGCCCATTATGGAAAAGGAGAATCTGAGCCTATTCGGGACGAACAGGCTTAAGTGGAGGGCAGTGTTACGAAAGTTAAATTATCTAAGAATTATTTATAGTTATAGTTATAAGTTATCTTGTAAGTTATAGTTTTATGTTACTTAAAATTGTCATGTATAATTTTCAACACAACTGTTATTTTAAAAATAATTCCTATATAAATTTCCCAGTAATTTCTAGAAATGGTTATAGAACATAATAAATAGTTTTTACGGGAAGGTTCAGGAAAAATCTAGAAATAATTATGAAATATAAAAAGGGGTGACTCATGAAAAATTAGTTTAGTTTGTTTCGAGAAACGGTTCTGTTCGTAACTAGCAATTGTGAACAAAATAAAAAAGTTTGTAAAGTTGAATAAGAGTGTGTATTTATTTTTATTTGCAATTAAAAAGAACTCAACGGTTTATTATAAAGGGAGTAAACCGAACGCGTTTATTAAAGGAAAAACGTAACAATATTAAGCTAAATTTTTAGTACCAAAAACATTAAAAATTGCTTAAAAGTATTGAATTTCTATGTGGGTCAATTTACTAAATCTATGTCTTGTTGGGCGCAAAATGTTCATATTAAAATAATCTAATGTCGCATGCAATAAAACATTAGGATTTTAAAATCATTGGTTTAATAAAAATAACTTGAATAGAGCAAAATTGAACAAAATCATAAAATTTTCAATGAAGCTTGAACTTTTGTCCCCTGTAACTCTGTCATTTCTTGACCAATCTTCACAAGCAATCCATGGTTATTTTAGAAATTTTATAACCTTTCACTAGAAAGAATTGCATACCCCGTTTATTTTTTGACGATATTTGCATTTCAGTCACATCATCTTTTTTTTTAAAAACACAAATAACGGTTATTTTGGAATATCTCAAAAACTGTTCTACTTTTGGCAATTCTGACTTCATATTCGGATTCAGCGGCAAATTTTACATAATGATTAGCTGTCAGATTCATTTGGTCACGACTTTGCCATTTAACTACATGTCTTCACAAAATTTTTCACTTCTGCGATCAAAAATTGCGCTTTTATTAACAAAAAACAAAGGGACGTAACTACAAGAGTGTTTGTGTTATAAATGCAAAATTACGTAATAACCCATTTTTACCTATCAAAATACATATAATGAAATGATTTCCTTTTAACATTGTTTGAAGAATTGCAGGGACGACTTATCAATGCATGTTTTCTGACATGGTTATAGTTTTCATTTTATAAAGTTTTTTGCTTCTCCTGTAAAATTATATTTTTGTTAGTTATGCCTTTTTGCATTTTAGCTAACGATATGTATCTATGTGCTGATGTGTTTTTATATAAAAACATACTTCGTTAATGCTGTCTGTAGCTTTCTAGTAAAATATCGACATTCGTCCATTGTGTTTTGAAAATGTTTACTTCCGATTAAACACCAAATTGTTATAAGTATTTCAAAATCAACAGGAAAGAACATATTTTAATTATAAACTTAATTAAAAGTCGAGAAAAATTTACAAAAAAAAAAAAAAAAATACGTTAAAAATCTTGACACTTTTTTTCGAAGTAGGTACTTATTTAATATTATTACTACCGTTTACCGGAACTTTAAACTTCTTAAGCAGTTTTAATACTAAATATTATTTAATATCTTAAATTTGTTTACACATTTTTGTTCGATTTTTTTTTTTTATATTTTATTTTTGAGAGACAAAAATGTTTGTTGCGCATAATCATCTTCTAAATCCGAATATTTGCCGCGTTTTTAGTTATGTGTATGAAAATATAAATATGCAATAGCTTGATATAACATGTTTATTTATTTTGTGTAGTCGTTTCTAGTAAATAATTGCTTATTAATAAAAAAGTGTTTTCTTTTTCTCTTTTATTTAAGAAAGCAAATGAATGAAATCTACTCTGACATTTTATGAATGAATATTAACTCTGCTAAGAGAATTTAGGTTGCAAATACCTACACCAACATACATAGTGAGCAGTGTTACCGTTGGTGCCACTAAAGTTGCAATTTGCCAATTTTTCGACTGCTTGGATACTATTTAGCCACTTTTACAAAATGCACCCAAATGTGGTACTTTTTGTGATTCTTGCCACTTTTTTGATACTTTTTACGTAAGGAAAGGATACTTTTTTTCTTTCTGTTTTATTATAACTCCCAGCTTTAATATAATTAAAACTGTTTTAATATATGCAAGCAAGTTTATACATACATATGTTTTTTTCTTGTCATGCGTGGCTAGCTGAAAATCGGTTGAAACAATTTTCTATTAACCTGTTATATATATATATATATATATATATATATATATATATATATATATATATATATATATATATATATATATATATGCAAGATATCTTTATCCCCTCATTCAAAATAAATAAAACAGGTTAATAGAAAATTGATTCAACCGATTTTCAGCTAACCACGCATGACAAGAAAAAAACATATGTATGTATAAACTTGCTTGCATATATTAAAACAGTTTTAATTATATTACATATACATATATATATATATATATATTGGTCGTGAAGCAGAAACCTAACTGTTGTGTACCGAAAACTTTTTTTAAGTTTGTGTAATTGACATTAAAAGTAAAATCTAAGTTTTTACCAAAAATTGTGTAAAGAATTTATATAAAAAACAAAAAGCTCAATATATTGAAGTATTTAGACCCATTATTTATAGTGTCTAATAAAGATATAAACTTTTTCGAATTAGTTTCAGAGCTAAACCCTAGAACACACACCCGGGTACAAATGTATCAACTTGCAACTTTGCAGTGCTGTAACTCAGGAACGGCTTAACTTAAGGAATAGAGATTTCGGATCTAGGAAACATAAGTAATTTCTAATTGTTTAAAGGTTATTTGATGCAATTCAGATCAGTGTTTCAGGAGCTACGAGCTTCCAAAGTCGACACCTACGTTAACACACACACACACCCGGGATACGTTTGCACCACACCAGTTTATATCAAAATAAAAGGCAACAAACCATTTTATAGTGTGTTTAAATTATATTATTTTATTTGAAAAATGAAAAATATGAATTATTGTTACATATTGTGCACTCGGTATTGGTGATCAGCTAAATAATGGCAAATGCACAACAACATCAAAAAGCAACCGTTAGAATATCCAAATACTACAAACAGTTGTTTATCACTTGAATAATAGTTGCCTGCATGCACTCTTTTGCTTATATCTTTTGAACCATGTAGAATATTTGCATGAAACAAAACTAAAACATTTTTAAAATATTTATTTACGCTTTAAAAAAAAAAATAAAAATTAAATATGACCATTTAAACCTAAGAAAAAGCCAAAATAAGCTAGTAGGTGCAAACGTATCCCGGGTGTGTGTTCTCGTAGAAAAAGTTGGGTATGCATCGTACGGTAAAAGATATTATAACTGACCCAGATGCATTTATACATGAATTTAAACTTCTAGAGAATGAATTATGAACAGATATTTAAAATTTCGAATGCTGAAGATTTTTGGCGTGAAATTGGAACATTTAAAAATAGATTTGATGAGTATACCCAAGGTACATACATACATATATTTTTAGCAGGTAGCCGCGAGATTACAACAATTGTACAATAAAACAAGCAACAGGGCAAGGTATATTTACACAAGGTAAACTCGTTGGCCCATATGTTTGTCAGCTGTTTACCCCATTTGGAACCCTAGTGTCAAATGTTATTTATGTTGGTTCCGTTGGTTCCTTGTGTTTGTTTACATACTTATGGTTAGTGCGCGCCATTTTGAATTAAAAAAGTGTAAAATTGTGAAAAACATTTTATTTTTGTGAAATTTTAATTCTTGTGATTACTAAGCAAACAAAATACATTTAAATGCATTATTTTTTGCAATAATAATTTATTTTTATGCTTGAGAATGCACAATATATTAAAAATTGTTTCAGCTTATTATTCTGAACTGCACGTGTTGTTTTTTTTTTTCAATTTGTGTTTTTATTTTAAAGGCACATTGTTGCGTTTTTTTTGACACCATGGTTCCAAATACAAAAACAATTTGGCGTGTTGTTTTTGTCTTGTTGTACTTGTTGTACTTGTTGTAGCAACGAGTTTACCTTGTGTAAATATACCTTGCAACAGGGCTTTTTATTGTTGTTATGTGATACGAACTGTCAATTAGCAAAGGGGTTGAAAAGAGACAAAAAAGACAAAAGATAAAGACAAAAAAGCCTTGAAAATTGGGTTTCAAGTGATGACATTTTGCGAAAGTATAGAAGTCGTTTTAAGAACAATTAATTGTAAAAAAATTTGTATGAAACTGACCATTAATATATAACACAGGACGACATTGAAAAAGATTGTTTACTATTCCAACTGATTCCTATATATTTTGGAATGCTAAAGACGAATATGAGCGCAGTTTTCTCCCATCAATTTCGAAAGATGTTTTGTACCACAATTAATAACAAAATCCAGTTTTATAGTTTTGGTCTATAAACCTGATTACAAAAATTTGAAGCAATAATAGACGAAATTGGATAGAAACTAAATATGCTTTAGTAAAGAAATTAAAACACCAGCACTTAAATTCAGTAGCATGTATGCATTCATTTGTATTAAAGTGCGGAACTGATTAAATAAAAAGTATTTGAAAAAGTGATATTTTCGTTTTTTTTTTTTTTTTTTTTTTTTTGTTATAGGATTTTTTGTTATTATCCGATTATAGCTTAGCTGTCAGGCCCACGGTTTCGACAAGAACATTTCTTTCGCATATTTATAAAAAAAACTAAACTTTGTTTTTGTTTTCAATAAAAATATAAGAAAGAAATGTAATTGTACGACAGTTACAGGGCTCCACGAAAAGCCCCCCAATGAAATAACGCCCAAACGAGAAATGAAATATTCCCCAATGTTTTTTCATACATTTTGGTTGTTATTTCATATGAAATAACTCCCAATTTTTTTGGGCCGTTTTTCATTTTTTTTTTTTGGGAATTATTTCATTCCTCATTTGGGGTTTTTAAATTATGAAATAGTCTGCAATGAAATAACACCCAACAAATTTTTAAAATTCGGGGCTTGTTTCATCGCGTGCTTAATTTGGGTGTTATTTAATTTTTGATTTGGGGGTTATTTCATTTTTAAAGCTGTTTGTTTTTGGAGGTTATTTCATTTTATTTGGGGTTTATTTCATTTGCTTAGTTTGATCTTTTTCCTTTTTTTTTGAAAATTTAAGTATCTGTTTTTTGGAATAACAGGGTCAACATAGAAGTAAAATCTGCCTTGCATGTTGAGTTGAGTTGTTGTAAAACATAAAATATTTTCAGTTGTGCACCGAAGTTCGGACGCTTTACATCATCTCGTGTTAATATTTAAAAAAATGGAATTCGAAGTTGTTAGTGGAAAACGAAGAAATAGCAATTTTCTATATTCTTTAAGTGAAAAACAATTATATTTAAACAGTGGATGTAGTTGTGTAAAGGCCAAACGTAAAAGGCAAATTGTCTTCCGAAATGCAAAAATAGAGGGGCTACAAGGATCTACTGCGGCAAAATTTTTGAACCGAATATATCCTTATTATGAAGAAAACGCCTGCGGGCCTTCACACGATTCATTTCATATTGACTTCATCCTTGGTGAAACTGACTCTTTTATGAATTTTGGGCATAATTTCATTTTTGTTGCTGATGGGGTTTATTTCATTGGGGGTTATTTCATTTTCATCATTGGGTGTTATTTCATATGAAATAACTTCCAAATATTGGGGGTTGTTTCGTGTTCGTTTTTGGGGTTTACTTCATTTATTTTTCGATGTTATTTCATTCACAGCTTTTGGGTGTTATTTCCTATTTTTTGGGGTTTACTTCATTGGGGTTTATTTCCTGGGCGTTATTTCATTGGGGGGCTTTTCATGGAGCCAGTTACAGTAATTGGTGTATCTGATAAATGTGACGTGATGGGAGAAAACTGTGCTCATTCGGCTAAAGTATTCCAAAAAAAAAAAGTTTTTACGTGCAGGTAGACATGTCTTTAATAAATCAAAGACAATGTATTCAAAAGGAAAAGTACAAGAAATATATTAATAAATGTATATATTTACTGCAATAATGTCATAATCCAAAAAACATGTTTGGCAGAAAACAAGTTTAAAGTTTTTGTATTACCAAAACATTAAAGAAAATATTTTATAAAAATTACTTCTCGAGAGAAATATTTACAAAATATTTATTTTAGTTTTTACAACAAATGAGCCATTTGTAAGTAAGTATGTATGTCTATTGTAATACGATCAATTTTTTTTAAGTGTATACAATTACTATACAATGTTTTTTGTTATGTTTTTATATTACATATTTAATGTAATAATAAAAAAGTAATTTCAATTTTTGGGAATACAAAATTTTAATTTCAAAAGATTTTGTTATTCGTGCTTAATTCCCAGTTTTTATTATTGATAAAAACACTTGAAATTTATTGTTGATGGGATAAGCTATTCCTATGCATTTCACTGGTTGCTTAGGCCAGATCATCAGGAAACTTCATCCATAAAGGTTTTAGACAAACTAAAGATATTAAACCAAATAAAACTGTTAAACGTATAAGAATTATAGCAACAGTTCTACTTGTAACAATATCAAAGTTTAAACAAAACACATCAACAATAAACAACAGTGGGTTCATCTCATCTTACATTTCCCCACTACAATTAGTTGAAATTCTCTCAACATTAATTGTAGTTGTAAGTAGGTTAAGAAAAACAAAATGAAAAAAACAACAACTTACAAAAGATGTTGTCAATTAAGTGTTTTTTAGGCCGTGCACTGCCTGTTTATTATCAAAAAGTAATTTCAATTTTTGGGAATACAAAATTTTAATTTCAAAAGATTTTGTTATTCGTGCTTAATTCCCAGTTTTTATTATTGATAAAAACACTTGAAATTTATTGTTGATGGGATAAGCTATTCCTATGCATTTCACTGGTTGCTTAGGCCAGATCATCAGGAAACTTCATCCATAAAGGTTTTAGACAAACTAAAGATATTAAACCAAATAAAACTGTTAAACGTATAAGAATTATAGCAACAGTTCTACTTGTAACAATATCAAAGTTTAAACAAAACACATCAACAATAAACAACAGTGGGTTCATCTCATCTTACATTTCCCCACTACAATTAGTTGAAATTCTCTCAACATTAATTGTAGTTGTAAGTAGGTTAAGAAAAACAAAATGAAAAAAAACAACAACTTACAAAAGATGTTGTCAATTAAGTGTTTTTTAGGCCGTGCACTGCCTGTTTATTATTAAAAAGTAATTTCAATTTTTGGGAATACAAAATTTTAATTTCAAAAGATTTTGTTATTCGTGCTTAATTCCCAGTTTTTATTATTCATAAAAACACTTGAAATTTATTGTTGATGGGATAAGCTATTCCTATGCATTTCACTGGTTGCTTAGGCCAGATCATCAGGAAACTTCATCCATAAAGGTTTTAGACAAACTAAAGATATTAAACCAAATAAAACTGTTAAACGTATAAGAATTATAGCAACAGTTCTACTTGTAACAATATCAAAGTTTAAACAAAACACATCAACAATAAACAACAGTGGGTTCATCTCATCTTACATTTCCCCACTACAATTAGTTGAAATTCTCTCAACATTAATTGTAGTTGTAAGTAGGTTAAGAAAAACAAAATGAAAAAAATGAGATGAACCCACTGTTGTTTATTGTTGATGTGTTTTGTTTAAACTTTGATATTGTTACAAGTAGAACTGTTGCTATAATTCTTATACGTTTAACAGTTTTATTTGGTTTAATATCTTTAGTTTGTCTAAAACCTTTATGGATGAAGTTTCCTGATGATCTGGCCTAAGCAACCAGTGAAATGCATAGGAATAGCTTATCCCATCAACAATAAATTTCAAGTGTTTTTATCAATAATAAAAACTGGGAATTAAGCACGAATAACAAAATCTTTTGAAATTAATGTAATAATAAATAGAAAAAACGTAAAAAATACATAATGTGGTATACTTATTTTAGTTTGTAAAGATGTGCTATTTTTTTTTAAATCCTTTTTTTGGTGCCACTTTTTTTGTAGATATCCCCTTTTTTTGGTACTTTTTTGAAATATCCGACGGTAACACTATTAGTGAGGAAGGTGCCTGCAAACAAAGTACATAAGAAGTTTGTATTTGGCTATAAATATACTAGTTGCTTTTTGCTTCAGACTAGTTGCACTCTCGATTTTTACGTTAGGTTTGTCATAGGAGCCATACTAATTTATTTTTAAGCAGTAACATACTAGTTTAAAAAGTAGTTGTTTTAAATAAAGTATGCATAAGTTTACAAAACAAAAAAATTTATTTTAATTTTTTATATATATAAAAAGAAGTGTACACTTTGATGTCACCACTAGCTGCGAAAACGCGTAGACCGATTTCAACAAAAACGTTGGGGTACGTTCGGGATAGCCTGTAGATGGTTTACGTAAAGTTTGCATAAAATCCGGAGATATGGCATTTAGATTTTCCTATATATTCCCATACAAATATCAACAAAATGCCCTCCATTTTGATTTCCTTCGAAACGTCTTGACTGATTTTAATGAAATTTTGTATGTGTTTTTGTTAGGTACATGGATGATAAATGAGAAAACCAATATTGTACCAACGAACTTTTAAAATCGTACTTTTTCGGCCCCAATAGTACTAAATCTTTTTTTATTGCATTTTTAAAAACAAAAATTAACTGCCTGTTTAACGATTTCGAACGTCATCGGTCGCATAGAAAATAACATTTAAAACAAAATTCGAACATTGCCATGAACAGGCTGTTAATACAACAAAAACAAAATGTACTTAAAATTTATTTGCGAATTAATTATACATACTAATAGGGTGGGTAAAATTTTTCGCGTCAAAAGCACAACGCGATTCTTGTTCTATAAGTCACTCCAAGAAACTTTGCCAAAGAGATCATTAGTCAAAAATTAATTTCGAGCCCCGGATTTTTTAAAATAGTTAGTTTTTCAAAATATTCAAGAATATAGGCAAACAAAATGTATTTGGTCTAGCCAGACCTTTATCGTGCGGTTTTAAGGGTCGAGACATCCATTAATTATACCCTTCACCTCAGGTAGAAAATGGTATATATAAGTTTGTCATTCCGTTTGTAATTTCTACAGTATTGATCTAAGACCCTTTAAAGTATATATATTCTGGGTCCTTATGAGGAGCGAAGTTGATTTAACCATGTCCGTCTGTCCGTTGAAATGGATTTTCCGAAGACCCCATATATTATGGGGGCCAAGTTATTATACATTTATGTCACATATGGTCCGGAATTGTTTGGTATTGAAATTCGGAAAGATCGGTCCACAAACGGCTGAGATATGAGCAAAAATTACGACTACCTCAAATTTTTTCCAAAAATTCCTTGTTGTTGTATTTTTATTACTTTTTTCTGTATATCTTGAGAACGGCAAGAGCCAAAGCTTTCAAATTAGGTACACACATTAAGGTTATCAATACACAGCATCCCACAAAATGTGGACGGGATCTAAGAAGTGGGCGTGGTACCTCCCGTACAAAAAATATCAAAAATTGTATAAAAACCTGTTTTTTTGGACTGTTATATGACCTATGGATATCCCTTGCATATGAAAAGATCGGAAATCTTTAGTAAAAAATATTTTCTGAAAAACTCGGAAAAATCGGTTCAGATACAAAAAAGTTATGACCAAAATAATATTTTTTTTTTTTAAATACCCACTACCGAGTCCAAGATTTATAACCCAACTAACTGGCAAATTTCTTCTTAAACACGTCGGTACATAAATCTGTCAAATCGTTTAAAAAATGGTTGAGTTATAACCAATATACTGAAATCCCAAAAATTACTCTTTTTATACCCTTCACCTCAGGTGGAAAAGGGTATATATACTTAAGTTTGTCATTTCGTTTTTATTGATCTAAGATGAGGAGAGAACTTGATTTAACCATGTGATGTCCCTTTCAATTGTTTACATGGTTAAATTTCAAGGGCCGATGTTGATTTTGAATTAAAACACAAACTATTTAGGAAATTATTGTAATTTTATTTTATTATGATATATTGGTATTATTCAATTATGTATGGAACAAAATATCGGGCAAATGGGCACCGCGACCACGGCGGCATACCTCCATCCGATGGTCCAAATTTTCGATGACCCTGAGGCATAATGGAGGTTCTATGCCGTTAATGTGCCGAATTATCTCATCCTTTAGCTCTTGAATTGTTGCTGGCTTATCGACGTACACCTTTTCTTTCAAATTACCCCAAAGAAAAAAGTCCAACGGTGTCAAATCACATGATCTTGGCGGCCAATTGACATCGCCATTACGTGAGATAACACGGCCATTGAATTTGTTGCGCAAAAGAGCCATTGTTTCGTTAGCTGTGTGGCAAGTGGCACCGTCCTGCTGAAACCACATATCGTCCACATCCATATCTTCCAATTCGGGCCATAAAAAGTTCGTTATCATCTCACGATAGCGAACACCATTCACAGTAACTGCCTGACCGGCCTCATTTTGGAAAAAATACGGCCCGATGATGCCGCCAGCCCATAAACCGCACCAAACAGTCACTCTTTGTGGGTGCATTGGTTTTTCGACAATCACTCTTGGATTCTCATTCGCCCAAATGCGGCAATTCTGCTTATTGCCGAATCCACGGAGGTGAAAATGTGCCTCATCACTGCATCACGAAGTGCACGATGTGCATTTTGATTTGAACGCCCATTTTCATAATAAGTCTGGATAACTTTAACACGTTGTTGGATTGTGTATCTCTCCAGGGTTCAAATTGAGTAAGTCTGAAATAGAGAAATGTCAAATAAAATTCGGAAAAAAACTTGGCGTTTAGGTGTGGTTCACATTCAACATCGGCCCTTACAATTTAACCACCCTTTACTAGCATAATGCCCAATATGATATTCGTTATCACCCTTATTTATTATTTCATATATTTAACGAAATAATTTTAACAAATAGAAACTAGGAATTTTTGTGTTTTTGCTACTTAAAAACTCGCCAAAAAAGATAAAAAAAAAAACAAACAAACACACATATGTACATGCAGTGTTGCCAAAACGTTGTGACCAAAAATGGCTAAATTTACGGAAAAAAATGGCTAAAAATGGGCTAAAAAATGGCTAAAAGTTTTTTTTAAATAAAAACTCATTAAAATTCAATAACAAAACAGAAATAATTCATTTAAAGTTGTTTACGATGATACTGTAAGTTAAAATCAATTTGTTAAATAAGAATAAACGTAAATTAATATTTTGATAGATATTTCAAAAATTAAATAATTGATAAATTCGATGTCGTTATTTTCCATCTCATAGGAATCACTCGTGCCTATTAGTTTTAAATAATTTGAAGGTAAAACATAATCACGACAACATTTACCCAACACTTTTTGAGTCCGGATCTACAATAACTTACGCTCGGTTATATGAATACCCAGTTATATGAACATCCAGAATAGTGAACAACAAAATTTTTACATAGGAGGTTCTAAAGAGTGAACACAACCCATATCTATTATGTGAACAACTTAAAAATGTTGATTTTTTGTGGCTATTTGTTGTTTTTTTAGAGTATCACAACTTTGAGTTGGCATCACTCACTGCTTTTTTTAAGCACTCATTTAACAGCTGATTGTTGCTTTTTGTTTATTTTGCTTTGAAATTTAATTATTAATCAAGCAACGCGCATTGTTAAAAATTAGTTTTTTCAAAATAATTCGGCGAATGGGCTGAAGCACAAATTGATATTGATTTTGAATTTCTTCTCAAAAATTTATTTTCCGATTCTGGTTGAATGGGTACGTTAATAAGTTAGTCTGGGTTCACACTACGAAAGTTTTCTTTCAGAAAGTCTGAGTTTATGGATGAGAGAGGCGCGAATAAAAGCATGTTATCTTCCCCTCTCACCAATAAACTCAGACTTTCTGAAAGAAAACTTTCATAGTGTGATCCCAGACTTAGTAAAATCCACCAGCTTTTGTCGAAATCCCATTACACCAACAGAAAATTACTGTTTGGTGCGCTTTATGAGCTGGCGGATTCATTTGCCTATATGTCTTCAAAAACGATGATGGTCAGAATGCGAAAAGTTGTTGAAAGTTGGCGCCTTCTACACGCCAGCCGTGGCGGCCACATAGCAGAAATCATATTTAAATTTCATAAAATTTTCTTTCCAATAAAGCCCGTTTCATTGATATTAAAAATATATTTCCTTGTTGTATTCTGATTTAAACTTGTGTCACTCTATAAAAAATACACCGTTATTGCTTGGAGTGAAAATAATATATCTGAATGACATTTGGCACTGCGAAACAAGGCATTACAGAAGTCCCTTAAAGCATAAAATTATAACCGACTACTTTCATGTACATTTATTATAAGAAAACTAATTAAAACAAGTTAGAGTGCTATATTCGGCTGTGCCGAATCTTTGATACCCTCCACCGACAGTTCGAATGTTTAAGAAGTAATATCTGTATGATGTTATTATTATCTTAAACGGTGACGATTTGTTATTAATTATGGTTTTAGGCGACTAAACTGTTTTCCGGTAGTAGGGTTTATATGGGGCCTAGGGTAAATTATGGACCGATCGTCACGAAATTTCACAGCGCGATTTCCAGTCAAATTAAACAAATTTTTGCAAAATCCTATCTCATTCCGTGCCTTGTTCCAGCATTTATGTTATTTTTTTGTAACAAAATTATCAATTTTTTTAGGTGGTGGTTCCACATTTTGATTCATAGCTCTGGTCCTACTGAACCGATTTTGCTGGATTTCAATCCCAAACTGCTTAGTGCCGGTTCACACACGTCAAGTTTAACTCGTCAAGTCTTGAGTTTTTAGGAGAGAGGGGAAAAGATATGGCATCCTCTTTTCCCTTCTCTCCTAAAAACTCAAGACTTGACGAAATAAACTTGACGTGTGTGAACCGGCACTTAGGATAACTACAAGCAATTTGGCAACAAGTTTGTGCATTTCTTTTGAGTTGTTCGAAAGTGAGCGTGTTTTCAACAGACGGACAGACGAACAGACAGACGGACATGGCTAAATCGACTTAGAATTACTCAAGGACCCAAAATATATATACTTTATGGGGTCTGAGATGAATAATAAAAAAGTTTCACACGGAATGTCAAACTTAATATACCCTCTTCACAACTAATTGTGGTGGAGGGTATAAAAAGAAAACTTAATATAGATTATGTATCAGTGATGGAAAATTCAAATATTTAGATGGTACTGACCACCAAGCAAAAGAGTACTTTTTCAACATTTTGGTACTTTTTAAAATTTTTTTTTTTTTTGCTCATATCTCAGCCATTTGTGGACCGAGACTTATTTCAACAGCAAAATTCTGATGAGGATATCTAAAATTAAGGCCCTTAATTTGTAAAACGCAAACGCAACGCCAAAAATTATATTGAAAGCAAAAACAAAATCGAAAATATTTCATAATTTTGTTGTTGTTTTCTATAGAAATGTATCTTGAATTTTTAAATTTTAAACGCTGCATATCTTGTGGCGTTGATAATTTTAAAACGCAATATGTATTTCTGTAGAAAGCAACAACAAAATTTTGACAAATTTTTGACATTGTTTTTGCTTTCAATGTTATTTTTGTCATTGCGTTGCGTTTTACAAATTTAGGGCCTAAAATAAACCAACAAGCAGTGTTGCCATTACCTTTTGATAATAATAAATGTTGTGTAGGCAAAGTTGTAAACAGGGCTGTGGAGTCGAAGCTGTAGAGTCGGAGTTAAGGTTTTTGTACCGGATTTTTTGGCATAAAAAATTTAAAAAAATATTCTAATAATTTCCAAAATAAAAATGCTTCGAAATTTGCGATGCAATATTAAAAATATTGATTCGAAACTTTTTCTGAATTCGTTTTTAACCATTTAACAGGTACTGCATTAAAAAAAGAGTTTAAAGTTAAATAAGGACCAGTCTCATATACATTTAGCATTAAGGTTAGATTAGGAGTCGGAGTTGGAATTTCAGCGGTTGGAGTCGGAGTTAGTACTTTTTGTTGACGACTTAATGTTAAAAAAAATCAACGCTAAATTTCTAAGGAAGAAGCATAACAAAATGAGTACTAAAACGGACGTGGGGTTACCGTGGTATTTTTGAAAGGAAAAAGTACTGAAAATAGTACGATAGTACTGAATTTTCCATCACTGTTATGTATGTACACATATTAAAAATGATTTGAAATACTTATTTTATATTGTCTCGATTATATGAACTTTTCCATTTATTGAACAGGCCCT
The DNA here is from genome assembly GCA_930367215.1 of Pollenia angustigena. NCBI lineage: Eukaryota > Metazoa > Arthropoda > Insecta > Diptera > Polleniidae > Pollenia > Pollenia angustigena. Next base: position 212,463,872 of record OV884060.1, read on the forward strand.
GTCTGAATTAGTTCATATAAGCGAGCGTCTACTGTAGTACCAACTGAGTAACGGGGGTACCAGCGTACTTTTCAGTTTTTAATTGTACCAAAAAAAGTACAATTGTACCAACTTTATCATCCCTGGTTAGGTATGAGAATAGGTGGTAGAGTATAATTTTTATCGCTAGAGGGCGCAAAATAGGGCATAAGCATATATCTTATTAGCCAATCAACAGTGTTGTCAAAACTTGGTGACCACAAATGGCTAAATTTACGGAAAAAATGGCTAAAAAATGGCTAAAAATGGGCTAAAAATGCCTAAAGCATTTTTAAATAAAAACACATTAAAATTCAATAACAAAGCAGAAATAATTCGTTTAAAGTGGTTTACGATGAAATTGTAAGTTAGGAACAATTTGTTAAATAAGAATAAACGTAAATTTATATTTTGATAGATATTTAAAAAATTAAATCATCGATAAATTCGTTGTCGTTATTGTTTATCTCATAGGAATCTCTCGGGCATATTAGTTTTTAATAATTTGAAGGTAAATCATAATAACGACAGCATTTACCCAACCTTTTCAGTCCAGATCTACAATAAAAAACAAGTAAGAAGTATAGTCGGTCAACACAACATTAGAACCTACATATGTCCACGAACGAATGAAAAATTTCTGAACAAGAAGTCATCTTTTCCACATTTTCGCATACACATACGAAGTTTTAATAGTATAAAATGGCATTCAAGAAATCACGTAGCAAAAATTGTTACTCTACACTGTCCCGATATTTTGAAATCCCGAAGTGATATATATTATTATTGAAGAAAACATTCATTATGTGATGTCAAATGTTTGAAATATTATTCGTATATTTCACATGCTAGTCGATTCAACAGTTTTGTCGTTAATTCGGCACGGGTTAACGTTATTTCAGAGAGAGCTGATATTTTGCAAATACTTAAGTGCTTGGAACAAAATTAATAGGTAATGCGTATAGATCTTCTCTAAAATTGAATTTTGGTCCGTATAAGGGATCCCCTAGTGAGCACGTTATTCTATTTAATTTCTTCAAAAATACATTTATTAAAAAATGTTTGATGGTTTATTAGTAAAGACAACGTTTTTATTTTAAGATTCAAATTGCTATAAAGTTTCGTTAGTATGGTTCTTTACCAATAAACTGGGTGTTTCAAAATAATAAAATATAGAGTAAAGACTTAAACCTTTTTTCCGTTAATATTACAAATTCGCTTTAATTTTCTATGTATTACAATTAGGGTTTCTGATTTTCCGGACGAAACAAAAAAAAATCTTATTCCCGGGAATCCCGGGATTCTTTGAATAAAACAATGAGTTCAAGACAAAAGTTTTTACTTTTTTAAAAGAATATACACATATACAACAGTCCAAAAGAAAATTTGCTTTATTAATTCCACAGAAAAACAAAACCAAATAAATTGTTACATTCATATGTGCATTAGGTATGACATAGTGAACGATTTTTTGATTTCGAATCGCTACCGCGTCTAATTTTGTTAGGCTTGGAAAAAATACATGTGGCAAAAAATGGGGGAGTTTGATTGAGGGCAAATGGCTCCTCATCGAGGTCAAAGTTCAACGAAAAAGGGAAAAAATGTCCAATAACTGCCGCGGAGTCGCACCTAGAGTAGTAAAATGTAAGACTGACCCCCGTTAATTTTTCCTCCCCAACATTTCTCCTTTCCTTAAGGGGCTTGCCCTACAAAATTTAGTTTTTTATAAATTTTACCAAACCGCCTCTGGAGGATTCAAGTGTGTGACAAACCCTCATTGATTTTTCCTCCCCAACACTTGTGTATAAATTCTAACCTTCTATCTCTGCTCCTTAGGGTACTTTCCCTTCAATTAAAGATTTACACATTTGCCCCCTCTCGTTCTAACTACTTTGAGGGCGCACTGGAGGGGTCAAATGTATGATCGACCATTGATTTTTCTCACACAACATTCTTGTGGAAGACAAAAACCTTCCATGTCTGCTTCTTAGGTTACTTCCCTTCAAATAAGGTTTTATAAATTTGCCCTCTCGGTCTAACTACTTTAATTGCACCTCTATAGGAGTCAGTTAAATATTTTTTCTTCCTCGTTGCGGCACAAAATATTGTTGTAGTCAGTCCTCTATTAGTTTTACACCTCTTTCGGCAGAATCGTTGACAACATGCAATGTTCGCAGTGTCTAGTGATTGTTGGTAGTCTTCATGCTTTTCCCAAGTTTCTGGATCACTATCAAGAAAATCTCTTGACAATCCGAGGCGAGTAAAAATTTTTCCTGTGTCTATTAATTTTCTTTTAAGCAAACAATTTTTAGTATTAATAAATCATTTAAAAGCACATCAGAGATTCTATTTCTAATCCTTGTTGATATGTATATAGCCTGCTACCGAAAACGTGCTCTCGCTTTATACAGACGTTGGTTTTATAGTAAGAAGCTTATCATACAAAGATTTTAAATTTCTTGGCCTGCTACCAGTGACTTCATAGACGTAAGATTCTTTTTTTAAGATATTTTCAGGCTCTTTGTTGCATTTTCTTTACATTTATTTTTTTAGAATTTGTAGATGGTTCATCGTCTGGTGTTGGTGATGGATTATCATGTGCATTTTCTACTTCTAGAAGCTTTTTAGACATTTCATCAGCAATTAAAAAGACCGTTGATTTATAGGCGTAGGAAAAATAGTTCGATTTTGTGGATAGTTTTTAGTAATTTTAGGAAAGAATATATTTTTATTGCTCGTTTTTGATTTTAACAATGCTAACAAGTTAAAGTTTCAAAAAATTTAACTTGAAATTCCCGAAAATTACCGGAAAAAATTTCCCGGGACTAATTTAAAAAAAATATCCCTGAATTCCCGGGAATTCTTTTCCGCGTAGAAATTCTAATTACAATCAATCAGCATTGCCAAATGTGCCGATTTATCTGCATTTTGCAGTTTTTCTAAGACTCCTTTCACACTCGGCAAGTTATTTGCCGACAACAACAAACTTGCACAAGTAACTTGCCGAGTTTGAAAGGGGTCCAAGCAATGACCAGTTTTGAAGTTTTTTGTTTAAAAAATAAGTTTTATTGTAAATTGTGCAGATTTTGCAGTTTTTACAATGAAATTGTTTACATTCAATTTTGTTATATTTTTTAACTTTTTCCTTCTCTTTCTCTTTCTAAAGCTTCGTACAGACGATGGTCAGATCTTACAATATTGGAAGCAGGCGTTGCCAACAGCAATATTTTACTGACAATGGTCCATTGTCAGATGCATTAATTTTGCACTTCTGCAAATACAAGTGAGCTTACAATGTTCACACAGTTGACATTTTAGCCAATTTTAATGCAATTTAAGCAACGCTGCTTACCAATATTGTAAGATCTGACCATCGTCTGTACGAAGCTTAACAGTGGCAAGCTTTAAGAGCCAAACAAACGACACAAACAAACGGCTTGGGAAACACACACTTTCCATTTATAATTTAACGATAATTTTTCAATTCATTTCAATAAAAAAGTTTTATCCTTTTAAATTTTTTTTTAATGTTTCGTATCTTCTCTTTCTTGACTCTGGAAAATTTTCAACAAAAAGATTCAATTTAGCACTAAGTAGCGCAAACAGTTTGGAAAATATTTAGCATTTCGATTTTTCTACAAACATGTTTTAATCGCTTGTCAAATACCCCAATTAACAATGTTGCCAAGCCGTTTGGCTTTTACTTTTGAAAATTTAATTATATCCCTGTTTACATTTTGTTGTTTAATTTAAAAAGTTGCATTTGAGTTTACATGGTAATGGTAATCCTATAGGTTTGAAGGGCATACATACATACATATTTAAATGTCTCGTATTTAAATGGTTTTCTGGCCGATCTTTTGAATTGCTTTATCTAAAATGGAGTTCAGAATGAAATAAAAAAAAAGTATTTCCTAAAGTTTTTACGTTGAATCGTTTTTTTCTTTCATAACCATCCCAAAAAGTGATTCTATTCCATGTAGGGCAGTTAGTTTCATGATGAAGTCTGACGAAATCAATTAATTTTTTTGAGCAACTACTAAGTTACGTACACATAAATTTTTTTTTATTCATTATTAAGTTAAATTATTACGGAAAAAATTTCACGTTCGAAATGTCACGTATCGACCCAGATTTTGGCTTAAAAAAAAAGAAAATACAGAAGATTTTGGAATCAAAACAAGACATTTTAATGTTACATTGCTACGTAAAATTCTGAAAGTGGTTTGGCTTAAAAATTGTGCCAGGTTTCGCTGAATTGCGCCTTGTTATACATGGCCACAAAAACTACTTCTATTTTTTTCACGTTCGAACCGCTACTTCTTTTGCCATTATCTTTGACCTATAATCGTGCCCTCCATAAACTTTAGCATAGATAACAGTTTTTTCTTAGTGCTTTATTAGTGTTTTTTGATTAAAATGTTATTGCATTTTTGATGCGTACGACTGTCACGTTCAACACTAAGAAATTACCCATATGTACTTGAGGAACATTAAAAATGAATTAAAAACATTTGGACTAATAAAATGAACTCAAGTAATAATTTATTATTTCACCTCTATTTATGTTAATTTTATTTTATATTTTTTTTTTTTTTATTTTATTTAATAAAACTTTAAATTATTTATTTTGCACCAAACTATTGGTTGTACGAACTTATAGTTCTTAATAAAAATATTAAACTACATACATAAATTATGAATTAATGAAAAAAATTAAACTGACTTAATAATACTGAATCTTTTTTTAAAGTAAATACTTACTTAGTAATAAAAACATATCATAATGAAGCGTGTTCTACAAAACGAAATGAAGTGGAATTGAAATGAACAAGATTTTGGTTTAAGTTTTTTACAAAATTACTGTAGTTTTTCCTTTTTTCAGAATTGTTTTTGCAAAGATTAAGTATGAATTAATAGTTTTATGAAATTTCTTACAGGCTGATTTCGAAAATTTATTAAATTTTAAATCCACTTCATTTCGATTTATAGAATATGCCCAATTATGTTTTAAAATTAGAAATGCGATATACAAAACAAATTTTCACAACTAAGATAAAAGAAATTGAAAATATGTCTTATAATTTATGTACTATATCGCACACTGAATCAAAAACAGTCACAATCCAAATTCAAAAATATTTAGGAGAGGCAGAAAAATTGCTTCAAAAACATAATTGCAATTTTTTAATCAAATTGAGTTTTACACATCGTCAGCTCAGAATTGGTTTTTATGTTTTGCATACCCCCTTTTTTTGAATCCAAAATCTGTTTCGCGAAATTTTTTGTGGTTTCTGAGATATAAAGCATTCATTCAGGACATTGCCTGTTAAATTTTATGTTTTGAGGTCAAATGTTAACGATAATTAAAAAATACCAGTTGTAGAACCAAAAAGCTAAAGAAAGATATTAAATTTCCCGTATTTCCTATTTTGGTACTATTTTTCCCCCCAGTATAGTATCAAAAATTGCAAAATGCAAAATGTTTTGTAAAAAAGTACAAAAAATAGTTACGATTTTCACCCCTTAAACGTTCGAATTTCGAAAAAGTACCAAACATGTATTTGTATTTTTTGATAAGTTTCGAATGTGGTATAAACTTTATTTCTAGATTTATTGGATCAAAAGATAGATGGGCTGACAAAAACGTACCAAAATTCAGGTTTTACCCGTTTTCACCCTAAAAGAGCTGAATTTCAAAAAAGTACCACACACCTGTCCACTTACTTTTCAAAAGAACAACGATTATGTATCAAAGTTTTTTTGTATGTCTTTTAGGTTTTTAGATAAAAGGTTTCCGAATTTACCCTTTTTTTACACCCTTAACATTCGAATTTTTAAAATTATAGTCTGAGTGGAACGATTTGGGGAGAGATCCACCTCCGGTCCAAATTTCAAGTCTTTAGCTTCAGGCGTTTTTTTTTAGAAAAGTGGCTTATGTGGCACAAACCAATATTTTTCATTTTCAAAAAAATACTATTAAATTCTTACTTTATTCATGAACGTGCGCAGAAATTTACATTTTTCTTCAAAACATATACCGGAAGCAGTGGTAAAAATATAAAAAAATTCTATCGGGTACATTTTGAGAAATCTTCATGTAAATCTTCTTTGTCGTTTTTCTTCACTCCGACTTTTTGGCATATGCGCCAAACCAATTCTGAGCTGACGAAATGTTAAACAGTGACGCAAACGAAATTTTCATGCTCGCTATAGATTTAACTTGTGAGTTAATGAAAAAAAGAACGATTTTGATCAATTTTGAGTTGTGCCCGTTTATGATTAAGTGTGCAATATGATTTAAAAATGAAAAAGTAATTAGATCCACAGTATTCAAATTAATTGTGATCTTTTAAATTGTATAATAAAAGATAATCTGCCTTTTCAATAAAATAAAAGTTGTGAAAATTAGGCCTTATTTGATAAATCGCTTCGAAAGAAAACATACTTTGAATTAAGTTAAAAAAATAAGAATTTGAAATAAAATGATTATTATAATTTAATTTAAAATACATATGTATAATTATTTTCAATCAAAATTTCAAAACTTTTTACTTTTACTTGATATAACACAAAATAACTGGGCCCAGTTTCTAAAAACTACAAGTTACAAATCTACAAGTAAAATACATTTGAAACAAAAACAAAAATGTTAAAATTGTCGTTTTTTTTAATGTATTTTACTTGTAGTTTTGAGTAACAGAGCCCTGCTCTTAACATAAAAAAATTATTACAACCATTTGAAATTAAATGAGTATTTCGATTGATTCAATTTATAAAATAATAAATGCATAAAGTTAATACATATTGCCAAATACATATTTACTATATAAGTATATAATACATTATTATAATTTTCCATTTGTGTCTATACTATTGGCATTGTTGTCTCGTAACGTTTCAAAACTATTTTACTTTAAAACATTGATTTTTGTTTTTAAATTTCGTTGGATTTTGACGTTACCGTATTGACGGTTGAAGCTGTGTTATAAACACTCATGCGAGCCTCGTGTTCCTGCATGCAAAAGCGCATTCGTTGTTCATGAATTTCGGCCATAAAACGTAATTTAAGTTCCTGTTCTTGCTGTTCAAAGCGTATCTTTTGCTCATGTTCTTTGCGGGCATAATCTATTTCAGCCAAACGTGCCCTCTTTATAAGATCAAATAACTGTTTTTTATACTTTTCATCTGAGCAAATTGTTGGAGATAGAGGCGGTGTATTTATATTTGTATTAGTCAGGGAGATTGTTTTATTGTTATTATTATTATTGGTGGCTTTTGAATCGGTGGCATGATAAGTGGCATTTGTGTTAGACATTGAAGTCAATATAATGCCCGTTGTGGAAACATCCGTTAGTGAGGATGATGATGTTGAAGTTTCACACTTTTGCCTTTTAATTTTCAAACCTATACCACCACCTGAACTAGAGTTTTCCTGTAATTTTGAACTTAACAAGGGACTCTTGGTGTTTGTCAGCTTTTGTTTTATTTTCGGTAGAGATCTTTTCTTTTTCATTCTGATATTATTCGCATCCAATAGCTGTTGCTGGTATTCTACATGTTGAAGTTCAGCTGAGGCGGGTGGTGATGGTTGTGCTAAATTGGATGTTGGTTGGGTATCTTCACTGTTACTGTGATTAAATAGAGCATTTGGTAAAGCGGCCAAAGGTGTGTCCTCTTCTTCATCTTCCATATCATCTGGAATTTCCTTTTTAATATGACTTTGTATTGTCGAATTTCTTGTTTGACTACGGGTACCACCCATTATAGGTTCCTTTTGCATTTCCTCCATAAATTCCAACATTTGTAAGCCCTCCAGATGGGTAGTGGCCTTTGGATGTTTTTGTTGATATTCCTTTTTGGCAGAGTTTTTCATACTACGCCACTGGACTTGTATTTGTTCCAAAGAACGATGACGAAAATTTAAAGAATTGAATCTGAGTTCGAGAGTTTTTGGATTTAAATTTAACAAATAATTATAATTTTTTTTAATGTTTCTATTAGTTATATAGAAAATAACTTACTGTTTGGTTACATGTAACCAAGCCATACGTTTAGACTTAATACTTTTAGCGTCGACAGCTTTATTTTCCACAAAATCAACTTTGGGTTTAATAACCTCAACGAGAAGACTCTAATGGAATAGTAATTTTAAGAGATACGTTAAATTTTTTTTTTTTTTTAATTTATTGTTTTGTATAGTAAAATAAAAAAAAAAAAACCAGCACCAACAAAAACCAATTGTTAATATGTAATTGAAACTAAACAATTATGATATTTGTAAATACAAAGCACAGTAAGGAAACATAAAAAAATAATTTAAGATAATCATGAAAGATAAGTATATTCTGGTATGTGATGATTTCAAAACGATCCATTTTAAAAGTTGGGATACATTTCGAGCATTTTCCCAATACGTTTCTGATTTACAGCCAATTTCACTAAGTTCAGCTATAATTAACTACCAGTTATAACTGTCAAAACATACTGTTAACTGGAAGTTAAAGTAATAGTTAATTTTAACTGAACTTGGTGAAATTGGCAGTAAGTCTTAATTTTCGTTCAAAATAATGTTCAATAAACATAATTAATATAAAATTTTAAAGAATGTTTAGGTAGGTATATTTATACAAAAAATGAGAGGAAAATGTTTAAGAAATCGGCTGTCGAAGAGCCTTAATGGAACACATAAGTGAAATAATAAATACCTAAATTGCTTTGGCTTATATTACATTCTAAGCAAGTTTTATTTTTATAAAAAACAGTTATTGAACAAAAACTTATAAGTTAATTAGCCTGAGCTTATCTCATGTGAGTTCTATCGTTTTATCGAACTAAGGAATCGTTTTAATTTAACAACAATTACAAATTGTAACGTGGTAAATTTAAACAACCCTCGTCCTAAAATCCTTTTAAAATTTTTAAATATTTTTCATTTTTAGCCGTTGTTGAAAAAATTTCTAAAGAATTTCCAAAATATTTTTTCTACAAATTGATAAGAAATTGTTTTTAACATATCGTTGATTGAAATGATAAATGAAAGAATTTATGGAATTTATTACCTACTAAGTACCTAATTAAAGTAAAAAGTTTAAAGGATTCGGCAAAGATGGTTAAGAAACTTTTTCTTTTATTTAATACCAAAAGTGATGGACATTTAAAGAGAAGAAAAATATGATCAATAACATATCAGACAAATATAATCATAAAAAAAAGAAAAATCGTTTTTAGAAGAAAAAAATTATTCAATTTTCACTTTAAACAAACTCATGATGGTAATCGACAGTAGATTATTGGACAGTTTTAGGGTTAAAAGTCATAGGTACATATGTATTAAATTATTTTAAAAAAAATAAGCAACAAAATTAAATTAAATTAATTTAAAATATTTTTAACCAATGTACCTAGGTATAAACATTGTTTCTAAAAAGAATAGTACTGAAAAGAATTAATTTAAAAAAAAAAATAATTACATAAAAGACAACATTACAAATGTTTCCATATGAACAAAAAAGATCCAGACACAAAAAACATAAAAATACATTCAAGAAAAATGCATTAAAAAATAAAAAAATACATGTACATGCAAAAAAGTTTCTTAATTAAAAAAACTTGTACTTACCCTTTCCGCTTCTTCCCAATTGATAGAACGTTTTTTGCGAACTCCCTTCTTTTTGCCACCAGTAGGTGACTCCTCTTCTGTTTCTGCCGTATCATTATCAACACCTCCGACAATACCATCACTTATCACAACCCCACCGCAACCGCCACCTTCCGCAATTTCAACATCTTCCAATTTCACATCCATCTTATCTTTAACAAAACCTGTTAGTGATATATCTTCATCTTTTGTAGAATCTTCATCATCGTCTGGAAAATTTTCAGAATCTTCATCGTTGCCATTCTCTAATAAATCTTTTTTTTGCGTTGGCTCCACCTTTGACAATTTCTGACCCAATACGGAAGATATTTTTAAAGGTGTTACAACAGGACTGCCACTAACGGGTTCATTCAACTTCATTACACTGATTTTTTTTTGTCTTTTAATTTAAAACAATTAACACTTTATTTAATAAAAAATGAACGTTTTTTCTGAATTTCTTATTCATGCAAAAAGTAAAAACCGCAAAAATTTTCTACACCTAAAGGTTTTTTTTTTTTTTTTTTGTTTATATACGCTAAAAAATCGCGAAGACATTTGTTGTTTATCTTTTATCTACTCCTTCTTCTTTGTATTCCCTTTTTCAATGGGAGTTTAATTTTGCAGTGTTGCTAGCTTTTATTTAAAACAAAAAGCACTAAAAAAGTGCCAAAGTTTGCTAATAAAATTCTTGATATAAAAATTGGTTGAGTTTAAAAATATATTTTATAATAAAATGCTAATTTAGTATTAATACAAAAAATTTACTTGTAAAAATATTTAACTGTTATAATTTTATCTGTAAATATGTAAAAAATTATTGTTTGGCGCAAAGTCACTAAATTACCTTTACGATTAAAAAAAAACAATTAACATATATATAAAGACTCAATGTTATGGAAAATATGTTGCCAGCTGTAACTTTTTTTTCATCGTTATTTTTTTAAATAATTCTCAGGAGGAATTCGTATAGGTGACCGCACCATGAGATAAAGGTTTGCTAGCAATCCCTTTTTTTCGAAAAACCTATGTATTTTGTTTTTGTAAACATTTAAAGTGAATGTCAAAATTATTTGTTGAAAATATAAAAACAGGATTTTTTTTTGCTTATAAAATATACACAATTACTTAACATGTAGTCTACAACTGACATGAAATGCTTAACTTGAACACTAATATGATGTTAGCGTTAGGTATAGACTCATCATGTTAGAAATTTTCTCATCTTATAACACGGTTGTTAATGCAAATGTTTTAACAACGCTTTTATAACATCAAGTTATAACAGCAAATCATGTCAGTTGTAGACGGGCAGTAAGAAGGTAAATCTCTTTCTTGTATTGCAAATTTATTGTGACTCTACTTATTCCTTACGCATGTTTTATTCCTTGTGTTTATATTTTATATTCACTTTATTTGTTTTGTAAGATTTAAAAATGTTTTTTTAAGTAATAAGATTTTATGAATTTTAGATTTTAACTAATTTTTCACAAAATATAAACAAAGCTTGACATTCACTATATACATAAATAAATAAACAATAAGCAAAAGACTCGAAAATGTCACCTGTATGACTTCGTCTTGATACTTTATCTGTTTTGATGCCCATACACGAAGGATATGAGTACAAACATGTTTAGCTTCGTTCACAACGGCTGCAACAATTTCGTTTTTTATTCTATTTAATTACTTCACACAGTATTTTTATATATTTTCCTTTCATTTTTCGAACAAAAATGTAACTTAAGCTTTTTTTTAAGTTGAGTCTACTTCTAAATACTTCAGCAACAATTTGTATGAAATTATAAATGACGTTTAAATAATTCTAGCCATGTCCGTACGTCTCCCAGCATAGTTTTATAAGTTTAGAAATCACTCTGTCAAATATGGTAAAAATCACTTTATAATTTACCATCAAATTAATAAAAATTGTTTTATTGAAAAAACATGTTTTTGGTGATTTTAATAATTAACTAAAGGCCCAAATACACTTGTCAAATGCTTGACATCAAGCTCGTGTACGTGTGCTTGACATTAGAACATACATTTGCTGGATGAGCTGTCAAGCATTCATTTTGCATTTTATTTTGAAGTGACAACAGCAGGAGCAAAAATATTAAAATATAGATAAACAGTGTTTAATTGTGATTACATACTTTTAACTGTGTTGCTCTTTAATAAATAAAAAAAGAATTGAAGAGAAGAAGGAGAAAATTATTAAATAACATTTTTTCCCCTTCAAAGCATTTTTTTGTTTTTCATCCGACATTTTTTCGGTTTGAAATCACGTTTAAAGTGTGTGAGTGCTTGAAGACTAACTCCAATACATTCATCAAAATCACTCGTCAAGCATGCTAAATATCTAAATTTTTTGATTTTCCATCAAGCATCGTCGGTGTCACACATACAAACTAATTTTCGCTAATACTACCTTAATGCTGGATGAGAATTTGACCAGTGTATTTGGGCCTTAACGAATATACTAAAAATTTTCCTAATCTTCGCAACCGTTTTAGAAACATATTTTTTTTTTTTTTTGCCAAAAAAATTATTTATTTGCAAAATTTTTGTTTTTTAAAATGGCATTAACGATTTGAATTGGTCATACATTTGATCCCTCTATGGGCGACTGCTAGGTAGTTTTGGAACATTTTCTTCAGCATATCTATATGAATTATATTCTTCATATATGCATATTGAAGAAAAAGTCCCATAACTGCCAAGTAATCGTCCAGACGTGCAATTTTTGTTGCAGCAATTCTTTAGTTTATTTATTTTATTTTATTTTCTTCAATTATGTATATAACCGGGCCTTTTATGGTTAATAAAAGCTACTAACTAGATAACAAACTTCAGTTATTTATAAAAAAAACAATATATATATAATAAACAATAAAAAAATGTTACTTATGTATATAAAACTTAACGTAACTATCTTACAAACGATAAAAAAAACTTAAGTTAAAAAAAACTAATACATTAAATAACAAAGACATACAGAATGTCTTCGTATTCTATTTCCATATTACGCAGAAAGAAAATTCCAACACATTGGCCATTATTCGTTTTAGTGAATTGACAAGTTATTTAGCGCTGCAAATTCCAACAACTTAAGCTACGGTCACACTTATAAAATATTTGACGAAAAAAACGGGACCAACATGCAAACTTAGTGCCGGTTCACACACGTCAAGTTTGACTCGTCAAGTCTTGAGCTTTTAGGAGAGAAGGGAAAAGAGAATGCCATCTCTTTTCCCCTCTCTCCTAAAAACTCAAGACTTGACGAGTCAAACTTGACGAGTGTGAACCGGCACTAAATAATAATTTTCTTCAATTTCAATATTTATTTAGATTATAATACTACATCTTACAAAAAACAATTTTTTTCTATGTCTAGTAGTATAGTTAGTTTTTTTTTTGTGATATTAAGATCATGTAAAATCTCAATAACTATTACCAAAAGTAGGGGTTACGCTTATTTGGTCAAATATTTAATAAGTGTGACCGTAGCTTTAGATTTTAATAAGTGCAGCAAATATGAAAATTTTCATAGTTCTCTTGGCAAAGTATTTCAGATTTTTTAAACCCGAATCTGATATGATTGTCCAAAAGTGTTTAAACGTCTAATAGGAAAAATAATTTGAGAATTCCTTGTTGACCGAGACAAATTAAAATTTTCAACAATATAATCATTTGCAATGCATTTATTGGTGAAGAGGGAGAAATGATTGGGGAGGGGTATTCAGTTTCATGTAACCTGCAATTCTGTTTTGTTTTGTTATTCTCACACTTTTTAACCTGAAGTTGGCTGAAGGTGTATTTGTGTTTATATGCACAGAATATAAAACCAACAAGATTAAAAAAAAAAATAAATAAATTGCAACCCTTTAATTTCTTAATCACTAGACACCAGAGCATTTTCAAATCAGAATTTAAAAAAATTGCAGCCTTAAAGATTGCAAGTCTAGACGATGACCAAGCAGTCGCGGGGATAAAATATATGACCTACCTCCATTAGTTTTTTGTCCTTAGCATTTTCTCAAAATATACTTGCCCGTTATCATCATCCATAAGGGGGGGTTCAATACAAATATAAAGTTTTATGAAATTCTTATATGTAATTAACATTTTAAATCTTCTTTGGAAAAATCAAAAGTTGTAGATTTTAATCACTTGTTGCTTTTTTTATTTGGAACTTTGTTTTTTAAACGTGAAGAAGAAAATTGGAAGCATAGCTGCAAAATACCGAAATTTTGCTAATAACTTTTTTTTTTTTTTTTTTGCAAAAAAATTATGTCTTGAAAAGGCCCTTTTAAAAAAAGCCTTACTTCAAGATAATTTTATTTAATTTTGGTTAAGAGTTACGCGATTATATGTTGTGCGACCTAAATTAAATTTTAAAACAGCTTCACAATCCATTTGTAACGTATCAAACCTAAAAAAAAGTCTGTTACTCCTCCACGTTAACACCGGCAACTCTTTAGCTATCATATTTAGTACGTTATTTAGCAACAGTGTAATTTGATTAGTCGAGTTTGTAAGTTCGCAGTCTTTCTGTGCTGGAATTATTTAACAAAAAATATATGTAGTTAAAATATTTTTTTTAATAAATTAACATTTTTCGTAAATAACAAAATCGCTGTGCATTAACTGCTTGTAAAAAATTAAGAAAAGTATATATAATGTTTATAAAATAAGAGTTAAAAAAAATTAAGGGTGTCGTCAACTCGAAAAATACCATTTACAAGAAAAATTCACCACAGTTATTTTTTTATTTGATTTGGGGCAAAATCGATTCAACTGTCAGAATTTTTTCTACAGTTTATCGATTTTGTGATAATAAAATACATTTTTTCTTCTTTTAAAAGAGGCTGTGTGAATGTAAAAATTTGAAGATAAAAACAAAACTCTTTCGTATATTTTGCGTTAAATAAAACAAAAAAGGAGGAAATCGTGCAACAAAATGAATATAGATTTTGCTAAGTTGTGCGGCAAGCATGGAGCAATTTATGAGGCCTACTACAAACAGGTACAATATTAAATAGCAATTGAATATGTTTTGGAATACGACTTTATAACGTTAGAGCCAATGAAGACATTTTTAATAATTTTCTTAATGTTTTTGCGTTTAATGCAGATGGACGCTAAGGGTGCGGGTACCATAGAGGCAATGGCCGCAGCAAAGTTTTTAAAGAAGTCTGGCCTCAGTGATGTGGTATTAAGTCGCGTTTGGGATTTATCTGATCCCAATGGAAAAGGGTATTTGGACAAGCCAGGATTTTATGTAGCTCTTAAATTGGTGTCTCTTGCCCAACACGGTCATGTTTACAATATGAACAACATTTACATGGATACAGAAAGACCACCCAAAGTGGTAAGTTTTATTTGCAAGCAGTTATTACTACAAGTTATGCAATTACATAATTTTTTTAGGGAGACCTTCCTAAAATATTACCACCTCGTGTGCCTCCAGCACCAGTAGCTGCAGGGGCAGCTCCAACGGGTGATTGGTCGATAGGTGTTATCGATCGCCTTAAATATGAGCAATTATTTGAGTCCCTTAAACCAATGGGGGGCATGCTGCCGGGCAATAAAGTTAAAGGTGTTCTTTTGGAATCCAAGTTACCAATGGACATTTTGGGTAAAATTTGGGACTTAGCTGATCAGGACAAGGATGGAAACTTGGATAAGCACGAATTCATAGTAGCCATGCATTTGGTATATAAAACTCTGGAGAAACGTACCGTACCAGATATTTTGCCACCCGAATTACGTAAACCTGGTATGGGAGCACCGCCACCAAAACCTGGTCCTCCAGCTATGCCACCACCACCAGTTATGTCTGGCGATGGTGGGTTTGTTGCTAATTTTCCCAAGGACATTGCTCCACCGCCAGCTATGCCTTTACCAGTACCACCACCTTTGCAACGTGTTCCTCCGGTTGGTGGTCCTGCCACTGTGGCTCCACTCATTTCTACAGATCCTCTTATACCCATTGGTGCCCCTCCATCCGTAACTGCTAATGCCGATTGGGTTGTTACGGCCGACGATATGAAACGTTTTGAGGTCATGTTTAGAGAAGCCGATCGTGATAAAGATGGCTTGGTATCGGGTCTCGAGGTTAAAAGTGTTTTCTTACAATCTGGTGTGCCACAAAAAATGTTGGCTCATATTTGGTAAGCATTAGTAAAAAAAATTCAATTTTTGGTGGAGAATAAATTAATATTTTAGTGAAAAATTAAATTTTTAGTAAAAAATTTATATTTAGGAAACAAATTCAATATTAAGGTAAAGATTCAATTATTCGTATAAAATTAATATTTAGGGAAAAATTTAATTTTTAGTGAAAATTAAAATTTGTATGCGCAGATTAAATTTTTGGTGAAAAATTTTAATATTAACGAAAAATAACTAGAACGTATTATGGTTATTTTGTTGAACTGTATATTGTTTTTAATCCAATTTTTAATATTTTAATCAAGTTCATTAAATATAATTTAATTAATGAGTACAAAATTTAATTTTTAGTGAAAAATAAAATATTTAAAAAAAAAATTTATTTATATTCAATACATATTTATACATATTTTCATTCGAAAATTTTGTTTTCTTGTAAAAGTTTCTGTAAAGATGTTTAAATATATGTAAAACAAAAGGCTTAAAATTCTTTAAAATACTTCGAGCCCTAATAGCAAAAATGATGTAACCAACAACATTTTTAGATTTTTGTTTGTTGACGAAAATCGATAATTTTTGATCATTTGCATCATCTCTAAAAATCTCATATCTCTGGGAAGTACCGTTACGAAATAAGAGCAAAAGAAATTTCAAACGAAACCCTTGACTTGAAGCAAAAATATTAGAAAGAAACTAATTGTAGTGGGGAATGTAAGATGAGATAAACCCACTGTTGTTTATTGTTGATGTGTTTTGTTCAAGCTTTGATATTGTTACAAGTAGAACTGTTGCTATAATTCTTATACGTTTAACAGTTTTATTTGGTTTAATATCTTTAGTTTGTCTAAAATCTTTATGGATGAAGTTTCCTGATGATCTGGCCTAAGCAACCAGTGAAATGCATAGGAATAGCTTATCCCATCAACAATAAATTTCAAGTGTTTTTGTCAAGAATAAAAACTGGGAATTAAGCACGAATAGCAAAATCTTTTCAAATTTAAAAGAAACCTTCTCCTGTAAAATTTTATTTTTGTTGGTTACATCATTTTTGCTATAAGGGCTCGAAGTACATATTTTAAAGAATTTTATAGATAACATATTTGGTTATGGATAGAAAACTTTTCGTAAAAATTAAAAAAATTAATAAATACACCAATTCTTAAAAAGTCATTATTTTAAACAAATTTTTCTAGCTTTAAGCAAACCTTTTTCAAACCACAACAAACTAATACATACGAAGTTTCAATTCTATTTTCATTAGATTTGTCTGTAACAGAACAGAACGAAATGGTAAAACAAACCACATTTACAGACTTTCCATTGAACAGAAACAATACAGCTGATTCATTTTACAACAGAACGTACAAACTCATTCTGCCTTTAAGATGCAGAAAACTCCCTTTCGGTTAATAAAAACAAAAATGGTTTCATTCCGAAAAAGGTTTCGGTAATTATTTTTCTGAAGCACCAAAAATGGAATGAATTTCGTTTCCGAACGGAATTGTCCTCTGTGACATGGCTGAATGTACAAATATGATATTTTGTTGAATAAACTATATTTTGCTAATATTTAAGATCTATTCAATACTTTTTTTATTTATACCCTCCACCGCTTATGGCGAATATGGGTATACTAAATTTGTCATTCCGCGTGAAACTTTAAGGAAAAATAATTTTTCAAAATAACGTTATTTTTATTTAAATTTTAGGGCTCTTTGTGATACTAACCAATCTGGTAAACTAACTTTGGAACAGTTCGCCTTGGCCATGTGGATGGTGGAACGTAAACAAAAAGGTATTGATCCACCACAAGTTTTGACTGCCAACATGGTACCACCCTCAATGCGTGGCATTGTATCCGGTGTAGACGTACAAGTGAGACTTTAATATCAATTAAAAAGCAAATTAATTCTTTATATTATTTTTAATATCAAAGGAATCTAAACCAACTTATACTAATCCGGAATTGGAAATGATATCGAAAGAAATTGAAGAATTGGCGAAAGAACGTCGAGCTTTAGAAACAGAAATAGCTCAGAAAGAAGCCGATATACGTATTAAAAATGGTGAAGTTAGAAGTTTGCAGGTAACTACATACTATTAATAAATAACTAAAACTTAAAAAAGTTGACTTAAATTTAAAAATTGAATTATGTTTTTTAGAGCGAATTGGATACTTTATCAGCTACTTTGAAGCAGTTAGAAAACCAACGTGGGGAGGCGCAAAAACGTTTAGATGATCTTAAAGCTCAGGTTAGTCTGAATAAAAAAAAATTATTTTACAATTTAAAGTAGTTTAATTTTTCGTTTGAATGAAAAATTTTTTATTTCGTTATTGTTTTGTTTAATTAATTTTTTTGTTTTTTTATTTTTATTATTTTAAAAACCGGGTGTGTTTTTATTTTGTATGAAATTATTGGCCACAATTATGCTAATATGTTTTAAAAACATCATATCACTACAATTTAATGTGGTAATCATATTGAAAAAATGTACATGAAATCCAAATCAAACAATTTGACAAATACCTTGTATAAAATACCCCAAAAAACCAATAATTCAATTGAAAAAGAGCAATGAATATGAGATGTCCTTAGATAGTATAAGTGTAGATATATCCAAAAAGAGAATTCAGGTTGGTTGCGTTGTTTTCTCAAATACCATCATTGTATCTATTTATTGTATTCTTTTGTTGTAATTTACTTTGTCTTAATTTGTGTTAATATTTTTTTTTACACAGACGTTCTCCACATACTAGTAAACCAAATTTGTTTAACATTTTATGTTCCTTTTTCGTATTTCAGTTAAATTTTAAAAGTAAATATACACTTTATCTGTAAAGTGTTTGCATGTGTCCCAAAGAATTCATAGTTTTTGTTTGTATTGATTGCATTTGAACGTATTTTTAAATTCTGTGTTGGTACAAATACATATAATTCGCTTTTATGGTTTTGTTTATTTCTTTATTGTAGGTTAATAAAATCCGTGAACAATGTCAGAAACAAGAGGATACAATTAATGAGCAGGAGGGTGAACTAAATGCAAAACGTTCAGAATTACAAAAACTTAAAGACGAAGAGAACTCTTTGCAAAAAGAATATGATGAAAACAATCGGGAATTGCAAAAATTAACTAATCATTTGCAAAATACACAATTACAAATAAGTTCGGTAAGTTTTATAAATATTTTTTTCTCTTATTATTATTTTGTTGCGGCAATATTAAGTCAAAAGAAAATATTTAAATTTTAGCCGGAAAAAAGTGTTTTACATATTATTATTTTTTTATTGTTTGTAATACAAAGAGCATTCAAGCTACAAAATACGAAATATTTTAACATTTTGACAAAAAAATTTAATATATTAAAAAATATATTTTTTAAATATCAATATGTATTTTGATGAAAATGCTGACAATTGGTCAACAATTCGATATTTTCAAATAACCACGATATTTTGACAAAATTATGTACTCTATTTTGTCAAATGAACGATATTTTCAGCCTTATTCCGGATGTCGTCGTCATCGATAGTGTCGTTTTTTTTTAGAAGATTAAAGAACACCAGCTGTGTGTCACTTTATTCTATTACAACAAACGACACTGTCGATGACGACAACGACAACCGGAATAAGGTTGTTTGTCAAATAAACGATATTTTGTCAAATATACGATATTTTGTCAAATAAACGATAATGTTTCGAATATACGGTATATTGTCAAATATACATTATTCTGTCAAATATACGATATTTGGTTAATTATACGATATTTGGTCAAATATACGATATTTTGTGAAATATAAGATATTTTGTCAAATATACGATATTCTGTCAAATATACGATATTGTGTCAAACATACGATTTTTCTTCAAAGATACGATATTTTCTCAAAAGTATGTATGTACTCTATTTTGTCAATAGACGACATTTTTTCAAATATACGATATTTTGTCAATTAAAGGATATACATATTGTCAAATATACGATATTTTGCCAAATATACGATATATTGCCAAATATACGATATGTTGTCAAATATACGATATTATGCCAAAAATTCGATATATTGTCAAATATACGATATTTCGCAAAAGATACGATATTTTGTCAAAAGTATGTTCTCTATTTTGTCAATAGACGAAATTTTTTTTAATATACGATATTTTGTCAATTAAAGGATATATTGTCAAATAAACGATATTTTACCAAATGCAGTAGTATTCCTGTTTATTTATTTTATTTATTTATTTATTAACAGTAACAATAAAAGCCTAATTTGGCCAAAAAAACATTATTACAGAGCTTTCATTTCAAGATATGTACATAAAAGGAAAAATATGTTTACATATACATACACATATGTATGCTTTGTTCATATAAACATACATACATGTACATATACATTTATAAATACATAATATATAGTATATAAAAATGACTTAAAACTATGTATAGTAGATATGTAAATTTTAGTAATCAAGCAAAAAAAAAGTTATGAATTTAGGCCCCCCAGCCAATGTAAATAAGTTTTAAATGCTTTAAAGTAGTCCATGTAAGTGACAAATATGTTCTTAAAGTAAAAATATTCAAAAGGCACAGAAGTATGTGACTTTTTATCTACATAATGCATTAGGATGTCTCACAAACATAAGAATAAAGCCTCTTTTTAAATATATTTACTGAATTGTTAAACATTCTAAGATTTGGTGGCAAATCATTCCATATTCTGGCTACCCTAACCATAAATGATCGTTCAAATATTGACTTCGATATTTGTGGAATTAGAATTTGAACGTGCCTCGTAGATCTAGAAAAATTGAACATAGCTCGCAAGTTTTTTGGATATCCATTTAAAATTATTTTATAAAAAAATAAAAGAAGTCTATATTTCACAAAATGTTTAAATGTACAGCCCAAAAACCTTATAACATAAGCCCAATAAAAAATGGAGCTTCCAACGAAGCAGGTTTGTAAGGGAGAAACATAAGGGTTTCGCTTACCATTGCGCTTACGGAAGACATGAATTTTATATGGTGAGTTCCCACTTTGAAGCAATACAATTTTGATACATAAAGCGCATTATTCAGCGCACATAAACATTGTTGGATGTAACGATTATATTTACACACTGAATGTTTTGATACAGTTATTTTTTAGTATTCTCCCTTACAAACCTGCTTCGTAGTAAGGGAATGCCGTAGCACTTGAAATGTTATTTTTTTTTTTATAAAAGTTGTTGAGAGTTCTTTCACTTACTTTACTGCATTTCTGTACGTCTTATTGCGTAGCGCATAATTGTGCGCTTATATTTTTAAATGTACCTTTAGTGCTTCGCAAAATGATAAAATTTTTTATTGGGAGGTGTTATATGTTCCCTGATTCTGACATTAAAAACAAAACGAACAATCATGTTAACGATTCTCTCTAATCTTTTGAAGTGTGTTGAAATTAATGCTGATGTAACCTCCAAGCAGTATCCCAGTTGCGTCATTAATAGTGAAAAAGCAATCTTTCTTTTAATATGAAATGGTAAATAAATATTCGA